>CM032455.1:101260412-101422912 GCA_019049505.1 Pachyrhynchus sulphureomaculatus | reverse complement strand
AGTAGGCCTTGGACACCGTTACATGCACGATATGGCAACATCAGTTTGCGTTCGTTCACACTAGAACACCCGCAATGTTCGTGAGCTTTTCCACTGAAAACCACCAAGGAAAATCGGCAAACTATGTCCTCGATTGATTTTGCGATCAAGAAGTCGAGTCGGCAGAACAAGGCTTTTTTAAATAAATAAATTGGCACGGTTGGTTTCAGAAAGAGAGAAAGTTATAAATATCGCAATCGTAGTAGGCTAGTTACAATTTTATATCAAGTAAACAATGTTACGTAGTTAATTTGTTTTAAATTAAATCGTGTCATTTTTGATAACAACAATGTAAATTGTATTCAAATTAACATTTAAAGAAGTTATGGGCTGTTTACTGACAGGTTTTGATAAATTTTTTGAAAAACAAAATTATTTTAAAAAATGATTTAAATATCCCGAAATAAAAGTAAACATCGAGGATATTCACGTGTACCTACAAAGCAATTTAAAACAATTACAGTAACAGTGTGACATAGAAACATATTTACAGTAAAATGTAAAAGTTAGTATTGTAACATGCCTATTAACTTACCAAAGCAAAGAAATTTGTGTGGCAATCCTCTAAACTAGCTCCGTTAGTTTGAAAATTGGGGTGCGTCATATTTGATCCATTTTTAAAAGATTAATCCACAGTTCACACAAAACCAGCACAGCACGACACAGAAAAACTTTAAACCGCACCAGCAAATTCTAAATTTACCGAATAATTTTACCTTTCAGCAGTAATTGCAAAATGGCGGCAGTATGAGAATAACAAGCCGTACTAAAACCGTCGAATACCGAACCAACAGACATTTCACAGTTCCTCACGCTACGATGTTAGCAACGACACACGTTTCAGAGTCGTATTTCGCTCGCTTCACCGAAAGTCTTTAAATCGATAAGTTGACGTAGGCGTTTACTTGTTTTAGTTTGTCAATAAGTGGAAAATCATGGCGGCGTTTTTCAGGCATGGCCTTTCGAAAACTACTCAACTTCTGACACCAAAAAACGTAAATATGCTTTTAAAGTACTTTCAGTTTATCCACTACACTTGCTCTAATATACTGTAATTTTTAAAATCGTTACATTACCAAATATCCTTTTAAAATTACACTGTAATCACTGTTTTCACTTGTTTAGAACACTAGTTTCCAATTATTTGTTGATTTTTAGGTCTCTTCCAAATGTTACGCCACCAAAGCTGAAAAAAGGAAAGGCTTAGATAGAAAACCTAGTCCGAAATTGGATTCTACGGCTCAATCTCTGGCTTCAAAAGGGTGTGTACCGTCTTAACTTTCCTTTTGACAACTGCGACTAGCGCGGGGAGCCATTACAGTTGCTTTCCCTTTAGTTCGGTCATTCTGCCGCTAGGGACCACCACCTACCGGTCAATATTTTTGAGGCTGCGCGCAAAAATTCAAATGTATTTTTTTATTTTTGGGACAAAATCGCCTATTTTCTTATTTATATTGTTTTCATGCAAGAAATTTGGATACCTTTCACTTAACGATAATTTTATAAATCAAATACATTAGTAGATAATTCATTTTTTTTGTAATTTATTCTCGGTTCAATATTTGAATTTGCGGCTGTTTTAAGTTATGTACTTTCAGTCATTGGCATAGATAACGATAAAAAGTTAGGAGAATTATTTATAATTTAAAGACTGACGTAAAACGAACATGTCCTATGGAATATTTTTTATTACTTTAGACAAAAATTCAGTTTGTTACATAATTTTTAACGACTATTTTTTTAACCATTGGAAATAGAATAAGCATAAAGAAATATGGTAATCATAAATATAAATGTTTTTTAAATCAATTAATTTAGGGAAGAAAATGACCCCAAAATCTTTTTTCACGTCAAAAATATGTTATTTTGTTGCTCGCCGGTAATATAAACTACAACTGAAACGAACATAAAAATGCCCCCTCTAAACTCGTCCCCCATCCTTTGAACCCTTTATATATTTGGCTATAAATAATTCGGCTTAAAATGTGTTCATTATCCAAATCGAAAATGGGATAAAATTATCATATTAGTATTAAAAAGACACAAAATTTGTCGATTTTCACCCGTTGACCCCCCCCCATTTCCTCAAGCGATATCGCTCAAAAACGACAGGTTCCATCCCAATTTCAAGCATTAGATGTGTACCAAATTTGAAATCCATACTTTATTTCGTTTGTCATTCGTAAAATGCAATGTACTTGAAAGACATTTAAGGCAAACTGAATTGTTCTTTACTGGCTTCCACAGAACTGATTATGGTCGTCATTCACCACTGCTGAAGGCATGAACCAGTGCCAGGAACTGAACATTTTTTTCAGGTTCCCCTCTTCGTTCAGAAGGGATGCTCTGGCGTTGATTGTTTCACGGTAGGAGTGTAAGCCGTTCTTGTGTTTCATTCAACATTTTCGGCCGTTCTGTTATTGATATGGTTATATTGTAAAGTATTATAAATACATTGTAAAAAGAGATGTACCCGTATATTCTCAAATAAATAAAGAGTTATCGTGACAACAAACCGACGGAAATGGAATACTATGTTGTTCGTGGTCTAGAGACCTTAAAACGTGAAAAAAAGTAAAAATCGCCGGAATGCGAATACAATATTTACGTTTACAATATATACGTCATTTTTAATAACCTAACTTAAGTATTGTATACGTGAAAAAGTCACCTTCCGAGATTTTTGTATTTCTTTATGTTTCAGATTCCCTAGGGAAAACATAGTCTCCTATCTCCGTCGGTCTGGCTGTTGGTAAGATATCTCTCCCACGAAATGAGATATCGATTACAAATTGGGTATACATATAATACAGGAAGTTGGAATAGAACCTATAATTTTTGAGCGATATCACTTTAGAAACAACCGGTCAAGTGCAAGTTGAACTTGCACAATTAGTGTTCGGTACGTTAATTACTTTTAAAATAAAAAAATTTGTTACGGTGGCATAAAATGATCAGTGACTTCACAAAACTCACCCTAAATGATTTTCAACAAAGTTTGTTTCCAATCTTTACTGAAAACTGATGATCTTGAATTTTTTTGGTTTTTTTTATATACCAGATAAATTATTAAAGGTAATGCACTCGTCATAATTTTCGTTCAATCTGTACTCCGTGGAGAATATTTCAGGATTTTTTCAACATTTTTTGATCAGTAGTTTTCGAGATAAGATAGGGGGACAGCGATTTTTCGCGATTTTTTAAAAATAATACAAAGAAAAGTGTGCGCAAGTATTACATTATATAAAAATTTTTTACTCGTGTTTTCACAAGCTTTCATTTGACACCACACTCGATGACCTAGTAAAAAAATTGTTTTTTAACTTCCGATTTCACCCCTCAAAACTAACCCCTTAAGTCAAAATTTAACTTTCGAAACTGCACGGCTCTGATGAGGCCATCAATTCCTATATTAGTACCAAATTTCAACTTTCTATGTCAAATAGTTTCGGAGAAAATCGGGTGTGACAGACAGACAGACACCGAAGTGATCTTATAAGTGTTCCGTACGGAACACTAAAAAAGGTTAAAAAAATTTGTATATCTTCAATCAACTATATCACTATTTTGAATTACACAGGTCAACATTTGATCTAAAAAAAAAACACTCGGAGCGGTACGGTCCTTATGGGGTTTTTGGGGTCGCTGATTACGATGAGCGGGTTGGTTAACCTTCATCACATCAGATTCAAGGTCATTTGAAGGTCAAATAGAGAAAAAACCGTAGGAAAAATCTGAAAAAATTCATGCGTATGTTTTTGAGGTCCCTGAGTCCGAATCCGTAGTTTGTTTGACCTTACGCCTTTTCCCAGAGGTCATTTGAAGGTCAAATAGAGAAAAAATCTGAAAAAATTCATGCGTATGTGTTTGAGGTTCCTGAGTCCGAACCCGTAGTTTGTTTGACTCAAGCCCCCTTTCAGAGGTCATTATAGGTCATTTCATCATCAGTTTAAAAATATGTATGGTCATTTTGCGTTGTTAAATTTAATTTTGTTTTTATCGTACAATTGCGAAGCATACAGAGGTTAATTTACGGTACATTTTTTATTGATTATATCTTATACATATCATTTTATATTTACGTTAATATATCACGATCAAAAATGTCTTTTATGCTGCTCGGTCATTACAAGGGAATTAATATGTGAAATATCAGCTAAATAATGGCAGGTAGCCTGATGCAAGCAAATGTTTTAATACTGTTTAAAGGTACTTATTAGTAAAACTTAAAATATTGTTCGTATCAAAAATAGACTATACAAATATTTTGACTAGTTTTGTGACTGTGAAATAGACTTTTAAAATCTAAAAAAAAATTTGACCTAATTTTTGTACTCTCGATGTTCGTTCCATATATCTAGTAAATTTAAAGTCCAGCCCGACTGTGTTTCTTGAGGTATAAATGAAACATTGTGCGCTATGTTATGTTTAAATTTCGTTTTATAACTCAATTCCCAATACATTTCAAATTAATAATTCTAATGTCGAACAACCTTGTTATCAAGTAACCCTTAATCTGTATACTTCAATACTTAATCCTTGTCGACAAAGAAACTCTAATACCCAATACCTTTGAACCCAATAACTTACTTGTACAGTAATCCTTATATCTACTTATACTCTCGTATTGTCTTATATAATACCTCAATGCGTAAGTTAACTACTAAAAATGATTCGGCTCATACTTCGTAAAGAGTCTCGAGTGTCCAAGTAGATTTTCGAAATTGCGCAGTCAGTATTTAATATGAATTAAGCATAAGAGTTTGCTTCTTTTAGTATTTATCAAAGCATGTTTGAAGTACTACTCTAAACGAGAACACTTTCGTTTCTCGTGAAATGATCTTCGACTTGCTTTTCTTTTATGAGATTTATTTGATTCTCGCTTCCCCCAAACATCTTGATACCTTTTTTCAAATTCACTCAAGTCTTGGTGCATCCTTTCTCCATGTTCTTCGCTAAAATCTCCGAGATTTTCAGGGAACCAAACAAGGTGTGACCCTGTCTCGTAATTTTTTTAGGAGTAGTTGCCATGACGGCATAAACGCCGTAACCTAGGGACTTCGCCGGATAGTGAGACAACTCCGTTGCCCACCGTCACCACGTGGAGGTGCCCTGGGTGCAACTACACCTTAATACTGGAGTTTAAAGTGAGACTGAGCTAAATTTATAAAAAAGAAGAGAATAAATAATTTCGCGAGGAATGAAAAAGCATTTTATTGTCAAAGTAAAACTCCAAATATATATACAAAGAAACTTAAAATGACCACCGTATATCTTTTGAGCATAAGATCATGCAGGATTTGAACTGAACGATCTGAAAAAATAATAGATGAATTTTTTCAGATTTTTTCCACGATTTTTTTCTCTATTTGACCTTCAAATGACCTCTGGGAAAAGGCGTAAGGTCAAACAAACTACGGATTCGGACTCAGGGACCTCAAAAACATACGCATGAAATTTTTCAGATTTTTTCCTACGGTTTTTTCTCTACTTGACGTTCAAATAACCTTCAAACGACCTCTGGGAAAAGGCGTAAGGTCAAACAAATTACGGATTCGGACTCAGGGACCTCAAAAACATACGCATGAAATTTTTCAGATTTTTCCTACGGTTTTTTCTCTATTTGACCTTCAAATGACCTTCAAATGACCTCTGGGAAAAGGCGTAAGGTCAAACAAACTACAGATTCGGACTCAGGGACCTCAAAAACATACGAATGAATTTTTTCAGATTTTTACTACGGTTTTTTCTCTATTTGACCTTCAAATGACCTTGAATCTGATGTGATGAAGGTTAACCAACCCACTCATCGTAATCAGCGACCCCAAAAACCCCATAAGGGCCATACCGCTCCGAGTGTTTTTTTTTTAGATCAAATGTTGACCTGTGTTATTGACGCTTGCAGTCTGCAGTAAAGCTCAACATTGATAAAGCAGATCTCAATTTTTTGTTAACTTTAAGAAAAACGCTCGTTCTATTACATACAGACAGGAGGGTAATTTTTTGAGAATATTCGTCTTTAATTTTAAACAATTTTGTATGGACGAAATCAATAATATAAAAGTAGTGTTTTTTGTTAGTTCTTCACTCAGGTGGTAACTCGAGCATGATTATTTCATATGTGTAAACATACACGTAAAAATCTATATAATTAAAATAATAACAGTAATGATGAATACATTTTACGATGTAAGCAATTCTAAAAACAATTCTTTGAAAAAGAAAAAAATAAAACAAAAGCAATATTAATTCAACCTATAAAACGGTAATTTTAGGAAAAAAAAAATTTGACAACTAAATTGCCTTTTCATTTTCGTAATGTACGCCCTAGATTAGTATATTCCCCGATATGGTAAATTTTGGTGATGGGAAGTAACACGTCGGCTGAAAAGTTTTTGGTCTGAAACATAGATGTCGTCCTTTTCAAAAAACTTTTCGGAAGTACCAACCTTTAAACCAGGGGTGCTCAAACGGTCGATCGCGATCGACAAGTCGATCGCGAGTGTTTTTTTAAGTCGATCTCGAGAAAATAATTCCGATATAGAACTATTCACAGATTTTGTTTTAGGTAACTAAAACAAAATGTAATGAATAAACTACTAAAACTTATTCGATCCACAATTAGGCCAGAATAACCCCCTCATCACTTTCTTTTATCGTAATAACCCCCCTGCTAGCGGCAAAAGGCGGCTTTATCAAAGGAACGCGCGGTACTTGTCAAAGAAAA
Organism: Pachyrhynchus sulphureomaculatus; assembly: GCA_019049505.1. Taxonomy (NCBI): domain Eukaryota; kingdom Metazoa; phylum Arthropoda; class Insecta; order Coleoptera; family Curculionidae; genus Pachyrhynchus; species Pachyrhynchus sulphureomaculatus. The sequence continues at coordinate 101,416,146 of CM032455.1, read as the reverse complement.
GCCGTGTTTTTTGATTCCCGCCGATTTTTCTAGAAACTTCGGGCGGCGTGTTTGACGGGAACATTCGAGACTTCGTTCACGCCGATATAAATGTTGCGCCTGCAGGAATAGGAGTCAGTCTGAGTTGTAACTTGAAGGCGATACATCGAGACAAAGTTTATTAATAAATAGTCCAAAATGAGTGCGGCGAATAAAAGTAAAACTTATCATTTTAGTAACAATTGGGAGGAAGAATTTTTCTTTGGTATGGTAAAGGATAAGTGCATTTGTCTCATTTGCCGTGCATTAGTTGCAATACCTAAGCGTGGGAACTTAGAGAGGCATCATAAAACGGTTCATAAAAAACTATGAAAAGGATTTTCCGTCACAGAGTGAATTAAGAAAACGAAAAGTACGTGATTTGATAACTTGTTTGAAAAAAGAACAAACCATGTTCACAAGACCAGCCAAACAATCAAAAGCTGCAACGATCGCGTCATTTAAAATATCTCATATATTGGCGAAACACAAGAAACCATTTGATGATAGATTGGTTGTGAAGGACGCATTTATTGAAGCGGGTGAGACTTTATTTGGAGATTTTAAAAATAAATCTCTGCTATTAGAGAACTTCAGTTATCTCGTCCGACTGTCACAAGGCGTGTTGAAGTCATGAGTCAGGACATGGCAGATAAACTAAAACATGATATCATGGAAAGTACATACTTTTCTTTACAGTTCGACGAATCCACCGATATGACAGACACTGCCCAGCTGTGTATTTTTATTCGAATGGTATTCAATGACATGTCGGCTAACTACAAGCTACCAATATATAAACTAGTGTGCATTACAACCGATGGAGCACCAGCAATGACTGGAAACGAAAACGGTTTTGTGGCATTGTGTTGAGCTAATGATGATTTCCCTTCATTTTTCTTCTTCCATTGCATTATACATCAACAAGTTTTGTGTTCAAAAGTTCTAAACATTGAGGAGATTATGGGCATTGCAATAAAAATTGTGAATTCTATCCGTGCACGTAGCTTGCCACAACGGCTCTTTAAATTGCAGTTGGAAGATAGTGAGTCAGCTGAACACACTGATTTAGTTCTTTACACGGATGTCAGGTGATTGAGTCGCGGAAAATTCCTAGAAAGGTTTCAAGAATTATTGCCCGAAATAACAGCTTTTCTGGCCGAAAGGGGTGATGACACTCAGATGCTGAAAAAAAAACGGAAAATGGCTGACTGATTTGGCATTTTTGACAGACATCACAATTTGGAGCTTCAAGGTAAAGGAAAAACTATTATTGAAATGATTAACGCAATAAACGCATTCAAAAGTAAATTGCAACTTATGATAGATCAATTGAAAAGAAAGGATCTGAAAAATTTTCCGTCTTTGAAAGCAAAGATTCCTCAGTTGAATTATGATATTTATGAGGCAGAATTATGAAATATTTCGGGCCAATTCGAAATACGTTTTTATGATTTCAGTAAATTGGCAAATATCGCATCATTTATGAGTTATCCTTTTTCGTGTAAAAACATTGAGGAATTAGCTACTGAAATAGCAAGTCAGTTCAACATGGACTCATGTTCTGTTGAAAATGAGTTAGTGCAGATTATATCAGATATACATCTCAAAGCCACAGCAGCTGACACAAAATTCTGGTGTTTTATATCCGAATCTAAGGCAAATCGCCCTTCAACTGACGGCAATGTTTGGGTCAACTTACTTGTACGAGTCTGCATTTTCTGAAATGAAGATAATTAAGTCAAAATATCGCAATCGACTAACTGACGAACATATGTCATCATGCTTGCGATTAGCACTCGGTAATTACGTACCATCTTATGAAAAGTATGCTGAGGACATGCAGTGCCACGCTTCAACATCCAAAGTCACTCTTTAGTTAAGTTTAGACACTAGAACTCGTTTGTTTTGTAAGAACCAATAAACTCGCAATTTTGAATAATTATGAGTTTTTTTCATTGACATTTTAGAGCAGACCCACACCTACCTTGATTAAAAAAATGCATATTGTGCGGAAAACTAATATCTATGCCACGATACACCCTACCTAGACGACAATCCTGCATAACACTTACTTGCAGCCTCTCAGAGTCGATCGATCGTAGTCTAACAATATTGAGGTAGATCGCCAGCAGTTCAAGTTTGAGCACCCCTGCTTTAAACGATACGGTCAAAATTTCATGACATTTCGACGATTAGTACTCCGGCGTTGTTTAAAATGTACCATGAAATACGAATGTATGTTTCGCCACTTGGGCAATGTTGACGGATATTACGACATCCTAGCCGATATTCATCCAAAAAGGATAACCTCTGTTCAGGCAGGGAGGTGACCGATTAAAAAATTATTTTTTTTTACTTTAATTATTTTCAGGTTATTACTAACACGTAGATTGAAAAGTTTTTTTTTATTTTTGGTCTAAGACATAGATGTCGCCCCTTTTTTCAAAAAAATCGATATGATTTTTAGGAAGTACCAATCTTCACACGATATGTGTCAAAATTTTATGACATTTCGACGATTAGTACTACGGCGTTGTTTAAAATGTACCATGAAATACAAATGTATGTTTCGCCACTTGGACAATGTTGACTGATATTACGACATCCTAGCCGATATTCATCCAAAAAGGGTAACCTCTGTTCAGGCAGGGAGGTGACCGATTAAAAAAAATATTTTTTTTTACTTCAACTATTTTTAGGTTATTACTAACACGTAGGCTGAAAAGTTTTTGGTCTGAAACATAGATGTCGCCCTTTTCAAAAAAATCGGTATGATTTTTAGGAAGTACCAATCTTCACACGATATGTGTCAAAATTTTATGACATTTCGACGATTCGTTTACAAGTTCCAGTGGTTTTAGTGACGCTACTTTTGATATTTTCAAAACAATGGAAAAAATGGAATTTCGTGTCTGATTAAACACTGTTTTTTGATGGGAAAAAAAATACCGTTCAAGCAAAGCAATGGCTTGGGAACTCTGCTCCGGAAAATCACTCATCATTTGCCGGTATGCTGAATTTAAACGCGATCGTACAGATACCAATAATGCTGAATGCTCTAAACGCCCAAATAAACATTTAAAAAATCCACAAAATTGTCTTGGATGACCGTAAAGTGAAATTGCGTGAAATAGCTGACACCCTAAAGATATCAAAAGAACGTGTTGGTCATATTTTGCATGAACATTTGGGCATGAGAAAGCTCTGTTCGCAATGGGTACCGCGTTTGCTCATAGTTTGCACAAGTTTAAGCGCAATAAAAAGGATTTTTTTATGTGATATGTGACAACGGATGAAACATGGATCCACCACTACGTACCGGAATCGAATCGGCAGTCAGCTGAGTGGACAGCAGCCGGTGAAAGCCGCCCGAAGCGACCAAAGACACAACCGTTGGCTGCGAAGGTTTTGGCCTCTGTATTTTAGGATGCGTATGGAATAATTTTCATCGACTATGATGAGAAGGGAAAAACCATCAATATCGAATATTATATAAAGTTATTGATGCGTTTGAAGGCAGAAATCGCAAAGAAACGGCCCCGAATGAACAAGAAAAAGTGCTCTTTCATCAAGACAATGCACCGTGTCACAAGCCAATGGTTACGATGGCAAGATGGCATGAATTGAAGTTCGAATTGCTTCCTCACCTACCAGATTCTTAAGATTTGGCCCCCAGCGACTATTATCTATTCGCAGACCTCAAAAAAAAAATGTTCGCGGGAGAGATTTGAGGTATTCAAATGTGTCAGAAAAGCGTGGGAGTGATTGTATCGCTTTTGAAGGATATTGAAGAATAAAGTCGAATTTTGCTAGCCAGACCAAAAACTTTTCAGCCTACGTGTTAAATAAACAATAACCAATAAAAGTAATAAGAATCTGAAACGGTTTTTTAAACTGACAGCTCCCGACATCCAGTTTAGCATAGGGCATGGCCCCCTTCGTGTACCTCTGTGATGTAATCGTAGGTCATTCTTAAGGAGTTACATACACCTAAGCACTACAAAAAGTATTTATATTTAAAAAAATATTTTAAAGGTTACTAAGTAAATAATACAAAAGAATGGCGGTTCTATATTTTCAATGTACTTTAAATTATAAGAAAAAAATCTTTTTTAAATATGTTTTAAATGTTAACATTATTTTTTATCGGGTTAAATGGACCACTGATGAAAACTATGGCGCGTCCTTGTCTGAAGGATAACTTCACAAAAAAAATCCAATCTGCAAAAATAAAAATTAATCTTGTAAAATAATGTAGTAGTTGTCGAAGAGGTTTTTTTTTCAGAAATAAAAAATTTACTGTGTTTCAAACTTTAGTATGCAATTTTCGACCAAAAAATTATTTATAAAAGCCTCTCGACAGTTTGTAGAAAAAGTAATTATTAAGATTAAAAAAAAGTTAAAAAAATAATAAATATTGCAGACAGTGTCTGAAGACAGATAGCGGTCCCAATCCAACGCCAGGTGACATTTAATGCCATAACTTTGTAGTGGAATGGAATTTTCTCAAAAAATGAATAATTCTTAAAAGTATAGAGAATAAAAATCCGTAAGAAAAAATCGAATTTTTGAAAATTCGTAAAAAGTGTACGTAACCCCTTAAACAAATTAATAAACTGATATATTCAATGCTACCCTTGCAAACAGTGAATTTGACTTTCTCACACTAAGGCATAACTTATTTCAAGCATTATAACTCAATTTTAATGAGTACTTCGATATTAAAAAGAAAACTTAATCAGAGAAAGGACTTCTGTTAAAATTGGAAATAACACAATTCCTCCATCCTTTTAACTCCTCATATGTTTTATTTTTATGACTATAAATAATTATGCTGTAAATTTGTTCACTATCGCAACCAAAAAGCAAGAAAAGTTCTCATATTATTATTGAAAATATACAAAAGTAATCGACTCCTCCCCGTTTCGCCCCATTTCCCAAAGCGATATCGCTCAAAAACGATAGGTTTCTCTTTTTTACGCACCACGATATCCCATTTTCTCGAGAATTATCGTGTTAACAGACCAACGGACAGATAGATCGACGGAAATGGGAAACCATGTTTTTCGTCAACTGGGTATCGTGAAACGTAACGAAATGTTAAAATCTCAGGGGGTAATTTTTTTACGAATAAAATACTTCGTTTCAGCAAGGAAAGTAAAAAAGCATTAATTTTTTCTGTCAGAGGAGAGATTTCTATACTCTGATAGTTTATGTCGTCCGATATTATTAAGGAAACAATTAGAATTGAAACAATTAAAAAAGTTAGTGTCATATGTGTAGGTCAAAATCATAGTTCAGTTTTATGTCATGACTTGCTCGGTAGTCTAAACAGGAACAAGAGGGTAGACCAATTTCCGGGCCCTTGGGCTGATCTATTGATTCTAGTACAATTCTATTGAAAACCTTTTTTCAAATTTAAAAATAACCGGCCAAGTGCAAATCGGACTTGCGCAGTTAGTGTTCCGAACGTTGATTGCTTTTAAAATAAAAATATTTGTTACGGAGGTGATGATCAATGAGTTCACAAAAACACACCCCAAATGAGTTTTCAACAAAGTTTTTTTCCAATAGACTGATGACTTTGGAATTTTTGTTTTTTTATATACCAGATAAATTATTAAAGGTAATAATTTCGTTCAATCTACACCCTGTGGAAAATATTCCAGAATTTTTTCAAAATTTTTTGATCAGTACTTGTCGAAATAAGGGGACAGCGATTTTTCTCAATTTTTTAAAAATAATGCAAAGAACAGCGTGTGCAAGTATTACATTATATATATTTTTGAACTCGTGTTTTTATAAACTTTCATATAACATCCTACTCGGTCACATGGTAAAAAAATTTTTGACTTCCGATTTCACCCCAAAAAACTAACTCTTTAAATCAAAATTTAACTTTCAAAACTGCACGGCTCTAATGAGGCCATCAATTCCTATATTAGTGCCAAATTTCAACTTTCTATGTCAAATAGTTTCGGAGAACATCGGATGTGATAGACAGACGGACAGACACCGAAGTGATCTTATAAGTGCTCCGTACGGAACACTAAAAATGTAAACGGTTTTATGTAGCTGAAACAACCTTATGAAAAAACATTTTGAAATATATTAAGAAAATTTGTAAACATTTATAAACAAAGTCAGATCTGGTCACTGAAAATATTTGGAAATTTTTATTATAGCAGGTTGTAGAGTTTTAGACACGAAAAGCTCAAAATCGAATTTTTTAAAACCGTTCAGTTAAAATAGTTGTCTATTTTCATATTTCACTTTGTGCTTAATTTTTCACCATAAAATGTAGCCTATACCTTGGTTTTTAACTTTATCTTTTTAAGAAATGTCATCAAGATCCGTTCACCCCTTTTTGCGTAATGACCGACCAGACAAAAAGTTTGACGAGGATGGTTGTTTGACCTCTAAATTCACTAAATAATCCCTACCAGGTTGCTGTTTGAATTAAGAGCCAATGTTCAGATGTAGGATATATTACGGTTATATTACGTATACATTTTTACGGTATATTAGGATAAGATTAAGAAACCAAGGACATGTTTTTGGCTCGTATCATCAGCGTTGGTTTGGAACTGGACTAAATCCATTTGTTGTCCGTTTAGAGCTACTTACCGATATCACAGTTGCATAGAATTACCGTTACTCGTCTTCAGTTGGAATCACCGGCTACCGTCACCACTTAGTGTCACTGTTTACCGCTGCTAGCTCCTGTTATCATTTACCTTCGTCTGTTATCGTCTACCATCGACATCTTTGTCCTTTAACCTCATTATTCACTCTACCATATGTGAGAGTATTAATTTGATTCCTAACTACGCATACACGCATAATGTCTCTATTTTCATCTCTCTGTCTTTAAGGTTATTTTTTTATCATGTATTTTATTGCTGGCAAACATGACACCGACATATAATTGTCACTTCCTTCGCTTCTAACTGTTTTATTTCTGTTTCTTGTTCCGTTTACTTTTCAGGGAACATCCATGATATGCAATTGCCAGTTAGTAGCCAACATGCGCATTTACCCTTGGTTCAAAAAAGTGGTGCCCGAGATTTAACTGGTAACAGGATAACTTAACCGTTAGCTGACTTATATAAAATCCTATGTTTACTGTTACCTATGCTAGTATATCTACAGATGTCTTTTAATAGTTGATATTTTACAGTCTAGCATCGAGTCGTTGATAGCTACACTATACAGTTAAAATACCGAATTTTTATAAGGTAGCAATACTCTCTGTGGATTGCGACCTTACGTTGTTGAGTTCATCACAACCGTACAAAAAAAACCCTTAGATAGTTCAAAATGATATGAAGAGTGGGAGAGAGCTTCAACAAAAAATCGGTAGAGGGAACCTTTGTCTACGACGCATTTTAGCAAAAGTATCAGTCGATTCCGAACTTTCGTCGAAATCACGTAAAATCCAAAGTGAATCACTTGTTTGCGCGTCGGTTCGAGGCAGTCTTTCTTTGTTCTCATCCAAAGAGGCCTAAAATGACACATTCCGTGGCCGCTAAATATATTAAAAAGGTGGTATCGTTTGTGAAGAACTGGGTAAATCTTTTTAACGAGACGAAAAATGTGTCTGTGTTTTCACGAGACCCGAAATTGATGCTGCGTCAAGGAGCGGAAAAATTAAGTAAATCGGGTTTGAATATATCTATCTCATGAGATCATTCAACAACATCTTCGTGCACATGATATAAATTCCGAAACACGTTAAAGAAACCTTTACTGGGCAAGAATCACGTCACGAAGCGGTTCGCTTGGCCCACAATAAGATACTAGAGTGGCCCTCACAATCACCGGACGGCAACCCTATTGAAAACGTTGGGAGATCATTGCAGAAAATCTCGGCGACAGCGTACCTCGAAGATGCCAGGCGATTATTGATGCAGGAGGCAATTGGACTTACTAAGCTAATTCCGCCGTTGTTAGCACACCAAAGAATATATTGATGACAAAAAATGATCTCGAAACACATTTTTTCAAGAATACGAGCGGTCACATTTCTATTTGACAGACTGTATGTGCTTCTTCGACAGTACAGAGATTTATCTCAGAACACATTGTCCTACTACTATATTTACAAAACTGAAAAAAAACTATTTTCACTATTTTTATTTTAATTGATATTTTATTCATTTCCCTAGCCACTAAACCCATAACTATATGTAATTCCGCATTCCTAAAATAAATTTCTTTTCCAGCTTTCTCCGATCTCAAAGAGAATATGTGCCGCCACCCGATTTGAACGAAGCTTTAAATCAAATATTTAAAGATGTCTTAGGAAAAGCCGAGTTAAATACAACAGTTTCTGACCTTACAGATAGATTTAAATTATTCAAAGCATGTTCAGAACGAATTGGTCACAGCATTCCCAATTCACTTTTATATCAAATAGAAACATTAGAAGATGTCGCAAGGTTTTATGCAACTCCTGTAGATACGAGGACTCCTTTGGATAGAATGCAAACTATGAATTTGCCTGAAAATTTGCATGTCCAGTTCGAATATCATAGATGGAATCCAGGTAATTTGATAAATAAAACATTTCATTGGTCTAAAAAATTTGGGCGATAAAAACTTGGTTATAATTACTGTTTTATGCATTTTATGATTTATTTGACTTTAGTATTTAATAACAATCTGCGATCATTTTTATATTCTACACGCCGGGGCGTGTAGAATATAAATAGGTCCCATTTTCTTTATGTCTTAATGTAATATCTAAACTCTTCATATTTCAGTGCAGATCTTTAGGAGTATATAGGACATAAGGGAGGCTTGGAACCATATACTAGAGGGAACCTTGCTGTGTACCCCACGATCGAGCAACTTAGACTATCTCTAAATGTTCCTGTCTTCACTGTAATGAGGATTTACTTTCATGATACTATCTGATTCTGAGCACTGAGGATCCCAATTTGTTATGCCTGCATCTGTTCAGTGCCTCCCAGGTTAAGTTGGTTTAAGTTAGGTGTTTGAAATATCTTCTCGGCCTCTAGACATTTCGGACACAGGGAATCGCTTTGATGTTAATCAATGTCATTTTTATGTCTTTTCAGGTTGCAGCCTCCCATTAAGATCAATATAAGCGGGTTCAATGCACACCAGTTTCTGTTTAAGAGCCACTCTTGTTGGTATTCTGAAAGCCATAGACACGAGTCCTGGCGCTCTGCTTTTTTTGAATCCACCTGTTTAGCGTATATTTACACGAGTGGAGTCTGCAGAACCACAATAAAGCCGTGCGGAACAAAATGTCCAGTAAGCCGAGCGTAAAATAAGTATTTTGACCCTGGGATATTTAAAACGATAAAGATATAGAAGGCCTTCAATCTATTTAGTACGAGCAATGACAATCGAACCTCACCGAGAGCCCGTAAATTTTAACAGACATAAGGCCAGATTTTGATTGGGGTTTTACTTATGTATCCATGCCTGAGTGCATTTAGATTGTTTTCCTGTGTGAATAACATATTATACCGTCTGTACGATAGACTTGGAAACTCACAACCTACCAATCTGTAGTTCATTAGTTTTTACTCGCAGTGGCTTGATTTCCACATGAAGAACCATCGTGTAAATCATCTGTCTTAAGTGATGAATTATCAGGCATTTTTTACCCTAAGCTGGTTTTAATTTTAAAATGAGGTTTCTTTAAAAGATATCCTTAGGACATGCGGGAGTCATCCTTAGAATTAACAAATAAAATCGAGAATATGGGCAAAAAACACCCTCTACACACTTTCTTATCTGATCTAGAGACCACGGGTTGTATCTATGATACACTAAAATCATGATTACCTCACCTTCTTGCCAAGCTCAGCTAACATAATGCTTGTAAGATTATTTTTTATAGAAACTTAAGCTTCATATTTATAGTCGTTCCTTAAGGTACCTTTAGTCTTTGAGCTGTTTTTTTAACATCATCTGATTTAACCAAAGACTTTTTTTGTTTAACATGTTTCATAAACTTATGGTTTAAAGAAGCAATTGTAAATACGATCCTAATTCATTTTTTATCTCCTATCAATATAACTGGATAGGTCTAGAGATAGTATTTTATTTTTGTAATCCTGTATTTTTTTTTAAATGAAAATAACTCTTAAGTCTTTTATAATATGTTAAATGGAAATATTTTTATAAAAAAAAAACTAAAGTTCTAAGGTCAACATTTCAATTGTCTATCAAGTCATCATCAGAAATGCTTTTTTTGTATAAGCAATTTTTAAATTACTAGAATCAGGTATTAATATTAAATGAGGTTCCCTTTTGAAAATATTGGGTACAAATTTGAAACTCGCAACACTAACCAACATAAAGACAATATATTTTTTTTATATTTCAGATACTGACACGAAGTTTGGAGGAGTGACAGCTTTTCCTGAGAGTTCAACTATTGTGACGGGTCTTAAATATAAAGAAAAATATAAGGGTCATGTTCAAAAAATTAAATATCCCGAATTTTAATTATTATTAAGGTTTTTGTGATAAAAAATTTGTAAAATAAAGCTTATTAACAATTGTATTCGCTCTTTGGTATTTACAAAACTTTATAATGCTGAAGACGTTCTAATAAAATGTATTTTTAAATGGTTTTGTCTCTGAGACAATGCGCCCGCTGAGTCAGTTAATATCAATCAGCTGTTAAAAAGAGCACTTCCTGTTTTTAAACTACTGTTTAATTACGTTGACTTCTCGTAGAACACTTAGTGAGGTAAATAATCGAAAGTAATCAGTAACGGAGAGTTTATAGGAACGTTAAGGTACGACGAAAATATACAAACATTCAACCAAATTTTGCGAGATAGGATTTCCCAAATTAACTGATTTCTCTACTGGTGCTAATGGGTTAGTGCCTGAGGTAATATAAACATTTAAATTGGTAAAGCATAGAAGCATTTGAAGTTCGAATTTCGAGGAAATTGAGGTTTTAACCATCCTTTTTAAACAATGTTTTTGAAATTTGAAAATACTGTTATTTATTGATGTGTGGAAACTCACTCTTAAAACCTTAATGATCATATAATAAATGATATTGGGATTAAAAAACGTCATAAATAAGTTTAATTTCTAAATGTTTTCTAAAGACGAGTGGGGCAACAGGTAAATTTTCAATAAATGGCATTAATATAAGTTTGTATGATAAGAAATTGGATACTTAGAGTATAGTCTGAAAAAAACACTTTAGTTTAGTAACGATAATGATAGGTGCCACGTGCTTTCCCATTGTAATTTTTTTATTAGTTACGTGATATCCCCCTTCTATCCCTACCACAAAATTGGTTACTTACTTTTATTTCTAAATTGGCCTCTCCGTTTCAAAGTTAACCTTTAGCGACATTCTACCAATATACTAGTTGATTGAAGCGAATCAAAGACCGGTATGGTACAGCCTGACATATTTTCCGACACAATTCTCTCAGATGAATCTCCAGCTATTAATAGTGTAATACATACTCTATCATTACAAATCTGAAAGGATGTGTCTCATACGGCGCCCGGGAATTCTTTTCACGTGTCCGTACCGAATTAACTGTCTGGTTTCTATTCTTTCTGCTGTTATACGTATTCTTTCTGTCCGTTTTCTGATTTATTAATTTTGGATGAGCTATCTAAATATTTTACATGTCCTTAAACAATTCGTTTCTACCGCGTCTATCCTTTGCTTATCTTTTTTTTTTGTCATTTGCCAGCATTCTAATCCATACGTCAATATCGGCTCTATAACTGCACTGTAGAGTGTCAGATTTGTTTTAATTTTTATCCGGTTTGACCAAAGTAAAGAGTTCAGAATCATTTTTTACCCTATTGAGTCCTATACTGATGATACTTTGTTGGAAATTACACTTTCCGAATACTTACACTCCTCGCATCTTGTTATTTCCCTTAATTTCAAATCTGGTTCTTCTTCATCATCCACCCTAAAATACTATGTCTTCTTCATGTTTATGTTCAAACCCCATGTTTCATAGGTTTTTTTTCTTGTCAGTTTTTCATCTATCTCATCCGATCAATATTCACAATTTTTACTTTGTATTCCTTGTTTGGATTCTATCGCTTTCAAGGCTGATTGGTGTATGCATTCCCTTAGTTGTTCATATTTGATTATTTTGTTGTTTTTAAAGTTATTCGGTATACCTTGAAGCTTTGTGGCTAATCGTAATTAGTATCGTATTATTAGATCGTAAACATAGATCAACAGGAGATCTTCTGACTTATGTAACACATGTTTGTAACAACGCAACTGAACACTTCGGAGAATCTCGAGCGGTTGCTCGTGACATATCCAAGGCATTCGACCGTGTTTGGCACGATGTACTGTTGGCTAAGCTACGCTCTTATGGTATGTCTGAAAAGTTCTGTTTGTGGCTCTCATGTTTCCTCAGAGAGCGTTCTTTACGAGTCGCAGTCGACGGATTTCTTTCTAACACCTTTACTGTTAACGCCGGTGTGCCCCAAGGCTGTCTCCTACTCTCTTTCTCATTAACATTAACGATCTGCTGGAAAAGACTGGGGATCCAATCTACAGCTTTGCTTCATTCACTTTGAACGCTCGGACATCGGCTGCTGAGGCGAATATCCGCAGACAGCAGGAAGTCATTCAACTTAACAAAGGCCTGGAAGAAATTCTATCTTGGGGTGACAGTAACCAAGTGGAATTTAACGCTACAAAAACCCAGGCGGCAGTTTTTTCTAAAAAAGTTAACGTTACTGAACCCGACATAGTTATGTCGGGGCACTCCATTCCCCTAGCATCGTCACTCAATTTGTTGGGCGTTAATTTGGGAGCAAATATGTCCTGGCATGAACATGTTGCAGGCATAGCAAGGAGAGCTTTTCAAAAGTTGGGAATATTATTTCGAACCAGAAAGCTTTATACTCCACAACAACCGTTAATTCTTTACAAAGCTCAAATTCGACCAACTATGGAATACTGCTCCCATGTTTGGGGCTCCGCTCCCAAACATACACTGCATTTGTTGGATTCTGTTCAGAGAAGGGCTGTTCGTCTGATTGGAGACCCAGAACTGACCGGCGGCCTTGATTCGCTGGAATATCGAAGAACGGTTGGCGACTTGAGTCTGTTCTACAAGTACTTTCACGAAGAGTGTTCGAAGGATATAGCCCGCTTAATTCTTCCCAGAGCGGTGCATGTTAGAAGTACACGTCGCGCTGATACTTCACATCCGTATGTTACTCCTCGTACAACGCTTTTCAAGCAGTCTTTTATATGGAAAACATCATCCCTTTGGAATGGCTTACGCAGGACTGTTTCCCACCGGGTACAATTTACAGCGATTTAAGAACAACGTGAATCGCTTTTTCCGCACACGTGTCGCTCCTGTAGCGCTTTAGGGACTAGACCCATAAAAAAAAAATGTTGAGTCATGCTTTAGGCTATCCAAATTATATATTTTATGGGTGTTATTTCGTTGTTAGTGATTGAATATTCTTTTTGTTATGTACTTTCTGTGTTATTGAAATTTATAACTTCTGCTATGAGCATGTGGTGGTCGGATCCACATTCAACATCACAAAAAACCCTTATGTCATTTGTTTTTAACCTTGAAGTTTGTTTTGAAACAAATAGTCAATGATTGTTTTGTCAGCTGTATCCTAATAAGAAGTTGTCCATTTTCATTTCTATCTTCTCCGTTGCTTCCTATTACTGAATCCTTGTCTTTTTTACCAACTCTCGCATTAAAGTCTCCAAGTAGGCATTCTTCTCTGTTCTTAAGACTCTCCAATATGTTTGTCAGTTCATCATAAAATACATCGTTAATATTAATATCCACGTGTTTGCTTGGGGCATGTGCTCCTGTTATTCACCAGTCTTTTTCATTTCTAATATTATTACTTGTTCAGCTACTTCTTCCCAGCTTTCCCTCTTTGCTTGCCTACTCTTGCATACCCCACTGTAGAAATAAATATATTTCCCCATAATTTCGTTTCCTTTCCCCTTTTTTTTTTCCGTTTCAGTCAGCCTATCCTTTTCTATTCAAGTTATTTAAAAAAAACTTCATCCTGTTTGGTTCTTAATCCTTGCACATAGTGTAGAGCCGATATAAATTTGTGTACGCAATTTTAAAGTGTCATACATACATTTTTATAACACAACGATTTTCTTAATAACTTACAGAAAAAAAAATTTTAAACACAAATAAATATTATTTATTTCTGTTTTCCAACATTATAATTTACAACACATGAGAAAATAAGTATTGAAAAGCCGTTGACTACTACAAGAATACGACATAACAATATACTTAATAGCTAATAATACATTTTATGCGATGCAATACTTAATAAATATCTAAAATAGCAAAAATATTTTCGGAATATATTAATACTAAAATTTGTTTGGTCTTCGTCATTTTCCTAGTTTAAAAACTCCGGTCACTCCTTTGCGGATGCTTCTATTTTCTGGTGCCTAGAAAAACATCACAAACAAAATGAATATTTTAAATTTTTTCGAAAGTAAATTTTCATTGCTAAATGCACATTACACAAGGCTAATTCTCACAAAATTCTAACATTCAAATGGGTAGTCTGATCAAAATTAAATTTTAAACAAAATGAATCAAATTTTAGCAATAAGTTCTAAAAACTGAACATTATTTAAGTATAATAGTGGTTAAAATCTTTAACCAATCTTTTTTAATGTTGTATGGAACACTTATGGGTTCACTTCTGTGTGTATGTATAGGAATTGATGGTCCAGTCATAGCCGTGTAGTTTTGAAAATTAAATTTTGACTTAAGGGGTTAGTTTTGGGGGGTGTAATCGGAAGTGAAAAAAAATTACCAGGTCATCGAGTGGGGTGTCAAATGAAAACTTGTGAAAACACGGAGTTCTAAAATATATGTAATGTAATACTTGCGTCGAATTTTCTTTGTATTATTTTAAAAACAATGGCCAAAAACCCCCGTCCAACCGCCCTATGTCGAATAGTATTGATCAAATAATTTTGAAAAAACTTCGAAAAATAGTCTCCATAAAGTTTAAGTTTGGCGAAAATTATGACGAATGCATTACGTTATCCGGTATAAAAAAACTATTTGACCGTCAAAATGGTGAAGGTTTATATCGTCGAAAGTTGTTAATTGAACCGGGACTGATAGTTACTGCTTTAAGCATTGGCTATTAGGTAGCTAAGATATATGCATGTCACATGGAACTTTTTGTCTTATTCTGGTTGGTCTGTTTAACCTGCTGAGTCAGTATCTGACTAGACATGTTTGTAATCTGGGCTCTTAATTCTTTTATTGAAAACTCATTTCGGGTGTGTTTTGTGAAGTCACTGATCATTTTATACTTCCGTAACAAAAATTTTTATTTTAAAGGTAATCACAGTACGGAACACTAATTGCGCAAGTCCAATTTGCACTTGACCGGCTCGTTATAACAAGGAGGTTTTCAAAACTGAACATAAGAATATAATGAAGAATATGGAAACTTATCAAATACCGATATTTATTTGTATTTACAAAAGAATGTAGACCTACCGATAGTGAAGAAAATAAAAGTTTATAATAATATGATATAAAACATCAAAAATTCCAATTTGTAGAAATAGAAAATCTAGACCAAAACTATTTACTTTGTTTGCATAAAATTTTTACTCTTTATTAGAAGTATTGAAACGTATAATTTATTTTTTAAAACATCCTAATAGCATGTGTCTTTTTAGAGACTGAAACGAAAAATGTGTTTTTTAGGGTGAAGTTTGCCCTTTTCATCCCTTAAAACGCGTCCAAAACTATGTATTACTTGTGTTTTAGTATTCTATCTAAATGTAGTTTCTTAAAAAAACTTCAAATGACACTTTAAATATTTTTTATGTGTCACTAAACTCTTTTTAGAAAAAAAAATCGTACATATTATTAGGACTTTTTTCTTAATTTGATTTTAATGAATATTCTGAAAAACATATTAATTTTAAATAACCGGTCAAGTGCAAGTTGGACTTGCGCAATTAGTGGTTCATACCGTGATTACCTTTAAAATAACAATTACCTACCTAATAGCCAATAAAAGCTCAATCTAGAACCTAGAAGTAAAAGTTAAAAAATATATTTACTACCTAAATACTTGTTTAGTTATAAACAAATAGAATAAAATTATGTTGTCTTCGTTACCTATCTGTTGGTCACCAGTCATCATTATGTTACTGTTACCAAATACGTATTGATATTTCGTAGTTCATAGTATCAGATGAATTCCCAACTTTCCGTAGTTCATAGTCTCGGATGAATTTCCAACTTTCCAAACCTTCACCATTCTGTCATGCCACATAGTTTTTTTTTTAAACCAGAAAAAATTATCAAACGTAATGGACTTGTGAAAATTCTCGCTCAATCTATACTCTATGGAGAATATTCCAGAATTTTTTTTCAAAATTTTTTTATCAATACTTTTCGAGATAGGGTGGGGGCACAAAGATTTATGGCCATTTTTTAACAATAATACAAAGGAAAGTGTGGGCAATTATTACATCATATATATTTTTGAACTCGTGTTTTCACAAGCTTTCATTTAACACCCCACTCGATGACCTAAGAAAAAAAAATTGTTTTACTTCCCCCACAAGCTAACCTCTTAAGTCAAAATTTAACTTTCAAAACTACAAGGCTCTGATTGGGTCATCAATTCCTATATTTGTGCCAAATTTCAACTTTATATGTCCAATAGTTTCGGAGATAATCGGGTGTGACAGATGGACACCGAAGTGATCTCATAAGTGTTCTATATGGAACACTAAAAAAAGGAAAGGCATATAGCAACGTAATTCCAGAATTTTATTAATAACAAATTTAATGTAATAAAATATAGTTTACGACATAAATTTAACAGATTAATTCATTTTCTTAATTACATAATTATGTAGAATTGCAAATTTCATATATATATATATATATAATATATATATATATATCAATCGGTTTTATAACGTCTTCCGATGCCTAATTTCCACTCCTCCCGATTTCTCCATCCCTCCTCCTCCAGATCTCTCTCTAGTACTTCCTTGTTGATTCCTGCTTTCCAGCTTTGGCGTGGTCTTCCTTGCTTTCTTTTTCCATGAGGATTCCAATTTAAAATCTTTTTAGGTAGTCGGTCTTGTGACATTCTCTGTACATGTCCGTACCAACCAACTGTTGGGTTCTGATTTCGTCCACTATATCGTGCTTTATTTCTAAAGCTCGTCTTATCGTATCATTTGGTTGCGGTCTTTTCTGGATTTTCTGGCTGCTCGTCTCCAGAAATCCATTTCTGTAGCTTTTAGTATTTTTTCTGTTCTTTCCTTCAATGGCCACACCTGGGAGCTGTAAGTTATTATACTTTTTACTATTGAGTTGTAAATTCTCTTCTTATTTTCAATGGTTATGTTTTTGTCCCATAGAATACTATTAAGCATTGCAATCGCTTTTCTTCCTTGGATATTCCTCTCGAATATTGCATCTTCCAGTGTTCCGTCCTTAGATATTCTCGTTCCCAAATACTTATAACTGGCACAGTGTTTGATGGTGTGTCGTGTGGCCAGATTCAAGTCCTGCTGTTGTCCTCCGACGCACATGTACTCAGTCTTTTTAATATTGACTTCTAGGCCCCATTTTTCATATTCCTCCATAAGTTCTCGTGTCATGTATTCCATATCATCGATGTCCTGAGCGACTACTACCTGGTCGTCTGCGAATGATAGCGTGTACAAGGTAGTATCGTCATCCAGTGGTAATCCCATACTGCTGCGTTTCCTTTTCCAGTTCTTCAGTGCACTCTCCAAATAGATTTTAAATAGCGTTGGGGATATACAGCAGCCCTGTTTGAGACCCTTTGTGACCTGGAACCCTGTTGTTATACCATATTTGGTTTTCACACTACTTCTTGCGTCTTGGTATAAGGATTTTACGGCTTTAATTATTTCGGTGCTTACATTACTCTGTTGTAGTGTTTCCCACAATTTCATTAGAGGCACGCTGTCGTAGGCCTTTTTTAAATCAACAAACAAGACATGGACTTCCTAATCAAATGCGGTTTTCTTTTCTAGGATTTGTGTCAGTGAGAAGAGATGGTCTATTGTGGATCTTCCTGCTCTAAAGCCTGCCTGTTCTTCAGCTTCTACGTCCGCGTATTCCGTTTCTATTCTATTTTTAAGTATTTTTCCGTATATTCTGCTAATAGATCCTGTAACCGTTATTCCCCTATAGTTATCGCAATTATTTTTGTCTCCTTTCTTATGAATTGTTGATATGTATGATATTTTCCATTCCTCAGGTACTTCTGATGTGTTAATGCATCTTTGGAATAAGTTCCTCAAAGCGCTAAATAGCTTTTCAGTTCCGTAGTTTACTATATCTCCTGGGATGTTTCCTGGTCCTGGAGCTCTACCATTTTTTAGCGTTTTACATACTTGTTTAACTTCTGATGTTGTTATCCTTATTGGGGATCCTCGTATAACTATATTTGGGTTTCCATGTTGGGTACTTTTGAACTCTCTATCTTCTGTTAGCATATTTGTAAAATATTGGTTCCATTTCTCTGGTGTTATTGGTGAGAAAATTTCTCTTTTCCGTTCTGTTCTCATATTTTTTAAGAAGTCTCCAGCTTTCTGTGCTTTTTCTTCCTCCTATGTAAGTGTTGAGTCTTGAGCATGTCTTTTCCCATTGGTTGTTCTTTTTGTCACTAATCCTTTTGCGTACTCTAGCTTGGGATTCTTTGTATTTTACTTTGTCGTTTGTGCTCTTTGAACTTAAGTATTTGTGATAGCTTTTCCGTTTTTCTTCAATTTCGTATTTAATTTCTTCATCCCACCAATATGGTTTTTGCTGTTTTTCCCTTTTCTCTTGGTACCCTAATGCTTCCAGTGCGGCTGCGTGTAGGCATTCCTTTATATACTTATATTCTTCTTCTATATTAACAAATCCCGTCCGTTGTATCTTTTGGTCCAGTCTACTCTTGTATAGATTTCTGATACTTTCATTTTGTAAGCTGTCTGTGTTATATCTTATTGTTGTTTCACTTGTTGTGTGTTGTGTACTTATATCTTCCAGTTTGCTTTCCCGTGTTGTTCGTGAGGTTAGCTTTCCTTTCACAAGGTAGTGGTCGCTGCCACATGAAGCCCCTCTTTGGACTCTTACATCTAGGAAGTTTAATCTAGATCTCTGTCGTATTATCAAATAGTCGATAATACTTTTTAAATCTCTTGTTGTTTGTCTCCACGTATATTTATGAATATCCCTATGCTGGTAGTGTCCGTTTAATATTGTAAGGTTATTTTGTTCACATATCTCTATAATTCTTCTTCCGTTGTCGTTAGTAACTTCTTCGCCATATTTTCCTACCACTTTATCGTGTTCTTTCCTTCCTATTCTTTCATTTAGATCACCCAAAAGTAATATCTCTCTTGATGTTCCAATTTTGCGTATTTCCTCATTTAGTTGTTCGAAAAATGAATCCTTGTTATTAGCCAGATCGTCGTCGTTGACAGCGTATACCCCCAGTAAGGTTGTGTTATTACCTAGTATTTTGAGATTCATCTTTATGATTCTTTCACTAATCGGTTCCCAGGTGGTTATGAATTTCCTCAGTTTTCTGTGTATTAGTATGGATACGTCTTGTTTTGCTCTATCTTCTTTGGGCACTCCACTATAAAAGTGATCGTAATGTCCCCAACTTTCGGAGCCTTTTCCTTTCTTCTTTGTTTCCGTCAGTACTGCAATTTCGACTCGAAGATTTTTCTAATTCATTTACAACTTCATTTACTTTCCTGGAGAGACCTTGTATGTTCCATGTACCACATATCGTTGTCCTTCTTCTTTACTGTTTTCGTCTTCGTATATCCGTTCGATTCCGAGGCTTTGGATTAGGTTTTTTAGCAGAGGCTTTTTTTACATAGGGTAGGGAGCTGGCCTACCGCTACAACCCTCCTCCTTTGTCCGGGCTTGGGACCGGCAGTGACAACTGTAAGCTACTCAATCCACCTACAGCCGCCCCAGGCGGCAAATTTCATTCCGAGAAAATACTATTACTGGAATTTTCTTTTTATTATATTACCCATCATCTACCACCGGTTGAAATATTTGCATTCAAACAGTTTTCACCCTGTATAAGTCCCATTGCGGTAACAAACTCTCTTAACTTAGCAAGAGTTACGTTGTTGTTGTCTGTTGATATGTTCTGTATTGTGTACGTTCAAAAAGGACCTGATCATCATGAGAAAGTAGTATATTATTTTATTAATGAAAATATATCTATCCTTCAGCCTGTGTCAGAACAAGACATAATAAAAAAGATTCAAAACGGCATACAAATAAAATAACATCCGTACAGATCGTGTTCCTTATGGTACTGACTTTACAAAAGTGCTGACGAAACCCTTGTTAATAATATATGCAATATCCAGATATTACGAAAAAGGGCAAAAATATGCCAGATTAGTAATTATCGCTAGATTTCCATTTTCTGTAACTTTTCGAAGGTCTCAGTGCAATTGAGGACAGATAAATGTTGCTTTTGCAGATTTTTTCGAGGTTTTTGATAGAATTAATCCCAATGTTTTGTTGTATAAGTGGGGAAGGATGATGATTTTATTTTAGTTTCAGTTGCGTAGGGGGTGTTGAATGCCCAGACCTGTTAAACCAAATAGCCTTTTCACTTTCACTTCACGAAGCCTAGTTAGATAAGTTAAACATACTGATGTGATATAAGGGATGAATAGTTTCAAAAAATCTTAAAAATTTCGTGAGAATTGCCGACAAGCGATGAAAGAAACGTAAACAAAAAATAATTCAGAACAATAGTTTATAAAACAATTTTTGCATTATATAAAATCTAAAACAGAGTTAATACTACTACAAAGATAATCACTGTGACAACACCAATAAACAGTCTTTATTTTGACATTATTGGCAGTTACATTTTAGAGATAGCGATTAATTCGCCATTAATAAATCCGTCGATGTTGCTGAAAAATGTATCCAAGTGCGTATAAGTTTTAACCTATCAAGAATCGAGAAATTAGTTTGTAATTTGTTACCGCAAACTAATAGAAAAGATTCACATATACGAGGGCTACCTTTTAAGTTTTTACAAAAACAATGAAGAAAAAAACATTTTTTGGTACAAATCGTTTTATTGTTTTTCAAAATATTCGCCTTTAAGAGTTATACACTTTTGCATACGTTCGAACCAATTCTCGAAACATTTTTTCCTCTCTGAAGTTGGTACCTCAGAAGCATGGTTTTGGAAGGATTCAATATCTTCTTGAGGGGACGAAAATCGCTGTCCACGCATTTTTTTTGACATTCAGGAACAAAAAGAAGTCATTAGGCGATAAATCAGATGAATACGGGCAATAAGACATTAATTCGATGTTCTTCTCCGTCAAATTATCAATTGTTGGGAGAGCTGGCATTGTCATAATGAAGAATGATGCGACGTTTTTGGTTGTTTTTCCTGATTTAATAAATGACTTCTGGCAAACAAATTGTTGTATACTATTCAGCATTAATTGTTCTTCGATCCTCTAAAGCAACGTCCAGTATGTCCAGTATAACCAAAGAAACAAGCGATCATTTTCTTGAAAGCGCTTCGCGAACGAACCACTTTTGTTGGATTTCGTTCATCCTGGAACATCCAAATTGTTGCTTAGTTTCCAGCTCGTACGAATATATCCAAGTTTCGCCTCCTGATGTTGTATATGGATTTTATATGTCCTCGGTCGAATTTTTTGAGCATTTTTTGAGTTTCGGTCAAATTATGCGAAATCCGTAGAGAACAGATATTTTTCACAGCTAAATCTTCGTGCAAAATCGAATATACTGCAGTCTTCGACATGCCTAAGGATGCCTCTATCTCACGGTCTCTCTCTTCAATCGTGTTGCGCACAGCATCGATGTTTTTTTGGAACAACAACTGATTTTGGTCGACCTTCACGAAATTCATCGCTGACGGAAGCACGACGATGACGAAATTCTGCAAACAGTCTTTTCTGATAATGATTCGTTACCAGAAATTGAACGAAGCGATTCGATGCATTGTTGTTGAGTTAGGACTTTACTTAAATCGTAAAAAATCATCCAACGAAAACCTTCACGTGAAATTTCCATTTGTTCACAAAACTGTTTCTTTTAACGCTCACCGTGAACAAACTACTCGGCTAATTTCTGAGCTGCCACTGTTTTAACAATAACAAATGTCAAATTTTATAACAATGGTAATGTCACTCTCAATCCCAATAGCGCCATCTAGTGGTCGTTTGTGAAAACTTAGAACGCGGACCTCGTAGTAAAGTTACAAACCAACTAAAAATATTTGTTTTGTGTTATATTTTCATGTATAGTAGTAACTGGCTTAGAAAATATGTTTAAACCAAATCGGCAGACACACATATTAAAAATAAAACTAAGTATGACGTCAGTTGTCTGTTTCTATTTTATTTGGATATTAATAACATGACAATTACATTTCCGTCAGTTTGTCTATTTCTCAGTATATTGGCTACTTTAAGAAAGATATGGATTGCAAATTTAGTGCTCACTTCAGAGGAAAGGGTTAAAAAGTGTGGGGATTGATAATTTTGAATAGCTTTCAAAGTGTTATGAGAACTTTTCCTGGTTTAGATTAAGCTAACGAACAAACTTTAAATTATTTATTGTGAAGTATATCAGGGGTTATGAAAGGGAGAGGAGGTTAGAGCGTAGCATCGAATTTATCGACATGACATGTTTTTACCATTGTTGACAATGTGTTCATGAACACTTTGAATTTTGTATAAAATATTTTATATATTTGTATATCACTGTTTTCCTTTTTCTTGATCTTTAAATTAGTCTAAATGAGATTGCTGGTTTTCTGTTGTATACCATTTCAACTATTTAGGATTCTTCATAACTAACAATGGTGGCTGTGAAGCGGAAGTAAGAAGACCTTTGGCTATGGCTAGAAACTCGACGATCAAACTCACTAAGGTCTGGAGAGATCTAGCTATCACAAAAAATACAAAGTTAAGATTGCTATCGAGCCTTATATTCCCCATAGCAACTTACGCATTGGAAACATGGACCATTAAACAAGCTAGGCTTATCGAAGAATCCTCAGAATATCATATACCGAGCACCGAACTAATGTATCTATTCTTGAAGAGCTTGGTATAAATGACCGACTTCCAAGTAGAAATAATAGACAGTACCTGAAATATTTTGGTCACATTATGAGAAAAGTGGATGCCATGGAAAAGCTTGTGGTAACGGGGAAAATAGAAGGTAGAAGATCAAGGGGACGGTCTCCAACAAGATGGCCGATCACGAAAAATGGGTATGCACGAGGCAAGTCAAGTTGCGCAGGATCGAGATGCTGGAGAATGACTGTTGAGCAGCAATCGCATATTGTCACCGATAGTCCTATTAGGGTGAAAGTATTGAGAGAAAGAAGTTAGTTTTGGTCTCCGCTGATGTGTTCTTGATGAGTTGGGAATGTCATGTTCAAATACGATTCGTCTTACTGATCTCGTTTAAATAGCGGGTGATTCTTAGCTTAATATTTTTTACTGTTTTTTTTAGCCGGTTGAAAATAGAAACACACCAGTGGCACTACGTTAATAATGTTCTCATTTTTCTTGAAAAAGCCATAGAGTTTCCAAAGAAAATAAAATAGTGAAACAATTTGGAAGTATTATTTAAGGTTTTATTTATTGAGTACATCTTCAAAATTGATTGTTGAACTGATTGAACTTAAAAATCGATAAGAAAGCATTAATAAAATTAAATAATATAGGGAAAGAAGCAACAGCAGAATTCACTATGTAACAATAGGCCATAGATAGGCAACAAAAATCCTAAACCATTTATCGACGAATTCACTAAAAGGGTTTAAAGTTTAGAATCGCAGAGAAAATCTCAATTTAACCCAAACTTCTGATTCATTCTATCCGCAAGCTCCGAGATGTACCATTTACAGGACATCTAGTTGCTCACGAACGTACGTACGAGAGCAATAATGAGTCGTAACTGAAACAAATAGTCATCTTCCTATTTAACTGTAATAGAAGCTCAGGACGTCTATATTTTGTACTGTAGATGTCGCAAAATAATAATAAAATAAATAAATTAAAATCGACAGGTCAGAAATCTTATGAGTTTTCATTTTCATCGGTATAAAGGCAAATAAAAAAGATTTTTAACATACAGCGTTAAAAATAACATTAACCCTTTGTTTTGCTCGCCAATTTAAACATCAAAGACCCGTGTTAAAGTTAAACCTTTTTAGTGAATTGGGCAGTTAGATAACTTTTATTTTACCTTTTCTCCTACATTTTTCACTTTATGCTGCAATAATTAAAAATGATATTATTTTACTAATATTTCTTTACATTAAAAAAAAACAGCCTACATTAATAATTTATGTTAACTTACATGTCTAGTTCCTAACAACATTTTTGCCTTATCTTCTTCCTGTGGTGCAGAACTGTCCTCCCCAGTTCCCGTACTTCTCTTGATTTGTAATTTTTGTTTAATGGCCTAAAAACACAATCACATTCGGTAAAACAATGCGAATTAACTTAGTCATTTCCATCTAGCCATAAGAGAAGGATCAACATGCGATTAGACTTGTTACAAAAATGAATTCGTTGCTTTGAGACATAGACATTCACGCTCAAGAAGAATTATGTCATTTATACAATTGTTTCCTACCAAATCAATAATTTATTTTAATATATCAGTGAGGGCAGTAAAGCCAGACAACAACGGCGGTCTAAATTGCAACCTTCTCCAATGCAATGTGCAAAAAGTTACTGGCCACGCCCTATTTTGTAGCACAAACCGCTTTGGACGCCATACCGGTGTTGCGACTTATATTTATTAATTTAAATTAATTTTAGTTATATAGGGTTATATATCGCTTATTAACATACAAATTTTTCTATTTCAAAAAAGTCCTGAGTACTATAAGGGAAAAAATTAATTAATGTGTTCAGTACATGATTTTTAAATAACCGTACATTCATGGTTGAGATTTCTACGAAAAAGAAAATAAAGGAAATGAGACACGTCCCGGATGCAAGTAAACTCAACAATGCTATTGGAGAGCTTATACAGACTGAAAACATAAATAATCTAACCTCAAATCAACTATGGGAAAACCTGAAAGCTACAGTCGTAAAATTGATAAATCCCCGTCAACATACAAATACAACTATTAAGAAACAACAGTGGATCACTGACGAGACTCTTAAGATTTGTGTACCTAAAAAAAGAACTTAAAATGAAAGGTGCTGAAAACTTCATCTTATACAAGTCCCTTTCAAAGAACATACAGAGAGGATACCGCAAGGATAAAGATGACCATTATAACAACATTTGTAAAGAGATAGAGGAACATGTCAACAGTAATAGGACCAAATACCTTTTTAAAAAAATCAAAATAATAACTCGCAACTTTAAACCAAAAACCTGAACTGTTGAAAACAAAGAAGGCAACCTAGTCATAAATATGAACCGTTTGTTTTGCTGAACGAGGTAGAATATGCAGTCGAAAAACTTGCTGTCGGAAAAACAAACGGGAAAATGGAATGATGAATGGACCAAGTCGGTTATAGTGCCTCTCCACAAACAGGGTTCTACAGTGGAATGCAACAACTATCCGCCTTGTTGCATTAATTACACATGCAAGCAAAGTAATGCTCTACATCTTGCGTACTCGACCAAACCACAAAGGAGCAGTTACTAAACGTTCGCATACTTATTGAAAAAATGAATATGTTACATTGATGTACATGTGTTTCGTAGATTATGAGAAGTCCCCTGACACTGTTAAATAGTCTTCTAAACATGGAAGTACCAAAACATCTTGTTAAGCTATCACATCTTCATGACAAAAGCAAAGCAATCATCAAAATCGACGATATTCTATCCACTGCAGCAGAAATCCTAAAAGGTGTCAGGCAAGTGTGTATGCTGTCGCCTCAATTATTTAACATCCATACGGAAGAACTAATGAGAGAGGTGCTAAATGACTGGACTGGTGGAATTGTTATAGGAGGTATTGGAATAACACTCCTCCAATATGCCGCCGACACTCTGTTGATTGCAAATTCTCCCGAAGAATAGATTTGATGCATAGACTCGTAAGAGTCGGTGAGGAATTAAAAGTGATACCATTATTAAAGCAAATATAAATGCACCCAGGTCGATATATTGCGGATTGTGAAATAGTTAAACAATTTTTTTATCTGGATGCTGTACATCAACTGTTCTGGACAAATATCCTTGACAAACCAAAGCAGCATTGGTAATAAATTCTCTAAACTGCGAAATGAAGCCGCCGATAGACATGGTATTGACGCATTTGAGATGTGTGGTGTTGGTGAAAAATGTTACGGATCCCTTGGACAGCCCACCGAACAAACATTTCAATTTTAAAAATAACCTAGCCAGCCAATCGTTTAAGCAGCATAACATCAGCTCGCATTTTAAATTTTTTCAGACTTTCGAGACAACAATATGGCGAAATTAATTGTTCAGGGCAAGCCTATGGGTAAACACAGGCGTAAGCGTTCTCCGTCTAAATGGACAGTTTTGGTCCTTACATTGACCAGCACATCAATGGGAAATGCCATAAGAATTGCTGAAAATCGGTTCCGATGGCGCAAAACGGTTTTCAGAATCTTAAAAGAATAAAGAGATAATGGAAACTGATGAATGTGACGGTTTGTATATGGGATCCCTACACATCACTTGTAATGTTGGAATAAGACGAAAAATGTCCCCCATGGACACAAAACTGCTCAAACTACACCTAATACATGCCAAAACTTCCAATATATACAGAGCAGATAGAGTAAGTAAAGCATACTCCTTAAAAAGTCCTGACTGGAATGCCTAGATCTGACACCAGAAATATTTGTAAGTGTTTTCTTTTTTGTACCCTAAATACTCTAATCATACCAGAAGCTGCACTCCAATGCTATAAGCCATATTTTAAAAGCGATACAAAGTGGGCATGGGAATAAGACATTATCATATTAAAATTAGCAATGTTTTTCATGCGAAAAATAGTAAAACATACAGATGAAAGTCTTTCGTACAATTCATTTACATGACAACACCAATTTAAGCTGTTATCCATATAGATACCTAGAAGTTTAGTCTCAGTCACCTGAGCAATAGAATGTTTACTTATATCAGTCCTAATCATATCGTGAAAGCAGATGAATAAAGGAATCTTTTAAAATGTGGAAGTCTGAAAACACAATAAATTTGATCGATTTGTTACTAGCTGATGCAATCAACCACTTTTGATAGCAAGTTAAATGAATGATCGCGTATTAATGTAAATATGCGGAGGTGTAGTTTGAGAGCAGATATCAGAGAAAATCATATTGAATAAAGAAGAAAAAACAATTAAAAATCATCCGAATATATTTAAAAACAGAATTCCTCGAATGCTGCCTATCTCTGTTATACATCCATCCTTTGTCTAATAGTTTAATTAAGCAGAAAGCTGCATCCAGGTTGTAATTTTTTTTTCTCTTTACCTGTGACAGAATAACTTTCTTGGTGTCATTTATTATTGCCATCAACAAATCAAGCCACGTCCACGTCATATTATGATATTCTAGGGTAGGAATGAGAATGGACACGTCTCTGAGATCCTCCAAATTTTTCTCTTTTGTTCCCTTGTAACTAGCCTTCACCGGGACTTCAGGAATTTTTATGTAGACAAACAGTTTATTCTTCTCGGCCCTTTCCTACAAACATTTTGTTACACGGTGTGCTGGAGCCGAATCAAAAATATGGGGTGATTATTTCATTTATGTATTATGTTATAAATGTACATGTACCTTTACATGATTGATAACGATCTACTTTTTCTTTTCACACATCCTTTTTTTATTTAAAAATAAAGCATCAATTAACTTGCGAGCGTAAGAAAATAAATCAGTGATTATTAAGGTTGCTGGAGGGAGTCGATGAGTGGAAAGGGTATTTTTGATTATTGACGATATTATACTTTTTTAACCGATAATGACATACGTATTAATACAACCGATTATAGTCGTGGTTTTCTTATTTTTACTTTTTAGCTGGGTTGTCTTTTTTGCTTACTTTTTGTTTGGTAGTTTTTATTGTAGACTGATTTTCATAAAAAAGAAAACGTCTTTCCTGGTTTGTATTTCAAAGTTTAATGTTTAATTTAAACTCCAATAATTTTTTTTTATAACATTATTTAACCCATAGGCAATCGAATTTAAAAATTGCATCGACAAATTATCGCGATATATAAGATTGCGTATGGGTTTAAACAATTTTTAATTTTTTTTTTCATATCAGTTTACATCAGACATAATAATTTTTATATAAGCTGGGAAAAAACAATTTCGGGTTTGTTTTAATACGAAAATCATATAAACTAGCCACAATGGAATTTATTCATTTTTTTTTAATTTAGTAAAAATATTAAAAAATGATTTTTTTTGCTTCAAAAAAAAAGCGCTGAGCGGATTTTTTTTCTATAATGGCTTGAAATGTTCCTAATATCTGCTAGAATCAATATCCATCAAAACTTTGGAACCACTCCATATTTTTATTTGATTCGGCTCTAGGACACCGTGGTTATCAGACCTCAAAAATAAATCTGAGTGTGATTATTTAGATCTCAAACGCATTTCTCTTCTCCCAAAGGAAAGTGACTATAGCAAAAAATTACCATTTTGACAAAAAAAGTATATAATTTTTTCAAAAAATCATTACTTTCTAAACAATCTTATCTGAAGAACACAATTTTTGGATGAGTTAACACGCGGCAGATTCCAAGGTTAGACTAAATAAGAAACGTAAGTCAAAAGAACTGTCCTTAGGTAACGTTGTCATAAGGACAAAGTGTTTGTCAACATTCGTAATATCAATTTATGTTATATAACTGATCGTGACCGTTACTATGTGGTAATTTATCATTTTGACGGAAGAAATAAAACACTTATAATGTATTATTACCACTATTTTATATATATATATATATATATATATATATATATATATATATATATATATATATATATATATAAAGTATAGTGGTAATGATACGTAATAAGTGTTTCCTTTCTTCGAAATATCACTTTATATCAGTGTACCCGGCCATACACGTCATATTCAGAAAGACGCAGGATTGTAACAGGGCGCGTCAGCGAGGCTTTGAGATAATACTTTGAGGAATGGATAGATTTAAATTCATTATGAAAAAGGTAATTTTTTTTCTTGTATTATGTTTTTCCCGTAGAAGAAATTTAGGAAATCATGAACATAATAACCTTCATCTTTTCAACTTCATCAATATGCACATAGAAGTTGGAGTCTCTGTTCTTTTTTGTTTTGCCTTTTTTATTTTTTGGTTCTGAATCACCGTCTTCACTTGCTCTGTCGTTATAGTCTGAATTTTCGGTATCTCTTTCAGGAAATGAGAATTTCATCATCGTAACAAAGAATTTTTTGGTTAAACCTGAAAATAAACAAATATTTGTTTATACATTTTAATTTTTTAAATACGTCCATAAAGTTTAGGTTAAAATTCAATGAATATACTTAAACGCATCTACAGGGTACTGGTTCCAGGGGAGTGAAAAGACCTACTGGAAAACTCACCACCACCACAAACTTCAAAGAATTCGCATATTTACATTAAAACATGATCATATAATTTAGCGTGCCCCCAAATTTGGTTGACTGTATCGACTATTAACGAATTGATCAAATGTATAGTGTTGTTCCAAATTTAAAAGATTCTTTGGTTCATCGGTATTCACAATATCATTAAAACTTTTATCTAATGAAGTAAATAGTTTTGGTTAATAGATAAGAAAGCACATAATATTATATTTGTAATTAATAGGAGTATTTAATTACGTTACATTTCATCATATATAACCAGTTATTAAAATCAATTAATATAAGTGACAACACTGTCACGGTATCCAAAAGGTTTTGTACTAAAAAATAACAGGTGGCCATTCAGAGTTTTTGCAGTATTACATAGAAATAGAAGTAAAGTTAGATAGGGATAGGTTTGCTATCTGGACCAGTATTTTTTACTTATTCCTACCGCATCCAATACAATTTTAAATAGGTGATTAGTTTGGAATAAAACGATTTCGTGAATCGGGTATACAATGGCATTGAAAGATACTTAGATGTATTGAAATAAAAACTGCAATTATGCATGTCATAGGAAAAGGAAGATTCTTAGAGGGGATCTAACGAAACATGTGAAATATTCAGCGTTCAGTAATATTCGGAACCAGTCAAGCTACATGTTAATTAGCAGTAAACCTTTAGATTCCGTTAGGTAGAGTCTATCAAGTTGTAAAATAAAGGAATTTCTAATAAATTCTCAGAACATAAATTAGAGTTAAAATATTTCTTTCCCTTACGAAACCATATTGTTGATATCCTGTCTCCAGAAAGGTGAAGACAAGCTCGAAATGATTGTCAGATTATGTAGAACTTTATAATAATTTAGAGTATTTGACTAGTTATCTTAAACTCTAAGAATTTGTTTGACTTCCAGGACATATTGTACATTGTAGAAGATACACAAAAACTTACCTATCGTTAAGGGAACTAAATTAATTTCAAAATGCTCCTTTACAGAAATACCTCCTACTGGTGGTCTTTCTCTACAGAATATTCTTAAAACTTTCTAAAATAAAATGTAAGGTTTAATATATATTACAGTTAAATAATATACAATAGAAAATTTATTTTTTCCTTAAAACACATTTTGAAAAATGTTAATTGTAAATGAAAAATTATGTGAATATTAAAGGAATTTAAAAAAACCGGTGAAGTGCAAGTTGGACTGGCGCAATTAGTGTTCCGTACTGTGACTGCCTCTAAAATAAAATTTTTTTTACAAAAGTACAAAATGATCAGTGACTTCACAAAACACATCCCAACTGAGTTTTTAATAAAAGAATTAAGAGCCCAGATTACAAACATGTCTAGTCAGATATTGACTCAGTAGGCTAATCAGACCAACCAAAATAAGACAAAAAACTCCTGACATGTACAAATCGTATGATCCAATATGTCTGTTCGCGTTTTTTCTTAGCCAATAATGCATAACAGTCATAGCATCTTAGCTACCTAATAGTCAATAAATCAATCTAACTCAATCTAGAATACTTTTACCACTAAAGTTTAAAACAAATACTTACTACGTAAATATTTGTTTAATTATAAACAAATAAAATAAAACAAAATTATTATAGAGCTACTATTCCCGGTTCAATTCACAACTTTCGATGAAATAAACATTCACCATTTTGTCGGTCAAATAGTTTTTTTATACCAGCTAAAATTATCAAACGTAATGATAGTTTTCGCTCAATCTATACTTTATGGAGACCTTTCAATACTTTTCGAGATAGGGTGGGTGGACAGAGGTTTTTGTCCATTAAATAATACAAAGAAAGTGTGCGTAAGTATTACATCGTATATATCTGTGAACTCATGTTTTCCCAAACTTTCATTTCATTCAATGACTTGGTAAAAAAAAAAATATATTTTTCACTTCCGATTTCATCCCCAAAACACACTTCTTGGGCAAAAAATTACATTCAGAACTACGCGACTCTGGTTGGGCCATCAATTTCTATATCTGTGCTAAATTTCAACTTTCTATGGCAAATAGTTTCGGAGAAAATCGGGTTTAATAGACAAACGGACAGACACCGAAGTGATCTGATAAGTGTTCAGTACGGAACACTAAAAAAACATGCACATTAAAGCTAAGGTTAATTTCAAAATTTTAAGTTATTATTTATTACCAAAGATATATTTTTCACTAAAAGAAAACAAACCTTATGTTCAATTGGCATGTCGTACTGTATCTCCGTTGGACATAAAACATCCTTATATATTTCATTTGGTATTAAATTAGTCATTCTTAAGTATCCTAACTCTAATAAATGCTCCACAGAATCATCAGACTTTGAATTTTTCGTATACCTAAAAAATTTGGGTTAGTTTAGTTTATATCATAATTTATTAGCTCATTGAAATGAAATCTTCATTTAAATAAGATTGTATTCTTTGAACTAAAATCACAATTTACATTAAACATTACTATTTTTTGACACAAAATATTTTATTTTGATGAGAATAAAACAAGTACAGTTTTTATTGCTTTCCAGAACCCTGCAAAGGTGAAACGTAATTTGAATAAACCCAAAATTAAAGGGTTAAAGGACCTAGTCAATGTGATATGCATCCATTACGTCAATTTCAAAAGATTATCCACTTAGATAAATTACAATATACAAGCTTGCAATTTACAATATATTTCGAAATATATTCAAATAGCACGATTTCATATGTCTGATGGGGTGTGGTGGTAAACTGCTAATGCTGTTAGTCGTATTTCTGGTCAATACTTTCTAGGGCGATCTTAGAGGGGCCCCAGTAATTTCAATTATCAAAACATTTGAAAGATATATGTTGATTATTATAATAACTTTTAAAATACTCTCTTCTTTGAACTGTCGGCAGTTGTATAGCCTTTGTGTTCTAAATTATAACTATCCTAAAGCTTGAATGACGTCAGATATTTTCGAGAAGCGGGTTCGATTTAATGAAAACTAAGAAAAACATTTTACTACTGGTCGATAATTGCCAGGTTCATTCGCAAGTCGCTTGTTTTAAGTCTATATCTCTCGTTTTCCTCCCACCCAGCACGACGTCAGTCCTACAACCTACGGATCAGGGCATTATATAGGTACAAGCGCTCAAGACAAACTTCAGGAAAAATCTTGTGCTTAAAATGATTGAGCGCATAGAAGCTAATCAAGAATTTGTGAAAGTAACAGTGTTTGACGCGATACTCATGGTTCATTATGCCTGGAATAAGATTTCGTAAAGCACGATTTATAACTGTTACAAACACGCAGGATTGGTCTATGCTGCTTTATCTTCTCAGCATATTAATGATGATGCTAATGCTGATTTTGATTTAGAAGACACCGTGCCATTAGCTGTCTGGGTAAGGAATTTAAATACTCAGTCAGGGTCGCATCTAAAATGTGGGATGATTACGTTGACATAGATAGATCTTGTAACATCCGAAGAACCCCCAGCTGAGAACATCGTACGAAAGATTGTATCAAAATCCTTCACTATTAAAAACGGTCAAGTGCAAGTTGAACTTGCGCAATTAGTGTTCCGTACGTTGATTGCTTTTAAAATAAAAAAATTTTGTTACAGAGGTATAAAATGATCAGTGACTTCACAAAATACACCCCAAATGAGTTTTCAACAAAGTTTGTTTCCAATCTTTATTGAAATCTGATGACCTTGAAATTTTTGTTTTTTTTATATACTATATAAATTATTAAAGATAATGCACTCGTGATAACTTTCGTTCAATCTACACCCCGTGGAGAATATTCTAGAATTTTTTCGAGATTTTTTGATAAGTACTTTTCGAGATAAGGCCCGGGACAGCGATTTTTTCGCGAATTTTTAAAAATAATACAAAGAAAAGTGCGCGCAAGTATAATATTATATATATATATTTTTTACTCGTGTTTTCACAAGCTTTCATTTGACACCACACTCGATGACCCCCAAAACTAACCCCTTAAGTCAAAATTTAATTCTCAAACTACATGGCTCTGATGAGGCGATCAATTCCTATATTATTACCAAATTTCACCTTTCTATGTCAAATAGTTTCGGAGAAAATCGGGTGTGACAGACAGGCAGACAGACACCGAAGTGATCTTATAAGTGTTCCGTACGGAACACTAAAAATGTTATGCATTTTTAAAACATCTTCTATTTCCTTCTTGCTTTGAGTAGTTATCAAAATTCTTCACTATTTAAACCCTCTTATGTACCGATTTTGCGTCATTAGTTATCTAAAGTTTAGATGTTTAATAATACTCTAAAAATAAAAACTTTTGTTGCTCTTACAGTTATTTCAGCCCTGAACTAGATGAACAATGCAAAAGTGGGGAATAAAAAGAACAGGAGGTGATATGCAATACACGTAATGTAAGAGTTTGTGAAATTTGAAGTGTTTAATTACATCATACAATCAAATCGAAGGTTCATAGGTTTTTTTTCTAGGTTGGTGCACGGCACGGCAGATACATCCCTATAAATTTACAGGACTAAAATATTTTTAGCGGCATAAAGGAAATTACCAGACCTTATTATAGAAAAAAATTCTTATTTTTTAAATAAATTAATGACTTTTTTAAAAATTTTTGTAGGTCTGTTTCTTAGTTAAAGCTTGAATTAGTAACGTTAGCTTAGTACTGACATCAACCTTATTGCTTGTTAATAATGATACTGCTGCATTATTCCCGTTGAAGTTACCTAACAGGATAATATGGCAACTTTTTTTCGCGCAAGATACTTGTTTTAAATGGAGAGGATGGAGTTTATTGATAGAAGTATAATCGAGATCAATAATTGCCCGAGTTTCCTAAACAAATTTCATTTATAGGTTTACAGCAAATTTCTACAAGTTTACGTATATTTATTCCATATATAATTTTACCATTAAATAGGTTCCAGTACATCAAATTATTTTATATAAGAAAATAAAACGCACCTAGTAGTTATTAGTTTGCATTTTTCAATTTCAAGAGAAAATGTTTCTAATATTGATAACGGAAATTCTTTATCCTAAATTTTAGTAAAATATATTTAATTAAGAAGATAAAACAAATTGTTTCATATAAGAAAATTTCAAGAAATAATGAGCAAAAACTAATATCAGTTTAAAAGATTAAAAATGTCCTAAATATATTAAACTAATATTTTCACACGGAATATAAATGTACAATAAAATATATAGTTTTCACCATTATGGGATTTGGGTTTTTTCATACAAGTACAACTGATAAAATCAACATTTAGTATGTACAGGGTTCTTGGTTATAAACTCATCATATTTTTAACTATCTTATTATTGCTCTTAAGAAAAAAATAATACAAAAGTTGTAGCTAATAGAGTGAATTTTTTTCCAAATTAATTCTTACACATTGTTCCAAAAATGCGTAGTCGAGCAAATCTGCATTTTTTGTAATGAACACTATAGAACATACAATGCTATAAACACAGCCGAGTGAACAGATATAGATTTGAAACTCAAATGGCCGTTACTCAACAGGAAATAAAAAGCCCTAGAAGAACTTCAAAACGCGCCTATTTTACTAGCATATCTTATGGTGAATTCTAGGTATTATTGAAATATGAAGTGCCATTTCCCGTCCGCAGCGCCTCGGTTACTGCAAAGAGTTACCTCTAATCAAACCGAGAGCTAACATTTTTGGGGGAAGATAATGTAATGTAAAAAATGTTTTCAGATGACAATATGTCGTAAGCGATTGATTTAGGTATAATATATGTTCCATAAAATCTATCTGGATTAATCCGGATAACTAAAATATTAAAAATATAGAAAGTGTTCCGTTTTAAAATATACAACTTTTCTCCGTAACATATCTTTGGGACAGTACAAATTACTTGGAAAAAAATCTTTCTCATTCCAATTAACAACTTTTATATTAAATTTTTTTTCCAAAAAATAATAATGAACAAGTTAAGGTGGTGGTGGTCCATAAACCCTATATATGTCAATATAAAATTTTCCGGACCCTAGCAGGCTGGAAAACTATGTCCTCACGAAATTTCTAAAAAAATGTATTTTATTTCCTTATAAAATCTTAAAAATTTGACCTTAACATAAAAAACTCACTTTATCTGATACCTATAAGCCTTGTGTAATGGTAAGATACAACGAATTGTACCAAGTACGCACACCAAATACACCATCGTAGGCCGACACAGCAGCCGCAAGCTGACAGAGTGGTTGACAAAGATAACATTTTCAACGAGGGATCTCGTCAGTCGTATATGGTTTAGTGTAAAAGCTACTGAAAACAGATAAAGTCCATATTTCAGCAGTCTACCGTCTATTCTCTTATCTGTTAAATCCATCCGAAAACGCGTTTCGCCGTATCGCGGCTCATCAGTTAAGCTAGGGCCGACAAACAAGAAAACAGAATTGACTAGTACGTATCCAAGTACTTACGGAACGTTATGGTAAGATACAACGAATTGCACCAAGTACGCACACCTAATACTCCATCATGAGCCGTGATACGGCGGTTTTACATTAAACTTCATATGCCTGAGGGGGATTCGCTCGAAAATGGCGCCGCCTACATGGAAGTGTTGACTTTGTCAACCACTCTGTCGGCTTGTGGCTACTGTGTTAGACTACGATGGAGTAATAGCTGTGCTTTCTTGGTACAATTCGTTGTATCTTACCATCACGTCCCCTAAGTACCTGGCTAAGGACTAGCAAATTCTCTTGTTTGTCAATCCCAGCCCGACTGATGAGCCGTAAGGTGGCAAAACGCGTCTCGGGATGGATTTGTCAAATAAGAGAACGATGGGTAGACTGCTAAAATATGGACTCTGTTTTTGGTCGTTTTACATTTAACCATATAAGCCTTATGGCATAATTTATATATGCAAAACATTTCTTAAACTCATTAAAAGTTTTTTTCTTTTTTATCTTACTTTATCAGCGTATTAAATCTCATCCTTACACACTGCCTACCTTTATTCTAAATGACTACTTAATTAACGAAGTTAAGGTGTAAAAATACTTTTTTGAAAACAAAATGCTGAACAAAAATTTAAAAACCATTCAGCTTATATGATTCGTTACAACCCGAAAAAATTATATATTGGGCGTGTCACAAAATACATAAAAAATACTTAAAGAAATACATTACATTAAAAAATACTCACAAAAAGTTACTTAACACTAAATCGGCAATACCAATTTGACCATCGGCTTCCGTGAGTCTCCACTGTGCATGTTTAAAACATATCTCATTAGCTCTAACTATAGTAGTCGGTTTATCGCTTCTTGTAGAGGCAATTCTTGCATTTGCCAAGAGCTGAGTCTCCTTGTAACAAGAGAGCATCATGTCTAATTCTTCGCTTTCTGCGGTCAGGTTTACTTTACAATTGTGCATCTAAAATTTCAATAGCAATAATCAAATATTACATTTTTGTTGTAATATTTATAATAATGATAAAAAACGTAATTCGCATAATTTTAAAGATTACTTAAAATTCTATTATTTATTACTACGACATAAAAAGGACAGCCCTAATAGCAAACAAAAACTACTAATTTTGTGAGATTTTCGACATGGCTCAAAAATACGGTTATACAGTCTGTCAAGTAAGAACATGACAGTTCGTATTCTTGAAAAAATGTGTTTCAAGAAAATTTTTTGCCATCAATGTACTCTTTGGTATGTTAACAAGGGCGCAATTAGCTTAGTAAGTTATCGAATCGCCTCCTGCATCAATAATCACTTGGCATCTTCGAAGCATGCTGTCGACAGATTTTCTGCATACTCGCGCAGCAATGATCTCCAAATTTTTCGAATCTCGAGAGACAATTGAGTCAAAGTCCTCAGAGTCTTTCGTCTGAGCTTTCTCTTTACAAGAGACCAAACGTTTTCAATACCGTGCTCGCCTGCCTTGAACCGACGCTCAAACAAGTGATTCATTTTGGATTTTACATGATTTCGACGAAAGTTCGGAATCGACCGATACTTTTACTAAAATGCGTCGTAGACA
Source organism: Pachyrhynchus sulphureomaculatus (assembly GCA_019049505.1). NCBI lineage: Eukaryota > Metazoa > Arthropoda > Insecta > Coleoptera > Curculionidae > Pachyrhynchus > Pachyrhynchus sulphureomaculatus. Next base: position 101,378,436 of record CM032455.1, on the reverse strand, counting down.
AAGGTTCCCTCTACCGATTTTTTGTTAAATGGCTAGAATCGCATCTATCAAAAATGAATTATCGCGGACACGCTCTTACTTGACCGACTGTATAACGAGATAGATACGAAGCAACTCATCTAACATCCATCCCCCGATATATGTTTGCCTATAAATAACTATGCTTAAAATTTGTTTATTATCTCAACAAAAAAAATCAATCAAAATTCTCATAGTGATATTAAAAGTATACAAATTTATCGTAACAGCTAGGGGAGGTTAATAAATTGGTATGATTTAAAACCTATACGTATACATAGAATTGTAAAAATAATAGGGTACTGAACCGACAAATCTTTGAATCAAAAAGAATAGCAGGAAAATTGAAAAATAGCGCTAGTTGGTAATAAATCGGAAAACTAGACTCAAAGAAGCAAACTGTTAGACCAAAACGATGGACGGCAATAAGCAAACAAACGATTGATTTTTATTTGTTCTGTGCATTGAAATATTGTAAAAAAGGTTTATTAACTATGAAATTGAAAACCTTATATTAAGAAACGTAATAAACACGTAAATACAAACACAGATTCCAGAGTGAGGATAAGATACCCACTCTTTTAAGAAATATATAAGAAAAAAATCTGGTTGGCGTAACTAATATAGTTACTGAAAAGTAAAAGCAGTTACTCTTTTACATATATTTAATATATTTTTAACACTCAGTATTTAAAATAACAGTATATTTTTCATAGACTTCATGTAGGAAAATGCTCAAATTAAAAATTGTCCCAACTTTTTTCATTATCGTCATTTTCGATTTAAACTTTTATAACTTACAAGTCTCTCTAACCTATCCAACTCCTGCCTTAGTTCTATATCATCTGGATTCTCTTCCAGAGCCTTATTAACCATATAAGTATCTTTTTCCAATCTCCTTAATTTATTCATAATATTTCTGACGGTATTTTGTTTCTCTTGAATTGGCCTTCTCTGATCTTCTACGCTGTGAAGCTGCAATTGAAACCGCATTCTCGCGAGTTTTTCTAGAGCTTCTTTCTATGAGGCTCGACATACAGTAGAAGATTGTTGATTATATCTAATAGCATAGCATACTAAAAGAAAACATAAAGAAAAAAAGTCAAAATTTTCATTTACTTGCGGTTTCAGATATTGAATAATGGAATAATTAGGTGGATGTGAGTACTATTTTTTGTTTTGTTGATGTACACACAATTAGTGTTATGTAATTTTTGTTTTAAAAAGCAAAGCATCAGCTGTATTTTAAATAATTAATGGATTATTATATCTAAGCACAGATAAAACTATGCATTCGTGATCGACAACCATAGATTTTCTTTAATATGACAAAATTTTATAATTTCCTAATCATTTCCTCTAAAGAGAAAATCTTTCATTTCAAGAAAATCAGATAAAAAATTTGACACTGAAAAAAATTCAAAATGAACAGCAAAAACTGTTATGAAATTAGTACCCGGAGTGTTTTTTTTTATTCCTGTTCTACAGCAAAAATGGAAAAATATGATTACACCAATTTCCAGATGACATCATGTTTGAATGAAACGATTTCAATAACAAAAATGATTTTATAATTGTAAACGGCAAACAGTAAAATGTTTCTTTCATAATACACTAGTAGCATTGATACTCTAATTCTTTAACTTTTTAAAGTTCAATGACACAAGCAGAGTTAACGTCAATTATTTAAAAAGTAATTCAATTACAATTACTAATAACGTAATTGGAAGAAAAGTAATTAAATTATCCATTACTGATACAAAGTAATTCATTCCACATCAAATTACTATGATTCAATTATTTTATGGTAATCATATTACTTTTGTTTCAAATACCTTTATAGTAATTAAATTACTATTATAGTAACGCAATTACTTCTAAAGTTACTTTCAAAAATTGAGTTACTTTTATAGCAGGGCATATACAAATTCTTTTCTGTTACGCTAAATTTATTTTCTGGTAACTGCAATCCAATTACTCTGAAATAAATCAATTATTGTGAAAGTAATTCAATTACCTTGAAAGAAATTCAATTACCAAAAATAATTCGCTCACTTTTCTTTAGTTACTGTAGTGTAATTACCGACAACTCTGGGCACAAGTAAACAAATATTTCACATTGACTCTAAATTAATTAAAATTTACTGCTTCCACAGACTTCTCGTGAAAAAGTTGTTCGATTTCCACTTTGTTGCCATTCTTCAAAAATTTAGCGCATTTCAAAGATCCCTAAGTATGTATTTTTACCTTTATCATGTTTTATAAATTTATTTATTATACAAAGTATTTGGGAGAGCTATTTTAAAAAAGTACAGCATTTTACAATTTAATGTAAGAAAAAGTTATGAACGTGGATTTGGAAAACCTCCAGTTTCGAGTGTGTATATGATTTTTACTCTTACTAATACTAATACATTTGCTTATTACCAAATTTTTTAATTTTATGATGTAACTTTTACCTGTAAGGAATTAGTACAAACGTCCAGATCATAATGCATAAGGGTAAATGCATCTACAGCAGATTGCCTACTATCCCACGGACTAACATCTTCTAGAGGTGGAGGTGGTATTTCTCCTATTCCTAAAATATTTTTTGGATTTGTACATAAGGCAATACTATATATGTAGGCATACAAGTGTTATGGAAATTTCGTTCGTTATTAGAACAGGATTTTATTTTGATCTGTCACAAAATATCAGTAAATTTCATAAGATTAAATAGTCAAGAAAGGGGTTGATAGGACTGATCATCTTTACTGTTGTTCTTACATGTCAACTTTACACGTCCACTGAGCTTCTACACCGGTTCTCATTTTTATATAATTTTCTGTAATCTTCTTTGAAGGGTATGAACCTTTAGTGGTTATTGAGATTGGAAATTTACATTAAATTCTGATATGTTATGTGGCTCGTCAACATCAGCATCAGTGCCCGAAAAATGTGTCAGTATACAGGTAGAGCTAACAAGATTAAGCCGATGTTTATATTTTTATCCAGTCATTATAGCATCCATCTTCTGAAAAAATCCAAGTGAAGATTTTCCTTCGAGATTTTCTTTGTTTCGGTATCAAAAATATTGTTTCAAAAGTCCATTGCGAAATCATGTCGGCAAAAAAAGTTATCGGAGATCATAGGTCGCGAAAATCAGTTTTTCTCAAATATCTCATGAACTATTGGTTTTAAGTAAACTTTGGTTAGTATAACATTTGTTCATCATCAAAATCTGCATAAAAAAGGTCCTATACAAAATTCACGTGGGATTAATAGTTCTCGAGATATGAGGCTGGGAAATTTTAGAGAAAGGCGCTTATTCCACTATACGTTTACGTGGTGTATACAGACAATATGACGCGTAAAAAAAGTCGTTTAATACACACACACCCACACACATATACACACACCCACATTCACACAGACACACACACCTATAATTCTTCCTCTCTGAGGTGACCTTGAAATGGACTCTTCTTCATAATAACGATAGTAACGACCTTGAGTTGCAGCTGTCTAGAATTCCATTGTAATCTCATAGGTAGATGTATATTTGAAAATATTTGACGAACCATTTTATTCCTTTTAAAACTCATTTTAACGCTACGTATCGTAGAGTTCGGACGTTTTATTCATGTCGAAACATTCTGTAATTCTATTACAATGACTGATAATACTTGTTTTATTTGTAATGAAACTTTGTCGAGTGGCGCGATCATGACTGTTGTTCGCGATTTAAAAAAACAATTAGAAATGCTAGTGTTGAAAGGGGTGATGAACATATCGATTATTTACAAGGCGTAAATACTGTGACTGTGCATGTTGAGTGTCGTAAAAACTATACGAAGACATTCAACATTGAATCATATAAGAAACGTCATATGAGTGGTTCTCCTTCAACGTCTCAATGCTCTCCTTGTAAACATAGATCAACCTCATTTGACTTTGAAATGTTCTGTACTTTTTGTGGTGAAAGTAAGAAAGTAGAGCAAAAAATGGATAAAAAATATCGACGAAGTATCCGACATCTAAGTACATTATCATTCAAGGATACTGTAATACGAGCAGCAGATGCGCGCAACGACAGTTATGGGAAAACTGTAGAGAATCGTATCAACTTTGAATTCGACTTAATTGCTGCTAATGCTAGCCACCATAATACATGTTTTGATCATTTTATTTTACCAACTTCTGATCGGAAGAAAGGTCGTCCAGCAGACGAGGATATTTCCAATCCAATGAGTGAAATTTTTGTTATATAGAAAATAATGATCACTGTCAGTTCACTCTGATATACTTAAAAGTCATGTTCCAGCCGATAGAACAATAATATCTAAATTGATTGAACGATATGGTCATGATTCATGATATCATCTTTACTCCCAAATCTAAATCGATGACAATTATTTGCTTTCGCGATAGTCAGATAAATGTTTTATGCGCGTCGTGGTTTATTGCCACACCAATTATCAGAGAGATATAACTTCAGCTGTCGTCAATACAGAGTTTTATCCGCCTCCAACTAAAATGTTTGATAACCTGAACGTAGATATTCCAGAAAGTTTATCTCTTCTTATAGAAGAAATTATTTTAAAGAATAAAAGAGAAAATAAAGAGAAACTGAAACCTAAGTGCACGACAATAAGCTGTGCTATTGTGGCTGCAGTGCGCACACGATCTTTCTCATCACCATTATTGGTCGGTCTATCTGTATTTATTTACCGAAGATATGGTTCGAAACGATTACTGGATATTTTATCAACTCTAGGTTTAACTGCCTCATATAGAGAAGCAGTAGCATATGAAATTTCAGCTGTATATCATCTTCAGCCTGCTGTTCAATCACCTTAGTCAGCTGCTATAATATATGCTACAGGTAATGCGGAAAACGACCCACAACCAATAAAATATTGTAATGATCTGTAACCCACAGATTAGGCCTAGAGGGGACACCATGTAAAAAAGCGGAAATCAATGCATCGTAATGCCCTAATTTTCTCAGCCTCATATCTCGAGAACTATTAGTCCCATGTAAATTTTGTATAGAACCTTCTTTATGCAGACTTTGATGATAAACAAATTTCATAATAAACAAAATTCACGTGCAACAAATAGTTTACGAGATATTGAGGAAAACTGATTCTAGCAACCTTTGACCTTCGACAACTTTGTTTGCCGGCACAATTTCGTAATGAACTTTTGATACAACATTTCTGATACCAAAACAAAGAAAATCCAGAAGGAAAATCTTCACTTTAGAAGAGTGGTCGATTTTTTGTATAAAGTGACGATATTTATATATAGTTTAATGAAAGAAAATAACGTCGATTTAAGGTACAGAAACCGCGAACAATGAGGAAAATACTTGAAGGTAAAGACAGAACCACAAAAGGATTTAAAAAGTTTCTCGGTGTCGGTGGGGTACCTTGAGATCGTGGGTTATATTCCACCACTTGTGATCGTCTCTTTACCTTCAAGTATTTTCTGAGTGTTCATAGTGTCGATACCCTAAGCCTACATTATTTCCATTCATTAAACGACTGGTATGGCGTTCCTTAATCTATATTATAAATATCCACGAACTGACGAAACAGCAAAATGGTGACGTAAAGGAAATTAAGATTGAGGTGGGGGAAGCGATGAAATAGATCTTCAACTAGTCGGGTCAAGCTACGCTAGTGCCATAATTTTCAAAATTCTAATTGTAACATTTTCAGGACAAACACTTTAATATGAAAAATTTCCTTATGACACAGCGATACATCTAAACTACTCTCTTAAGGAACTAACTTTATTTTTCTTAATTTATCTTGATATCTGCAAGTGATTTTTACCTTCAGGATTTATACTTATATCTCCATATCCAGCATAGAAAAATTCACATTTACATCTTGATACGATTCGTTGCAACTAGAATATATATAAACAAAAATACAATCAGAAAAAGTTATTTTTAGAAGTTTCAATTATTTTTTTAAATAAACTTACCTGTCGTGAAGTACTTGGACCAACAGTATCGCTAACCACAGCACCTACTGATACACCGCTTCCCACCATATTCGGCACTTCAGATGGCTCTGATATTTCAGCAGATTCTTTTTCTTGGATATTATCGACAGTTAACCACATTATATTTTCTAAAATTAAAAAAGTTATCGCAAACATCTTGTGCGCAGTGTTTAAAGCTATCAATAGATGAGATAAAGTAAATCCCAAGATATAAGATCCTACCTTTTTGCTTTTTCAATGGGGCATATAAACGACCCTATTAAGGTTTTGTGCATAGTTGCCAGGTATTACGATAAAGGTATTTTTATTTTACCTGCTCATACCGCCCTTATTTGCACCTGCAATCATATTGGATCTATTTTTACCTATATATTTACTACCTGGTAACCCGGTTTGGAAACCCTTTAAGTATTTGATAATATAGGCCTAATGACCACAGGTCCCCATTAAGATTCGAAAGATACTTTTTATTATTTTTAGTTTTAGTTTTAGTTACAACTTACAACGTAACGGTTCTATTTTAATTATGTGGCGTCCGTAGGAAAATTGCAATAGTGGCTATCGCAAGAGAAAACATTTGTCACTTGACGCTAAACAGATAGTGCAAAATGTTTACGACAGTTTGGTAAAAAGAAATTTGAATAAACAAAGTGCTTTGCAAGAAACCAGTGAACTAACAAAAACCATGCAGGAAACCATGTAGGAAAACCATCACTCAGGAACAGGAAAAAACGGAAAGATTTTCAAATGCATCATGCAGACGATTGTGAAAAAGTAGTCATCAGGAGAAAAATATATTCTATGTATGAAGAGCAGTTGGTACCGACACTAGACAAAATAAAATTAAGACTGGTGCAGAACGGGACACAGAATTCTCTTAAGAATGGGATTCACGTTCCGAAAAATCAACAAAAGGCAAGTAGTGATGGTGTCACAGAGATTACGAATATTGAGACATACTTATTTACATTTACAAGAAATTAAAAAGTATCGATTAGAGAATTGGCCAATAATTTACCTTGACGAAACATGGTTCGATAACCATGACACTGTGCAAAAAGGGTGGGTTGACAGCAGTACAAAATGTCAGACTTCAAATAAAGGTAAACGAATAACCATTTTGCATGCTGGATCTGAAAAGGGCTGGGTTTCAAATTGTCTGCTATTATTTGCAAAAAACATAAAAGATTCTAGTTTGAACTATCACGAAGACACGACCGCAGAACTTTTTGAAAATTGGTTTCAAAATTTCCTTTTGCCAAATGTTCCCGAACACAGTATTATAGTTATGGACAATGCAAGTTACCATAGTCGCCTACTAAATAAGGTTCCTAATGCAGCCAACACCAAATCGGAAATACAGGAATATATGTTAGGAAATGACATTTATTTTGACTTTAGTTATAGAAAAAGTGATCTTTTGGAAGTTTTGAAAGACTATAAATTGAAAAAGAAATATGTTTGTGATAGTATGGCTGAGAAAATGGGCACACTGTTTTGTGGCTTCCTCCGTATTATTGTGTCTTTAATCCAATTGAACAAATTTGGCATCAAGTTAAATCAAAAATAAGGACACAAATGTTTCTCCTGCTTTAAGCGTGTCAGTGGCCTAATTAGTAAAAAAAGTTATAAATGATATACCTTGTGAAAGCTGGAAGAATTTCATTCAGCACGTTGTTAAAGTTGAAAATTCATATATTTATGTAAATAATATAAAACCACTGATAATTATCTCAGCTGATGACAGTGATAGTGAAACCTAATTAGGCTTAAGTTAAAATATATTTTTATTTATACAATATGTCCCCTCTTGTAAACCCCATTCATTCAAACTGTATATTTGTACTTCTTATTAATTTATTTTTACATGCATCTATAAATAAACATCTCCAAAAACACTTATAATTTTATTTATTTGCATTAATGAACAAAATTCTTAAGTTCATCTCTGCAACCTATCATAAACAAAAGGTCAGAATTTTATATTGCCCACTTAAAATGACAAAAATTATGATCTTATATTTTGGGACAGGCTAGACAACTTATACTCTCACAAGAATATGAATGGTAATTATGATAATCTCAGTATGCGCAATCAACTCAGAGATTGTAATTTTATTTAGCATTTTAGCTTAGTTTATCATTTTACTGGGCTCAAAAAAATATATTTATAGGGAGAATTATTCTCAATCTCTTCTGTGTCGATTGAAAAAGTAATGCTGACGTCTTGTCGATCATCTTGCCCGCTTTCCCAGAGCTTATTCCGAGAACTAATTTAAATCCCCTTGCACACGTCTTTTTATATCAGTAGAATGGGTTGGAGGGGCGTGGCTTCGTGGATGATTTGTTCCCAGATTGGGAGATAAAGACCAGTGTCACAATCAAGGTTGTTATGATGTTTAGATATTCGAGTTTCATATAAAAAAAACCTACATATTGGCTTTCCACATACCATTTGCGTCATTTTCGCCCGCATTAACGGTCGCATAATACTGCATACATTCTAAAAGTCCTGTCCACGTTGTTTTAGATACAAGTGTCCTGTCTTTCCAGGCGGGTCGGTGCACCCTTTGCATAATTTCTGCTTTAGCAGCACTTAATATCACATATCCATTAGTTTCACAGCCTTTGAGGAGAACTTGTGCATTTACAAGGGAAACTAAAAATAAAAATATTAAATTAAAGGGTTGAGCTAGGTAATTATTACATGTATTGCGCCAACCAATAACAGATTGGTTTAAAAGTACTTCTTAAAAAATTTAGATTTTTTTTCTTGCCGTTGCAGTTTCTTAACTCCGAAAGCGGCTTCTTATTTTCTGACTTTTCATTTAAACTGTCGAACTTCCAGCTTAGTATTATCGAAATAATAAACTACATAAATTGTGACGAATCAGCTTATCCTGGTAGCGTACATTTATGAGTATAGCACACATGCTACAGGAAAATCCCTAGAGCGCTACAGGCCGCGGAAAAAGCGAGTTACATTGGTCTTGAATCGCTGTAAATTGTGCTCAGTGGGAGACATAATCCTGGGCAAGTCATTTAAAAGGGATGAGGTTCTCCATATAAAAGAATTCTTGAAAAGGGTTGTACGAGGAGTAACACGCCGGACCTCATAAGGATGTGATGTATTAGCGTGAAGTGTATTCCTAGCATGCACCACTCTGGAAGGAATTAAGCGGGCTACATCAATCCAACACTTCCCATGAAAGTACTTGTAGAATAGACTCAAGTCGCCAACTTTTCTTCGATGTTCCAAGGCATAAAGGTTGTTAGTAAGTTCTGCGTCTTCAATCCACGGGAGCAGTATCCCGTCGTTGGTCGAATCTGAGCTTTGTACAGAATTAAAAGTCGTTGTGAAGTATAACGCTTTCTAGTTCGAAATAATATTCCGAGCTTTTGAGAAGCTTTCTGTAAATTGGATTTCTGGTCCTTTTCAGTAGATCGTATGGAGATTGGGGCACACCGGCGATGATAGTGAAGGCAACGCGATAGTGCTGCCACGGGCGTTGTTACATTTCTGCCACCACTACTATCTATGTATGTGACCAAACCAAATATTACTTAAATATGTTACTAAATAAGTACACTGCCCTGCAGGGATTGTATCCGATTCCCTGGATACCGTATGCCGACACGATACCACGGACGTAGGACCGCCACCACTACTATTACATACATTATTACGTATGTGCTGTGAAAAAGTTCCACTGTTTCATTCCCTTGGTTTCAGTGTTGTTGTTATGACATATATTACTCATTATATTGCTTTCGGAAAACCCCCGAAAACATTGTGATTATGGCCTATATGAGGCAGTTTGTTTAACGTGTAGTTGGTAGATTTCTTGTGCCGTGCTGTCTGAGTGATGTCCTGGGGATCTTTTAAAGATTTTATAAGGCAACTTGGATATGAAAATTTCACGAAAAATATTTTTACCCGATAGTATGTTGAAATTCAAATTTTTTCGATTTGTCATAATTTTTATGACATTTTCGACAGACACGTGTAATAGATCATCAAATATCATTTAGGTATGACATATTTTATTTTTACTCTTATGGTAATGGCATTTTAAATATTAATTTTCATATATAATGTACTTAGCGGCGCAACCGGGATTAAGGGGCCTAGGGCATATAGATAAAAAGGGCGTTTCTTTAAGGAAAAAAATATAACCCTAGAGGAAGAGCTGCTTACGAAGGAGGGAAGAGCGTCAAAGGACAAACCACAAAAGCGTAGCTTAGCCAACAACTGTCATACCAACACGGTCGAAGGCCTTGGATCTATCAAGTGCAACTGTTCAAGATTCTCCAAAATGTTCAATTCTTCTAAATATTTTAGAAGGTGCTGATTGATGACGGCCTTTTCCAGAACTTTCGATACTATTAAAAGCAACTGGTCGGTAGTTGTTTGGCAAAGTTTTCTAGCTTTTTTTGGGTATCGGCTGAACTGTAAAGCATTTCCAGCATGAAGGAAATGTCCCCTTTTTGTGGGTTAGGTTGAAAAATCTGCAGAGAACTGGTATTAGTTCTCTCGCGCATTTTTTAAGTACTACGGTAGGTATTCCATCAGCGCCAGAACCTTTTTTGGTGTCTAGCTTTATTAGTATACGGGTTATGAAGACAATATTAGTACAGTCTTAGTAACCTATCTCAGACGTACAACAAGTTTGTTAAGTATAACTTAACACATCTGTCTCACAAACTGGCACCCAGTCCTTATCTAACACTTTGATTTTTCTTGACCAATTACTTTATTTCATTAAATGATTCGCAATTATCATATACTTTTTAAAGCAAGCACCAAACGCTTTTAAAAGGGCTTGTTTTTTTTCCCCAGAAAGAGCTTGAAGCACTTGACAATTCCTCATTAGGAAAGTTGTCAAGCACTTGGATAAATTAATTCATTTACCATGTCCTAATCTCAATTTTAAAAAAGGACATAAAATGTAAAAAGGACTTAAGCTCTGCCGTCTCATAAGAGTGATATATTATCTATGCTGTTTCTAAGAGACATCTACAGTTTACTGCCATGCTGCCAATTTACGTTGTTCTAAGAGGAACATAAAGAAAGGCAAGCCTATTTATTAACGTATATTAAATCAAGGTTTTTGAACACAAGACTTAAATTGACACAGTGGAAAACTCTATGACGTAACTGTAGATCACTGTTAGAAAAAGCTTAACTTACTTTGCCAATTCTTATGCATAACGTCATCTTCTTGGCACGCCTGTACACCTTGTAAATGCTGCTGTCTAGATACAGCCGATAAATCATCACTATATACAACGGAATTATTGTCTGCTTCGGCGATCAGCTGCTGTAGCATATTAGCTGCATGACCTGACTGTAGTTTACTTATAGGAGAAGGAGTATCTTGGACTGTAGATGTTGACTGGATGGTCTAAACAAAATATATTCTCACTTTTTAATGCATACGGTGTGTTATAATAATAGTTTAAGGGGTTACGTCACCTTGAAATTTTCAAAAAATCGATTTTTTATGGTTAGATTTATTATTTATACTTTTAAGAATATTTCAAGCTTTACAAAATGGAGTCACAGACTGAAGGATATATAAAAAAAATTATAGACGTTTAAGACGCGGAAGCGGTACTTTTTTTCTTTTGCGTTTTTCTCGAAACTACTTTTTTCAAAACTCATAGATAAAATATCTCGACATCTACTGAAACCGATTTGATAAAATTTATACCACATATTTTTTATAATATTATCTTCAAGTTGACATGTGGTTTTTTTCGATTGGATACACCGTTCATTTTTTATTAATTTTTAAAGCTCAACATTTTTGTAAAAAAATCCGAGTGTATTTTCGAATGAATTGATTTTCTACAGATACAATTTTGGATGATTCAAATAAAATTATTAGTAATTAATCTCAAAAAACAACTTAACAAATATTTTCATAACCAGGTCTAATATAAATTAACTAGTAAATAGCAATTACGATTTGGGTGAAGATTTCATAAACAGGAACTTTTAATTTATACAAACAGCAATTGTACTTTCCTTCGTTTTCCTTTCTACAATAAATTAAGCAGGAAAAAACTAGTTACAACGTGAATTTTTACAAACAAAAAGAACCAAGAATAACGGATGATATACTTATAAATACAATTTTCATGATAACTAAAATTACAGGTTCCATGTAGAAGGGTTATATGATAAGAATCGCTGCGTGATTTAGTTTGTGAGTGAATTAAATTAAATAGAACATTTGTGATTTTACAACAATGGAAAAAACTGAACGTCGAACAGTGATAAAATATGTGTTTTTGAAAAAGAAAACGAATGTTGAGATTAAAGCGGAACTCAGCGAAGTTTATGGGGACTCTGCACCTTCATTAGCGACCATAAAATATTGGACAGCTGAATTCAAACGCGGAGGTACAAGCAGATGAAGTACGTCCAGGTCGTCCAAATGAGGTCACCATATCAGAAATGATTAAAAAATTCACGATATAGTGATAAATGATTGGAGAGTGAAAGGGCGTGAGATTACTGAGGCTGTGGGCATCTCAACTGAACGGGTGCAGAATGTTTTAACAATTCCTTTGGATATGAGAAAGCTTTCCGTAAAATGGGTGCCACGCGATTGCTCACAATTGATAATAAACACGCACGTGTGTCAACTTCAAAAGAATGTTTGACGATGTTAACAGGTTGACTGCCGATCTATATTTTTGAGTTTGTGGTTGACGCCGGTAAGATTTTTCCAAATATTTTTATTTTATTGTGGTAAATATGAATTAAAATGAGTCTTGGATGTGTTTTTTTTTATGTGCCATTCAAAATATTAGAAAAAAAAATTTCACTCCGATCGCAGTAATCGGCATTGCAAGTGAAAATTTTTACTAGATGCCGAACACTCCGATCAGAGTGTCCAATTAAATAAGTAAAGAAATAATAAATCGAACTCATGAACTCAAAACATTTATTTCTAAATCATTTTTGTACATTTTTATGGTAATCCTCAAAGCACATTTTGCATTCATACACTGTTTGCTTTCTTATTTTATTTTTCCTACATTCTTTGCATTCCTTTCTGCTTACCCGTTTTGTTTCTTTAGTTCCTTTTTTTTCACTAACAATTTTTTCTACTTTGCTAATGCTGTGGACATTTATTTGGCCTGGAGGAATTTGCGGCAAATTAGTAATTGGTCGTCTGGCTAGTAAATTTCTTATGACATCCAATCGGAAGTCATATAATCGTAACTGGTCAGACCGCGAATATTTATTGTACAAAAAATAGGCGTTTATCATGCTCATTTGCAGCACATGCATGAATAACTTTTTGTACCACCGAACGGTTTTACGGCTGCAAGGATAATATGCCATCATTTGATCCTGTCTATCTATACCGGACATAAAAGCATTATATCCAATGATTGCGGAAGGTTTTTCAGATTCTTGATTTCTTTTGTTTTTAAAAATGCCCATTTCGCTTCCAAATTCTGTTGAAATGTATTGAACATTGCGTTTTATCGCGCCATTTTCCGACATGCACTCCATTGCAAAACATAGATTTATTCTGACCACGTTTTAAGTTTGCACTCATTACCTCTTTCGGATTATCTTTCCTCTCAGCTCTCAGCGTACCAGTGCAGTATGTATTTTGTTGAAGTAATTTCCTAGCTAAATTAACACTATTGTAAAAATTGTCTAGATAAACAGCATGTCCCACACCCAATTTTTCCTCTAATAAATGTAAAACAATCTTTTCAGTATGTCCGCTTCCACCATAAACATCTGTCGCACCTTCGTAGACACGAAATTTCAAAATAAGTCCATTAGGCTCTGTCAGCATGTATAACTTCATACCATACTTATGACGCTTATTCTTGATATACTGTTTTAAACTGGAGACGACCCCGATAAAGTACCATAGCTTCATCCAAAGACAACTCTCTTCCAGGATAGTAAATTTCTCCCATCTTGTTGTTAAAAAAAATCTGCCACAAATCTAATCTTTCCTAGCCGATCTGCCGGATCCATATCTGGAGATGTAAAATGCAAACACCTCAAGATAAGCAAAAATCTATTCCTTGACATATATTTTCTAAAACAGGTAGATTAAATAACGGATCAGTTTTCCAATAATCGTTAAGACGGCTCAAGGATATTGTGCCAGTGTGAAGTAACAGGGCCAAAAAAAATTTTTAGTTCGTCAAGAGTAAGATCTTTAAAATTAGTAATACGTGATTTTGTACTTGTTTCTGGGCGCAGCAAAACCTCGACTGCGTAAGAGTTCGTTCGTTCTACAATAGTTTGTAAAAAATCATCATCAATGATCATTTCGAAAAAATCGATAGGTGCACCCTGTCCTGGAATTTGCACCAATAATTCCTGGGTTTTCTGGAACAAAATTTGTTTTAACGCACCTCTGTCGTTCCATTTTATCTCATCAAGGCTAGGAAGTGTTTGATGTGGCCGAATAGGGTCTATAAAATTCTCTTCTTCGGACTCGGAGCTTGAATTTACATCACTATCGTCTGTGTCTGGTACGTAATGTTCGTCACTACTACCTCCGCTTTCTTCCAATAGCTGCAATAATTCAGTGTCAGTTAGCTTCTTTTTCTTATCATATACCTTTTTTTCATCACTACAATGTCTTTTTTTAATACCAAAAGGCCCAGGTTGATTGTCCATATTGTACGGCAGATTACAACCAAACCAAAAGCAAATCCGCGGAACCACTTAAGCACCTGTTAGAACTTGCGTTTTTAAGCAACGCCACCACTAGAAACACGTTTCATATACAACGCCGATGGAATACTAAAACGTTTCGTAAGAACGCATGTCGAACTCCGATCGGAGTAGACGGCGTTGGCGAAGAGACCGACGCACTCCGATCGGAGTGGTCGGCAGTCAACCTGTTAAAGCGCAATTGGAATGATTTTTTCGGGTCGATTTATAACTGTTGATGAAACATAGATTCATCATAGCAAACCAGAGACCAAAGAACAATCCAAACAGTAGGTTTTCCGTGCCGAACCGGCGCCAAACAAGGCCAAGGCCAACTTATTGGATTGTTTCAACCATGTTGCGTGAGAAAAACGTCCGTATTTGGCGAAGAAAAAAATTATCTTTCATCGAGACAATGTACGCGTGCAGACTTCCGTCATCGCCATGGCAAAAATTCCACGAGTTAGGATACGAAATGCTTCCGCATCCACCATATTCGTCAGATTTAGCATTCAGCGATTATTTCCTATTTCCAAATATGAAAAAATAGCTCGGCGGAAAAAAATTTTGCTCCAACGATGATATGACTGCTGAAACAAAAGTCTATTTTGAAGGGTTGGAGAAATCGAAATTTTTAGATGGGATACAAAAGATAGCAAAACGTTGAACTAAGTGTATAGAGCTAAAAGGAGACTATGTTGAAAAATACATCCTCGTAAAAGCATATACTTTTTAAATAGTAGTCCAAGGCACATAAAGTAAATAATTTTTTAACAAAGCATGAAGTAACGCGAATAATATAGTTAAATAACCGAGGCAAAATAAAAAAAAAAAACACTAAAGCCCTCATCCATCAATTTATATTGTACCTATAGATTAACCACTGATTGGTATTATATCAATACACCATTAGCACATAGCGAAAATTTTACCTGAACTGAATTATTTGGCGGTGTAGTTGTGGAATCTGCACCTCTTCTTTTCATTGGAGTAGTATTTGTATCTTTTCTAAACCCTTTCAGAGCTTCAGTGGACAAATTCTTTTTCATCCTCTAAAATAACCATAGATTTTAGAAAAAAAAGTCACAGTCAGTACAAAAGCTGTAACTAAGAAAGTAATTTCTTTCTCTAATAATCGAACACATAGTGTCACACCCAGATATTCTTAAATATTTAAACTCTACGATTAATTCTTGAGACATTTTATGTAACTTAGCCCATAATTAGACAAAAGAATTTTGAGATACTGCATACATCTGAAAAATAGAATTTTTCACGAAATGGTAAATCCTGGAGCTAAACAACTTTTATTGTCTTATTTTAATTTGTCCTTCTTTAGGCGGAAATGTCAACTTCTGGCTAGAAAGTAACTATATATTTTTGGAGCAGTAATGACCGGAAGTAAAAAAACTGACTGTTTTCGTTAAACTGAAGGCGTAGGTGAAACGGACTATTTCGAAAAATAGAGACTAACTCTTATAGTCTGTCAAGAAAGAACATTTCGGGTCCGTCAAATATATTAAAAAGTCGGTATTGTTTGTGAAGAAGTGGGTAACGTGTCTTGGTAGGCAAGGAAAGTCGAAAAAACGAATCGCGTCTTTGTTTTCACGGGACCTACGTCAAGGAGCAGTAAAATCAAGAATATCAGGTTTGAATGTGTCTCATGAGACCTTTCGACAACATCTTCGTGCTCATGATGTCAAATTCCGAAGCACGCTGAAGAAACTTTTCCTGGGCGAAAATCACGTTGCGAAGCGGTTCGCTTGGGACCACGATAAGATACTAAAGTGGCCCTCACAATCGCCGGACGCCAACCCTATTGAAAATGTTTGGTCTTTTATAAAGAGAAAGCTCAGAGGAAATACTCTGAGAACTTTGACTCAGTTGTCTTCCGAGATTTGAAAAATTTGTATCTGAGTATGCAGAAAATCTCGTCGACAGCATGCCTCGAAGACGCCAGGCGATTATTGATGCAGGAGACGACTGGACAATTTACTAAGGTAACTGCGCCGTTGTTAGCATACCAATACGAGCAGTCACGTTCTTACTTGACACACTGTAACTAAAAACCCTGTACAATTACTGCTATGGTCATATAAATCCTTATACTTATCATTCAATTTCTATTTTTACCAGTACTTATGGTAACACGGAAAATGTTTACTACAAAAAAAATTATTTTTGTTTTCCTACTACATCTAATGGAATAAAATTTACTGCACTTCCATAAATTTTGAAATAAATATAAAACTATAATAAATATCTACATTAAATTGAAGGTAACTTGTAATAACTGACCTGCTTTTTCCCTCTTCCATTTAAAAAATTGAAATACTGAAATATATACCAATTGTATACTTACTGTAGTCTTCATAAATGTATCAAATAACGCAAAGGCCACATTTCTATTGCTTTTCGTCCAGGCACCTCGTAAATCATAGACGACCACTCTATGTGTAGGAGTGTCTTTATTGCGTTCTGTTGTGGATTGATTGGGAAATACTGCATCTCTTCCATAAGATACCTATGCAATTTAAACTGATATAAGCCCTCTTGCAAACACTTCAAAAAAATTGTTAATGGATCAAATGAAGAAAAATAATAAGAACAGGATTAAGAATCATCCGACAATGAAAGAAAAAAAGGTCAGATTCGGAGAAAACAAACTGCGGGACGTTGAAGCTTTTAGTTGTTTAGGTATTATCATAAACAAGATAAACAATTGCCTCATTACTAATTTAAAAAAAATGTATTAGTACAGTATTATGAGGCAATCTTCACAATTTTTACTTCGTGTTCCCTGTTTGTATATATGGTTCTATATATATATAATATACATAATATATATATATATATATATATATATATATATATATATATATATATATATATATATATATATATATATATATATATATAGGATATATAGAACCATAAATGGGAGCGCTGGGTGAAGGGGGGGTGGCGTAGATGATCGCAGTGTTGTCAGATATGGTGTAAGCTCCTGAATAGTTTGCTTTTGGTGTTATTAAATATTTCCATGCTGCTGGGAGGTGAGTGCACCATTTCTTTTGTTTAGGGTCTCAAATTTTTCGATCTCGATGGCTTCTGGGATAATCCTCGTCTTGTAATGTTGTTCTGTGGATATTTGCTTGCAACTGTTGAAGTCGATTTTATATCCCAATGCTGGTGTTGGAAGAGAGCTGACGTGGTTTATTTATTGCGGATGTTCAGTTTGTGTTTTTCGACTCTTGCGGATATTCTTCCATTGGTCTGTCCAGTGTAAGCGACATTGCAATTACCACAAGAAATACTGTCTGCGGCTTGGTTTTTAGCTTTATTTTGTCTCTGGGATTTCTGAGAGATGTCCCTATTGTTTTACATCGTTTTAGGCGGTGGATATATTGTGTTTTCGTAGAAGTCGTCCTGTCCTTCCTTTGAGGTATGGAAGCGTGATTTTTAGTTTGTTTTCAGGTGGTTCCTGAGGTCTCGTCCGTATACTGTCTTGATTTTGTTGTGCTCCTTGGATTGTCTGTGTGCTATACCTGTACTGTTTTAGTATGTTTGAAATGTTAATTAACTCATCTTGTTCAGTGAGTGGTATCAGTTAAACGGAAAGATCTTGAGATTAGAGTATTGGCTACTGCTTGTAACTGTTGTGTGTCGGTGGTCGTGTGAATTAGCATATAAGTAGCTGTTGGTATGTGTCGACTTCCTGTATAACGTGTATTTGAGATGCACTTGGTTTTCTGAACAAAGGATTCGGGTGATGAACTGGCCTTCACAATCACCTGATTTGAACCCGATAAAGAATCTTTGGCACTATCTGGATAAACAAATTAGGAAAAGGAATATAAAAAACCGGGACGAACTTTGGATCACATTAAAACAAGAATGGGAAAAAATACCACCCGATTTTTGTGCCAGGCTTATTGACTCTATGAGCAGAAGATGTCAAGCAGTAATTGACGCAAAAGGATATTCCACTAAATATTTTTAACATCTTAGTTGTCTTTTTATTTAATAACAAAAATGTTTCCATACTTTTGTTTGTGCATAATTTTGTTACGTTAAAAACTAAGCACATTTGTAATAAGCAATAACTGTTTTAGTTTTCAAAATGTTTGTTAGCATGTACACGATTAATAAATAAATATTGTAATTGTAAACCGTTTAAATGTTAAGACTAAAGATGGGAATTTAAATGCTTCCATACTTTTGTTCGCCACTGTATATATATATATATATATATATATATATATATATATATATATATATATATATATATATATACATATAAATATATATATATATATATATATAATAAAACAAAAAATTAAAGATATTTATAAAAAACAAAAATATTAAATCAATGTGTTATCCCAGTCCTGCTATATATGGCTGAAACATGGACAATTACAAATGAGATGCAAACTACCCTATGCGACGTGGAGAGAGACCAATTCTAAATATCATGCTAAAGGGCAAAAAAATCTGTATAGTGTATTAAGGAATGTACCACAATGAAATATGTAAAAACATAATACTAAAGGCAAAATGAAGATGGGCACGACATGTAGCAAGGACAGAAACCATGAGAAGAAAAAGCAAACCAGGACGGACAATACTAAGATATTACAGGAAAGAAATAAATGGAGGATGCGTATTCATGGACGATAAAAGATCAACATAAAATTTCCGAAGCAAACAATTCAATTTAAAAAATCTAGTTGAGGCGATTCTCGTCTTACCTTAGCAACTGATAAGCAATAAGTCTTTTCAATAGGTTGCAATCTAGATGTTTCTATTTCTGTTTCATCTTGTAACGCACTTTTCAACCAAATTTCGGAGTCACTCAGTTCAGAATTCATGTATACTATGGACCATTCTGCCTTTGGTCTATGTTTTAGACCGTCATCTACCGCAACTAAAGATAAGGAATGTTCTGCAAAATTAAAAAAGTGTCAGTTTTAGATATATATCTAATACAATAATTAGAAATATATACATACAAATGCATTAAAAACTTCGTTGGCTCACATTTATTGAACCTTATTTATAATATCGTCTTCAGGCAGCGTATCATAAAACGCATTCTAATAGAGACACTGAAAAATGCGCAAGCGAACTAACTCTAGCTTTCTGTAGATTTTTCAACTTATCCTACAAAAACGGAATATTTCCTTCCTGTTGGAAGTGTGCTATAGTTCAGCCAATACCCAAAAAAGGCAAGAAGACCTTGCCAAAAAACTACCGATCAGTCGGACTGCTTTCAATGATATCGAAAGTAATGGAAAAGGCTATCAATCAGCATCTTTTAAAATATACAGAAGGATTTAATATTATTAGCGATCATAAATGAGGTCTTCGTAAGCTAAAATCAATAGGAGATCTTCTAACTTATGTAACACATGTTTGAACAACGGAACGGAAGATTTTGGAGAATCTCGAGCGGTTGCACTTGATATATCCAAGGCATTCCACCGTGTTTAGCATTACAGATTGTTGGCTAAGTGACGATCTTATAGTATGACTGAAAGGTTGTTAGACCAAGGAGGGGACCCGAAATTTCGACCTGTAAACTAATAGTCTGCCTAGTTGTTCATTCTATCGGGCGAATAAAATAAAAGCCTTTAACGTTGATTTTGCGGCCTCCGTGCCTTGGAATGCCCAATTAAAGCCCAAAATGCTACATCAAAAAATGGGCTATCGTACTTGAATCAAGTACCATAACATTTGTTGATACTAAAAAAGTCGAGCGCCCCAAAGGGCAGACGCCGCCGAGACCGATTCAGCTTTAGGGCTCAAAAAATGTCGATCAAAAAATGGACTGTCGTTTAGCCACTTGAATTAAGTACTATAACATTTGTTGACACTAAAGAAATCGAGCGCTCCAAAGGACAGACGCCGCTGAGACCAGACGTCGATCCAAAAATGGATCATTTAACCATATAAAAATCAATAAATTTAGTTTGTTCTTGATACAATACGAGGGAACCTGCAAAAGGCATAGGCCGCCAATACCGGAGGATGAAGCTTTTTCCAGCCAAAAACGGTCGTTTTTCAAATTTTTGAATCAATTAGACCGTAAGTCCCTTATGCGTCTGCCCAAGTTATTTTTGGAAAATTTAGGCCTTAATTAATAAAATATCACGACGCCTCGCTTGGACCTGAACAAGTCAAGGCATTTTCAAAGTTCAAAAAATTCTGAGAGTATAAACGCTATTATAGGTTCTACATAAAATTCGTACCGGATGACTGAAATTATTATTACTAAGCTATACTGTTCAAAAAAAACTTTACTCAAAATTAAGTATTGCTAGATTTTTGAAGCGTTTATTAGAAATTTCAAATAAAATGCTTTTTAAATTCTAGTATAAACTCAAAAAAATCAAGCAAATTAATGCTTGAAAAATCAAGTAAACGTTTGACATTTCCATTAAACGCTTGAAAAACTTAGAAAATACTTAATATTAGGTAAAGACTTTAAAACTAATCTAAAAAACCTATAATCAGAATTTCGATTTTTTTTTGAACTTTGAAAATGCCTTGGCTTGTTCGGGTACAAGCGAGGCGTCTGCCCACGTGATATTTTATTAATTAAAACTTAAATTTTCCAAAAATAACTTGGGCAGACGCGTAGGACCCAAAACGTGGAACTTACGGTCTTATTTATTCAAAAACTCGAAAAACGACCGTTTTTGGCTGGAAAAAGCTGGTCAAGCTTCGTCCCTCGGTATTTGTGGCGTCTGCCTTGTGCAGGTTCCCTCTTATTTTATCAAGAACAAACTAAATTTATTGATTTTATATGGTTAAATGATTCATTTTTGGATCGACGTCTGGTCTCGGCGGTGTCTGCCCTTTGGAGCGCTCGATTTCTTTAGTGTCAACAAATGTTATGGTACTTAATTCAAGTGGCTAAACGACAGTCCATTTTTGGGTGTAGCATTTTGGGAGGAACATCATCCCTTTGGAACGATTTGCCCAAGACTGTGTTTTCCACCGAATATACAGCGATTTAAGACCAATATGAATCGCGTTCTTATCGCGTTCTTAGTTAAGCATTTGAAAATGTGATTGTACTACGAAATCGCGATAACGCATTTGTAAATCTTTACAAAAATATATTTAATCAGCTAAGGAAGAAACAGAAGGTAGACGTTCGATCATTTCAAAAAAATTCATGGGACAGAACAGATTACGAGTTTTTTGTACAACAAAACGATCGGGCCATTTGTGTCCTATGTCGAGAAAAGCGTAGTTTTCCGGACATCTAGTGTTCACGACATTTCCAGATAAAAGATGAATCGGTCATTTAAGATAACACTGATAAAAGGGAGGCAATACAAAGAAGCAAGTAAACAATACGAGAAACAGTCAACATTCTTTTAGCAAAGTTTTCCGAGTAAAAAATCAGGTAACTGAATGCAGTTTCAAATTGCACAATCGTTGGCACAAAAGGATAGGCCGTTCACTGACGGAGAATTTATGAAGCAAAAACGTTTTTGAGTACTGGCGATTCGACGACTTGCCCAATAGGATACAATATTGGCCAGGAATAGGGACATTACCGGCATCAGCGCGGACCATCGAGAGACGAATTACACGAAATGACACAAAAACGTCCAAAAACAGCAGAGACGCTTTATCAAACAGAGTTTTGTATTTAGTGTAAGCATTGGATGAAAGTGTCGACATTAATGACATTGCCGTCTGGCAATCGTTGCGCGATACTTCGCATGATGGCAGTGTGTAGAGAAGAGCTGATTTGTCTGCTCCCATTGCAGGGAACTACAAGAGGAGGAGGATATATTTTCAGAATTTGTTAAACATTTTTGAAAAGCGGAAAACATTGATTTAATAAAATTTTTGCGTAACGACAGATGGCGCTCCTGCTATGATTGGAAGACATAAAGGATTTGTTCCCCTTCTTATTGAACGCATGGGTCGATCAGTTTTAAATTTTCATTAGCACCTAATTCACCAAGAGAGTTTTGTGCGCTAAAATCTCCGCTGGAAATTTAAAAATCCGTGATGGATAGGGTGGTTAAAAAATAGTTAACTACATTGTTTTGGTCGTTCTTCACTGATCCATAGACAATTTAAGGCGTTTCTGCCGGAATTAGAAAGTGCATATTCAGATATACCATTGCACAATAATGTGCGCTGGCTCAGCCGTGGTAAAGTGCCCTCTAGATTTGTGCAATGTCTGGGCGCCATTAAATCGTTCTTGTTGGAAAAAAATTCAAGTGGATGCTTATCCTGAACTAGAAAATAAGAACTGGATCTGTATGTTAATGTTTCTTGCTGATATTACAAACCATCTCAGTGAACTCAACTTAAAGTTTACAAGGTTCAGGCAAACAGTTTTGGATTTATACGAATAGCTTGGAAATCATTCAAATTAATAATTGATTTATTTATCAGCGATATTACTACAAACACATATAAATATTTTCCAAATTTAAAAACTTATATATCCAGTGTCGACGATGGTGCACTAATAGACGAAATTCTTAAATATATGACTAATTTAAAAGAGGAGTTTTTATCGAAAGGATTTTGATAAACATGGTCCTATGTTCGCTTTTGTTAATCAAAACCAGATTTAATGGATTTTTCCAGCAGTTGGTTTGACATATCTCTTTTCTCATGGATGGACATTAATGATTTTGATCTTCAATACATTGAATTTAACGAGTTATGGAACAACGAAATTTGTAGAATTAACAAGGGTATTAGAAGGTGACTGCCAGAACCATTCAAACGAGATACTCAGTTGTTGGATGAGTTTACCAGAGAAATTTATTTGTCTTAAGAAAGTAGCGTTTGCCATTGCTTACAGCTTTCGGATCATCCTATATCTGTGAACAACTTTTTTCCCATATGAGAGTGATTTTAAACCCGTACCGAAGCAGGCTGACAACAGACAACTCGGAAGCATGTATGACACTGAAAATAACCAGACATGAACCGGATATAAGAAAACTCTCTAAAGAACTTCAAGTACAGGGTTCACACTAGGTCCTAGGACTAGTATAATAAAATTATTTGTTAAATGTTAAAATTTTTTTGTAATTAAACCTTCTAAAAGCAATTTTTTAAGTTAATTTTTGTTAATTTTAGTTGTTGCAAGTACCTATGTCGGCACGCAAAATGTTGTATGGATGAAAACTGGCACCCCTTAGTTAAAAGGTTGCCGACCCCTGTACTAGTGTATTACAAATGATGCAATTATTAAACCTTGTAATTGGCCCAAGCGCGCTGCGATTTACCGAGAACTTGAACTCTCAACGAATATCTTTAGCCAACATGAGAGCCCAACATGAGACTAAAGAGGCCAGGAAATTGAAAAGAGTTGCTGAAAAGGAGTTGGAGGACATCGCGGCAATAATGGAAGACCTCATGTACGGTCCAGGAATCGCAGATTGAAGGTAATTTAAAAAAAATATTTGGTTTTAAGACGCCGACGCCGCACTGTTTCTTTCTTTTGCGTTTTTTTTCGAAATCTACTTTTTTCAAACTGGTGTAGAAGATATCTTAAGATCTACGTAACCGATTTTGTTTAAATTTATAACACATGTTCTTTTATAATATTATCTAAGATGTAACATAGGATTACTTTGATTGGGTGTCACGTTCATAAGTTACATATAAATTTTTTTAACTCAAAATTTCGATAAAAATCAGTTTTTTTTCAAACAGCTGTCATTTTTACAAAAAAAAATAATTTTTTTTTTCCTATGCTACATTTAAACTATTACCTTTCTAAATAAGAAAAAAATAATTTTTTTATTTTTTAGACGATGCCTGACAGAGAAAATAAGAACACCATCAGCAAGGATTTTCAAAAGAGGGTCCTACTTGATGGCTCATATCTCCGTCATTTTTTAATTCTTTTATTCGTTATTATTACAAATTATTTATAAAACTACTATGTATATGCGTAAAAGAAAAATTATTTTATATATTTAATAGCTGCGTAAAATTTTTATTTTTATGCCCATTTTTCCGAGCGTCAAGGTGATGTAACTCCTTAAAAGTAAATAAGTAATTTTATTGTTAAAATGTACTGTCATAAAGTAACGGAACAATCAATCAACTCTTTAAAATTATATTTGTTATACACAAACTTTCTGAAGTGTTTTCATTGGAATCTTATGATAATGTATTAATAACACTAAGTGTAGCAATATAAAACTTAACCTGAACTAGATGATATCTTCCACCGAAAAGTTCACAGCCGCGATGCATGGCAAAAGACATCCAGTAGCATACTTGGAATTTTATGCAGACCAACTAAGAGATTAATTTTTTTGTAATGACGACTTAACTGAGGTTTTCTCGGTCGTAAATTACTGAAAATGTTTCCTCGTTTTGTAGGCCTCGTAACACCTAAAAAAAAGGAATACTAGAATAGGTATAATAAGTAAGACATCAACAGAATGGCCGGGTTTATGTGGATGAGACAGGCATGGGACCGGGACAAAAGTGGAAAGATATGAGGGAGGTCTATATCCAGTAATGAATCGATGAAGGTTGAAGAAGAAGAAGTATAGTACAGTCTGTGATTTTTTTATATATAATCTATCTTTGGCCTTACTTACCTGATAATATTAGTTTCAGACTTTCTATCCACCGCAAAGTACTTCCATACAGTAATAGTATAGGGCAACTATTGGGCGTCTGGTCCGAGGATGGTTTTGTTTCCAAAACAATGCTAAGGTTTAAAATTTTGTGAACGGAACGCTCTGAAAGAATCGTGGACCTAAAATATAATTACAATTATTTTGTATAAACTGTTTTTCGAAATAAAAAAGTAGTACACTTTTAACATTGTTATTAAAATACTATAATTCCGAAACGACTTAAACAATTTTGAATTGAGATTTTAAAAGCTTGTTCTCGATAGGTTCTTACAGATGTCCATTTCTTTTGTAACTTACGTAATCATTAAGTCTAAATTATTTGCAAATTCAGTCCTTAAAAAAATGACACCTAAGTGTAAAACAGCTACGTTTTAGACCCTTTCCTAAGGCGAGCGGTGGTCATTGAGCATTGCTCGGTACGTCATTTCCTTCGTCGTTCGCTACAGAATATTTTCTTATAATTTTTCCCGGGAGCGCTTTTTAATGTCCTTGGTCGCCCCCGGTTTACTTAAAGAAGATTGAGTCTCTTATGCCCATTTTTTAATGAGTTGAACACTAAGGACTTCATTTACGAGGTGCGAATGATATTCGCCCCACGAAAGTCGCAGAATTATTGTTATGTTGTGTTAAATTCTCCTACAGTAAATGCACGCTCCGCTCCGATGAAACACTCCATATCAATAGATTTTTAAAGACGCTCTGTGCCCTCACCTTGTCCTTACCGCTCGTCGTATTCGCGGGATAAAGCAAGCAAATTTTCATTTATTTGTGAACACTCTGCATGACGACATATAAACCAAATATTATCCTATTTGGTTATCTCTATTTAAAAGATCACAAAGCATGTAGGACTGTCTTCTGGCGACTCTATCTCTCTGTGCAGTTTTTTATCCCATATGGAATGTAGTGGCCTCTGATACGTCCCGCGTAAGTTGCTGCCAGTTCGGTCTATCTTGAGCTTCATCTACATCATGCATTGATCTCCCTGTTAATAATTTTAGCTGGTCTATCCACCTTGTCGACCTATCGACCGCGATATCTCTTACCCTCCACTTTACCTTGGATGACCATCTTTTCTAGTTTTGTTAGGCCTTTCTCATAACGTGTCCAAAATATTTGAGGGTTCTAAGTTGGATGAAACTGGATGGTGGTCGTTTGATGTTTTAATTCTTTTAAAGTGACCTATTCGTTCTGTGTTAATCCCATGTGATATTAAGCATTTTTCTCCTGCAAAACATTTCCGTTGCGTCGATCTCTTTCCTCTCCTTTTGTCTCAACGTCCAAGATTCGCACCCATACATCAGTATTGGGAAAATAAAACAATTCATCAGTCTCACTTTAACTTGCTTGGAGATTTTGCTGTCTTTCCAGAATATATTCACCTTTAGAACTGTTCTTATTTCCGTTTCGGTGGTGCTATCGTGGCTCCCAAATATATACACGCCGCCACCACTTCAAAACGATCTAGTTGTACATATGGTCTGTTATTCTCTCGGTCGATAATCGTTATTTCTGTTTTCGATGTGTTCAGTTCATGGCCGAAATTTTTACTTTCCTCCTCAACGTTGCGAATGAGGTCCAGAATTTCCTCCAGGAGGTCAGTATCGTCAGCGAATCGAAGATTATTTATTTTCTGTCCGTTGATGGAAATTCCATAGTCAGCGTCTTCCAGCACTCTCCTCATGATATTAAAAAGTTGTGGAGATAATATGCAGCCCTGTCTTACATCTCATTTGGGTTGAAACTCTCTTGCTAATGTATCTTTTAGTCTTACTGCCCCAGTATTATTTGCATATAAGTTAATTATGAAGGTGATTAGGTGCTGAGTACTCCAACTTCTTTAAGAACCAACCACAATTTATTCCACTTGACTCGATCGAAAGTCTTCTTGTAGTCCATGAAACATACATACATTGGGATGCTAAATTCTCTCGACTTTTACTCGTAGGTTAAGTAAGTGCTCCCTTACCCCTCTTCCTTTAGCAAATCCAGCCTGTTCTGCCGCTATTTGTGATTGAATGTAATTCCTTAATCTTTTATTGATGATTTGTAACAATATTTTACTGGCATGTGATATTAGAGTGACTGTTCTGTGGTTGTCGCATTTATGTATATTTCCCTTTTTGTAAATTGTAGTAGATTTGTAGATTGTTATTATTTCACTCCTTTCAGTCCTTTGGCCACTGTCCATATTTTGTTGACTAGATAGAACTCTTTACCTTCTTCTCCGCTAGCGTCGAGCAAATGCTGTTTGTGATTCTGTCTGTTCCTGGAGCTCCATTGCGTTTTAATTTTTTAATGGCGTTATTCAGTTTGCTTCTTATAATGTCTAGTTTCCTTTCGAAATTGTTTTCTCGTTTGTATCTCTTGTTTTTGTTCTTCATAATTATAAAGTCTTTCACGACGCTATAGTAATGTTTAAACTAATTTATAAGCCTTGTTGCCAATTACTCCATTTTCTTAATTACTCCAATTAACGGTATCTTCTACCTACACGATGCTTCTAATATGGTAACACTCACAAAATCTCAAGTTACCCCTAACATAATTTAACTTGGAACAAATAAAAAATTTTAAATGTAAATGCAACAAATAAAATGATACCTTACTACTGCAATATTAGGCAAAAATCTAAAATTGTTCAGTTTAAATTATTTCCGAGTATTAAAATGAAAATCTTTAAAGCAGTTTTTCCTTAAAAATATACCTATATTAACTATTACACACCTGATTGCTGGAGTATTCAGGAATTTTATCAGGAGCACAATAAATGACGCTGTGATGATCATTGGGATCAGCAAGACACACCCAATGGAAGCCAAGTATAAGTTTCAAATTGGGTAATTTCAGTAACTGAACATCATCATATTTTGAAGCTGTTCTTACGAAAATATTTAGATCACCTTTAAATACAAGCTTTGCTAAAAGTGGAAATATTAATTGTTTTCGATAGTTTTGTCACAAGCGAAGTAATAAATATTTTATAACTATGTTTACTATTTTAAAATAAATATTTTAATAAAAAAAAATTGAAAAAAAAATCGGCCTGTATTAGGCGTCAAATCAACAAAATCGTTTTTTTTCGAATTCTTGGGTAGGCGACGAAAAATTAAAATTAAATAAGCGACGAAACCAAAGAGGCACACAATCAAAGAATTAAAAACAAACTTCTTGCCTACCCCAACAATTCCAGTTTCTTTTGGTCAGTCGCTAAGGCCATTAATCAAAATTTCATTAAATCCAATATACCACCACTCACACGACCAGATAATATTATTGCAACAACATCTGTTGTCTTCAGACATAAAACGTATTTTAATGAAGCTTGACACCAAAAAAGCCTCTGGCGCTGACAGAATATCTGCCATATTACTCAAAAAATGCGCGAAAGAACTAACATCAGTTTTTGTAGACTTTTCAACCTATCCTACAGAAAGGGAATACTTCTTTCCTATTGGAAATGCGCTACAGTTCAGTCGAAAAAGCAAGAATACCTTGGTAAACCACTACCGACCAGTCGCATTGCTTCCAGTAATCTCGAAAGTCAGGGAAAAGCTATCAATCAGCATCTTCTAAAATATCTTGAAGGACTGAATATTATTAACGACCATCAATATGGCTTTCGTAAGCAAAGATCGACAGGAAATTTTCTAACTTATGTAACACATGTTTGGAACAATGCAATTGAAGACTTTGGAGAATCTCGAGCGGTTGGACTTGATATATCCAAGGCATTCCACCGTGTTTAACATGATGGATTGTTGGCTAAGCTACGCCCTTATGGTATGTCTGAAAAGTTATTTATGGCACTCGTGTTTCCTCACGCAACGTTGTTTACGAGTGGCGGTCAACGGATTTTTTTCCTATCAACGCTGGTGCGCCCCAAGGCTCCATATTGTCTCCTCTTTCTCATTTACATTAACGATCTGCTAAAAAGGGCCAGGAATCCTACATACAGTTTTGTAGATTATATATATATATATATATATATATATATATATATATATATATATATATATATATATATATATATATATATATAATATATATATATATATATATATATATATATCATTTCCGTAAATTGTTGGTATGTTAGCGGTTCAAAAAAGATTTTTTTTAAAGTGACACTCATTAGACTCGATTTAAATCGTTCCTTGGACCTCCAGAAACAATTATTCACGGCTGAAGATGACTTTTAAAAACTTTTTTTTTTACAACTCAATATACAAATTTTTGCAGAAAAAAAAATGGAAAAACTCGCTAAATTGCCGTAAAAAGCGACAAAAATCAATACATAATATACCGAATTACTAGTTTAGCCGTGCGATTTATTGAAATTATTCATTGTGAATCCTGATAACGTTTTGCTCTTTTATATAATGGCCATTTTTGCCTATTTTTTGGCCATTTTATATCTTTTAGTCAAATTAACGTTCAGGTACATTTTTCTTATGTTCTTTGACCTTCTAACTCCAAATTTTTATGTACCTTGTTGTTATTAGGATATCGTTTCCAAGTTATGGTCAGATTTTAGACACTTTCTGGTCAGAAATGGTCGTAAAATTAAAAATGGTGTGTTTAAAGATCTTCGGATAATATATATATATATATATATATATAATATATATATATATATATATATATATATATATATATATATATATGTTTATAATGAAACTCTATATAGTGAAAAACTCTTTATAGTGCAATTTTTTCAATTATCAATATAAAATACATACATAGCAATATATACGGATTTTTTTCTTTATATAGTGAAATTTCGGTCAACATTTTGGTCTTTCACTATATAGAGTGTCGACTGTATATATATATATATATATATATATATATATATATATATATATATATATATATATATATATATATATATATATATATATTATATATATATATTATATATATATATATATATATATATATATATATATATATATATATATATATATATCATTTCCGTAAATTGTTGGTATGTTAGCGGTTCAAAAAAGATTTTTTTTAAAGTGATACTCATTAGACTCGATTTAAATCGTTCCTTGGACCTCCAGAAACAATTATTCACGGCTGAAGATGACTTTTAAAAAACTTTTTTTTACAACTCAATATACAAATTTTTGCAGAAAAAACTGGAAAAACTCGCTAAATTGCCGTAAAAAGCGACAAAAATCAATACATAACATATATATATATATATATATATATATATATATATATATATATATAAAACAAATATATACATCATACAATCCTGATAGCAACAAGGTACATAAACATTTGAAGTCAGCAGGTTTAAAGAACGTAAGAAAAGTGTACCTGGACGTTAATTTGACTAAAAGATATAAAATGGGCAAAAAATACACAAAAATGGCCATTATATAAATGAGGAAAAATGTTATTAGGATTCACGATGAATAGTTTTAATAAATCGTATGGATTAACGGATTAATACGGTACATTATATATTGACTTTTGATTCTTTTTACGACAATTTAGCGAATTTTTCCATTTTTCCTGCAAAAAATTGCATATTGAGCTGTAAAAAAAGGTTCTTAAAAAAATCATGTTCAGCCGTTCTTGAGGTCCAAGGAACGATTTAAATCGAGTCTAATGAGTGTCACTTTTTAAAAAAAATTCTCTGTTTTTTTGAATCGCTAACATACCAACAATTTACGGAAATGCTCATATATTTGATATTTTAATTATCTAGTAACATCAATGGTCCAAGGACAAATCTAAACATTGATAGGCATCCATCTGTAAACACATGTATGTATATAAAGGTAATTTCTTTTTTTTAGCGATCTCTTAAATTATCTTAAAATTAATTACCATTGGTCCAATCCATAATAACTTTTTCCCAAGTAAGCGCCATTTCTTCTGTGGTATTATAAGGATCTAATGAAGCGTGTAGTAACACTTGTAATTGCTGTACCACCATTGTTAATCTGCCATGCATAAGCAATCTCATTTTGTCCCAGAAAGTTAGTGGAGGGGAAGGATCACGTGAAGGTGCTGAAATTTTGTTAAAACCTAAAAAAGAAAACGAAATTATAAAAGGCGGGAATAAATTGTGTGTTAGAATTTAAAGATTGTACAATATTTCCTTTTTTATGGTATCAGTTTTTTAATATTTTTATTTTGCTATCTAACCAACGATTATGATAATCAAATGTTAGTTAATGACAACAAAATACATGTACATACTTTCGGCATCCGAATTTGTTAAAACTGTAATGCTTTATTATAGCAATGTTACAAAACTTTTACTTACAGATTTCCACCAAGTATCGGCTGAATCAATCCAAAACTTAACCTGTTATTGATCAGTTACTTGAAAAACTAATTTTACAAGTAATTTGGTGTATGTCAGCTTTTCTATTGTTCTGTTTTTTTTTTCAATTCTTTGAGTTTACAGTATTTCTATTTATTTTAAACATTTTGGGAAATCACAATTCTAAAAGTCGTTAAATTGGCGCATGCGGCAAAGTATCCTTTTCTTCTTCTTCGACTTATTTTTAGACCTGTTTTTTGGTATCGTCTATTATTCAACCGTTTTCTTGTGAGGTTGACTGTCAGCTATCTCTCCAGCGTTTTAGTGGTTTGCCTGGTGGTCTTCTGGTCTCCGGTTTTCCATTCCGTGCGATCTCGACTAATCTATCATCTGTCATTCGGTTTATGTGTTCGTTCCACATCCTGCGTCTTTTTCTTGTCCATCTTACAATGTCTTCTGTTTCGCATTCCGTTCTTATTATTTCATTCCGCATCCTGCCGAGTAGTGTTTTTCCACATATATGTAGTTCTTAAAATTCTCATTTCACTGGTTCGTAGTGTACTTTTTGTCTTTGTGGTGTCGGGTCTAGTTTCGGTTGTGTAAGTGACTATAGGTCTGATGCAGGTTTTATAGATGCGTGATGTACTTTTTGTTGTCATGTTTTTGTTTTTCCATACAATATCTCGTAGGCATCCGGATATTTGATTTGCTTTTGTTACTTGATCTCTTACTTCTGTTAAGTTTCCAAAGCTTGAGATCGTCGCTCCTAAGTAATTAAACAACATTACTTGTTCCATAGGCTGGTTATCTATTATTAACTTACATCTAGTCGGTTCTCTAAAGATTGTAAGGCATTTTGTCTTTTTTACGGAGATCTTCATGTTGTATATTTCTGTGACTCTTCTGAAACTTTGAACTGCCTTTGTAAGTTGTCTTCGGATTCAACAATCAGCGCGAGATCGTCGGCATAACATACCATACTAATTCTCTTCTTTCTTAAGCGGTATCCATGACTGTCGTCTTTTGTTACATCTATTATCTTGTCCACTATTATACTAAAGAGTCTAGGACTCAAACTGTCACCTTGTCTTATGCCACATGAGATACATACTTCTTCTGACAATTCACTTTTATTCTTGTTATGTTGTTGGTGTTTAACTTCTGAATGATACGTATTATTTTTTCATTGACTCCTTTTTCTATTAGTATATCTATAACGTCTTCTAGTTTTACCTTGTCGAATGTTTTCGTTAGATCTACGAAACAGATGTACGCTATTTTGTTGTAAATATATTGGTTTCTCTGCAATTTGTCTTATTATGAATATCGCGTCTGTTGTAGATCTGTTTTTTTCTAAATTCCTGTTATTCCTCATTAGGGGGTATGGTCATACTTATATGCTCTGCTATTGTACTTGTGAATAACTTCATTATAGAGTTAAGTAATGTTATGCCGTGATAATTTGAAGGTTCCTTTTAATAACCTTTCTTAAAAATCGGTACAGTTATGCTTTTCTTCCATTCTTTGGGTACTTCCATTCTATTGTAAATCTTTTCAACTAGTTTGCGTATTTCGATGTTTAATGTTTCTCCTGCATATTTTAACAACTCATTACGAATTTCATCTTCCCCTGGTGTCTTTCGATTTTTTAGTTTCGTTACAGCCTTGTTTACATCTTCTAATGATAATATTCCTTGTTCTTCTAAATCAGTTGTTTCTAATGTTTCCACACGTACATCGATAGTATCCGCGTGTTTGTACAAGTTTTTAAAGTAGTTTACCCATTCATTTTTCGGGATAGTACTTATTTGTACATATTCATTTATAGGCTAAATCGATATTCCGAAATAAAATTTCGGAATATGGTTTGATACTTGATTGGTCACTACAACAGAAACTCAAGAAATTTGCACATGCAAAATGACCAACAAAGATCCCATGAATGCTATAATCCATGCCTTTCCTCCTACGTCTATAGTTTCTGAGCCTATACTCTTCATCAGGTAGGCTTTAGGCAACGGTATCGATCGTGAAGATCCGAGTCCCGTCCGTGGAGAGTCAAGTTGGAATGACTCTCGTTGGCTTATTATTTTTTTTTGTCAAGGAGAAATCCGCCTTATGGATTCTGGAGCAGTCTGCGTCACCATAAGGGTGCCCCAAAGTGCTCCAGTTATGTGGGGGCTCTCCAACCTGAAGGTCTGTATCTTGCCCAACGAGTAGTATCTCGTTTATTTAAGGTACCATGATTGCTATAAGCCAACGAGAGTCATTCCAACTTGACTCTCTACGGTACTCGGATCTTCACGGTCGATACCGTTGCCTAAAGCCTACCTGATGAAGAGTATAGGCTCAGAAACTATAGTCGTAGGAGGAAAGGCATGGAATATAGCATTCATGGGATCTTTGTTGGTCATTTTGCATGTGCAAATTTCTCGACTTTCATTTATAGGTTCTTTCCTTCCCCTTAACATCTTCCATATCTTCTTCTGGGACTCATACAGATCGTGTTCCATATCACTTGTAAACTTTATCCAATATTCTCGCTTCATGTACACGATTCTACTGTTTACTGCGTTTCTAACTTCTTTATACTTATTGTGCTCTTCTGGTGTTTTCTTATTTTTATAGTCTAGATAGGCTTTTCGTTTTTCTAGTGCTAGAGACTTTATTTCTGATGTATACCACGGTTTGTAGGCATTCGAAGTGGCGTTTATATTCACTTTACGGCTTCCTATGGCTGCTTTTGCCACGTGCTTTATATTTGTTGATAATTTTAACCAGCTTCTTTCTACATCGTCTTCTGTGTTTATGGGATTGTTAGTTATTTTTTCTTTTATTCTGTTTTGGTATAACATCTGTGTACTTGAAGCTCCTATTGACTTTATGTTTAATTTTTCAATGTATTTAAGTGGATCCTTTTTAATAAGTGTTGTACTAAATCGTAGTTTTCCTAACACTAAATGATGATTCGATCCTATATGTATGTATGTATTCTTTTTGGCCTAGTTTAATACAATATTTTATACTTACTTAAATTACATTGTGCTATAACTGGTTCCCAGCAAGGTCCAAAGGCATAACTGAAGGATTCTATTTCACAATTTAGGTCATAGTAAAATTTTAGCGGTTGCATGCCCCTTTCGACTTCAAACGGTTCAAATGGTTCACCTAGATCTACTATAACAGTTCTTGTTGCTGAAAAAAAGACCAATTATCAATTCACTGAAATAAAAAGTTCGGATTTGATGGGTATAAGGAATGGTAAGATCATATTTTTTTTATGGGTCTAGCACACGTGCTGCAGGAAAGTCCTTAAAGCGCTACAAAAGCGACATTTATGCGGAAAAAGCGATTCACGTTGTTCTTGTATCGCTGTAAATTGTACTCGGTGGGCAACACAGCCCTGGGCGAATTATTCCAAAGGGATGATGTTCTCCATATAAAAGACTGCTTGAAAAGCCTTGTACGCGGAGTAACAAGCCATAGGGATGTCAAGTATTAGCGCGACGTGTATTTCTAACATGCACCGCTCTGGGAGGAATTAAGCGGGCCACATCCTTCGAACTCTTTTCACGAAAATACCTGTAGAACAGACTCAAGTCGCCAACCGTTCTTCGATGTTCCAGCGAATCAAGGCCGCCGGTCAGTTCCGGGTCTTCAATCAGACGAACAGCTCTTCTCTGAACAGAATCCAACAAATGCAGTGTATGTTTGGAAGCGGAGCCTCAAACATGAGAGCAGTATTCCATAGTTGGTCGAATTTGAGCTTTGTAAAGAATTAACAGTTGTTGTGGAGTGTAAAGCTTTCTGGTTCGAAAATTATATTCCTAACTTTTGAGAAGCTCTCCTTGCTATGCCTGCAACATGTTCATGCCAGGACATATTTGCTCCCAAATTAACGCCTAACAAATTGAGTTGCGATGCTAGGAGAATGGAGTACCCCGACATAATTATGTCGGGTTCAGTAACGTTAACTTTTTTAGGAAAAACTGCCGCCTAGGTTTTTGTAGCGTTAAATTCCACTTGGTTACTGTCCCCCCAAGATAGAATTTCTTCCAGGTCTTTGTTAAATTGAACGACCTCCTGCTGTCTGCAGATATTCGCCTGAGTAGCCGATGTCCGAGCGTTCAAAGTGAATGAAGAGATAAGCGTACTGTCATCTGCAAGCTGTAGATTGGATTCTCGGTCTTTTCCAGCAAATTGTTAATGTAAATGAGAAAGAAAGTAGGGGGAACACACCGGCGTTGATAATGAAGGTATTAGAAAGAAATCCGTCGACCGCCACTCGTAAAGAACGCTCTCTGAGGAAACATGAGAGCCACAAACAGAACTTTTCAGACATACCATAAAAGCGTAGCTAAGCCAACAGTCCATCGTGCCGCAACCGCTGTTCGGTTGCGTTATTCCAAACATGTGTTACATAAGTCAGAAGATCTCCTGTTGATCTATGTTTACGAAAGCCATCTTGGTGATCGCTAATAATGTTGAATCGTTCAAGATATTTTAGAAGATGCTGACTGATAACCTTTTCCATGACTTTGGATATTACTGAAAGCAGTGCGACTGGTCGGTAGTTATTTCGCAAGGTCTTCTTGTCTTTTTTAGGTTTCGGCTGAACTGTGGCACATTTCCAGCAGGAAGGAAATGTTCCCTTTCTGTAGGATAGGTAGAAAAGGCTACAGAAAACTGGTGTTAGTTCCCTCGCACAGTTTTTGAGAACTATGGCAGGTATTTCGTCAGCGCCAGAAGCCTTTTTGGTGTCTAGCTTCATTAAAATACGCTTTATGATACGCTGTCTGAAGACAACATCGGGCATCCTTGACTGCAGTATGGGAATAGTAGGTGGTGTTTTTCCTTGGAAATCGACAGTAGAATGTGAAGCAAAGAGTTCAGCCAACAAATTCGCTTTCTCAACATGTGTCGTTGCAATGGAATTATCTGGCCGTATGAGTGGTGGTATGGCGGATTTGGTGAAATTTTGACCAACTGCCTTAGCGATTGCCCAAAAGGACCTGGAATTGTTGGGACAAGAGAGAAGTTTGTTTCTAATTCGTTGATTGTGTGCCTCCTTGGTTTCGTCAATAATTCCTTTGCATCTGGTCCGGGCACGAACAAAGGTGTTACGATTTATGGTGTTAGGATTTTCACGCTATTGTCGGTAGGCAAGATTTTTAGAAGCAACGGCTTTTTTGCATTTTCGGTCAAACCAAAGCATGCTGTTAGAGGGGCATTTCTTCGAAAAAGGGATGTAAGCTTCCATACCAGCCAAAATAACATCGGAGATCTCCCTGGCGCAGTCAGATGGGTTATCGGATCGAAAACAAACGTCCATCCAAGGGGAAGTTCGAAAATATTTCATAAGTTCTTGCCATTTAGCAGATTTGTAGTGCCAAATCTTGCGCCACTTAGGCGCTTCTCTGTCACGGATTGGTAGGATACTCGATGTCGAAAGCAGTTTATGGTCGGAAGGACCCAACGGCGGATTTACGGTGACCGTGTAAATCTCCGGATTGGTAGTTAAAAACAGATCAAGAAGACTGGCGAACTCCCCGTCTCGATCAGGGATCCGTCTTGGTTCGTCAATAAGCTGAGTTAAGCCACAGCTTCACGACCTTGTTCGTCGGTAGTATTTGAATATTTAAGCCAGTTGATATTGTGGACATTAAAGTCGCCCAGGATGGCAATTTTGGCACTTGAATAGTTAATTTGTAAATGATCGATGCGAAAAGTGTTCGAAAGTTGGTATCACTTGGTGGTCAATAGAGGATACAGATAAACCTTGTGGTTTAATGAATCGTTATTTTTAACCACATAACATCAAAGCTTAGGGGCTCCAGAGCCTCTTCTCGTTAGCAAGGGAGGTCGCTTCTTACAAAAAGACAGATTGCAAAGTTACGCCTAAATCGGGAATAGAAGTCGTACCCAGGATAAAGATAGCTGACTGTCCTGGTTGATGAATTGACTTTGGTTTTACAGAGAGCGAGTACATGAGGTTTATTCGATTGCAGGTGTTGGTGCACTGAATTTACGTTCGAGTTTAAACCTCATATGTTGCAAAAATCTATTTTAAAATTATGATCTCTGCATGTCGACGCCCCTGAACCAGCCTCCACCCGGAGATCCGAATGGGGGTTATTTCGTCCCACAGTAGTTAATGTGGAATTTTCCTGTTCTGTCACATGTTTGTTTGTCTTCTTCGGCTTTGGTCTAGGGGGTGTTATTATTGTGTAGTTTGGATTCTGACCAGATACTTTTCCAATAATTTGTGAGTTTTTATTTGTTTGGTGGTTCAGTCATATTATGTCAGATTAGTTCGTAAGATCTATTCTTCTTCTACAACCAACTGGCCAAAACCTGACGAATTTGAAGCTGGCTTAAAATCCATATCATCATAATCCATGTGATATTTTTCGAAAATATGACTGGTAGGAATTATTAAATACATACAGAGATTAACACAACCAACACAACAGCGCTTTTTCTCTGTAAGTCTGTTCGTATGTTCCGGCATCGTAAAAATCATGATTGAAAGTTTAGGCACTACAGCTATTAATCCCATAACTCATAGATAGGGTGTGTCACAATAAGGAACTGTTATTTAATTCATATATAATTAACTAGCCGTGCCCGCGGCTCCGCTCGCGTGGACTTCATTCACTATTATCGTCACTGCTAATTCCTTATATTACCACGAATAACTGCAAATAACCGTATGGTTATTGAAGTTATAACTGCTGTATTTAAGTCGTACCTATATAGGTACGACTTAAAGAAGGAGCTGGAAAATAATGTAGGTATAAAAATACAGGTATAAATCATTGTAAGCGAAGCCACGAAAGGCAAGTCTTAAATATAGTTGCTTAGACCGTGGCAGACCAAACCTGGAAGTGGCTATATTTGAAGTGATAGTTTTTATCTCCTATACACCACGGAATTGATAACATTTAATATGCGAAATACATACAAATTATTTGCAACCTGCCGGACTTTTTTTTATTAATTACTATCAATATCTGTTCATTAAAATAGAACTGAAAGACATTTAGTTACTGGCTATCAATACAGATAATGTCTTTGTGCATGGTTTTTAAAATAAATAATATGTGTCGAGCAGTTTTTTGTCTATTATCCTTAACTTTTACGTTAGACACATACAAGTCAGTTGACAGTATAGAAAGTATTATCGATTGGTTGATAGACACGTAAACGTCCACAACTCAGTTGGTAGAGCAGAAGCTCGATAAGGTACAGTCTGTTACATGCAGATTTCATCCTAACGTTGGATTATTGACTTAACTAATTCGGTACTAACTATCATGAACGTATCGCTTATTAATTATACTTTACTACATTTTTAGTTGGTTAAACACCTATCTAGTGGGGGAATTTCAATTTGTTTTATAGACAGAACACACGGAAACCCCTAATGCACTACAGGAGTGTTGTACGAGGAGTGACAAGGGGACCCTAATACGGATGTGAAGTACTAGCGTGAGGTATATTCCTGGCATGCACCGCTCTGGAAGGAATTAACCATTGAGTGACGATGCTAGAGGAATGGAGTGCCCCGACGTAACTATGTTGTGTTCAGCGACGTTAACTTTTTTTAAAAAAAAGCTGCCGCCTGGGTTTTTGTAGCTTTAAATTCTGCTTGGTTACTGTCACCCCAAGATAGAATTTCTTCCAGGTCTTTGCTAAGTTGAACGACTTCCTGGCGTCTGCGGATATTTGCCGATGTTCAAATGTTTAAAGGAATGAAGAAATAAGTGTACTGTCATCTGCAAAGCTGTAGGTTGTATTCCTGGTCCTTTCCAGCAGATAGTTAATATAAATGAGAAAGAGAGTAGGAGATAGTATGAAGCCTTGGGGCAAACCGGCGTTGGTAATGAAGGTATTAGAAAGAAACCCGTCGACTGACACCGTTTCTCTGAGGAAACACAAAAGCCATAAACAAAATTTTTCAGATATACCCTAAGAGCGTAGCTTAGCCAGCAAGCCGATTAGCCAAACACAGTCGAACGCCTTGGATATGTCAAGAACAACCGCTAAAGATTCTCCAAAGTTTTCAATTGCGTTATTCCAAACGTGTGTTACATAAGTTAGAAGATCTCCTGTTGATCTTTACTTACGAAAGCCACTAATAATATTGAATCTTTCTAGATATTTTAGAAAATACTGACTGATAGCCTTTTCCATAACGTTCGATATTATTGAAAGCAGTGCGACTAGTCGATAGTTGTTTGGTCTTCTTGCTTTTTTTGGGTATTGACCTATTATCATTAAGAGTTTCCTCTCTAAAATTTGACTTTATTTTTTTTCCTTTCTGTTCTTGCATTCATATGCTCCAAAAGAACAATCTCCCTCTGGCTTCCAATATTGGAAGATAATCACAATAATTTAAAATTTAACATGTGCAAATGAACCCATACTGTTTTATTATATTTTTAATCTTCTGTAATAAAAGCAAGCCAAGTGAACAAAAAATGGAATGATAGTGTATTAAGCTCTATTGTATAATTTATGATGGTACAAAGACCACCATCATTTTTTACTTTTAACGATCTTCTAATTTTTGGACATGGCCATATAAATTATTAACGATTAAGAAATAATCAATCATTAAGTTTATATTAGTACTAAAGCTATTTACAATGTTTTATCATTTTTGTTTATCCAAATATGTCCGAATGTAACAATAAAGATCGCAAGATATAGCACTTCCGGATGATTTTTTTATAATAATGAGATTTTTATGTTTATTATATTTACATTATTTTAATATACATTCTAATGTATGCGATCGTCAAAGTCAGTATTGTTTTTAACAACATACCGGTAGTTTAATTCAACTTAATATTTTTTATCGAAAATGTCTTTAAGACACATTGCTGTCTTTCTAGTAATATTGTTTGTTACTAGTCATTTTGATAGCGTTTCCGGTCAGCAACAAAAAAATAAGAGAATTCGGGTAAGATTTTTAGTTTTTAAAATTATGCATGCACGGTAAGAATTTCGTAACTAATCAGAAAATATTAAAATTTGGTTTGTTTCTGGTAGGTACCTGTTTATAGGGGTGTTCCTCCTCTAAACCACTGTTAAATTAACTAGATGAAATTAAACGCGAGCACTTTATCGCATGAAAAAATTGCATGACCACTAGGGATATGGTTACCAAAAATCATTTTGTTACTAACTTTTATAACAATGATTTTATGGTTTTAACTGGTTGGTAAGTGTGAATGATATTGTTTCGTGCAGTGATAAATATTTTGACACGTTGAGTCTATTTAAAATTAGAATTTATATTCTAAGAAAAGTTGTAGAAATAAATTTATGTACAGGGTGTTCTCTAAGGAGAGGCATTTTTAAAGTACTGCTAAAATAATTCACCTTGCCAAGTATGATCTATCTAGATGTATGAGATAGGGCTTTCTGATATTAGCTAAAACCTCAAAGCTTGTCCCAAAAAAAATATCGACATGCTACCTTCTTTTAAAGATCATGGCACTTTCAAACTGTCAGTAAGGGTTAAAACGCGTTTATTTACTTGCCTTTTTACATACAAATTTTTAACAGGGCGGTATTTGATTGACACCATTTAGAATGATACTCACTTTATACTTTATGCAGATGTAAATCTTTGAAACAAACAAGGAAGGTAATAGAAAAAAAGACAAAATAATATGGTAAAGTCTTAAAGTGATTTGGATCGATTCCAGTTTTGTAAACCGAATACATTAGAGATCAAGCCTGTGCATATTTACATTAAAACACGATCAATCACCGAACGTGCGCTCAAAATTGGTTGGCTGCATCGACTACAACCACATGGGTGAAACGTACGGCTTTGTCAAACTCCCAAAATTTAAAAGATTCCTTGATTCACCGACTTTCACAATATCATTAAGTGGCTAATCTAATGAAGTGCATAGTGTTGTTATAATTAACAGTTGAATCTTTTGTATATTTGTATTTTAATAAATTATGTATGATCATATATAACCAGCTATTAAAATTAATAAATATAAATGGAAAGACCGCTACGGCATTCAAGGCGATTTACACTAAAAATAGCCATTCAGTTTCTTTACGTTATTGCATGGAAGTAGAATAAGAACATGTTTGTATACGCAAGGGTTGCAATTTAGTCCACTATTTCTACTTGTCCTTACTGCATTCGTTAAAATTTTAAATAGATATCTGATTTGACAGGACACCATTTTATGAATGGTGTGTGTATGATGTGTCTCCCCTTGAGCGTAAAATGTCTTTGGTAGCCTTTTTTCAATGGGCGTTCTTTTTGCGAAAATCTTTACCCAAGGTCATCGATTTTTAAATAGAGTTGATTTTAAAGTTTCACCGTAGGGAATAGATATCGTTTTGTCAAAATCACTTCTCTTCCGGGGTAATCAATTTTTAAATTAGACGTAATTTTATGAAGTTATATTGTGTGATTTTTTTCCTTTTCTCCGATTCTTATGTGTTGGGAAGGGTTACGCCCTTACCAATACGCTTTTAACAGTAAGAGGATTTTTTCATCAAAGGACTTCTCCCCTCCATGTCTGTCGATTAGCCCACTCCCTCTTTTGTCCTCGAAGAAATGGCTCTGTGTATGCCATCTGCGCCTCTTGAATTTGACTACGCCACTATATATACTATATAGGTCAGATATATATATATATATATATATATATATATATATATATATATATATATATATATATATATACATATATCTATAATAAATAAAATACATCGTCTATCTGTCTGTCTGTCTATCTGTCCGTTAGTGCGCCTATCACTGAAGAACCACTTATCCGATTTACGTACTTTTTTTTTAAAAACATACATAGGTTCTCTGGCCAGGTTATAGGCTATATTTTATTACGATAGGTAACATAAGGAATGAGCAGTGACGTAAAATAGTGAATGATGTCGGAAATAAGTTTGCCGCTAGCGCGTGCCTTTGCAATACACAGCCTAAACCATTAAATATGGAACAATATTATGTAGCAAAGAATAGCTGTAATGTATAATCTATAATATATATAAAATGCAATGTCTCTCTGTCGGTCTGTCTGTCCATTAGTGCGTTTATCACGCGGGAACCACTTATCCGATTTACCTGTCTTTTTTTAAATTCATATATATATTCTTTGGCCAGGTTATATAATAATAATAATCTATATCTATAATATATATAAAATGCAATGTTTGTCTGTCTGTCTGTCTGTCCGCTAATGCGCTTATCCCTCGAGAACCACTTATCCGATCTACGTGATTTTTTAAATTCATACATATGTTCTCTGACCAGGTTATAGGTATATATTTTATTACATCTATAATATATATAAAATGCAACGTATCTCTCTCTGTCTGTCTGTCCGTTAGTGCGCTTATCACTGGAAAACCACTTATCCGATTTTCGTACTTTTTTTTTTAAACATACATATGTTCTCCGGCCAGGTTATAGGCTACGATAGGTAGCATAAGGAATGAGCAGTGACAATAATAGTAAATGAAGTCGGACAAAGTTTGCCGCTAGCGCGTTCTCTTGCAATACACAGTCCAAACCATTAAATATGGAACAATATTATGTAGCACAGAATATCTATAATATATATAAAATGCTATGTCTCTCTGTCCGTCTGTCTGTCTGTCCGTCCGTTAGTGTGCTTATCACTGGAGAACCACTTATCCGATTTACGTGCTTTTTTTTTAAACATACGTATGTTCTCTGGCCAGGTTATAGGATATATTTTATTAGGTGACATAAGGAATAAGCAGTGACGATAATAGTGATTCAAGTCGGAGAAAAGTTTGCCGCTAGCGCGTTCTCTTGCAATACACTCCCTAAAGCATTAAATATGGAACAATATCATGTGGCAAAGAATACAATATATATAAAATGCAACGTCTCTCTGTCTGTCTGTCTGTCCGTTAGTGCGCTTATCACTCGAGAACCACTTATCCGATTTACGTGTTTTTATAAATTTATACATATGTTCTATATAATTCGATATAAGCCTAGATAATGGGAGATAAGGTGAGATAAGTCTAGATAATGGGAGTTATGGTGAGATAATGGGAGATAAGGAGAAATAATGGGAGATAAGAAGAAATAATGGGAGATAAGTCGAGATAAGCCTAGATAATAGAAATTATGTAGAGATAATGGAAAATAAGGAGAAATATTGGGAGATAAGGAGAAATAATGGGAGATATTTTATTACGTTGGGTAACATAAGGAATAAGCAGTGACGAAAGTAGTGAATCAAGTCCACGCGAACAGAGCCGCGGGCCCGGCTAGTATGTATATATATATATATATATATATATATATATATATATATATATATATATATATATATATACATAATAGGTGTTTCGGTTAATAATGTCGATTTTGCTAAAAGATGGCGTTACTAATACACTTGTTGGTATAGACTAGTGACATCCTGGCGTTTTGGAAGGTAAACATACGCCAACAAAAGCCAGTTCGTTATTAATTGTCATTGTGTGAAAAACATAGTTCTTCATAGCTTTGAATATGTCATGTTTCATATCAGAAAAAGACGTTTTTCGGGGAAGTTTAATAACCTTCTTTCATTTGAAGAAAACGGCTGCTGAAAGTTATAAAGTTGGTTGAAGCCTATGGTGAACATGCTCCAACCTAAAAAACTTGGGTAGACCCAGGCCAGCCTTCAACATCACAACCAGTGCGCAATATACAGGGAAAGAAAGCTTTGCTTTATATTTGGTAGGATAGAAAAGGAGCTGTGTATTACGAGCTGCTAAAACCTGGTGAAACGATTTCTGGCGATTGATACCGACAACAATTGATAAAGTTGAACCGGGCTTTGAAGGAAAAACAACCAGAATACGCTCAAAGACACGATAAAGTCATTTTTCAACATGACCAT
This sequence comes from Pachyrhynchus sulphureomaculatus, assembly GCA_019049505.1. Taxonomy (NCBI): domain Eukaryota; kingdom Metazoa; phylum Arthropoda; class Insecta; order Coleoptera; family Curculionidae; genus Pachyrhynchus; species Pachyrhynchus sulphureomaculatus. Next base: position 101,333,847 of record CM032455.1, on the reverse strand, counting down.
GCTCGGCCCCATGTTGCAAAATGTGTTAAAAACTATTTGGAAAACATCAAATGGGACGTTCTAACCCACCCGCCATATCATCGGACTTAGCCCCTTCAGACTACCACTTATTTCGATCGATGCAGCACGGACTTTCAAAACAACATTTACATTCTTATGAAGAAGTGAAAATTTCGCTTGATAAATGGTTGGCCTCAAAGATGAAAAGTTCTTCTGGTGCGGAATCCATTCTTTGATAGAAAGATGGGAGTCATAGCTAACGATGGCCAACACTTTGATTATTAAGGTAATTCTTTTTTTGATGGAAATAAACGCTTAAATGTTGTGAAAAAATCGACATTATTAACAGAGAGACCTATTATATATATATATATATATATATATATATATATATATATATATATATATATATATATATATATATAATGATCGGTTTGTTTATAAATAAGGTATATTGGGGTAATAAGGTAACCTAGATAATCAAAATAGAGTCATCCGTTTCCTATAAAAACACTAATTAAGAAAAATTATATAAATTTTACAAAACTGTATAGGGATTAAGTTATGTTGAGATTTCGTTTTCCATTCAAAAGATCTTTTGTTAAAATAATATAAGAATCTAAATACGGATTGTTACGAATTGACTCCAGTATTGTTGCGATAATGTAAAACATGTCATAAAATTTTTCCTAATTAATTTTTGTTATTAAATTTTCTGTAACTTATAACTTAAGTAATCTAATACTCATAGCATGTTAAAAGTAATTGTGTGTAAATAACTTATTAAAATTCTAAATGTATATATAGTTTATAGATTATGCTTATTCCAAAAAAGGTAAGTATGGAGTAATCATTACTAAATTTGTTGTATTACAGCCATTAAATATATAATATAGCAATTAACGCCTAAATCATTTAATTAGATTTTTTTTTAATAAACATGGTTAAGTTTATTGTTGAAGATTTTTGAAAAATATTTAAAACAAAAAAATGAAACGATTTAGGTCCTATTAGAGCTATTATTACTTTTTATATTTATTTTTTAGGTTATACGGTCCGCCAACCCCCAAATACCATCTGTACCCGGTATACCACCTATTCCGCAATTCAATCAAGTGGATATTATTCTCAAAGCAGCTCAAGAAGCTTGGAAACTTCTTCAACAATTACCAAAACCACCACAAGTTTAATAATTGTTGGTATTATGTAAAAAATGTGTTCAGTGTTGTGTTATTTATAATTTGACTTTTTGTACAGATATACGTCTTTGCCGCTTACAATTTATATTCTATAAGAGATTTATAACATGTATTTCATATTTATTAATTTCACAATTTATACGTAAAAATGTAGTATTATTAATTTTGATGATAGCTCAATTTCAAATATTGGGGGAAATGGTACACTTCCATTAGTTGACTTTTATTTTAGGTATTTTATATTTTATTATGTAAAATAAAAATTATACCCTTAATTTAATACATTTGTGTTAATTAAATTTTCTTTTGTCAATAAATGTCACTACAACAAAATATGGAAAAAATAAGTGGAATATACCGTATATATAATTCAAAAACATAAGATAAGAGTCTTGTGATGCTTGAAACCCAACATTTTTCGTTAATACCAACTAAATATTTTCTGTTAAGTAAAAAAGAAAGTTTGTGAGAAAAAGTAACTCCAAAAATCGCCCGTTTTAGCACCCTTGAATTCTGATACAAATTGTATCCTAAATGATTGTTAACGATGATGACTTTCTCATGACAAAGTTTCAAGTTGAGTACACATTTCTTTTTCGAGGTAAAAGGGATGGCAAGTTACCCCTTTTGCCTTCAAACTTATTTGGATGTATGTTATAATTAGCGAGGTAGACAAATCTTATGTGTATAACAAAACAGCCCATTTACATTTTCACATGTACACACATAGCGATGCCAAAAGCGAGCCGTATTTTCTAGGGGTGAAAATCTAGCTAAACGGGATGAAAGGGATGCAAAATCGAAATGGCAAAAATACGTCTTGTTTGTTCTGTAACTTCGTATTGGGGGATTTTTGGAAGTGCTGATATCTAGTGAGATAAAAATCTAGCTATAGAACTTTATTTGATCGCGCGTATTTGCTTATATCACCCGCGTTGTATAACTTCAATTCCTCATACCTGAAAAACCAAAAGTATACTCAACTTAAAACTTTGTCATGAATACGTCCTCATTATTAACAATCTTTTAGAATAAAATTCGAGTGTGACAAAACGAGCGATTTTCGGCCTATTTTTGAGGTCGTTCTTTGGTTTAAAAAGAGAGCCTAAGTAAAATATACTATTACTAACACCCTTGTAAGGCCCGCTTAATTTTTACTATTATTATGTTGTATATATATATATATATATATATATATATATATATATATATATATATATATATATATATATACATATATATATATATATATATATATATATATATATATATATATATATATATATATATATATATATATATATATATATACTTCATAGTCGTCATCAAAATGGGTGAAGGCATCCTTCCACCGATCCCTATCTTATGCCAGAAGTGAAGCACTTTCACTACAAGTTTCTCTATTAATCTCCGTCATTTGTGGTTCAGAAGTGGAGAATAAAACAGTATCGTCTGCATAACGCAAATTACTGATTTTACGGCCACCAATGGAAATATGTCCATCCCATCCGTCAAGTGCAGTTCTCATGATGTGCTCTGCGTATATCGTCCCTACCATGTCAAACTATCGAATGTAAAAAAACTAATTTAAAGTAAAAAAAAGATTAAACTGACTAAATCTTGATAATATCCTAAAAATGTTTAAAAAATGTGTAGGAAAAGTATTAAACTTTGCAATCTTGGCAATGTGCTAATTTTGTCTTCACTATTAAAGTGGTTTTTTTGCTCTCCTGAAAACTACCCATTTTCGTATTTGATAGTTTGACATGGTAGGGACGATATGTTAAATAGTATCGGCGACAGGATATATTCCTGTCTTACCCTGGCCTCTACTCTGAAATTAGAAAATTCAAATTCATCAACTCTAACATTAGCGATATTCGCCTCATAAAAGGCTCTGACAAGTACTATCAGATCTTGTGGCACCCTCATTTCAGTTAGGATATTCCACGGATAATCTCAGTTAACAATCTCGAAGGCTTTTCGATAGTTAACAAAGGAGACATATAGGGGACGTTGTATTCTCTGGCTTTTTCGATAATCTGGCGCACATTTAGAATTTGCTCCCTTGTACCCTTTCCCTTTACGAATACAGCCTGCCCATCAGGTATCTGATAATCTAAGTATGTTCTAAGTCTCTGATGTAAAATTTGGAGAAACACCTTGAGATATCAGAGCGATGAATCTGTAATTCTCACAATTTTGCTTAAAGCCTTTTTTATGGAGTGGGATAAAAGCTGATCTCGACCAGCCAGCCAGTAGTTCCAAAGACATCTGTATACCCGTTTCTCCATTTGCCAGAATCACTTCTGCGGGAATACCATCAGGACCACATGATTTCCTTTTTTTTTAAGTTTTTTAAAAGTTTCTTCTACTTCTTCTTTAAGGAGATCGGATTCCAAAAGTTCAATATTACCGTAAGGTCTGTTGGTCTGTTCAGGATCTTCATACAAATTTTCACAATACTGTTTCCAAGTATCTAGGATTTTGTCAGTTTCTGTTATATCCTCGCCCTTTTTATTCTTTGCACCCAGATATTGGGACTGAAATGTCGCGTGATTCGTTTTATTTTTATAAAGAAGTCTTTTACCTGATTTTGATTGGCATGACTTTCTATTTTCTCACATATGTTAGCATAATATATTTATACTAGTTAAAAAATTCCCCGACTTAGAAAACAACCAGTTTATAACAGATTTAATCATAGGGCATACGAAATAATATAAAATGTAAGAAAGCATAGAAGGTGAAAGTTTTTTTTTTTAAATCTAAAGTTATAATGAAAAAAAGTTGAGATAATCTTTACACGTTACGTAGGTGCGCTACATTTACTATGTCATTATCCTACAAAAGCATAAGTGGGAGGGTAAAAAAAATCTCCAAATTGCGTGTTTTTTCTTGTGATAATTCTAAACGCCCAGTAACAATGACAGTTCTAATACAGGAACTAATACCACTCTCCCAAGATATTAATATAAAGCAGCATGAGAGAACATTTTTTCCACAACTTTATAAAGATAAGTTATATTTGATATTTTCACCATCTTGCAGAATTACAATTAATAAAAATGTATTTTTTTAATCATATCCCGGAATAGTTTTTTTTTTGTAAATTAGGCCCGGTTTAATAATATGTAGTTAACACTAACACAAAGATATACATAATGGCAACATCAATCAGTAGTCATTATTTGATATCACTCACAGGTGTAGCTTGAAATTCAGTTATATCTCAACACTGATAAACCTGCCTCAAGCAAATTAGTCGGGGAACAGACAAATAGATACATCGACAAAATTGCAGTAGTACTTTGTTTTATTAATTTTGCCGATAATAAGAAAAAATGGGACTAAATGCAAATGTTAGAGAAAAGGAGGGCGAAAAAAATAAAAAAGATAATTACTCTCTGCCTCGATCTGCACTGAAAATGTATTAACCTGAAATAAAACAATTAATACAATATTTTTTAGGCTGCTCCATCGCAAAATTTGTCTTTTTTTGATGATGCAATGTCATCAGCAATGGATTGGATTTTTAACATCATTGGAATAATCATGGATACGCTAGATTCATTGGGTATAGGACGAAGAAGACGTTCTATTTTGAATGACCAAGTTGTATCAGAAACTGAACTTCTGGAAAAACTTAAGCCATCAAAATAGTCTTGTTATGTAAATTAATATATTACTAATAATAATAAAAAATGTTGTGCAAAGTGATATTTTACAATTTTTATTACCTACGGTATGTCTAAAGATAAAGGAAATTTGCCCTCGTATTCCGACTTTTATTCCTGCTGTACAGGAACATCAACATTTCTTTTAATACTTAATATACTTATTATAAATACAAGTGGAATACAAGGATTGATTTTTAAATATTAAGAAAGGTTTGATGGTTGAGGCGAAATTTAACAAATGTCTGCAATTAAAATCGTAAAATTCAATCGTTACAAAATGGAACAAGGAAACTGCAGAAAAATTCCAGATTAAAAATTTTATTGTAAGAAGTATCTTAAGGCAGTTAAATCACTGGAGCAGATTGTTTATTTACATACAACCATCTAATATTACCAGTGACAAAATGTTAGTAAATTATGAATAATTTAAATATTGACCCTAAATGAGTTTTTAGTGTTCCATACAGAACATTTATGGGATCACATCGGTGGCCATCTGTCTGCCTGTCTGTCACACCGGATTTTCTCCGAAACTATTTGACAGATAAAGTTTAAATTTAGCACAAATATAGAAATTGATGCCCAATCAGAGCCGTGTAATTTTGAAAGTTAAATTTTTTACTTAAGGGGTTAGTTTTTGATGGGTGAAATCGGAAGTGATTTCTTGTGCCAGGTCATAGAGTCAATGTCAAATGAAAGCTTGTGAAAACACGAGTTTCTTTGTATTATGGTTAAAATGGTCAAAAACCGCTGTCCCCCCACCATATCTGGAAAAGTACCGATCAAAAATTTTTTAAAAAATTCTTGAATATTCTCCATAAAGTGTACCAGGTGTATAAGTATGAAATGTTAAAAAAAAAACATGTTAAATTCGGAAGAATGATAAAAAGTGCTTTATTCAAAGTATGCTCCATCGCTTGTTATACATTTTTCCCATCTTTTGGGCAATTTGTGAATACCACGCCAGTAAAAATCTTCCCCTTTTGCTGCGAACCATTCATCGAGCCATTTTTTCACATCTTCGTACGAACCAAAGCGCTGCTCAGCAAGTGCGTGATCCATCGATGCAAACAAGTGGTAATCGGAAGGACCCAAGTCTAATGAGTAAGCTGCATGGGGTAGAACTTCCCAGCTGAGTGCTTCCAACGTGTCGCGAACTGGTTTTGCCGTATGTGATGGAGTATTGTCATGAAGAAAAATGACTTTGTGTTGCCACTTTCGGTATGCTGGCCTTTTTTCAAGCAGCCAACGGTTCAAATCGGTCAATTGTTGTTGGTAACGTTTAGTATTAAGCGATTCGGTCTTGCGGTCGATACCCATAATTTTTTGCGCTTGGGATTCTCAAAATAAATCCACTTTTCATTTCCTGTAACTATACGATGCAAAAAGACTTCCTTTTGTACCGAGCCAGCAAAATATCACACGTGTTTTTGCGCTTTTCCATTTGCCTGTCGTTCAACTCATGTGGTACCCATCTACCGGTCTTTTGAATCTTTCCCATCTCTCGTAGCCGATTGGAAACAGCTTGTTGACTAACGCCCAATTGCTCGGCGAGTTGTTTTTCTGTTTGCGAATCATCTTCGTCCAACAATACTTGCAATTCCACATCTTCGTATTTTTTTGGCGGTTTTCCACGTTCCTTGTCTGCAACATCGAAGTCACCACTTTTGAAACGCCGAAACCATCGTTCACACGTATCTTGCGATGGAGCATGTTCACCATAGGCTTCTCGAAGTAATCGGTATGATTCAACAGGAGTTTTCTTCAAATGAAAACAAAAAAATTAACGCTGTCCGCGAACGCTCTTTGTTCGGTATAAATTTCGACATATTGAACACAACACAACACTATGCACACACTTTTCCAATTTATTACTAGTGCGCGTCTGACACTTGTTGATGACACAACAATATGGCGCAGTGTCAAATCTTTATAGCACAAACTGCATTGGTGCACCATCTGTTGGCTGAAATCCGCATTTCATACGGTAGATTGTGCGAAAATTATCACGAGTGCATTACGATATATATTGATAATTTATCCGGTATAAAAAAAACTGTGTGCCTTGAAAATATGGTGCTACCGAGTCGCCTGTCGCTCCTGTATCGCGTCAAAAAAAAAATTATTTTATTTATTTACTATTAAACAAATATTTAGGTGGTAAATATTTGTATTTTTATTAATGGATTCTAGATTGAGCTAGACTGATTTATTGGCTATTAGGTAGCTAAGATGCTATAACTATTATACATTATTAACTAAAATATATATTGGATCTTAAGATATATACATGTCATGGAGCTAATTAACTTAGCCCAAGTAAGGATTTTATCTTATTTTAAAAGCATTTGCCATACAGAATATTAATTGCGCAAGTACGACTTGCCGTTTTTTTTCTTTTAAATAAAACGATTTTGAAAATTTTTCTCGTTGAGCTCCCTTTTAATTTTTTTAAATGAAATCTCTGATATTATTATTTATTATTATATGAAAAATCTTATTTTGTACAACAAAAAATGAATTTTAATAATTTTTAATAACTTATGATAGCAACAGGAAATGATGGAATTAAATACGTTATTGTCCATATTATTTACTAAATAAATGATTCGGTAAAAAATGTATATTCTTATTAAAATTAAAACAAGCAAAAATAAATCCTTTATTCACAGCGATTGACCCAAAAGATATAAATAATTAGACATATATCTGTTTTCCCCTAAACGTAAAAAATATATTTGGAAAAATTTTACGTAAAAAATTATATAAAATTTGACATTTAAGCAACTCACAGCAATTAGCAAGCAGAAACTAGTTGTCAAAATTCTTATTGTCTGTCCACACAACATCCGAAAACAGCGAAAATAGGTACGATTTTATTACCTTTAGAGTTTTGTAGGTGCGCATATGCGTAGGTAAAAATCGCACAGTGCGGAGCCATAATGTAGTTAAAAATTGAGGCATTACTAAATGTGATTAAACGCTAACAACTTAGAGCATTATAAAGGTTTTCGGCAATTACCAATTTTTCATTCGATAATTTGCGGGCGTTTAATCGCATTTAATAATACACTGTTTTTTGGAGTATGCTGTTCAAGACACTTGTAGGTAAACAGATGATAGCCAAGTTGTCTATCTACTATTATTCCTTGTATGAAAAGTTCTATAAGATTCGACGTTAGCAAAGAACGTGATTCAGTAGCTCTACGAATTTGTTTAAAACGTGGTAGAAGAGAAAATAAAGGTGTATTTCCTATTGCGAGTTTTGTACTCAGTTAATGCTGCCATTCGTAAGCGTCTAAGTGAGTTTGCTACCATCTTCGTTTGATGCCTTGGCAGTCTGCTTGACATGATGTTTAGATTTGTCAGGTTATATCTAGACCAGAGTTTTCGTCTGATGGAGGCCTCGGAATGCACTATCTCTCAGAACGAATCATGCTAGAAATACACTTTGCACTAATATGGTACATTAATATAAGGTCCAACTATTCACTCTTGATACCACCTCTTCAAGAATTCTTTCATATAATGAACCTTATCCCTTTAGAACGAACCGCTTAAGACTGAACATAACTAGCAACAATTCAAGACCAACGTGAATCGATACTCTTCATATGCGCCACTCCTGTAGCGATTTCGGGATTTCCTGCAACGTGTGTACTGTGCCCATAAAAAAAGTTATTAGATTCAACACTAATAAAGTAATTCAAAAATATATTTTGCTATTCTTGTTTAAATCTGTTATTCCAAATATATGCAGCTATTATAACATGTTCTGTGGATGTTAGGAATAAGGTCCTAGCTCATATGTAGCAAAGATGATTAAAACTTTTTTAAAATATGTGTACTATAATTTTAAAAATAAACTCTAATATGTACCTCTTTTTGGAGCTACTTGCTCTGCACCCGCTAATACTCCACAAAGATACATTTTTTTTATCTCCAACAAAGGCTGAGGGAAGTCTCTGAGTTGGAATTTCCACTCGGCACATCTTAGATTAATATTTCTACACCACAAGTTGGAAAATTCCATGTTTTCTTCAGGCCATGGGCTTTCCTTGTCTAAATTTTTTATCGTTCCTATTAGATCTGGTTGACAGACATCTATCATTATCTGAAATACAGACGAGTAGATCAATTTTAAATTAGTTATTAGTCATAAGATGGAAAACTAAATTTACAAAAAAAGGAATAACTTAATACGAGGGTCATTCAATAAGTAAAGAGACAATTGGTCACAGCCTAAACTCATTCAACGAAACCGCTCCATACTTCTAGGAGTACAAGTTGGCAGCGTTGTGATGAGTTCTAATCAGTTGTTTTCGATTATGTTATGTAAACATACCCTAAAAATATCCAGTTTACTACGGCGACTCCATTCGAAGAGTGCACTTTAGAAGAGCAGCGTTCTGTCATCAGATTTTTACTAGCAAGAAGTGTTAAATCAAGTGAAATACCTTCTTGATTGTTATTATAGTATGGACAAAGTTGCATGAACCGTGCGAACGTTTACAAGTCGACAGATCGGTTCAAAAGTGGCCGAAGATTCAAAAAACAGGCTCGTATCAATTGGTGTAAGGAAATGCTCAAAATCGACCGCCGAGAAACATGCAAAATCCGTGTACATCCTAACAGGAGATGAAACCTGGATATATTCATACGAGCCGGAAACTAAGCAAGTATCAACTGTTTGCGTGGACAGCAATTTTCATCATCTCAAGAAGCTGTTGAATCATGTTTTAGGAGTACCCACTTCAGAGTGGACAAAATGTTTCGAGAATTGGTTCGAACGCATGCAAAAGTGTATAAATCTTAAAGGCGAATATTTTGAGAAAGAATAAAACGATTTGTACCAAATTTTTTTTTTCTTTCATTGCTTTTGTAAAAACTTAAGCTCTCGTACAATCCACCTGTATGTAACATTTGTGCACCAATTATATTCCGTTTATTTTTCAACATTTAGAATAGATCTATATTTCGTTATTACAAATAAATACCAACAGTATATTTTTTTTAGTCTTTAACAAATTTGAAAATATTATTGAACGTATTATCAAGTTATTTGAAAAGCCTTTTCACTCACTTAATTTCTAGAATAATAAACTTATATTACCATCAGATCGACATTGGTCATACTCCATGCTAATAATCTAGTTCTTTGGGGTGCTGCCTGATACATTAGTTTATGCCTCTGGATATAAATATCTGCATTTTTCTTCTTCAGCGTCGCATAAAGTTCTTCTACCTTTCCTGCGGGCATGTGGAGGTGAGTTTTAACTAATTCTGAAATCTAAAATGTTAGCAAATATAATTATATTTCTTTCAAAAATCTCTAAAATCGTTTAAATACACTGTAGCATGAACGTACAGATTGCCAAATTGTTTTACATTTACTAGTGTATTATGGTCCGAAATTTGATGCTGGTTATACTAAATCTTAATTTTGTCAATAAATGTTATTGTTACAAAAAAATTGGTAACGTACTTTCCTCGCAAACACATAGTTCTAATACAAGCACTGAATTTAACTTTATCACATTAAATAATAACCTAAGTCTATCATTTCAAATATCGTGTTACTTTATGGTGCGATATTAAGCTTAAAGAAGGGAGGAAGGGCTTTTATTAAGGGGTTACATACACCTCGAATTTTCAAAAACTCGATTTTTTTTACGGATTTGTATTCTCTATACTTTTAAGAAATATTAAAAAAAAAATTAAGAAAATCCCATTCCAATACAAAGTTATAGCATTAAATGTGACCTGGTGCCAGATTGGGACCGCTACCTGTTTTCAAACACTGTCTGCAATATTAGTCAATTTTTAATATTTTTTAACTTTTTTTTTTAAATTTTAATAATTACTTAATTTTTCTAATAGACGATTTTTTATAAATAATTAAACAAATATTTTTTTGTCGAAAATTGCATACTAAAGTTTGAAAACACAGTAAATTTTACGTTTTTGAAAAAAAAAAACCCTTCGACTACTACATTATTTTACAAGATTAATTTTTATTTTTGCACCCTGGATTCTTGTTTGCGAAGTTATCCTGCAGACAAGGAGGCGCCATAGTTTTCATCAGTGGTCCATTTAACCCGATAACAAAAATAATGTTAACATTTAAAACATATTTAAAAAAATATATATAATCGCTATTCTTTTGTATTATTCACCTTTAAAATAATTTTTTTTTTTAATATACATACTTTTTGCAGAGCCCAGGTGTATGTAACCCTTAAAGTTGGAAATAAGAAAAGAAATACATAATTTTCAAATTTCTTGACTATACGAAACCGAATAGGATGTATAACACGGTATATTCGAAGCAATCTACTCCCCAACCGCCTTAACCTCTTATACGATTAACTATAAGTAATTATGCTGGTTCGTTATTTCAACAAAAAAAAACAGGAGAAATTATTATAATACTCTTGAAACTACACAAAATATTTAAACCCCTGATTTATTATGTTTGGCATACCCAGCTACAAAGTCTCTAAACATTTAGAAAACACTAGATCAAAGGTAGCCTTCAAAACAAATAATTCTTTGGGTAAAATAATAAAAAACAACAAAACTAAAAAAGTAGGGTTTATAAATTAAAATGTGGCCCCTGCCTCAAAGTTTACATAGGTCAAACGGGTAGATCATTTAAACAAAGAATAAAAGAACAAAAAAAAGCATTTGAGAATAAGACTGAAGTTTCACATTATGCCTCTCAATTATTTCCTGAAAATCATAGTTTTGATGAAAACTTATTATATATTACATATTAATAACAAAAATAAAAAGCTGAATTTGCTCGAGTCGTTGGAAATTAACAAATTAAAGAATTCGGAGGTATTACTAAATAATCAACTAGAATTATATAACTATGTTGGGAATGTGGAATCTTTGGCACAATGACACTATTTTATATAATAATAATTTTTATTAATGTATATAACACCCTTAGTTCAGGTAATTATCTTCCTATTATTACCAAGTTAGTTAAAAATTTACATCATTTTATTAATGGTCAATTTATTTATAACACTTTTAGGAAATTCCATATAATTAAGACAGGGTTTACAGAATTGTACCTAAATTAGTTATTAGACAAAATAGTAGAAGTTTAACTACCATTTGAGAACGGCGCTGTGTACCGAAACATGTCACGGCTGATTTAAGTTGTATTATTCTATTTATTTCACTTTGATAAATAAAATACAGTGAAAATCTGAACAGCTCGTCTTTTAATTGCCTATTCTTTTTAAATTATAAATAGGAAACGGAACTATGGCAATTAATATGATATAATTTAAAATATTAAAATTTTTCGATATGTATACTGTTTTCCAAATGTAGCCGAGACATACAGTCACTCAAGTATATATAGCTATAGCTATATATAGCTATAGCTTGTAGTCGGTAAAATAAATTCCTTTTTTTAAACTTATTGTTTAGCAACCCTGCAAACAATGCTTTGCGGAAAGAGATTCATTTCTAACCTTATTTATGATTATAATGATCATTATCGAACATGAGTGCTGCGTACGCTTCGCGGCAGGGTTCCTGTGTAATCAACAAAAAGGTTCGAAAATGACGCCTACAGCGGTTGCTAAGTATATGAGCAAGTCGAGGGCATTCGTTAGCAAGTGGGTAAAATGATACTCTCAGTTAAAAAATGTTGATGATCTATCAGAACGTGATTCGAGAGGAAAAGTGTCGGACAAGGACAAAAAATTATTATTAAAATGTTTTCTCGAAATCTCCAATTAATTTTGCGCCAAGGGGTGCAAAAACTAGAGCATAAAAGTTTGGATATATCGTATGAAACGATTCGCACTTATCTCCGGGCTAACGATTTGAAGGGGCGGAGTACAATTATGAAACTATTGCCGAACCAAAAACACAAAGAGAAAAGACTCGCGTGGGAAGAGGAAAACATAGATCGAGACTGGAGCAATGTAATGTTTTCCGATGAAGCTTCATTTTGGAGTTATGTCATCACCCCACGAGCTTGGTCAATTTCCAAGGTAAAAAGGTGTACCGAGTGAAGCGGCTGTCACTGCAAATTCGAGCAATTTGGAAATCTTTGCCCTACGAATGCGCGGAAAACTCGTCGAAATTAAGCCTCGAAACTGCGAGGCGATTATCGACGGTGATGGTGACTGGACGAACTACTGAATCTTTAGCATTTTAATGGCTTTACTGTCGAATGATATAAAAAACATTTAACTACATACATTTTTTAATGAACAATGAGCGACAAGTTTTTACTTGACCGACTCTACAGGGTGGTCCAAATTGGACACTTTTAAAGGTAAACCCCTTTATCTAAAGAAGATAGACGAAAACTGATGTCGGTGGCTCAATTTTTATGATAAACTCAATGGTGAAAACCGCATATCGATATCTAGTACCGTTTCAAATCCACAAGGTATTTTTCAAAAATCTGCATTTTGGAAAAATGTTTATAATTCTTTTCCTATTGAAAATTTTTGATTTCTATAAAAAAACATTCTCAAAGCACTTTTTCACGTGGATTTCAACAGTGTAAGTTACATTTTTTTACAACTAATATTTTAATAGTTATTAACGCAAAAATATATTTTTTAAATGGGATACCCTGTATATTCTTCCTTATCCGAATAGAACTTTAAATTACCATTATAAAAATATAGCACACTTTATATTTTGCTTAAATCTACTTGAAAATATAAAGGGTTTCAGTTTTTACGCGAGTTTTAAATGCATATTTGGTGAAGTAGGCTTTGGACGGAGCGGCAATATAATTGTTTACCGATAGTAGTCAAATCGTAAAAAAAAAAATTCCAGAAGTAACTCTAAGAGTCATAACTACAATGAAATTTACTAAATACTATAGTACTTACTATGTAGAAAATAAAACAAAACAACAATAAAACAATTTATTTCGAGTAGAGCAAACTAAAACAAAACAATGTTCTAGAAGAGATGTTCGAAATGTCGACCAATTTTATTTTCACATAGGCGGCACCTTTTGTGGACACTTCTTACCGAGTTGATTAGTTCAAGAAGAGTGAGAGCTGCAAAACTTTGTATCACTGCGACTTCTAACTCTTGCCCGGTGTTTGTCGGCAATTTAAAAATTAGATCTTTCAATCTTCCCCAGAGATAGAAGTCCATGGGGGTTAAATACGGTGACCTTGCCGACCAACGGTTCGGACCTTGGTTGGCTATCCAGTTATTCTCGAAATTGGCCCATAAAAAACTACTGATAACTGCAGCGTTATGAGGGGGTGCCCCGTCGTGTTAAAAAAATATATTTCTAAATTCCATTAACGGCAGTTCATCAACAAGAGGTTCTATTTGCTGCCTTAAAATGTTTAAATATCTGAAAATCTCTGAGAGGTGAGTGTTCCTTCGTAAATAAATGGACCTATAACTCGGCCTCTAAAAATTCAAGCCCACACATTAAATCCAAATCCAAATTCCTTGATTTCTTTGCTCCACAACTAAATGAGGATTTTCTTGTGCCCACGTATAAGAATTGTAACGGTTAAAAATACCTACATTGCTTACATACGAGGCTGGTTTGAAAAGTCCGTGCAAAGTCCGAGAGATGGCACCACCGGCGCGTATCGAGGTCATGTTTAGTTAGTAGCATCTCTTGAATGAACGCACACCAAGTTTCAGCCATATTGGTCTATTTCTTTGTGTTTGGCATTCGTGTGAATCAAGGAAGTCGAGTGATTTTCAAGAAATGGACGAAAAAGAATTTCGTGTGGTGATTAAACATTACTTTATGAAAGGCAAAACGCCTCAGGAGACTAAAGAGAAGCTTGATAAACATTATGGTGACTCTGCACCTTCGATTAGAACAGTTTATAAGTGGTTTCAAAATTTTCGGACTGGCCATATGGGCACAAGTGACACTGAACGTTCTGGACGGCCTGTGGAGGTTACGACTCCAGAAATCATTGGTCAAATCCATGATATGGTGATGGATGACAGAAGAGTTAAGGTGCGTGAGATTGCTAGTGCTGTGGGCATCTCGACTGAACGGGTACATAATATTTTGCATAAACATTTGAACATGAGAAAGCTATCCGCAAGATGGGTGCCGCGATTGCTCACGCTTGACCAAAAACGGAATCGTGTGAAGTGTTGCAAGGATGGTTTGCAGCTGCTCCAGAAAAATCCGGAGGACTTTAAGCGTCGTTTCGTCACTGTGGATGAAACATACACTACTATACTCCTAAGACCAAACAACAATCTAATCAATGGGTTACCAAGGGGGAATCTGCACCAAAAAAGGCGAAGACCGTTCCTTCGGCCGGAAAGGTTATGGCGACTGTCTTTTGGGATTCGCAAGGGATAATCCTCATCGACTATCTGGAAAAGGGTAAAACTATTACAGGTAAATATTATTCATCGTTATTGGACCGTTTGAAAACCGAGCTGCAAGAAAAACGCCCGCGATTGGCCCACAAGAAAGTCCTTTTCCATCACGACAACGCACCAGCACACACCTCAGCAGTTGTGGTCGCAAAATTAATGGAAATAGGATTCCAACTCGTTTCACATCCCCCCTATTCTCCAGACTTGGCTCCCTCGGACTACTATTTGTTCCCCAATTTGAAGAAATGGCTGGCGGGACAAAGATTTTATTCAAACAAGGAGGTGATTGCAGACACTAATGGATATTTTGCAGACTTGGACAAATCCTATTATTCGGAAGGGA
This sequence comes from Pachyrhynchus sulphureomaculatus, assembly GCA_019049505.1. NCBI lineage: Eukaryota > Metazoa > Arthropoda > Insecta > Coleoptera > Curculionidae > Pachyrhynchus > Pachyrhynchus sulphureomaculatus. The sequence continues at coordinate 101,318,257 of CM032455.1, read as the reverse complement.
TCAACAAACTAGAACATCGTTGGACGAAGTGTATAAGCCTAAAAGGAGACTATGTCGAAAAATAAAAAAGGTTTACCCCAAACACATAAGTAGTTTTTATTTTTTCACGGACTTTTCAAACCAGCCTCGTAACCTTCGTCTGTCCAAATGCATAATGAAAAATGCGGAACATGGTTACAATTCTCCAGAAACCATTGGCAAAAATCCATACGCCGTTGAAAATCTCCGCCTCTAAGGTGAAGAAATTTTCTTGTCCTATATGGCCTGAATTTGTGCTTCATCAAAGTACGATTTACGTTAGTTCTTGGTAGACCAGTGGATTCTTTTAACTGTCGGGTTGAAGTGTTGGGATTATTTCCGATAGTTCCTGAATCTACTATTTCTTCTAACTCCTGGCCACTATTAACTAGGTTATGTCACAATCGAGCGAATATATCCTTGAAGGGTTGACGCCTCTCTGGATACCGTTCGTGGTACAAATTATTTTCTCAGGTTTGTATAAAACACACTATTCATATCCCATTTTTCGTAATTTTCAAACTTCATTGCGATGTATTTGACAATTCAATAACTGATCTTGAAGTAAAATTTGACAACTACGAGTAAACAATTACATTAAACCATATGGCCGCTCCGCCTAAAGTCTACCTCACAAAATGTGCATTTAAAACTCGCGTAAAAACTTAAAACCTTTATATTTTGAAGTAGATTTAAGCAAAATATAAAGTGTGCTATATTTTTAGAATGGTAATTTAAAGCTCTATTCGGATAAGGAAGAATATACAGGGTATCCCATTTAAAAATATATTAGTTGTAAAAAAATGTAACTTACACTGTTGTGTGTGCTTCGAGAATGTTTTTACAGAAATCAAAAAATTTCAATAGGAAAAGAATTATAAACATTTTTCCAAAATGCAGATTTTTGAAAAACACCCTGTATATCTGAAACGGTACTAGATATCGATATGCGGTTTTCACGATTGAGTTTATCATAAAAATTGAGCCTCAGACACCGACATCAGTTTTCGCCTATATTCTTTAGATAAAGAGGCTTATATTTAAAAGTGTTTAAATTGGACCACCCTGTACAGTTTATTCATTTTTAAAACTGTTTCAATTAATATTATTTTTTTGGTTTTAACATTAACGATTACTATCGATATAACGATAACCATCACTATATCAATAGTTATAGATATATCGATCGTTATCAATATATTGACAATTTGTGGATTTGCCTATTTTTTTCCCTCTGTCGACATATCGAAAAAAAATTCCCTTTTATATCGATCACTGAGTTATCTCAAATTTTGTGAGTTCCTACCACCAGTTGGTTTTTTTTAAATTTTTACTGAAACAAGCATATAACCAGGTAAGAGTATTAGAAGGTGAAAGGAAGAAACCTTATGTACGATTATTGGTTAATTAAAATCTATTTTATCTTTCTTCCAGATACGTTATATCAACACCGGAGACGGAACTTGGTAGCACAGCATTGGCTAGAAAAGCCGAATGTCCCGATTTTTTTAAATCTCGGTAGAGCTTTTTGCAATTCTTCAAAGGCTCAAATAACCACACTAAAATATAATTTTGTTTAAAAACATTTTGCAAAAATTGAAAATAAAAATTTAAATGTTCTCTTAATAACATTTAAAAAATTTGCTGTAGAATATAGAAATCTCCCTTTACAAAGTATTGTTTTTCTTCTAAATTTGTTATTACCTTTTCTTTTAACATTTTCAGTCTTTTTAGGCTCTCACTATATTCGTCTTCTAAAAGTTCAAAGTTGTCTCGTAATTTTACCTCAAATGGATCGTCGCTCATTTCAAATAAATATTCTTTTACCTAAAACATAACATGAAAATAATATATATTTAAATAAATATGTTTTAGATTTTAGATAATTCTTTTGCCTCCAAAACGCACCTATCTAAAATAATTTCCCGTCCTTTCAAAATGTAAACTAGATTTAAGTATACCTAGATTATATTAACATGAGAATTATGATAGCAACCCATTTTCTTAAACTTGTGAGAATCCTAATTGCTGCAACTGTTGTCATCCATCCAATGCCCGCAACTCTCTGTATATCATCCGGCCATCTTGTTTTGGGATGTCCCACGCACCTTTTCTGTTCTCGTGGTTATCATTCTAATGTTCGCTAGATCCATCGATCATCAGTCGTGCGTGCTACATGTCCAGCCCATTGCCACTTTCTTTCTGCTACATGCTTAATAATATCCTTTAATTTCGTTTGTTCACGAATTCACTTGTTTTTTTTTCTATCTTTAAGTTTTATCCCGATCATCTGTCTTTCGTGTGCTCTCTGGGTTTGAGCCAGATTTTGTATATCGGCTTTATTCAGTTTCAGAGCCATATGTAATTATGGATAGAATACACTGATCGTAAACTTTGGCCTTTAATTGCGATGGCTTTATCTTTGAATATATAACTTAGTTTTCCGAATGCGCACCATCCAAGTCTGATTCTTCTTGAAATATCATCCGAGACACTGTCTCTCGTCGTAGTAATTTTTTGCCCCAGATACACATAATTCTTAACAATCTCAAGAACTGTTCCTTCTAAATTTATAACTATGTTGTTATTAGTGTTGGTTAATATTTTTGTCTTACTTTTATTCATCTTAAGATCAATTGTCTTTTAACTATTACTAGTTAAAATAAATTGAGTATAGTGGTTGGATTATAAACAAATGAGACTGGTATTTTTTTTTATGGGTCTAGCACACGTGCTGCGGGGAAGTCCCTAAAGCGCTACAGGAGCGACATGTATGCGGAAAAAGCTATTCACGCTGTTCTTGAATTGCTGTAAATTGTACTCGGTGGGAAACACAGTCCTGGGCAAATTATTCCAAAGGGATGATGTTCTCCATATAAAAGACTGCTTGAAAAGCGTTGTATGAGGAGTAATCTTGTCTAACCCGTAATCCCATGCTACTTTGACAAATCTTGTAACCTTCGCACTATTTTAAAACCAAAACGAAACAATAGAGATATACTCAAAATTAGATCTAGCACTATGCTTACTGATTCAATTGACAAATCAGTAAATGATCGCAAAATAAAACCCGACATTTGAAAAGTCCGAGAAACTACCCAAACTGCTTTTTAGAAATTCACGTTCAATTGGATAATAAAAGTCTCTTTCGATTTGTTTCGAGCTTATGTGAAAATATATAAAATAAGACATCGTAACATTCAATAATAACTCGTTGTTATTGTCCATTTAATAGATGTTATATTGTACTACAAACAATTTTAAGTTATCAACAACAAGGTTGTCGAATAAGTACTGAATCTCTTAAAGTCAAAATTGATACAATTGTTTTTTATATTTTAAAATAACTTTCTTAAACCAGGTATGTGCCATTTCGTTCAATGACCTTCGGCCATTTTTCTGGCAACACTCCAATTCGGTCCCTGCAGAACTTCTGTGGTTTCAGGGCAATAAATTGTGACAAATGGTTTTTACAGGCCTCTTTTTACACTTAACACTATTTAGGGAGTTCTTCAAAGAACGAAACAAAGGGTAGTCTGACAGTGCAAAGTCCGGGCAATACGGTGGACGCATTAAAACTTCTCAATCAAGCACTCTTAATTGTTGCCGAGTCATCAAAGATGTGTTTGGTCTGGCCTCGTCATGGTGGAAAACGACACCCTTTCTGTTGACTAGTTCAGGTCGATTTTTTCAATCGCTTGCTCCAATCTCATCATCAGCTGTAGGTTCGAGCAGCTCATGATGCACGATTCCTTTCCAATTCCACCAAACACACAGCATCACATTTTTTGCCGTCAATCCGGGCTTTGCCATCGTTTCTGGAGGTTCATCCTTGTTCGACAACGACCTTTTTCGCAGATTATTGTCGTACATGATCCACTTTTCATCTTCGTCGCCCGTAATAAACTACAAATCGAAATTCAACAGAGTAAATTTTTTAGCGTCAAATCATGTGACACCCAAATATAGAGCTTCTCTTTATAGCCAACTTTTTCCAAATGGTTTAAAACTGTTTGGAGATGGATGTTTATTTCCTTGACGATGTTATGATTACTTACATGCCGATCTTCGTCAACTTTTGCCAAAATTTTATTTACTTTTTTTGTCATTGGCCGATCAGTGCGAGGAGCATCTTTAACATAGAAATTTTCAGAAAGAAAGTGACTCAACCATCTTTTGGCTATTGGTCTTGATAACGTTGTTTGACCATAAACAACACAAATTTCTTCATAGGCTCGCGCAGCAATTGTGCGTTTATTGAAATAAAATTTAAAATGTATCATCATATTCTCATTCATTTTCAAGACGCTCTAAACTAAGTCTGAATAAATGAATTCCAACAGTATTTGCATGTCAACTACTGTCAAATGTCAGCTTTCAACTCACGCTAAGTATATCTGACTTGTATTACCCTAGATATATGAAGCTATCTAACGGCAAAAAGCTCAATACTTTTTCGTCTAATACAGTAAAAAAATACAATTGAATAAAAAATTTCCAGTGCCGCTAACTAATACATTAAATAAAATGAGGACACAGTAACTACCTTGACAGATGTCAGATGTTACGTTACTCTAACAAGATTCCAAATTACGTATCTATACTCTCCATCTACAACTTACGAGCATACTTTGAACTATCTGACAGATCAGTTACCAAATCACGATGCTCGCAATATGTAAATCATAATTCACCTTGTTTAACGCTCTGTTGGTATAGATATATATCTGATAATTTTACTACAAAGCGTTCAACTAGACGGCATATCAACAGATTAGTGATAGTTACAAAGCCACGTGGACTCTCTCTCAAATTTCTCTGTACACCTCCAGCTGAGCATTAACGAGACTATCAAAAAATCAAGAGGAGAATCGCAGATAAATCAATAGTGGAAATGCCTACGCATTTGTAATTGTTTTAACATTAACTTAGTAAGAATTAAAAATTATAAAGAAAATAAAATTTAATAATCTTAATTCCAATCTCCTCGTCGAGGAGCGTTCTATCAATAAGTTATACCATTAAAATTCTTACATGTATCAACCAATCGGCAGGTGTTATAAGTAGTGTATGTGGATCTTCCTTTTTCTTGTGTATAATTTTCAACCATTTAATTACAGACAAAAATTCGTTCTGACATGCTTCTGCAAAGTTATGTTCGTGTGGAAAAACAACCTAAAAAAATTTGGACAAACCATATTATAAAATAAAATGAACAAAATTCATTATTACTAATCTTGACTTCTCTGCTTGAAAGTAAATAATAAAAGAACTAAAAAAATGAAAAATTGAGGGAAAATACACTTTGCTATGTCAATATCGTTTTCCACATGCAGTGAATTTAAATAAATATTATCACAAAAATTTCTTAATATATTACAACTGGTATATCTCCGTAGCAAAAATTATCGTAAAAAAACTATGGATAAGTAGCTCCTCGATAATAATAAGTACAACTAACTCAAACTTTATCCAAACCCATCGCTGCCACTGTTTGAGTGACTATTAATTCAGAACTACTAACCTATATTTACTTTGATAATGCAATTAGCTGACCTTTTGCTCTAAAATAAGTAACAAACTTTCTTTTATTCAAAATTTCATGATAAGAAATGTGTTAAACCTATCAGACACAGTTGAAAAATTAGATATGATACACACATGAAAAAATATTAGTACTTATTTTTAATTAAGCAAACTGCAATAAAAAGTAATTTGCAATATTTCACGAAACACATATACGTATATATATATATATATATATATATATATATATATATATATATATATATATATATATATATATATATATATATATATATACTACCGTCAAAAAGTATTTGCCCACCTAGAAAATTTCAATGTAACTGCCAAAATTTAATACCTAATTAAACCCTTTTATTATATTGGGTAAATTTAACTGTTCTTAACAAGAGTCCATTATAAAATTGTTTAGATAAGCCTTTTTGGTGAAATCACAAATTAAAAAATTATTAGAACAAATTTCCAAGTTTTGCATGATAATCGTTTTGAGCCGATTTCTGAGAATTCCAGTTGAAGTAAGAACTCATTTCAAGTTTCTAGGGATTATGGAAATTCCTAGTGACATTTTATGATAAAAACTATGCTATAAATAAGATTGCCCCTTTGGAAATTAACCATTCGTAAACACTACTTTGTCATTGATACAGGCTCAATTGTTTTGTGAAAATGCCAAAAACGAAAGAAGTTTCCGTTGAAAATCGGACTCTGATAATTGCGAGATATCAAAATGTTCACTCGAGTTGACAAATCGCGAGTGCTATGCGGATGCCAAGGAGAATGGTGGACTACATCGTAAAAAATGTTCTGCCGGACATGGAATTCCAACCAAAAACGTTCAGGAAGGCCCGCTGAAGACAGAGCTATAACAATGTCCAGCAGACATATTCGCTGCCTAACCGCGCCAGAAATCACGGTTCAAGTAAACCTGGAGCGGCTCATCCCCATCAGCGTGACAACCGTGAAGAGAAGGTGGACTACACGGGAGAGTTATAGTAAGGAAACCACTTCGTAGGCAAGTGAATAAACGTAAACGATTAGAATAGGCCCGAGAACATGAAAATTGGACATCACAACAATGAAATTCCGTCCTATGGAGCGACGAATCTAATATCGAAATTTTCGGTTCAAATCGACGAGTTTACGTGCGGCGGTCAGCTGGAGAGAGGATGTTGGAAGCCTGTCAGTTGCCTACAGTAAAACATTGTGGAGGTTTACTAATGGTTTGGGGCTGTTTTTGCAACGGTAAAGTTGGAAAAATCTTTAGGGTAGAAGGAATCATGCGAAAAGAACAGTATCAAGAAATTTTGCTAACTCAAATGCTTCCTTCTGGAAGGGATATTTTTCGGAGGAAAATTATTTTTCAGCATGACAACGACCCTAAACATTCTGCTAAACAAATTAGAGAACTTTTGGACCAATGGAAATCCGATGACGTCCTGGAAGTGATGACTTGGCCTCCACAATCACCCGACTTAAACCCCATCGAATTGCTGTGGAACCATTTGGACAGGTGTATTTGAAAACTCAATCCAGAAAATCAAATTGTGGGAACTTTTACAAGCAGAATAGGTTAAAAAAACCGAAAAAAAAACTCTGAAAAAATGACTGGACAGAATGCCGAAACTCTGTAAAGCGGTAATTAAAAACAAAGGAGGTCACATAGAGGAAAAAAATCATGGATATTTTTCTGATGTTCTAGACTGCAAATAATGTGAAAATAAATAATAATTCATTAAAATTTTAAAAAAATAATATTATCTGTGTTTTTTTTTTGTTTTGGGACTGAAATAACTAGCTGGGCACTGTATATGTATATATATATATATATATATATATATATATATATATATATATATATATATATATATATATATATATATATATATGGCAAAATTAAAGCTTCAGGGGTCAACACTTTTGAAACTGAACGTAACAAAGTAAATGGTTTGCGTAAGCACAAATATTATATTATATCTGTATGTGAAGAAAATTTCTTAAGGCTAATAACAAGAACATGATAGACTGTGACGTTAGAATAGCGCATATAGATCTATTCTGGATTTTAGATGGGTGACATACATTGCAGTATGCGACAGATTACGAGGATTGTATGATAAGTATCTGGCTTCGGCCAGAGATGGCGCTACTACTTTTTAAAATAATTATATTTTTGTAAACATTATCGCTGTGTGATTTAGTTTGTTAGTGGCAGCCATTTAAATAGTTTGTAATTTTACAACGGAAAAAATTTAATATCGAGCAGTGATAAAATATTTGTTTAAAAAAAAGAATGATGAGATAAAAACGGAACTCGGAGAAGTTTATCGGGACTCTGCACCTTCGTTATCAACCATAAAATATTGGACAGATGAATTCAAACGTACGAGCATTTTGGATGAAGAACCTCCCGGTCATCCAAATGAGGTCACTGGATCAGAAATGATTGAAAAAAATCCACGATATAGTGATAAATGATCGGAGAGTGAAAGTGCGTGAGATTGTCGAGACTGTGGGCATCTCAACTGAACGGGTGCAGAATAATTTAACAACTCATTTGGATATGAAAAAGCTTTTCACAAGATGGGTGCCGCTATTGCTCATAATTGATAATAAACTCGCACGTGTGTCAACTTCGAAAGAATGTTTGGCGATATTAAACCGTAATCAGAATGATTTCACAGCCCCACAAAAAAAAAGTGGGGTATACTTTTGATGCGATATATCAGATCCGTAGTATTTTTGCCGCTGATCACGAATCTGACGTCAGAATATCGCCATCCCATCTCAATTTTTTTCCAACCTCAAAAAATAGGTAAAAATTAGTAAAAATTAAGAAAAATATACTCCTAAAAAATTGATTCAAGCTTTTTCATGAATCCAAAGATGTATTAATATGTATTCGGACACGCTAAGCTAATATTCATCGGTTGAATTAAGCCATACAGTTCTGTTTTCTTTCTAACCTCAATAAATCAGACAGATATAGTGCTTCTCGAATGCAAAAACGAATTCAAATTAAAATTCAACCGATTCTTACCAAATTTGGTACACGGGGGTTTTTTAGGTTGCTGATCATGAATCTGAGGTCGGATTTGCAAAATTCAAAATGGCGGATCCAAGATGGCGGACAAAATTTTTGAAAACCAACCGATTCCTACCAAATTTGCTATACAGTTGGGGAATCCTCAAACCTGATACTCTTAAACCCTAAACCCTGAAACCTTAGACTCCCACACCCTGTAACCTCAAAGAATAGACCTCAATAACCCTGTAACTTTAAAAATGAAACCCAATAAACTCAAAACCAGGACTTTTAAACCATATACTCTCAAATAGTAGACCTTAAGCCCTAGAATTGCGAAGGTTAGACCCGCGCCTAACTTTCCTTTTTTTGGCTGTATCTTGTTCTTTTTTCCGCGAATGACCTATTCAAAGGCTTTCTGCCCAAACGCTTTTGAGGACTTGTTTCTCTTTTTAGCGACCAGCAATAGTCCGCTAGCATATGGTCATCCCATCGTCCTTGATACCGATTTTCTATGATTTTCAGATCTTGGTGAAAACGTTCCCTTGCTCCTCACTGTAGTCACCAAGATCTGGGAAATCATCTATGTGGGAGTCCAGGAAATGTAATTTTAGATTCATTAAGCAACCTAATGTTTGAAATTTTTTTACCATTTTCTCGACTATTTCTTTGTACTTAGGACTTTTATTATTTCCCAAAAAGTTTGTTGCGACTTCTTTAAAACTAAGCCAAGCAGCTTTTTCAACTTTATTCATTTTAGTAACAAATAATGAATCTTGAAACAATTTTCTTATTTGTGGCCCGTCAAATACGCCTGCCTTAATTTTAGCTTCAGAAAATTTCGGAAATTTTTTATGCAAATATTTGAAACATGGGCCGTTTGTATCTAATGCTCTCGTGAATTGCTTCATAAGTCCAAGCTTAATGTGAAGCGGGGGAATAAGAACTTTTCCTGATCTACCAATGGTGGAAACAATACATTATTTTTACCAGGAGTGAATGATTCTCTTGTTGGCCAAATTTTTTTCTTATAATGACGTTCCCTGTCTCTGCTATTCCACAGACATTTATAACAGGGATAAAGTGTAAACCCTGACTGTTGGCCAAGCAATATTGTTACAATTTTCAGATCTCCACAAATTTTCCAGTTATGATCAGCATATTTTATTTTTATCAAAAGCTGCTCCATTTTTTCATATTGCTCTTCCATAACTGTGGAATGAGCAATCGGAATGGGAGCGTAAACATTGGTATTATGCAGCAAAACTGCCTTAATGCTCCGTTTAGAAGAATCAATGAACAGTCTCCATTCTTCAGGATCGTATGAGTTATTTTGAAATTCATCCATTAAACCTTTTACATCGGTACAATATGAAAGTGACAATTCCTCGTCCATTGTGAAATATTTTCGAAATTCTTCATCTCTGTTTCTATAATAAGAAATCGTAGCTTCTGGCTTAAGTAAATGTATTTTCTTTAAAAAGGAAGCAAGATGCTCTGAACCATCTTTGGATAAGCCTAAATCTCTGACTAGATCACTAAGTTCTGACTGTGATACGAGTATTGGTTCTGGTTTACGGTTGTATGGTAGAAATTCTTTATCTGTGTCACTAGTATATGATAGGTTGTCACTAGAACATTCATTAGTAACAGTGTTTGAATCTTTTTCGACAGTCTCAATGTTTTCGGCATGAACTGATAAGGTGAAATCATTTGTTTCCATAACATCAGCATCAAGTGGTTCAGGAGGCGGAATTAGTTTAGTTGGTCTTGTTACTGTCGAAACATCGTTATAAGTAATAGTGCTTTTATTTTTTCGGTTATGCCTAGATACAACATTCATACAAAAGTAGCAATCATTTTCACTGTATGGTCTATTCCATATTGCTGGTCTGGAATATTTAATCGCCTTCTTATTGATGTACAACATTATTTTGCAAGAACTGCAAATGATGTGGGGAACCCAATCTGTATCCTGGTGCTGTATTTCAATGTTAAAACAATCCTTATATAAGGTTTTAATCTTATCCGTTATCGGTGACCCCATTTTACTCAATACGTGTTGACAGCAAATATAACAAAATGAATCACCGTTTTTATCGCACTTATGAAAAGTCCTTGTACCGTGAGACCGTTTTCTTGTAGCATTATACTCTACATGAGCCAAGTCACCCACACATGAAGAGCTACGGTCGCTGGATGACGACGGCTGCGGGCCCGCTTTCCCACCCGGACCAACCGCCGATACTGGGTTTCCGAGTCCCTGCATCGTAATTCTCTTTCTTCTACCTGCCATGACGGCATCTAAGCCGTTATCCAGGGACTCTGCCGGCTAGTGGAGTAACACCGTTGCCCACCGTCACCACGTGGAGGTGCCCTGGATGCAAGTAGAAGAATAAAAATCGACCGATGAATTTTCTCGGCGTTCAAAATGGCGCGAAAACATCTGCCATCTTGAATTTTGCAATTCCAACCTCAGATTCGTGATCAGCGACCCAAAAAATCCCCGTGTACCAAATTTGGTAAGGATCGGTTGAATTTTAATTTGAATTCGTTTTTGCATTCGAGAAGCACTATATCTGTCTGATTTATTGAGGTTAGAAAGAAAACAGAACTGTATGGCTCAATCCAACCGATGAACATTAGCTTAGCGTGTCCGAATACATATTAATACATCTTTGGATTCATGAAAAAGCTTGAATCAATTTTTTAGGAGTATATTTTTCTTAATTGTTACTAATTTTTACCTATTTTTTGAGGTTAGAAAAAAATTGAGATGTGATGGCGATATTCTGACGTCAGATTCGTGATCAGCGGGCAAAAATACTACGGATCTGATATATCGCATCAAAAGTATACCCCACTTTTTTTTTTGTGGGGTTGTGTTTTTTGCCTCGGCTCATAACTGTGGATGAAACATGGATTCATCACAGCACACTAGAGATCAAAGAACAGTCCAAACAGTGGGTTTGCAGTGGCGAACCGGCGCCAAAGAAAGCCAAGACGACTTTATCGGCCAACAAAGTCATGGCCACAGTGTTTTGGGATGCGCGTGGCATAATTTATATCGATTACATTGAAAAGGGCAAAACTATTAATGGAGAGTATAATGTCAATTTATTGGATCGTTTCAACAATGCTGTGAAAGAAAAACATCTGCATTTGGCGAAAAAAAAAATTCTCTTTCATCAAATTCCATGAGTTAGGATAAGAATTGCTTTCGCATCCCCCACATTCGCCAGATTTAGCTCCCAGCGATTATTTCCTAGTTCTGAATATGAAAAAATAGCTCGGCGGAAAAAATTTGTCTCAAATCTTATTTTTTAAAAGGGATACAAAAGATATAAAAGGTAGTATATCAAGCTAAAAAGAGTACCATATGTGGAAAAATGAAATAAATTTTACATTTTTTTATTTTTATCAAGGAAATTTATATATAAATATAAATTATTTCTTAACAGCCATTTGACTGCAATAGCTAGTCTAAATAATAAGGATACAAGTACCTGTTATTTCATAATACTCTCCATATTTGACTTTAAACAAAAGTGGCATCGAAGTATTAATTCATTTTTGATTTTTACAGATACTTCGAATACAGAACAGGGTTACGAAGGAGCTTCTACAGCTCCTCATTTTAAATTAAATCAAAATTCAAGCTAAATTATATTTTTTTCATCTTCACTTCACTTTAAAATCAATGTAACTCTAGGATCACCTAATTAATGAAGAAAGTTCTGATGTAATAAAATGCTAATTCACTTTCAGTCCTCAAGGATTTAGAAAATCTCACGAATTACAGGAGATTCAGACCCTTTATAAAATTAAACATATCTGTGTAATAAAGATATTCCTTTATGTGGGTTAGGCTCATAGAGCTCGTATACAAAATGAAAAAGTTGTACAACTTACATAGGAGGCAATTGTTGAGGGCGAATTTAACAAATTTTCAATGGATCAATCACAATTATTTAATTAGTGTTATCGAATCAGACTTATGCGAGCTAGTGATCTAAATAATTCGGCCATTTATATTTTATAACCAATTCTACTACCTGTTCAACCTATTTAATACTCGGTAGTAACGGTGACGTTACTAGCAAGCGTTCGAATAATAAGATTTTGAACTTGATAGTAAGAAATTTTGTATTCAAATGATTTTATAGGGTGCCATCCATTAAGTTCGCGAATGACACAACGGCGGCTATATTACCAAGGGATGAAGACGCATTGGTCCACGAAATTTCAATGGCATGTAAAAATCAATCCGTATGCTTATTTTGAATCGGAAGAAAACTGTAACGGTATATTTTTTCAAGAACATGTCCAGTGTGAGTTTTGATGACACTGCAAGAGCAGTAAAGGTTTTATGAACCTATCTGGATTTCAGAACTGATTGGGGTTCACATACAGATCATAGCTGTTCTGGATTTGGCAAATCACGTATTTTGTAGTGCTGAAATTAAAATAGATCCTAACTGTTAACACACTTATGAGTATTCACTATGCTCTGGCTTATTACCTCCCTTATAATCTTATGTTCTGGGATCAGTTCGATCAACCATGGAATACTGTCCCCATGTTAGGGGTAGAGTTTAGGAGTTAACATTTGTACTTTGAATGTTAGTTTGTACAAGATTTGTGTAACTTATTTCAAGTTTTAGATTATTTAAATTTAAACTTCGCTTGTCTCATGTTACTTGTATGATCTTTTGAACAAACAAATGGATTTAAAAATGAGTTGGTGAATTTAAAAAACTGTCCATTGTTGTTAAAACAGAACTCGAATTTTTGTGCATCATTTTATTTATGATAAACATAAAAACCATAAATTTCACACCTTATAGCATCACAACTAGTTCAACTCTAAAGCGCATATAAATCAAGACCTATTCACTATAGAGAAATGAAGTTTGAACGTGTAATATATAAGTAATATTTCATACCTTAAACAGATCAATTTTTAACAAACAAGTGTTGAAATCGTTAAATGCGCCATAAAATTCAGCTTCTTTCCTTTCCATTTTAAGCTTTTCAGCTTGCGGTTCCTCTTTAAATAATCTTCTCCACGATATACCTTTTATTTCAAAAGTGTCAACACCATCTACTGCTACAGTAACTGTATTAATTGAATAGTTAAAGTTTTGCTTGTGAGGATCCCAGTGACTGTGTTTTGATAAAGAGAGTTCATCTAAAAAAAATCATTATTTATTTTGGAATTTCACATTTGTATAGAATGCAATAAAATCAACATTCCAAATACTTAAATTCCACCAAAATAAAAAAAAAAGACCGGCCAAGTACAAGTCGGACTTGCGCAATTAGTATTCCGTACGGTGATTGTTTCCAAAATCAAAATTTTTGTCACGGAGGTATAAAATGATCAACTTTACAAATGAGTTTTTCAACAATTTTTTTTTAATTTTATATACACATATATATATATATTATATATATATATATATATATATATATATATATATATATATATATATATATATATATATATATATATATATATATATATATATATATATATATATATATATATATATATATATATATATATATATATATATATATTCCATAAACCTTCCAGGATTCCTTCCTCAATTTTCTTGTCTATCCCTTTTCTCCAATTTGTTCTCGGTGTAACTTGCTTTTTCCTGCCTTCTGGTTGCCGTTCTTTGGAGGTGCCCAAACTATATAAGTTGTTTGGTTAGAATGTCGTCTGTAGTACTGTGTTTGATTCCCATGATTTTATGTTCGTTGGTGACTCTTTCTCTTCTGGATATTCCTGCTGCTCTTCTCCAGAAGTCTATTTCCGTTGCTCTCGACGTGGCTAATGCTCTTTCCTTCAGAGGCCATACTTCACAGGTATATAATGTGATACTTTTCACTATGATTTCATATATCCTCTTTTTGTTGCTTTTATTTATAGATTTATCCAGTAGAATGCTGTTTAGCAGTTTAATGGCCGTTCTTCCTGCTGTATTTCTCTCTCTTATTGCCCTGTCGAGTTTTCCATCCTCCGAAGTTTTTATACCCAGATACTTGTAGTCACCGCAGTTTATCGTGGTTCGACCGTCCTTTTTGTTGCCTTCCAATACATAGATTTTCTGACTTCTTTATATTGACTTCTAAACCCCAATCTTTGTATTCGTCAAATAGTTTTCTCGTCATGTAGTTTAGGTCGTGGCGATCTTGGACCATTACCACTTGGTCATCCGCGAAGCATAGTGTGTACAACATGGTGTTAATTAATGGTATCACTAGAACAAAATCTCCCGTGGGGGAGCGGGATAGAATATCTTCCCCGGTACGTTCTGCCCGTCGTAGGAGGCGACTTAAAGAACAACCTAGATGGTAGATGCCCAGATCCCACCAGCATCGCCCGGTGTGATACCATCGCATCGGCTTAGGCTGCGTGAAGTTGCTTAATGTGTCGTGGCTGTGCCGATGTCCCGGACTGTGGGACCAAATAGCATGATGAGGCACCTGGATACAAAAAATTCCGGAGGTAAAATAGCCCCCCGTTCGGATCTCCGGGTGGGGGCTGGTTCAGGTGCGTCGACATGCAGAGATCAGAATTTTAAAATGGATTTTTGCAACATACGAGGTTTAAACTCAAACATAAATTCAGCGCACCAACACCTGCAATCAAATAAACCTCATGTACTCGCTCTCTGTGAAACCAACCTCAGTTCATCGACCAGCACAGTTAACTATCTTTATCCTGGGTACGACTTCTATTTCCGATTTAGGCGTAACTTTGGAATCTGTCTTTTTGTCAGAAGCGACCTCTCTTGCCAACGAGAAGAGGCTCTGGAGCCCCCAAACTTTGATGTTATGTGGTTAAAAATAACGACTCAACCAACCACAAGGTTCATCCGTATCCTGTATCGACCACCAAGCGATACTAACTTTAGAGCACTTTTCGCTTCTCTTGCAGACACCATCGATCATTTACAAATTAACTATCCAAATGCCGAAATTGCCATCCTGGGCGACTTTAATGTCCACAACATCAACTGGCTTAAATATTCAAATACTACCGATGAACAAGGTCGTGAAGCCGAATCATTTTCAATCAGTTGTGGCTTAACACAGCTTATTGACGAACCAACACGGATCCCTGATCGAGACGGGGAGTTCGCCAGCCTTCTTGATCTGTTTTTAACCACCAATCCGGAGATTTACACGGTCAGCGTAAATCCGCCATTAGGTTCTTTCGACCATAAACTATTATCGACATCGAGTATCCTACCAATCAGTGACAGAGAGGCGCCTAAACCGCGCAAGATTTGGCACTACAAATCTGCTAAATGGGAAGATCTCATGGAATATTTTCGAACTTTCCCTTGGTTGGACGTTTGTTTTCGATCCGATGACCCATCTGACTGCGCCAAGGAGGTTTCCGATGTTATTTTGGCCGGCATGGAGGCTTACATCCCTTTTTCGAAGAAATGCCCTTCCAACGGCAAGCCTTGGTTTGACCGAAAATGCAAAGAAGCTGTTGCTTCTAAACATCTTGCATACCGACATTGGCGTGAAAATCCTAACACCATAAATCGCAACACCTTTGTTCGTGCCAGGAACAGGTGCAAAGAAATTATCGACGAAGCCAAGGAGGCACACAATCAACGGATTAGAAACAGACTTCTCGCTTGTCCCAACAATTCCAGGTCCTTTTGGTCAGTCGCTAAGGCAGTTAGTCAAAATTTCACCAAATCCACCATACCACCACTCACACAGCCAGATAATTCTATCGCAACGACACCTGTTGAGAAAGCGAACTTGTTGGCTGAACTCTTTGCTTCACATTCTACTGTCGATTTCCAAGGAAAAACACCACCTAATATTCCCATAGTGCAGTCAAGGATGCCCGATATTGTCTTCAGGCAGCGTATTATAAAACGTATTTTGATGAAGCTAGACACCAAAAAGGCTTCTGGCGCTGACGGAATACCTGCCATAGTTCTCAAGAACTGTGCGAGGGAACTAACACCAGTTTTCTGCAGACTTTTCAACCTATCTTACAGAAAGGGAATATTTCCTTCCTGCTGGAAATGTGCCACAGTTCAGCCAATACCTAAAAAAGGCAAGAAGACCTTGCCAAATAACTACCGACCAATCGCACTGCTTTCAATAATATCGAAAGTCATGGAAAAGGCTATCAATCAGCATCTTCTAAAATATCTTGAAGGATTCAACATTATTAGCGATCACCAATATGGCTTTCGTAAAAATAGATCAACAGGAGATCTCCTGACTTATGTAACACATGTTTGGAATAACGCAATTGAACACTTTGGAGAATCTCGAATCGTTGCTCTTGACATATCCAAGGCATTCGACCGTGTTTGGCACGATGGGCTGTTGGCTAAGCTACGTTCTTATGGTATGTCGGAAAAGTTCTGTTTGTGGCTCTCATGTTTCCTCAGAGAGCGTTCTTTACGAGTGGTAGTCGACGGATTTCTTTCTAACACCTTCACTATCAACGCCGGTGTACCCCAAGGCTCCATACTGTCTCCTACTCTCTTTCTCATTTATATTAACGATCTGCTGGAAAAGACCGAGAATCCAACTACAGCTTTGCAGATGACAGTACACTTATCTCTTCATTCACTTTGAACGCTCGAACATCGGCTACTCAGACGAATATCCGCAGACAGCAGCAAGTCATTCAACTTAACAAAGACCTGGAAGAAATTCTATCTTGGGGTGACAGTAACCAAGTGGAATTTAACGCTACAAAAACCCAGGCGGCAGTTTTTTCTAAAAAAGTTAACGTTGCTGAACCCGACATAGTTATGTCGGGGCACTCCATTCCTCTAACATCGTCACTCAATTTGTTGGGCGTTAATTTGGGAGCAAATATGTCCTGGCATGAACATGTTGCAGGCATAGCAAGGAGAGCTTCTCAGAAGTTGGGAATATTATTTCGAACCAGAAAGCTTTACACTTCACAACAACTGTTAATTCTTTACAAAGCTCAAATTCGACCAACTATGGAATACTGCTCCCATGTTTGGGGCTCCGCTCCCAAACGTACACTGCATTTGTTGGATTCTATTCAGAGAAGAGCTGTTCGTCTGATTGGAGACCCGGAACTGACAGGTGGCCTTGATTCGCTGGAACATCGAAGAACGATTGGCGACTTGAGCCTATTCTACAAGTATTTTCATGGAAAGTGTTCGAAGGATGTGGCCCGTTTAATTCCTCCCAGAGCGGTGCATGTTAGAAGTACACGTCACGCTATTACTTCACATCCGTATGAGGTTCAGCTTGTTACTCCTCGTACAACGCTTTTCAAGCAGTCATTTGTATGGAGAACATCATCCCTTTGGAATAATTTGCCCAGGACTGTGTTTCCCACCGAGTACAATTTACAGCGATTTAAGAACAACGTGAATCGCTTTCTCCGCGCGCGTGTCGCTCCTGTAGCGCTTTAGGGACTTCCCTGTAGCACGTGTGCTACACCATAAAAAAAAAAATCCCCATTGGTCTGTAGTCTACATATTTTATTTTCCAAGGGACATATAATGAACGAACATAAGGAGCACTGTCTCCTGTAATAGCGAATATTTTTATGGAAGCCTCTCCAGAAAGTATCTTAAGCTCAGCTCCTTTAAAACTAAAACTTTGGTGCAGATATGACGATGACACATTGGTTGTTTGGCCATATGCTGAAGAAAATCTTAATGCCTTTTTGAATCACCTGAATCAACGGCATTCAAATATAAAGTTTACAATGAAGACTGAATTGCATGGTACCCTTCCTTTTCTAGATGTACCGGTACAAAGGAAAAGCAACGGAGTCTTTGGACATTCGGTTTACAGAAAGTCAATTTACATTAAGTCTATTTGAAAATAATTCGCATTACCATCCTTGTCAAAAACTATCTGTTATTAACTCACTAGTATATAGAGCATTTTCGATGTGAAGGGAAAAATTTATCTCATTAAAAACAGATAAACTGATTAGTGCCTTAAAAACTAACGAATATTGCACTGACGATATTAAACGTTCGTTTAACCGCTTTAAAAATACGGCTTCCCGACAAGACGAGAATCCACCAGTAGTGCTGTTTTACCTTACATACACAATACTACAGGCACAATCGCCAGCTTACTTAAAGGATCCAAAATTCGCCCAATCTTTAACACTTGTAAGAAAATTGGACAATGCTTGAGATCACCAAAAGACCCAATTCGTTTATCAACAAGTTGTCTATAAAATTCCCTGTTTGTGGGGTACGTTGTATGTAGAATAAACTGGAAGATCAATAGCAACTTGAATTAAGAAATATAAAGATATATTAAAAAAAAAACAAATTTTACAATCCACATCCAACATCCACAGGTCATATCAGGTCAATATAAAAGAAACCAAAGTTTTTGCTTCGGTTTTCAATTTTTATATACATAAGTTTAGATAATCGATCGAAATTGACAAACACTACGACCATAATACAGACTCGAGATACTGCCCGCATCACACGGAGACAACGATCATGAAATTTAACCAAGGCAATAGGAGCTTCCACTCTATGTTGTAGTTTAGAGGTTAGAAGCCGGCCAGTCTAAAAAATACCAATTTTTACATGTGAATTTCTCAAAAACCATAAAATACACATATACGTCTACGGTATGTTAGAATTTTGAACAGAACGCAAATATGTAATTACGATTTGAAATTCCATCGGTTACAATATGGTCTCGAAACACCGGAAGTGAGTATCGCGAAAACAAATATAGGCTATGATACACTCTAGACTTCTGAGTACAACTCAAATATGAGAGATCATGTATACTTTTAATAGGCTACTAAGTGTGATGCACTCTGTATTAAAATATTTGTATTATATTAGAAGTTGTTAATTAGTTGTTATCACCCTCATAAGTGTCGTGGAAGAATTATTAAACTATGAGGAACATGCGTTAAAAAATCATCACTCACAAAAATCACAATCACCAAAATGTTTTTCAAATCAAAATACTTTTTAAGGCCATGTTTCTGTCAATCCTTTCACTCCATCGGTGACACTATGCAGTTGCTACCTCAACAGTCATTCTCCAAGCATCTCGATCCTGAGCGCTCTGACTTGACTCGTGCAAACCTATACCAAGGAGAGATCACACTTGGTCGGACCATTTTGTTGGAGACCGTCCCCTTGATCTTCTACCTTTCCCTCCAAGCTTTTCCATCGCATCCACTTTCCTCATAATGTAATCAAAATATTTCAGGTACTGTCTATTAATTCTATTTGAAAGTCGGTTATTTATACTAAGCTTTTCAAGAATTAATACATTAGTACTCTGAGGATTCTTCGATATGCCCACATCTCAAATGCATCGATTCGTCTTTTGTCAGCTTGTTTAATAGTCCACGTTTCAGATGCGCAAGCAGTGGCATAGGTAGTCCTAAATGGGCCCTGTATCAAAATTTATTTGGGGGCCCTTCTTCCCCGATAGCTTACACATGTTGGGGCCCCTGTAGCTCGAGGGCCCCGTATCATTGATACGGCTGATACGGCGGTAGCTACTCCCTGTGCCTGTTGCTACGGAGAATATAAGGCTGGATAACAATTTTAACTTTGTGTTTTTTTGTGACATCTGGATCTTTCCAAACCTTAGTGAGTTTGATCGTCGAGTCTAGCCATAGCCAAACGTCTTCTTACTTCAGTTTCACAGCCACCATTGTTAGTTATTAGGGATCCCAAAGAGTTGAAATGGTTTACAGCAGTGAAACTAGCAATTTCATTTATGTCTGACAGATCTTCATTACGACTGACAATCCTTACTTTGGTTTTCGCTCTATCAATTGTCAATCCATAATTTTTGCTAGTGATTTCCAGGCGCTCCAAATTGATTCTAGGTCTTGTATTGAAGTTGCAAATATAACATTATCATTCACCTACCTAAGGTTATTTAGCTTTTTTCCATCGATTGTCACACGTTCACTATATATGTTAAAAAGTAAGGGTGACAGAATACAGCCTTGTCTGACACCGGCTTCTATGTTGAAGGGATCGGAAAAAGAATTATTCAGTTTAATTCTGCCCTAGACCGTATTAAATTATTAGGATTTTGTCTGAATTATACCTATATGGAGTACATAATAGTAATAAGTCCTACCTAAAACAATTTTAGCGTTATGATCTTTACTGACGTCTATATGGAACTCAACTTTTCCAAAAATATTACAATTAATTATCTTCACAGGCAAAGTCCTTGGATGGATTTCCTTTCGTTTAAATTTTGGTAACTGGTTTAAAAAGTTTGTAGAAAATTCTGATATGTCTCTAAAAAATATTAAATTCACATTTTATATTAAAATAATAAAATAATTTTGATGCATTTTGATTTTAAATAATTCTGGAATAGAAAAAGATACACATGCCTTCTACGCATAGAATGAATTTTAAAAAATAAATTAAAAAAAATTACAACGTGACGGTCGCCCTTCTCGGGAAGACGATGGCAAACCACCCGTAGTATCATGCCTAGTAAAGCCGTCTCACTTTGGCCGTTCGGAACTATGAGCCCCCTTTGTCTGTGGAAAAAAGGCACCAACCATAGGCAACGGCGAGATGGTCGTCTACGTCCGTAGAAATACAGCTTGGCGAAAGAAAAGAAAAGAATATTTGAAATGGTTAACAATTTTGTATACTCAAAAAATTAGCTTTAAAATGAAAATATAGTGCTTCTAAAATCTAGTTAATCCTATTAATTTTTTGATGTTTATTAATACAGCAGTTTCAAATGGAAAAGTACCGTTATTGCGGAAATTCAATCAGCAAACTGGTTTTCTGAAACTATAGTTGTACGAACAAAGCCTTTGTTTATTTTTATTATTAGAGTTATCTTTAGGGGCGACCACCATTTTACAACACTGTAAATAAAAGAGCACAGAGAAGATGTTTTTAGCAACTATGATTTGGCGAGATTAATTGTCTGTTTTGATTCGTATCGTTAATCTAGCCAAATTCTGATCTATAAACATCGTTCCTATGTTCTTTTGTTTACAGCGTTATAAAACAATGTTTCTCTTAATTACAAACGTCAGTGTTTCTCTTAATTACAAACGTCCATAGCACTTTTTTCAATTTCAGTTTGAAATGATATCTTTCTTCTTGACTCGCTCCAATGGAACTTTCTCAATAAAAATGAACCTGTAGATTTGTATATTTAAAGGTCTGCTTTCACATGAAAATAAAAATGGATGTTTCGGTCAGGACTCTGTGCATGAGGCAGTCTTGATGTCAATATTGCGCCCACAACTACAAAATTATTGACATTTTTTGATATAAGTTCAGAAATGTTTAGGAAATTTTTTACAAAATGATATTCTAATATATTGGGAAAAATAATAATTTGTCAGAGAAATGTAGTTTTAAAAATTACTTGGTAAGCCAATCAAAATTTCCAAATCTAACAAAAATATTAATATTATTAACTATATTGGTGCATTCAAAGTACTGTATTTTATATATATATATATATATATATATATATATATATATATATATATATATATATATATATATACATATATATATATATATATATATATATATATATATATATATATATATATATATATATACATATATATATATATATATATATATATATATATATATATATATATATATATATATATATATATATATATATAGAAGAGGGAAGTCAGTAAAAGGGCTTACTGGTAACAACCAAGAGAGCGTTTAACTTAAGGATAGCTCTTAGGATTACAGAGTAAACAAAAATGTATTCAAGTTCTTAGTAACTGTAGTTTTATTCTAATATTGAAAATTCGATGCCAAATCGTACATTATCTTCAGGACCTGGAAGAACCTTCATCTACCAGAGAACCACTTAAAGGAATAGACCGTACTTTAAGAAGAAGAAAAGTAGGAGATGCAGCATAATTTTTAATTTTCTTAAAGAACGAGTTATTAAAATAAAAGGGTACTTACTGAATATTTACAGTTCACCCTCTGTCGAAAGAGAATTCGATATATATCAGTTGAGAGAAAGGAAGCATTGACACATGACTTCGTCGAAGTCTCCACCTCCATCAATACATTTGGATCGCACCCAATTGTATATCGTTTCTCGAAATTATACGACTAATTAGGGTAGTAAGACCATCTACAGTCTTTTTAGATTATAATAAAATGGAAGCAAATCATAAATAATAATAATTAGACGATATAATAAATTGTTACATAATTGAAACTAATATTTAAAGTCATTATATAGATTTGCTTATGTTCTTCCACACAAAATATTAAAATAGTCCAGGACATAATAAATAGCACTGCTGCTATTAACTTTTATGCCTGCTAAATCAGTTTATAGGAAGTGACAGAGGGTTTATGCAGAACCTTCCCTATTCAGAATAAGATTGTTAAGATGACACAAGACCTTTTCGGAAGGTCAAGAGAATATTCCAACTTGCAAATTGGGGACGTTGAGAATGATTAGTAGTCAGTTAAATTGGAATTAGTATATTATCCATTAGATTTTAACGCAGGATTTGGACATGGCAAGAGTATCTGCTAAGGTTGATCCAAAGAACCTCACAACTGAACAGATGGCCAATCAAAGTAACGTGTCTTCTGCATCACCTTGAAAGGGAGCCTGAATTTTTGAGTAACGTGATCACAGGTAAGAAATCGTGGATTTTCGAATACGACCCCAGGAGAATACACTTAAATCGGGAGTGGCCCACTGTAAATTCTTCTCGTCCCATGAAAGCTAGAATAAGCAATCGAAAAGCAAATTGTATAATCCAGGGCAAATTTTAAACGAAATTTTCTATCAGGAAGTTCTTGACGGGTCTAAAAAGAGGGTGCTACATTTCTGACTAGGCATCGTACGCACTTGGATGCTTGCTACAACGTCCTACGACACACGGCAGTCTCAACGCTTTAATTTATGGTAAGAACAATATTTTTGTGGTTTCCCAGCAACCCTACTCGTTGGATCTCGGTGTCATTTTGCTTCATTAAATAATATTTCAAAGCTCATAACCAAAGGGATGAACAGCATTCCAGCAAGAAACCTTCCTAGTACTAATATGAACAATAAAAGCAACGCCTCGGTCGCTGTAAAGATGCTCAAACTACTTTGAAGGGGAAAATCTCGATTCATAAAACAATTAGATTACTAAAAAAAATTGTTTCATCAATTTTTTGCCCCCACCACGTACGTCATATTTTAGTGCCTACAGATGGACATGGGAAAAATCAAAGTTACAACGTATAAAATATATAATAAATTAAGATTTATAATATATAATAATAAAAGAATTTAATTGGGTTTATCTTTATAATATTTACTGTTACTTTGCTTAATGCCACCATGTATTTAATATCGTTAATTTTGCTTGTCTGCTTTTTATAGATTCAATATTCCCTTAATAACATCATATTCAAAATCATCAACAGACAAAAGAGTAATTAATATCAACTCAGAAGAAATTCCTGATATAGAAATGGATGTAATTAAAAAAGCCTTACAACAGAGGAAAATTGGAAGAGCGGCTGGAGAAGATGATATTATACCTGAAATGCTAAAATGCGGAGGTGAAGCCCTAATGAATGAATTAAGAGATCTTTTTAATGAATGCCTCAAATGTGGAAATATACCAGAAGACTGGGAAAACGTCATAGTCATCTTAATATACAAAAATGTGACCTCGAAAACCTAGAACACTACTAGCCAATTAGCTTACTCTGCCAAGTTTACAAGTTGTTCTCACGAATCATAACAAACAGACTGGAACACAAAATGGAATTATATCAACCGATAGAACAGGCACACACACGTTGAGAATACTAATCGAGAAGGCCACCGAATATAATATACCAATGTGGCTCACATTTGTAGATTTTCGCAAGGCTTTCGACACAGTGGAAAGATGGACGCTTATAAGAGCTCTTAGAAATGCTCGTATAGACCACAGATACAGCGAACTGATAGCCAGAATATATGAACGAGCAACACTCAAAGTTATGGTAAACCAAGAACTGACGAGCAAGATCCCAGTGAACAGAGGAATAAGGCAGGGCGATGTAATATCTCCTAAGTTGTTTACAATGATCTTAGAAGATGAATTCAAAGAACTGAATTGGGACGAAAATGGCCTTTTGATAGCTGGCGATCGGCTAAACAACCTGAGATTCGCAGATGACATTGTAATTATAGCAAACAACAAGAATGAAATGATCCAGATGATTACAGCTTTCTATCACCAAGCAAGGAAAGTGGGACTTGACATAAACTTCTCCAAGACAAAGTACATGAGTAACAAAGACACCAATGATGAAAATATAACAATAGAGAAAGTAAACACGTAGGTCGTATCTGGGACAAATAATAACGATAGGAAAGGAAAACCAGCAGCCTGAAATAAAAAGAAGGATACGTATGGCAGGGGCAGCATATGGAAAATTGAAATATGTACTGAATATGAACATTCCTTAAAGATCAAAAACCCAAATTTATAATTAAGGTATCTTACCAGCTATAACGTATGGAGCCGAGACATGGGTTTTGATTAAAAGAACAGTAGAAAAACTACAAGTTCACTAACGAGCAATAGAAAGGAAGATGTTAAATGTTACTTTGAAGGACAGGAAAACTAATAAATGGATTAGACAACAAACAAAGGTGGATGATATCACCAAACGGATAAAATCTCTGAAATGGAGCTAGGCCGGCTATGTGGCGAGAGCGACGTATAAGTGTAGTGGCAAGATCGCTAGGTGAAGACAATGGGGTGAAAAACGAAACATCGGAAGACCCCAGCAGAGATGGAGCGACGATCTGAAGAGAATTGGAGGGCTTAACTGGTATCAACAAGCACAACATAGAGAAAAATGGAAAGATACCCGACAGTGGGTAGAAAACGGCTAAAAGAAGAAGAAGAACATCATATTATTTGCTTTAATGATATTGTGTCATATTCTACATGTTTAATAGAGATAGATTTGTCTTCAATTCATCAATAGTTGTATAATTTGTAAAATAGTAATGATGAAATATTAGAAAAAATAGCCGTACGTACGTAGAGTACGAATATTTCAAATTATAATACCTAAAAAAAATCATACGACATTTAACCCGACTATTTATAGACAATAGAGGTACATTTTTAAGGCTTAAGGTACTCTTAGTTCTCACAACTTAAATAATAAATGTTGATTGCCTTAAAACATCCAAGATTTTTTATATATTATATTAGCGATATTTCTTCGCATGTTCATATAGTTTTTAATTTATTTGTAAAAAATATTTGAATCCACATTTGTCTAATGTATGTATCTGACAGCATTATAGCAAATTCCTAATTTTTATTTTTGTTTGTGTGAAAGAGGACCTTTGAACACACGAATTCGCAGTTTCGGTTCTTCTTTCGATCTTCAGCTACTATGTCTAACTGTCCAGTTTCCTTTCTTTTAAGATGCATATTAACAGATTAAAAATATCTAATGATCCAGCTGTATATCAAAAAAAGTCTCCTCATAAGGTATACTTTAGTTTAAATATACATACCTAATTAACAGTAAGGCTTTTAAATGGAAATTTGTAGACCAAAAAGCTACACTACTATCTAGCAGGGATATATTATATTCAACAGCATCTTCCTTCTTACAATAGTCCAGATGAGCTATTTTTATAAAAACTTTATAGTTTAATATATCTTCCGTTCTAATGCAGGTATAATAATCTCCAGTATTATTTAATGTAAATATTTTAAACTCCTCAAACTTAAAATTTAACCCATTTTCGTTTGTATCAATACTTATTGTGTCTAATCTGGATACGAAGTATTCTAAAAAAAAGAACTTTATATTAGTTAAAGGGTTAACACCTTAACAATCCAAATTCAAAATTATTTCATTTAGTGTATTTTTTGAATTTATATATATATATATATATATATATATATATATATATATATATATATATACAAATATGGTTGCTAATTAGAATCTAAAATGTATTATTGATCTAAAAAGTAGTTTTAGCTGAAGTATAAAAAAAACAAATAGGATAAGGCAGCAAGTTGTTAATTTGGTGTTTATAGTAAGAAACATTACATTGTTAAAAATTTAAATGCATTACTAAAAAGATCAATATTTGATTTGTGTTAATTTACAAACGTTTAAGTGTCACCCCACTATCAAACTACGTAAGCGAGAAATATTTTTCTATTTAAAAACAAAAGTTAATCGAACTTTGCATCAAATATGATTCACCATGTGTGAATTTTAATATTCTATAAAAAAAATTATGTACACGACTTCATTTTGTTCTTAAATAGATTATAGGTGCCTAGTTTTTGACAAATTAAATGATTTAAATAAGGCTGCAAAAAATCAAGATGAAAAACAATTCCAAAATGTCAAAAAACTGCCAAAAATTCAAAATTGTAGTAGGCCGTTGAAATTTGACAAACAGATCTAGAATCACAAAATAAACCACTCTGTCTAAAAACTTTTTTTAAAATTTGGCCAATTATACGTTTTTTTCAAAAATTTTTAAGAAAATCTCATTTTTGATAGGTGACTTCATAAGTAAAAATGACTTACTATACTTTATT
Organism: Pachyrhynchus sulphureomaculatus; assembly: GCA_019049505.1. Lineage (NCBI taxonomy): Eukaryota > Metazoa > Arthropoda > Insecta > Coleoptera > Curculionidae > Pachyrhynchus > Pachyrhynchus sulphureomaculatus. Next base: position 101,291,051 of record CM032455.1, on the reverse strand, counting down.
TCTGATATTATTTGAAGCACAAATGGATGCCATAACCAGATCTGGGCTAAAGTGATTATTTACAAAAAATCTCATATGATGCGGACTTAATTGTCACACTATATATATATATATATATATATATATATATATATATATATATATATATATATATATATATATATATATATATATATATATATATATATATATATACAGTAATACCCCGCTTTACGCGAGGGATACGTTCCGAAAAAAATCGCGTTAACTGAAATTCGCGTATATCGAGGTTTATGATTAAACATAGTCAAAATTTAATACAAAAAAAAAATACAAATCATTTTAATCAATCACTTTAATTCTAAGAACACTTTATGCAATACATACTCTTATTTTTTACGGAAAAATACATCTATTGTCTTTTGGGTAACGTTTTGTTTACGTTCTTGTAAAATACGTTCATAACACCCAACACTGTTTTTAATTGTTTGACACACGGTCAAGACACGGTCATCATTATTGTCTATACTCTGCAATATGTCCAAACCTGAATAAATTTTTGAAAGTGCATTTTGTATTTCCCCTGAAGATAAAACTTTCTCTTCTACTTGTTCTTCCTCATCGTAGATAGGATTATTCTGTAACTCGATCAGATCTTCATTGCTAATAGGATCGTCGTGCGTTGCTACAAGTTCTACGAGATCTTCTACCGTGACATCTTCAAGTTCAGACCCCTCAATCATTGCAGCAATGTCTTCAAGCACTTGTCTCTGCATCTGGACAATTCTTCTAGGTGCTTCCACTACATCTGGCCAAAGATTACGCCACACCCCATTCATACAACTCATTTTAACTTCCTTCCAAGCCTCTTCTATGTTGTGAATAGACTTCATAATGTTGTATGACTTCCACCACTCTCGCATAGACTGTCTTCCTTCCCCGTCAGTTTCATGAATTAGTTGGCTAAAAGTGCGGCGATGGTAATAAGCTTTGAAGTTTGCTATTGCTCCCTGGTCCATAGGTTGTAATATTGACGTAGTGTTTGGTGGAAGGAACTTTACGTACACTTTTAAGTCTCTGGGCGTATCAAGTGAGGTTGGATGTCCTGGGGCATTGTCTAAGAGTAATATAACTTTAGGTTCAAGCCCATTTCTGTCACAGTATGATTTGACTGATGGGCAAAAACTATTAGAATACCATTCTTGAAAAAAATTTCCCGTGTAACCCACGCCTTTCTGTTTGATCGCCACACAACTGGTAGACTTGTCTTGTCTGTGCCTCGCATTGCACGGGGTGTTTCTGAATGGTACACTAGTAAAGGTTTCAGTTTGAAATCACCAGTGGCATTACCACCCAGCAGAAGTGTTAGTCGATCTTTCGCAGCTTTGAAACCACTGGCTTGACGTTCTTCCTTAGAAATGAATGTTCGAGATGGCATTTTTTTCCAGTAAAGTGCGGTCTCATCAACATTGAAGATGAGACAAGCAGGAATTTTCTCTCGTCTAACGAAGTCTTGAAACTTGTCTGGAAACTCAGCTGCAGCTTGAATGTCCACGCTGGCCGCCTCGCCTGTTATGTGGATATTGTGAAGATTAGAACGCTGCTTGAACCGATGGAACCAGCCTCTGCTGGCAGCAAAAGTCGGAGTGGCACTCCCTTCTCCTTCTTTTGTTTTCAGCATCTCATACAAAGATTTTGCTTTTGTGCATATGAGATCTTGACTTAGTGGTGTGTTCTTCTTATTCAAATCTTCGATCCAGACTGACAGTAATTTCTCCATTCTTTCTAAGATAGATGATCTCGAACGAGAAAGTTTTGTTGCACTTATAGGTGTTGAACCTTCGCTGGAGATTTTAATTTTTTCCCGATTTTTATAAATCGTTCTCACAGTCGATTCTGAGAGTCCAAAATCTCTCCCAACAATTGTTGCTTTGCCTCCATTTTCCATTCTTCTTAACACTTTCATCTTCAATTCCAAAGTGACGCTTTTACGCTCTTTTTTCTTTACAGGCGGCATTTTTAACGTAGGGTTAAATTATGTATGTATGTATCTCCAATAAATATTAAAACAAAACTGCCAGCCGACCGAACTAACATTACGGAACAAATGAACACACGAAACGAACGAGGAAATCCCCATAGAACAAAGTCGAAGGACAGGGAATTCCCAATTCTTCAAAGAGAATATTCAGAGAAAGCGGGGATCCCCCCGCGACCATAGAGAAGTTAATGACTACATGAGCGCGAAATTTGAAATTCGCGTTATAGTGAAACCGCGCGTAACGGGGTCGCGCTAAGCGGGGTATTACTGTATATATATATATATGACGATACATGACATACGAATCTCCCTTAGGACAATCCGATGGGTCATTAAAGTTAAAACAAAAGTGCTGCTAAGGTTTGTACTGTTAAATCACTCGGTGTTAAAACGAGTTTGTGACAGGAAGAACTCAATGAATGATTTAACTTCCAGATTTGTAGTAAAAAAGAGACCAAGAAGACTAGCGAATTCTCCACCACCACCAAAGATTCGTGGAAATTCATCAATAAGCTGGGTAACGCTACAACTAATCGACAAGAATTCAGCTTCAGGGCTTTATTCGTCGGTGGCATTTGAATGTCTAAGTCAGTTTATGCTGTGGACATTAAAGTCGCTTAGAGTCGCAATTTCAGCACCTGGATGATTAATCTCTAAAAAATCGATAGTCGCCGCAAGAAAAACGAATAGTGCTCTGAAGTTTTGGTGGTCGATACAGGCAACAACTGAACCTTGTGTTTTGTTGAATAACTGCTTTTGACCACATAACATCAAAGGCTTTAGACCTCCGTTCTTTGGCAACAGAAATCGCTGCGGCTATAAAGACAGATTCGAGGAAGTTGTTGGCAGTGTTAGTTGATGTGATTTTAGTTTTACAGAGAGCTAGTATATGAGGTTTGCTTAATTCTAAGTTTTAAACTAATATTTCAGTGTAAACCTCGTGTCTGGTGAAAATCTATTGTAAAATTTTGATCTTTGCAAGATGGCGCTTCCGAACTATCCCCCACCCAGAGACCAGAACGGAGGTTATTTTAGCTTCATAATTTCTTGGTTCTAGGTGATCAGAGCAGCAAATTTACGCAGCTTAAACCAATAATATGGTCTAATACCGGAAATTACCTGATAGGGTCACCAAATTTTGCCAAATCATTGATTATTTATTCATAATTTTTTAATTTATACAAATGCATATAAAACCTTGTACGTATCATGTTCGGAAAGTGTTGGTATTGTAGCAGGAATTGTAAGACTTAAAGCCCATGACGTTGTCCTGCATGATACCACTTTCCGAACATGTTATGTAGCTAGTTATTACAATCAAATATACCTACTTACCATTGTTCTGCGACTGTAAGAAACAGTTAAAATGAGTAATGACCATGCTTGTAGTTACTTTGCTGTCACTTTTGGCTTCAGTTGGTTGATTATTAAAAACTTGCTTTATTTTAAACCGATAGTTCAAAAATGATCTGAAATAGAATAAATTTGTGTGAGATAATCAAGGCCCTTACATGTTAAAATTGCACAAATCTAAAAATTAAAAGGTGAAAGGCCCTTCAGAATAAAATAACAGTATCCTCACTGATTAAAAACTGCAATAGAACCTGCAGCTCTTCACTCTTTATGAGCACTGTAACCTTAACGTAATGGCCTCAATTTTCGGAGATATTTATCACAGTGTATTTGCCATATTTTGGATATTTAATAATTTTTTACTCAAAAATTAAAAATTAGAGAAATTATTAAGATATAAAAATACTTGTTTTTATTCGTAGAATCACTACAATTTTTTTCAGAATTTTTGAAGCACTTTTTAACAATTCATTATTTTGACCTACATATATGCACCGGTAAATTGTTTTAGAACGAAAAAAATAACGAATTGTTAATAAGTACTTTAAACATTCTGAAAAAACTTCATGGTTCAGTCTACGAATAAAAACAAGTATTTTTTGCCTCTTACACAATTTTTCTAAAAGTCTTAGTTTTCGAGTAAAAAAATTGTTGAATATCCAAAATACGGCAAATACGCTATGACAAATATCTCCGATAATTGAGGGCATAAAAAAAACTTTTCCTACAAAAGTTGTAGGTTTTTTTTTGGGTAGAATAAGATTATTAGAGAAAACTTTTGGTTATATTAGGAAATTACATTTTTACTGTAGTTTTTCTGAAATTTTTGAAATTCATTTTGAGATTTGGGTCAGTATTGAGTCCAAATCAGCATAATTTCTTAATATGTTCTCAGAATACACTCAAAATTCAAAACTACATATCATAAGCTTTAATCTGGACCAGATTGTGTCTTCATAAATTGCGTCAATTTATGGACTAATGGGGGGTCCGATTGATGAAGAATGACCCATATATATATATATATATATATATATATATATATATATATATATATATATATATATATATATATATATATATATATATATGTGTGTATATATATATATATATATATATATATATATATATATATATATATATATATATATATATATATATATATATATATATATATATGTGTGTGTATATATATATATATATATATACGTATATGTAGCAAGACCGATTGTAGAAAATTCACCTTAAATGGCGGATCTCAATAATAAAAGAAAAAAATCGATCCTAAAGAAATGACATGAATATTTTTTTCACGCTGCCACTGGTGTACTATTATGAATAGCTTTTCCTAAACAAATTTAATAAAAAAAGATATTATAAAAAATTGTTACTTGACACCAAATATTAATTACACAAGATTTCTATCTCAATATTTATTTATAATCGATAAAAGTTGTATCTGTAATAAATTTAGCGTTAAATCCCGAAGTAGATGGTTCACTATTTAAATGTGGAATATGCTTGTATTCATTATTGATAATAAACAAAGCGTCTTGTAAAATCGATGTGTTTTCATTACTTGAGTTTGTTTGAGAGATAGAGCCTTTATATTTTCAGCTGCTTTAACCGAATATTCGCGAAAGAAGTTTTTGTCCATGGGCCAAACTCCAGTCGCTTTAAATCCGTTCACAATGGTGCCAATGATAGCAGCTCTTTGGTAAGCTTGCAACTTGATATTGCGTAATTTGACGACCTGGATTTGTCCTCAACCATTTTTCTGAATAATTTTTTGCTTGAATATAATAACTGCTCATAGATTTAAAAAAAGGATATGTCTAGTGGCTGAAGCCGGTGAGTGGCAAGGCCTGGCAGTTGTAATATTATTATTCAATTAGCCTTTGGTATGTTCAACGCTTCCAAGTTGCGTTGTATTTCCATCAAGCAAAAGTGACACTTTATATTCAGGGGTTGGCTTTACAACGCTTATAAAATGTTTCACCCATTTTACAAATAAATTTGAGTTAATATAGCCAGTGTCTGTAATGGTAACAACATTCTCAGGTGTGCCATTCCCCAATTTGAGATTTTGTCTCATTCTTTTGAATAAAAGCATTGGTGGCACAAACTGCTCAGCCACACTGGCACAACACACGGTCTCTTTCTCCGCTTGTATTTGCGCCGATTTGTTTCTTCTTTTTTAATCCTAAAATATTTTTGCAGACGAAAATGTATTTTTATCTATGATCTTGTAAAGCTGAGGGTCGATACTCTCCCTATCTGAAAATCAGCTGTTAAGATGCAATGATCCAGTTGTTCTCGGGCGTTCTAAGAAATTATTTCATTAAAATGTCGGTTTTTCATGAGTGGGTTGATTTTGTAAATAATTTGATAAAATGCAGTTTTGCCATTTTTTTTTTTAATTTTTCAAAAATTTTCGAATTTGGAAAAAGTATGTTTGTGTGTGTGTTTATATTATCCAATCCAAAAAAGGGTTGTTTATTTACAATAGCTGAGTTTAATAAATAGTTTCACATTAAGTAAGATCTCGAGTATTCAAAGGTAAATTTATTGTGCTTCGAAGTGTTCGTGCGGTTGTTTAGTCCGAAATGTCATTTTTAAAATGGCGCCAAAAAACTAGCTAAGTACCGAATAGGGAAGTGCCAACTGTGCTCTATATAAGAACTATAGTAAGCGATAAGTGGCAAAAGAAAACTCGGCACTTTAAGTAAAGGCATAAATAAACCCGTCATAGAAAATAAGCAACAGAAAAAAATGAAGACGGTCGGCATAAAGCCACAACAGAATAGTGATGTGTAAACGAAATCGGCGCTGAATACTCAAAGTACCGATATTTAAAAAAAAAAACTGGTGTTGATCAGTCTCGACTACCACTGTTAAGAGGCGATTGCTGTCTGTAGGCGTAAGATGATGTGTAGGAAACCGAAATTAATAATTAGGGGCAAGCAAAACAGATTGCAATGAGCTAAAACCAATATAAACCGGGCGACAGACTAATGGAATCAAATTCTTCGGACGGAGGAATCAAAATGTCAAATTTTTGAATCTAATAGAAGAATATTTTTCACGATACCAACTATTACTCAAGGGGATGTTTTAGTGGCAGTAAGCTAGGCAGTTTGATGAAAATAGAAAGAAAATTAAATAAAGAAAGATACTTATGCCAAACACATCCGAGCTACATATTGATCGAATTCCTATTTTTAACAAAAATCTACCCTAAACATACTTAAAAGCTATTTCACAGGTATCTTAAGGAAAAAAGGGAGAAAAATGAATAGATATAATGTAATGGCCATCTGAATTCGCCGATCTCTTTTCCATCGAGCTAGTTGTTGCCGCAAATTCACTAAATGGATTTAAAAACACGTGTGTTACTGGGCAGTCTGTACCTGAATAAGAGAAATATCATTGGAAGTATCATATATTATTTTGTTTTTATGTAAGTGGTATCTATGTATCGTAAATAAGAGTCGAGAGCCACAAAAATATGAAGTAACTATATAGTCTGTAAAGCAAAAACGTGTCCGCGGTAGGTAGATGGCATTCTAGTTATTCAACAAAAAATCGGTAGAGGGAACTTTTGTCTATGAAGCATTTTAGTAAAAGAATTAGGCGATTCTGAACTTTCATCGAAATTACGTAAAATCCAAAATGAGTCACTTGTTTGCGCGTCAGCTCGAGGCCGTTTTTCTTTGTTCCGATCCAAAGGTGCTTCAAATGACAGATTCCGCGTCGCCAAATATATTAAAAAGTCGGTATCGTTTATGAAGAAATGAGTAAATCATTTTAATGAGACGAAAAATATCGATGCCTTGCCAAAACGTGACTCGGTAGGCAGAGTCATTCGGAAAGTTGAAAAGTGAAGGGTGACTTTGTTTTCACGGGACCCGAAATTGACGCTGGGTCAAGGAGCGGCAAAATTAAGAAAATCGGGTTTGAATGTGTCCCATGAGACCATTCGACATCTTCGTGCTCATGATGTCAAATTCCGAAGTACGTTGAAGAAACCTTTGCTGGGCAAAAATCACGTTCGCTTGGGCCCACGATAACATATTAGAGTCGCCCTCACAATCGCCGGACCCCGAGCCTATTGAGAACATTTAGTTCCTCGTAAAGAGAAAGCTCAGAGGAAACACTGAGGACTTTGACTTAGTTGTCTCGCGAGATTCGAAAAATTTGCAGAGTATTCAGAAAATCTCGTCGACAGCGTGCCTCGAAGATGCCAGGCGATTATTGATGCACGAGACGATTGGACGGACAACTTACTAAGGTAATTGCGCCGTTGTTAGCACACCAAAGAATACACTGATGGCAAAAATGTTCTTGAAACACATTTTTTCAAGAATACGAGCGGTCATGTTCTTACGTCACAGTAAAAAAATATATAAAAATACTTTTTGAACAATAATATAAAGTGTGTGTATCACAGCGGGCGAAGACGCAGGTACAGGTCAGTATAGAAAATAAAAGATTTAACTCACTTTAAAGCGGAAATGGCATAATCAGCTAACTGTAGGGACCATTCTAGCTGCACTGTATCGAGAAGTGAGTATAACTTCAAACCTTCATCTTCTGAAGTACAAAACTTTATAAGAGCCATTCCCAAGTATACTGGAGTACCCCAAACATGTAAAACCTAGTAAAATTTGATTGATTAATTTTTTTTTTAAATAAAAACAATTACGAATATTATGAGTGTGAATTAAATGTGTATAAATTAATTACATAAAATCAACGTCAATGTTAAAAATAAGTTTGCAATTTTGATTAAAAGGCAACTTTCAGCTTTAGAAATTTCGTCAAAAATAAACAGGACATTTAAAAAACAAAATAATTTTATCTACGAGGCATATTCGACAAGTAAGGACCGTTGTTGAACGATTTTATCCGTCTGGATACTGGGTCTGCCACTCCGCTCTTCATCATGCACATTTGTGCGGCCATTTTTTAAGTTTAGACACCACTGTCCAGTCTTTTCTTCATTCATTTCTGTAAATCCATAAACTCCCAATAAATTTGAGCAGGTGATGATCCTTTTGTACCCAAAAATCAAATCACAGCACGCACTTCCCAACTGCTCGAGCAACGATTTTCGCGGACATAGTTGTCTGCATTCCCGGACAGGCAAACGACTACTAAAGCAAAACAATAACTTCAGTGGTTTCAGAAATAATCAACAGATGGCGCTGCATGTGTACAACTTGCCCTTACTTTTTGAATACGTCTCGTAGCAAAATCAAAAAGATCTTAAATGGACGCACCATAATTAAAGTCCATAAAAATAAAAGTAAATGTTGTATTGAAAAACTATACTTTCTATAAAACATATTATAAGACCGTTTTACTTGTACTTTTATTGAATTCAATTCTCATGTCCACAAAACTTCTAAAATACAATAAAAATCTACCTTGGAAACGTCTGTACCATGGTTCCATTCTTTGAAAGACCACCATAAAGATTCAATAAGTAAATCTGCTTGCCAGTGCCTGTCACTTAGCAACAAATTTGCCAAATATGATTCATATTTATTACCTGAAAATTTAAGAAAAGAACATATTTATAGCTATTTCCAACAAATTCTACAGGTAACATGTGGGTTGACTTGCCTATCCGTTACATACACCTCAAATTTTCAAATAAATGTTTTGGTCGAAAATTGCATACTAAAATTTGAGACACCATAGTTTTCATCAGTGATCCATTTAACCAGATAAAAGATGTTAACATTTAAAAAAAAAATTCTTATAATTTAAAGTACAATAAAAATATATAATCGCCATTCTTTTGTATTATTCACTTAATAACCTTAAATTTTTTTTTTTTTGAACATACATACTTTTTGCAGTGCCAAGATGTATGTAAGCCCTTATCATGTCTAGTGTAACGATTTCTAAAGTTGTGTGTAAGACAAGATATAGGAATCAGATAGAAAAGCTTGATTTACATTTCCTCTTAACATATTTGAGTATCATGTGTTGATGTTCATGTGCATCATATTTCACCATCTATGTTATATTGCAAAATGTGCTTATTGAAATAGATAGAAAGCTGGTAATATTGACAGTTAATTAAACAAAATTATGTAAGGCCTAATTTCTATTAGGTCTATTTTAACACAAAGTGGAACCAGAATGAGCTATAATTAGTTATTGGATTAAGCAGTTCTAAATGCTTTTTCATAAAGTGCCATATCCGATACGGACGTAGGTGACCCTCCGGCCTTTGCCTGTGGTTGGTGCCTTTTTATGTATTTCCACAGACAAATGGAACCTACAGTTTAATGCCGGTTCCGAACGGCTAACGTGAGATGGCTTTACTAGGCCTGATACTACGGGTGGTTTGCCATTGCCTTCCCGAGAGGCGACCGTCAAGTTGTAAAATTTATTTTATTATTTATTATCTTTCTTTATTATTATTAGCCGTGAATGCCGTGTCTTGGTCAAAAATAAAAAATAAACTACATCTCCATTAATAAAGAGTAGCCTAAAATTATGAAAGCAGAATTTGTAGACACCTATATAAATTGGAAAACTAGTTTTAATTGTTGATGACTCTTAGAAAAAGGATACCTAGTAAATTCTAGGCATATATAACACTTACCTCTACTTTCTTGAACTTGGTCCAACATTAACCTGACTTTATTAAAACCAATCGATGATGAGTTATCACCTTTCAACCTAATCACAGCTACAACATTTGATATTTCAGCACAAAAATTAACTGATATATTCTTAATAATTTCTTCTAACATGGAATATCTCTTTTTGGAATCAAAGTAAACAGTTTTTGGTTTGAGGCCCTTGGGTTTTGGCGTACTTTGGGCTTTTTTCAGGAAATTCGACCATATCCATTTAAAGATGACTGCATGATTATAAGTTATTAACAAATTGTTTTGTTGTAGGTATATGTTAACTATGTTGTTTTTAAGCTAAAAAAAGATAAATTTTAAAATATGTATGGAAAAAAAATTGATAAATTGAGTGAATAAAAAAACTTTATCGTGAATGTCGATATATTCGCCCGCTTTATTGATTATAAAAAGCCTTCGATTGTGTCAAACATCATAAACTGATAGAAATTCTCAAAACAATAAGAATAGACAAAAAGGAAATACACTTGATCTCTAACCTCTAGTGGCAACAAACAGCGGAAGTAGCATCAGCAACATCGGATGCGATTCTCATCAACAAAAGAATGCAACAGGGATGCATTTTGTCACTATTGCTGTTTAATATTTACTCTGAGGCAATTTTCAAGCAGGCCTTGGAAGGTATTATGAAAGGTATCAACATTAATGGCAAAGTTATAAATAATATTAGATATGCTCATGATACTGTGTTATTAGCTGACAACATACAAGACCTGCAAGAAGTGATGGACCGCATTGTTCAGTGCAGTGAAAGTTTTGGCTTACGTATACATACTACAAAAACCAAAGTAATGATTTTCTAAAAGACAGTTATTCCAGGTTATTTCACTATTAAAGGAACCACTGTCGAACAGGTTCAAACGTATAAATACCTAGGAGTCACGGTAACTCATCAGCGTGACTCTAAAAATGAAATTAAGTCGAGAATTGCGCAAGCAATCAATATGAAGAAGTTCTTTACGAGATCACACCTGAGACTTGAGACTTAGAATCCGTATGATCCGAGGCTATATCTCAACGATGGAAAAGAAAATAGATGCCTTCGAAATGTATTTATACCGCCGCATATTGTGAATAATTTGGACACAAAAAGAACAAATGAAGAAGTCCTCAGGCGTAGGCAGAAACAAAAATCAAGGAGAGAAAAACACGCTACATCGGCCACTTGATAAGACGTAAAAAGTATGAACTTCTGCGTCTGATCATTGAAGGTAAAATCCATGGTAAAAGATCTGTTGGAAGATGCCAAAATTCTTGACTTATGAACATTAGAAGATTAGCTTAAGGACATTAGTAGCTTGACAGATGTTTCGCATGGCTGTCTTCAAAACCATGTTGGTCATTTGGATCGCCAACCTTCGAAAGGAGACGGTGTGATAAGAAGAAGAATGTATTCCAAACTACCGTCCTTAGAAAATGATTTCTTAAAAATAAAGTTATCTAAATAAGAACTGTTACGTTCCTGATACTCTTCTTATCAAGTGAGAAAATTATTAATCACCATTTGGTACATCGTTTCAGTGATCGCTGCTATTTTTTGCTGAATATTTTGCTTTAGTGGTCCCAGAGAATAAAGATTGTTACTGTAAACTTTAGTTATCCAAATAACTATAGAGGCATACATCTACTAAACTGTACACTCAAATTAATAAAAAAGATTATTACAACAAAAATAAACGCAAGAATACAACTGGAAGAAGAACAGCAATGATTCAGAAGTGGGCGCTTATGCACCGATGCCGTATTCATTGTGAGACGGGTAAAAGAAAAATCCATAGAATACAACATTCCAGCATACTTGTGACTGATGGACTTAAAAAAAAGCTTTCGACATTGTGCAAATGGAAGACGTTATTTATATCTATTATATAACAGGAACATTCCATTAGACCTAATTAAAACTGAGAGAGAATATATATAAAGACATTAAACTTAGCCGCAAGATTAGCAGAAGGAATGACAGAACGAATTAACTATGAATCTGGAATCAGGTAGAGGGACTCTTAAGTTCTCTTCTATTTAATATTGTCATGGATGAAATTATAAAGAATGTCAAAAGAAAGGAGGAATATAGAATGGATAATAGGGAACTTAAAATTATGTTATGTAGATGACGTGTTAATAACGGCTGAGACCGAGAATGATCTCTAAAGGCTATACGAATTCTGTATAGCAGCAAAACAATATAATATGTCAATCTCAACTGAAAAACCAATATAATAGTAATAGCAAAAGAGCCGATCAGGTGCAAGCTGGTGGTGGAAGATAAACCAATAGAACAGGTGATGGAGGTCGATTACCTGGGCATCAAAATATCTAGTATCGGTGAAATCGAGGAAAAAGTAAAATATTAAGTCAACAAGGCTAATAGGACAGCGGGATGCCTCAATGATACCATATTTAGAATTAAATTCCACTCCACTGAGGCCAAAACAAGAATATACAAGAGCGTAATACGACCAGTAATGAATTACACATCTGAATAAGACCCGATAAAAGTACATAGAGGATGCTGGAATCAAGTGAAATAAGAATACTTAGTACAAACAAGACACTGAGGGATAAAGAAAGGAGTGAAGATATAAGACGTATATGTAATATAGAAAATATCAACCAGTGGATAAAAGGAAGAGAAGTGGAATGGGATCTACATAAGAATGGCAAACAGGATAGTACGGATAGCAAGAGACAAGTCACCGAATGGAAGAAGATCAATGGGACATCCAAGAAAGAGATGGAGCCACGATCTATAGAGCAGGGAACAAAGAAAACAGACAATCCTGTCTAGTTATAAGTCGGAAGAAGAATTTTAGTTATACAATATCTCCTTAAGAAAACATCCAGCGGCGTCAAAACCGGGGTACGTGAAGGCCAACTTATGTCAAGAAAAGTTCTCGAATAATTAACAAAATGCTAAATATAGCTCTATCCTGCTGAGACCAGGTGATCTGCTTATAACCATCGAAATTTTGTAAAATTAGTGTGAAGAAGTCTTAATCATTATCACCTATTCCGAATTCACAGTTGTTATGCAGCCGCTGTCACATTTAAAGAAATATAGGATATTTCACGAGCCGAAATCGAGCCTTAGACCTACTATTTAGAGGATATAAAAGCTGTTGATGCGTTAGTTTTTTGTTGAACTCTAATAACAGCAATTGTCCTTTTGGATAGCTACAAAATTGTTGTTGTTGTAAAACTCTCGCCCACAAAATGCTCTACAGCACTAATTACCAAGGACTACGGTTACGCTTCGTATCCTTACTTTGCTGCTTTCGCCCGTTACGTTCGCACAAAATACGAAACAAATTGAATTTGTTTTTTGAACACCGTGTATTGATAAAATCTAAATTCTCATGGTGAAACAGATTTGTAAAAGTAAAAAAATAATTTAGGAAAAATACCCAAGATAGTACTTTAAATAAACACAATATTTTAAGCGATTTAGTTATATGTTAATTAATAATCACTGGATGCAATTAAGAGGATATACCTAGTCATCTGGGTCAAAAAAATTCGATTTTTGGATTTTCACATTGTCACACTGTCATGACTCAGTAGGAGCGATGAAGGAGGCTATTTGGTTAACTTATTATCATTACAGCTCGACTGATGAACATCCACAACATCAATACTGTCCTAAAGGAGGACCCAATACCATTTGATAATTTTTTTTTCTTTTTAAGGTAGTTCACTCGTAAATCCACTTTTCTTAAGAATTTGATGAAATTGAAATATGATGTTAATCTAAATGTTTTTCATTTAATTAAAAAAAAAAATTGACCGATTGCGAAGCGAGATATTCATAATTAAAGTGCACATAATTAACATTCAATAGGCCAATGAAGTATAAAAAAGGCATACTTTCGTCTATATCTTAAGAATTTTTCTTAAGAATTTTTTAAAAAAACTAATATTTAGTAAAAAAAAAATTAAAAAAATTTTGAAACAAAAATAATTTTTTTATCGATTTGTTAAAAAGATATAAATATTTAAAGTTGATATTTGTTTAAAAGAATAACTCATTTGTCAAATTCTCAAGAATTTTAACCTCACATTTCGCTTAATGGAATTTTTCGTTTGGTGCTATTTGCAATAAATTATGCACTAATTTTCCGAGCTTAAACATTTCTGAGCCTTTTCGGTCAGGAAAGCGTTTTTTAAAGACTTACTGTGTCCGATAAACCAGCAATATTTTTAAAATCCTCGATCACTGCAAAATGAATTATACCTTGAATTAAATGGGACGAATCAAAACGTGTACTATGGGCACCATGTACGTAAGGTATTGGAGAAAAATTTAAAAACTGTTGGAATGAAATTAATGCGTCCTTTAGAGTGATTGTTTTGATAGGTGTACCATATAAATATAGGTCATCATTACTATGTTCTAAGCCCGTAACTTTGAAAGCGTGGTAATTAATCGGTTGCATAAGCCTAATATAAACATTGAATGTTTTATCCCGATATTTCGCCCCTATTTACAAAATATTAGCTGTACTTGAAAATCCCGATGCTTCTAAATCGAAATACACTAAGCCACAGCCCTCGGATGTAATTGAAACCTTATTAAATATATTATTTAACGCTTGAGGATTAATAATGTCATTAGTATGATAAACTTTCATTGGCAGTCCACAATTTGATTGGTACTGTACCCCTTAAGATTTTTCGTTGCAGGCAAATTAAGTCTTGATGCTCTTTGTTTTCTTATTTCATCTTTTCTTGCCATATAAAAATCTTGTATGTTTCCCAGGGGGTTTATTGATGAGCTTTCCTTTGCAAATTTGCCTTTACGGCGCAATTGATTACAATCAAAAGGCTTTTTTATTTGAATTATATATTTTTTTATTTTAAATAGAAGTAATACTGTCTGAATAGTAAATACACAAAAATAATAAATAACCTAAATAACCTATATAAACATAATTCTATAGAGCATTCGGTATACGCATTGGCAACGTTTGCCACATTTATTTTCATTAAAAGTGTGTGTCTGCATATGAAAGTTTCCATGTATCGAATACAGGCTCCGACAAAAATAAAATACTCTGACATTGAGTATTTTAAACTTTTTGTATTTATTATCGGACTATACTTTTGGCTCCGATTGTCACGAGTGAACTACCTTAAGTTCTTCGTTCAAAGACAAGACTCATCCTCTAGTAAATTAATTTCTTTGAAAACTTTGGTTTCAGCTCGTTAAAAAAAAAGGGTCACAGGGGAATGCGTGCAGCACCGTTAAATTAAAATTTCACAAATTGTATTTTAAGCTATTAATTATATATAAAAAAACCTGATTTATATAATGAATAGTTTAGCTAAAATTCTTAAAAAACGCTTTTTTCGGCGCCATGACTAAGTATATGCTCTTAAGCCCTAACTTTGTTCTTAAAATATTTATCCTCAAAAATCTTACCTTAGCGTCAATACTAAAATTTTTTAAATCCAAAGTTTTATCGGTATCATTTTCCAACATGAGATTATTTAAATAAAAATTAAACAATACTCCATTTCTCTCGGTTTGAGCGACAGATCGGTAATTCATGGCCATTGATTTAAGTGAGGAAGTATATTCAATATCACCATTTTCACTATAACCTTTAAATGATGTATCATCTATATGCAACGAACAATTCTAGAATATAAAAAATTAGATTAATCAAATTAGAATATTTATAAGAAGTCTTTCAAAATTTATTCTACTTATTTCAAAGCATTTTGGAAATATTAGAGGCTTTGTATATAAATAATATTAGATTTTAAATGGAACATACTAAGCTCGTTTAAAATGGTTAAAAAGAAGCTGAATTAGTTGGTTGTTGGCTTGGTAGGCGATTGCGCCTGTTTATGCACTGAACCATCTGAGTATATTGTGCGTCCCTCTACTGATTACAGAAGCATCATCCTTTTAAGGTGTTTTAGCTTCCTTTCAAGTCTTTCATGTGGTAATTTGCCGCCACGATATATACCTCCAAAGAGTTGGTATCTATTGAGAGTGAATACCGCGTATACTGATAGAATGTGCAATGCCGTACATTCGTATAGAATATACGTAAAGACTCCTTTCTCTTCACCACATAATCTACATGTTTTGAAACCATTGAGGACAGGCCCGCCGCTAGCCGCTTAAACACACGGGTGCAAAACCTACTATACCCCCCCATAAATTTTCTGTGGGCGGCCCCATTCTATTTTCCTTGACTGTAATTTGTACAAAAGACTCTGTATTTGCCACCCCCTGGATGTGTCGCCCGCGTGCGGTGCACGCCCGCTTACGGCGGGCCTGATTGTACATTACCATTTCTTGTTTATGTTCCTTACATGTTTTTGGCAAGATGTTGAGCCAACGATTTAGCTATTGCTGGTATCAGTATCTACTTATTATCATTCCCATCACCTGTTTTTGTATACCAAACACCTGTGTAGACTCTTTTTTGGTTTGGTAGTACCGGTGCTTGTTAATTCTCCCCCTTTTTCATTACCTCTTATCCCCGAGTGCTCTGGAACCCACAGAAGTTCAATCTTGTAGTTCCTGGCGGATTATTCTAACAGGTCACGTTGAGACCACCGTAATCTTTGAGTTGGCTTGGTTGTCATACCAGAGCTTTTAAGACGACTTTACTACCTAAGAGAATATATATTTTTTGGTTGAGGTAGTACCGTCTAATATTCTCATGAAAACGTCCCTGTATTCCATGAATGTATGTATGCCTGTTGCATTTATCCCCAGTGGAATTTTAACGCCCCACATGGCTTTTCTGTATATATGCTAGCACTTCTCCAATCACAGTTTTTCATTCATCGGTGTAATAAATCAGGCTTGTTGCCATTGTTGGACTCTGCCTCCGTGCATCGATTTGGATCGCATCTACTTCTAGATGATTTTTCAAAGTTATACGACGTGGTCGTATAGTAGGATTGCATGTCTAAGAGTTTGTTGTTGATTAGATCTATAACTCTTGCGTGACCAACTTGTAAAAATAAGATCAAATAGAGTACACCTTAACAGGGACATAGGCTCATTTTGGGATCCATTCCATGTTGTAACTATGGCTTTTAAGGTCCCATCTTAATGGTTATCTTCTTCTTGAAGTGCCCTATCCGGTACGGACGTAGGTGACCCTCTCACCTTTGCCTGTATTTGGTGCCTTTTTAAGTGTTTCACAGACAAAGGAAACCTACAGTTTAAAGCCCATTCCGAACGGGCTTTACTAGGTATAATACTACGGGTGATTTACCATTGCCTTCCCGGTGTGGTTATGAGAGCATTCAATGCCTATGACCTTAACATTATAGGTCTTTCGCCAGATTTTAACCATAGATGAAAGAATTATTCCTATTGCACTATATAATTCAGTGTAAATTTCAGACAACCAAAAGTGTGTGGAAAATTTTTGGAACAACAGAGTGGTGCGACCACGAGGTTCGATCGTGTACTTTAATGGTATGTTGAACCCACCACAAAATATGCTACTAGAGTAGGCGTATTTGAAGTTGTTACGTCTTCTAGAATTTATTTCCTGTTAAGTAGCGGCCATTAGAGTTTCAAGTCTATAAGAGTTTGTTCGTCTTGAACATACCACTGACCATGTTTAACTATTTATCATGTATAACTGTTTATGTATTATTTGTGATAAGTAATTCCTGTTATGGTTGTTAGCTTTTATAAATTTGTAGATTTCGGTAGTGGCAACTTTAAATTATATCTTTGTATTGTATTTCTGAAAAACACTGAAACCGCGAATAAATAAAGGAATAAATCAGAAGATGAAAAGGAAATTTGAAAAGAATCGCCAATACACATTATAAAAAACCGTGCAAGTGCAAGTCCGACTGACATCTTAAGATCCAATATATATTTTCACGCTTTTTCTTAGACAGCAATCTATAATAGTTACAGCATCTTAGCAATCTAATAGCCAATAAATCAATCTGCTCAATCTAGAATCTAGTAATAAAGGTGTAAAATAAATATTTACTACCTAAATATTTGTTTAAGTATTATAAACAAATAAAATAAAATTATTTTGTCTGGGTATAACAACGCGCGGCGCGGTAGCAGTAAAGTACTGAAAAGTATATTTAAAGAACATCCACTATATTGTCAAGACATACAGTTTTTTTTTTATACCAGATAAATTATCAAACGTAATGCACTCGTGATAATTTTCGTTCAATCTACGCTTCATGAAGACTATTCCTTTCAAATTTTTTAAAAAATAATACAAAAAGTGGGCGTAAGTATTACATCATATATATTTTTGAACTCGTCTTTTCACAAGCTTTCATTTGACACCCCACTTGATGACCTGACACATTTTTTTTTCATCTCCAATTTCACACCCTAAAACTAACCTCTTAAGTCAAAATTTAACTTTCAAAACTACACGGCTCTGATTGGGCCATCAATTCCTATATTTGTGTGTAATTTTAACTTTACATGGCAAATAGTTTCGGATAAAATCAGGTGTGACAGACACCGAAGTGATGCCATAAGTGTTCCGTTCAGATCAGTAAAAAAATTATATCCAGGAATATTAACAAAGAATGCTGAATATTTAAACAAGGGCAGAAAAGATTAAAGATCCTCTAAAAACATTATTTTTAGCGCTCTAACTCAGAACCCATCTTTGTTTTTATTAAAAACAAATAAATACTACCAGAATAAGCTGATTATCAAATAAATACTTAGTTACTTTTCTACAATTCCATTAATTTTCTTTTTCAAAAACCCACCTTTGGAACTATTGGTAAAATTCTTTCGAGAACATCTTCATTTTCTTTTTCTTGAATACTTTCCAACTCGTTCTGAGCATGAAGTTCGGTAAAACTTTTACTTTCAAATATCACAGTTTCTCCTTTACGATATGACCAGGGTACATTCTTGCCTGTTGGTGATATTTGCTGGACTGGTTTTGGTTCGTCTGACTGATCTCTCATAACTTGAATGTGATCATGTTTTGAATTATGAAGTAAAGAGTAAAAACCACTTCTGATTGAAGCTCTACTGTGAGACATTTTGACATCCAATTTCTAGAAAAAAAAAACATTCGAAATATACATACGCAATACAGTACAGGAGTCATTCTAAAATTTTCTTGGAAAATAAATAAAATTATCAGCTACTTTGGTTAAAAAAAGATAAACAAAAGACGGAAACTCGGACTGAAATCGTGAGTAAAATTCGAAAAAAGATAACAAAATCAAAAATTTCTCCTCACGTCAGTGAGATACTGATAGTAGCTAGAGGGTACCTGAAAGAGGCCCGCCTCTTCCGGTAAATTTTGATATACACCAATGAACCACTACCACCGGAATGTAGTTTTCTTTATACTAATTTACATTATACATTAATTGATTAATTAGTAGATGTGCTAAAGTTTCAAGTTTTTTAGGAAAAGTGATCTTTAAAATTATAATTTTTTTTGCTGCAAAATTTAAGAGTGGCTTACAACCAACTTTACTACGCTGCCGAATTTTAAGACTTATCTTTGAATACGAGTATAATTAAGCGTCCATTATTAAAAATAACCGGTCAAGTGCAAGTTGAACTTGCGAAAGTAGTGTTCCGTACATTGATTGCTTTTAAAATAAATTTTTTTGTTACGGAGGTATAAAAGACCAACGACTTCACAAAACACACCCCAAATGAGTTTTCAACAAAGTTTGTTTCCGATTTTTACTGAAAACTGATGACCTCGTAATTTTTGTTTTTTTTATATACCAGATAAATTATTAAAGGTGATGCACTCGTGATAATTTTCGTTCAATCTACACCCCGTGGAGAATATTCCAGAATTTTTTCAAAATTTTTTGATCAGTACTTTTCGAGATAAGGGGGGACAGCGATTTTTCGAGATTTTTAAAAAATAATACAAAGAAAAGTGTGCGCAAGTATTACATTATATATATTTTTGAACTCGTATTTTTACAAGCTCTCATTTGACACCCCACTCGATGACATAGTAAATTTTTTTTTTACTTCCGATTTCATCCCCCGAAACTAACCCCTTAAGTTAAAATTTAACTTTCAAAACTATACGGCTCTGATGAGGACATCAATTCCTATATTAGTACCAAATTTCAACTTTCTATGCCAAATAGTTTCGGAGAAAATCGGGGGTGACAGACGGACGGACACCGAAATGATCTTATAAGTGTTCCGTACGGAACACTAAAAAAACTTTAAAATTTCATAATGTATAATCAAATTAATAGAGAAATGGCCAAAGTCAAAAAAGGTTTCAAAAGATTAACATATACAAATTATTGTTGAAAGAATCAATATCTGGGTAGTTAGAATACTGCTTTATTTATTTGGTTTCTATTAAAAAATGATGTTCTAGTGTAACAAAGGAAGCTTGTATTCTTTCAAAGTTGGACACCAAATAAAATTTAAAGCAGCTTAAATACTTAATGTAGGTTAATATATGCTTATTATTTTTGCTTAAAAAATTCTGACGCTATATTAAAGCCAAGAAAAACTCTAATCAGCATTAATTTTTCAAAAGTTTTCGAAATTATTGTGATCTTACCTATGCAATACGACATCTCGTGGCTTTTTCAGGAATTAAACTTGAGGTGCATTTTTAAATCTATCATCGTGAAAAATAAAAAAAAAAGATTTTTATGTTTTTAAAAAAACTGAACGAAAAAATTCCAAAAAGTTTGTTCTAAACATTTTAAAAAAGAAGATTACATTCTTCCAGGTAAATAAATTATTTATTCTTGAACAGTCATTTGTTTTTTTTTTTGTAATTTGAGTACGTGTGTTAAACAAAAATTCCTTATTAGATAACATTTTTCAGATTTTATTTTGATAAAATACTGTCTCAATTATTTTGTATTGGGTCAAAGTCATAAATAGTTAATAAATATTAACCTCCGAAGTGAATTTTCATTTGATTTGAAACCAGTTAAAATTTTTCTCATCGTCATTGATTGTAACGTATCATTTCATTAAAATTTGTATAAATATTCGGGAATTAAATATATTCTTTGCGTTTCAGATGCTCCATCCTTAAGAAGGCGGTTGAAAAATTGTAAAAAATTAATTTTCATACAAATGTAATATTAGACATTTATAGGTTAGAATCTTACCGGTAACAATACAAAATAGTTGTGAGGATATGTTTGCATTTTTCACCTTTACCGGCTTTACAAGAGCATTTCATATATAAAATTTCCCCTGTTCTACTGTTGAATCTGTCATTTTTCTCAAACACTACTGTTCGCAATTGGGCCGTGGATATATATACTGCTTGAATGTTCGTTATGTTGGGCGCGACAGTTTTATCATCGATTATTCCACACCCAAATAAAAGATTTGATTTTAAAAGTTTTTCACCGAGTGTGAAATTCCTTTGGGCAAGATTTGTACCAGCCCATTTGCAGATATTGCTAATTGGTAATAATATTTTTGAAAAATACTGTTACACTCTCTATGCTTCACACGTTACAAATTTAAATCTGCACCCATATTTCGGTCATCTTAATAATAATCATACTAGACTCCTCCCACAGGTAAGAGTCCAATAGGTATTACATGATAATAATCATGTAATACCTAGAATTTCACATTATCTCAATTATGACAGATATTTGAATGCAGCAACACGGTTTCATCAGGGGCCGTTCGACGATTTCAAATTTATTTTGTCTTTCGCATGATCTTGCGGAATCGCCTGACATGAGTGGACAAACTGATGTAAAGTACACCAATTGCTCTAAAGTCTTCGATTGGCTGGATCATAGGATTCTGTTAGACAAACCGTTTGCAATTGGCTTTTTAGGTAAGTAATTGTCTTTTTTTTTGAATCAAATTTAGTAAACTGCGTGCAGTGTGCACAGTGTCATGGTCAGAACTCTACTACCTTTGTTGCCACATTGGGTGTGCCACAGGGATCATATTTAGGCTTTGCTGTTACGGGGGGGTGTTGCACCTACTTCATGCGGATGACGTAGCGTTATACTGCGGAATCAAAGATCTGAACGACTGCGTAAGACTGCAGAATGGCTTTAATTGTATGAATGATTGGTGTAACAACAACAGACTACTTTTAAATATTTCCAAATTGAATGTTATCACCTTTATCAAAAAACTTCAATACAATATAACTATAGTATGAATGGCCAGGTCCTCGAGCGATGTCAGTTAGTGTATGGCTTAGGTGTTGTGCTGGACACTACATTATCTTTCTGAGACCATGTTGCAAAGGTTACAGAGTATAGTTTTAAACTATTGGATTTTATCATTGGTAACGCTGCAGGCTTTGTAGAATATGACACACCGAAATTGTTTTATATAGTTTTGTAAGATCGCAGCTGGAACATTCAGTAGTTGTTTGGTACCTTTTTTATCATCATCAAGTGTTGAGAATATATATATATATATATATATATATATATATATATATATATATATATATATAAATATATATATATATATATATATACATATATACATATATACATATATATATATATATATATATATATATATATATATATATATATATATATATATATATATATATATATACCAGGTGTACAAGTATGAAATGCGGATTTTTTTTCTAAAAAAAACATGTTAATTTCGGAAGAATGATAAAAAGTACTTTATTCAAAGTATGCTCCATCGCTTGTTATATATTTTTCCCATCTTTCGGACAATTTGTGAATACCACGCCAGTAAAAATCTTCCCTTTTTACTGCGAACCATTCATCGAGCCATTTTTTCACATCTTCGTAGGAACCAAAGTGCTGCTCAGCAAGTGCGTGACCCATCGATGGAAACAAGTGGTAATCGGAAGGAGTCAAGTCTGGTGAGTAAGCCGCACAGGGCAGAACTTCCCAGCTGAGTGCTTCCAACGTGTCGCGAACTGGTTTTGCCGTATGTGATGGAGCATTGTCGTGAAGAAAAATGACTTTGTGTTGCCTCTTTCGGTATTTTGGCCTTTTTTCAAGCAGCGAACGATACAAATCGGTCAATTGTTGTTGGTAACGTTTAGTATTAACCATCTCCCCAGGTTTCAACAGCTCATAATAGACCACGCCCCTCTGGTCCCACCAAACACAGAGCATCGTCTTTCTGCGGTCGATGTGAATGGTGCGCCTGAGTCTACCCATGATTTTTTTGCGCTTGAAATTCTCAAAATAAATCCACTTTTCATCCCCTGTAACTATACGATGCAAAAACGACTTCCTGTTGTACCGAGCGAGCAAAATGTCACACGTATTTTTGCGCTTCTGAACCTTTCCCATCTCTCGTAGCCGATTGGAAACAGCTTGTTGACTAACGCCCAATTGCTCGGTGAGTTGTTTTTGTGTTTGCGAATCACCTTCGTCCAACAATGCTTGCAATTCCACATCTTCGTATTTTTTTGGCGGTTTTCCACGTTCCTTGTCTGCAACATCGAAGTCAGCACTTTTGAAACGCCGAAAACCATCGTTCACACGTGTCTTGAGATGGAGCACGTTCACCATAAGCTTCTTGCAGTAATCGGTATGATTCAACAGCAGTTTTTTCTTCAAATGAAAACAAAAAATTAATGCTGTCCGCGAATGCTCTTTGTTCGGTATAAATTTCGACATATTGAACACCATGACACAACACTACACATACACTTTTCCAATTTATCACTCGCGCGCGTCTGACACTTGTTGATGACACAACAAAATGGCGCAGTGTCAAATCTTTTTATAGCAAAAACTGCATTGGTGCACCATCTGTTGTCTGAAATCCGCATTTCATACTTGTACACCTTATATATATATGTATATATATATATATATATATATATATATATATATATATATAATATATATATATATATATATATAGATATATATATATATATATATATATATTATATATATATATATATATATATATATATATATATATATATATATGTTTCAGGTTTTAGCTAATTACTGTATTAAAGAACGCCTTTGAACTACAAAATTGACTGACAGACACTGTGACCTAAGTTGAAAATATCTAAATGAACAATTTTCATTAAAATCGCTCCAGCGACCAATATACATATATACATTCTCGAAATCTGGTAGATTAATTTGGAAGCGGATTACCACGCATAAATATTACATGTGACCAAAAATACATATATAAGTATTAAATTGAGAATCTCCTTTTTTGAAGTCAGTTAAAACTAGTTACCTCCACAGATAATGGCCCTTGTGCAACTAAAACAGTTTTCCATAGTTATTCCAAATGAAAACTCAGCAAGCTTCATTCTTGCTTGGTTACTTAAACTGTCGGCACGTTTCAACACACTCACATATGCATCCGTTATGTTTAACGTTACCAAAAGTGATTTTGCATTTTTTAATATACTGCCATCTATGTGGAGCTCCTTGGTTAAAATCTGTAGTTGACATTCGGTTTCTAGCTGTATCAGCATGGCTGATATGTTGTACACATGAACTGCCATAAACTAAAAAAAAATACCATGTTACGTGCCTTTATAATAATAATAATCTTTATTGTGTAACATAAAGATTTTCCATTTATAAAAGAATTACATACGAATATTTTTATTTTCTTTTATTTATTTACAACTGAGCTCAACACAAAGTAATTAATATGGCCTTATGAAGCAATAAGTCTATACTTAACGATGTAAATAAAAAAAAGCATTACAAACACAAGTGCATATGTCACTGACACTTGAAACACAGTGTAAGTTCATAAAACTATAACAAATTCGCGAGGCCACGAACGAATTGTTTAAAAGGCATGCCAAAATCATATTGATGTGCTATTCGGTTATAAACTGAACATAACATAACATGATCATAACATAACATTCGTAGTAGATCGCGCCAGATAAAACTAGTTTCATGATCTACTAAGACCTCTGGGGACAACAAACTTGAGTTTTTCCAATAAAGAAGGTCAAAAAACATCACCATTAACGATATTAAACAAAAATGTTGTCAAATGGAAGTCTCTGCGATTTTAAAGGCGATCAAAATTAGACCGCTGTAATAATATCCCTCGCTGTGGGTACACTCCATCCTCTTTAAGGAAAGATATTTTAACAATTTTTTTGGCACTTGCCCCAATGCGAACCTATACAGCTCTGACCAAAAGTATTTGTCCCCCCTTCAGTTCTTAGAAATAAGATTTGTTATATCTCACAGCTTTTATGTTTATTTTTCTGAATTGGCACATCAAATGAAGTAACCAAAACAATGAATCCCAATGAAAAACCAACAGAACAAATTCTTGTAAATCAACAATGGCTGACTTACTTTATTCTTGCAATTATTTACTTGATTTTGAGATCTCGTAATGTACATATCGTTAATAATCTGTCAATTTTAGTGGTTTTCCACTTTTTTTTATGGGTCTAGCACACGTGCTACGGGGAAGTCCCTAAGGTGCTACAGAAGCGACACGTGTGCGGAGAAAGCGATTCACGTTGTTCTTGAATCGCTGTAAATGGTCCTCGGTGGGAAACACAGTCCTAGGCAAATTATTCCAAAGGGATGATAATTCTCCATATAAATGACTGCTTGAAAAGCGTTGTACGAGGAGTAACAAGCTGAATCTCATACGGATGTGAAGTATTAACGCGACGTGTACTTCTAACATGCACCGCCCTGGGAGGAATTAAGCGGGCTACATCCTTCGAACACTTTCCATGAAAATACTTGTAGAATAGGCTCAAGTCGCCAACCGTTCTTCGATGTTCCAGCGAATCAAGGCCGCCTGTCAGTTCCGGGTCTCCAATCAGACGAACAGCTCTTCTCTGAATAGAATCCAACAAATGCAGTGTATGTTTGGGAGCGGAGCCCCAAAGATGGGAGCAGTATTCCATAGTTGGTCGAATTTGAGCTTTGTAAAGAATTAACAGTTGTTGTGGAGTGTAAAGCTTTCTGGTTCGAAATAATATTCCCAACTTTTGAGACGCTCTCCTTGCTATGCCTGCAACATGTTCATGCCAGGACATATTTGCTCCCAAATTAAGGCCCAACAAATTGAATGACGATGTTAGAGGAATGGAGAAATTCCACTTGGTTACTGTCACCCCAAGATAGAATTTCTTCCAGGTCTTTGCTAAGTTGAACGACTTCCTGGCGTCTGCGGATATTTGTCGATGTACAAATGTTTAAAGGAATGAAGAAATAAGCGTACTGTCATCTGCAAAGCTGTAGATTCGATTCTAGGTCTTTTCCATCAGATCATTAATATAAATGAGAAAGAGAGTAGGAGAAAGTATGGAGCCTTGTGGTACACCGGCGTTGAGAGTGAAGGTGTTAGAAAGAAATCCGTCGACTGCCACTCGTAAAGAACGCTCTCTGAGGAAACATGAGAGCCACAAACAGAACTTTTCAGACATACCATAAGAAAAGCTTAAGTGTATATTATTACATAAAAATGCCAAAGAAATATGAATTGGATTTAGAAAAACGTATGAAACTACAGTTTCTTTTGGAAAGTGAAAAAATAAATCAGATATTGCAAAAATAGTAAAATGTTTACTTAGTACCGTAAGATATACTATAAATCGCTTTAAAAAGGTAAAAAACGCACAAAAACTTAAATAAGAGTGGTCGAAAATGCATTACAAATGCGCGAGAAGACTTGCAGTTGCCACATGCTTCTATGAAAAAACGCAAAAAGGCGTCTTCTAAGCTATATGCTGATTTTTCTGAGAAAAATTTCTGCTCGAACAGTGATAACAAGGCTTCAAAATCGTGAGCTTAAAGGTTGTAGAGCTAGAAAAAACCTACCTACTGGAGAAGAGTAAAAAGAGATGCGCTTGGCATTGGTCCAGAAGCATGAATTTTTCAACGCAGAGTATTGGTTTAATATGGTGTGGTCGGATGAGTCTAACTTCGAGGTATGTATTGTTTATTAAGTCTGGATATTGTTTAAACCATTTATTTTAGTAATTGAGTAACTCGAAAGTATTTTTTTTTTAAATTTTCTCTGACGTTTGTTTTTTGCCTTTGTTTTAGGTTTTTGGTACTCCTGGTGCTACCTACGTAAGGCGCCGAATTTTAGAAGAGTGTAATTCCGATTTGGTAGCACCCACTGTAAAATGCGGGGACGCCAGTATTATAGTGTGGGGGAGCGTGTCAGCAAGTGGTATATAAAGCTTTAAATCCTGAACTAGAACCATCATTTTGTAGATTGTATGGTGATATAAAACTTGGAAAAAGTGCGTTTCCAGCAAAATAATTCACAGTGTCACAAAGCGGCAGCGACAATGAAGTGTTTCCGGGAGAATAGGGTGGACCTTCTGAATTGTCCCTACAGTCGTCATATCTCAATCCTACAGAATATGTATGGTCAATCCTCAAGCGAAGAATCAAAGAATACTCCATCACATCAAAATATACCCTCAAATGCCTTTTCTTCGAAGAATGGAAGCTATTTCCTAAGGAGACTGAAACACTTAATTTCTTCATTATCAAAAAGAATAGCAGCGGTAATAAAAGCCAAAGAAATTGTACTAAATATTGATTCTTATAATAAATATACCAGTTTAATTTAATCTGTGATTTTAATTTTGTTCTACTCCAACAGATTTTCAAGATTTTGAAGTTTCTGTTAGGTAACAAATACTTTTGGACAAGGCTCTACTTACTATACGAGGGGAGACCCAAAAGTAACGGGAGATTAATTAAATTTTATCTACAAACAATTATTAATCTCCTTCAAAATACTCAACATTGGAGCTAATATACTTATCCAATCTTTATTCCATTGTTCAAAGTATTTTGTACGTTCGTCTGATTCAATGTCCTTCAGAACCTGCGTCGTTTTTTGTTTCACCCCGTCTACGTCAGCAAAATGTCCTCCTTTCAGGCCTCTTTTCATCCTGAAAAACAAAAAGAAGCTGCATGGAGCCAAATTCGGCGAGTAGGGTGGGTGTCAAAATTTGGCTGCCACTCTTCCCATTTCCAAATATTTTGATAAAACTCGCTGAATCGAGCTATAGTCAACTGGGGTAACTCTACTAGTTCATCAATATTCCTACGTCGATCTTCAAAAATTAATTCCCAAAGCTTATTGACATTTTCGTCAGTTCGAGAACTTGAAGGACGCCCGGAACGTGGTCTTCAATCGACATTTCATCTTTCTTGAAGCGGTTAAACCACTTGTAGTCTCGAGTTTTACTGATAACATCCTCTTTGTAAGCAGTTTTTAACATAACAGTTTTTGCGTTACTTTTTTTCAAGTAGAAAACAAAATTTTACAGCCGCACGTTGTTCCCGAGAATCGACCATCTTAAAAAACAACGTACACAAAATAAATTAAAAAAAAAATGAGGGGCCTCTCACAACCTTCTATAACGATACCGCTTGGCAGACCGACTTGGGAGGAGTGTAATTACTACACCCTAGCGGGCGAACCGTATACTACACGTACCAACCTAACCACAACACAATTCCCGTTACTTTTGGGCCCCCCTTCGTATATAGGTGACTATATTTCAATGTGCTTCTCACCAAGGATATAAACAAGATTCGTGTTGTTTCTGCTGTTATTTGGGCGAGTACTAAAACTTAACTTAAAAAAACAGAATCCCTAAATCATGTGTATGTTCTACTTTAACTATCACTGATGTATCAACACAATAATCATATAGCAAAGGGCACAATTTTTAGGTCAACTAGCGTTGAGCATTCGTTTATTAACAGCATATCAATTATGAATTCTGTTGAGAGCATTTTGAAATTTCTTGCAATTCTCAAGTCTCTCCACAGGTAAGTACAGTTTTAAGTCATCGGAAAATAGTTGATAATAGACATCTATAACTTCAGAGATATCGTACATAAATTTTTTTAGAAAATTAGTGCCCTAGGTGGAAGCCCTGGGATTCTCCTGATGAGACTCCAAAACATATTTAATTTTATATTGAACATATTGAGATCACTGTATCAAATATGATTCGAAAATGGTCACAAATTTGTCAGACAAACCGGGGGCTCTGATGTCTGGCCACAATGATCTTGTGGTCTATGCTCTCAAAAGCTTCAGAGAAATTGGTGTAAACCACACCAACTTGGCCCTTATTATTGATAAAACTTGATAAAAATTGTGCAAAATATAGCAGATTGGTGATAGTTGACCGTCATTTTAAAAAGTCATGTTGTTTTAGAGAAAGAAGCGGTTCAATTCTACTTATTAAATAGTAATATAATAACATCTCAAAAATTTTGGAAAAACCCAGAAAATTAACGGAACCGATCTATAACTACATATGTAGAAACTTTTCCACCTTTTTAAATACCAGGACATATTCTAGATAGGAAATTTCTAATGCATAATGAAAATCCACATTAATGGCCTTATTTGAGAGAGTCATGGAGAAAAATTATGTAAGGATAGATTGTTTGTATTATGTCAACACTGAATGGCGTATGTTCTATGCCACTTTATAAATAAGTTTTCAGATTATCTGAAAAAAGCAGCGCGTTGCTGGAGACGTTTTTACTTATATCATTTATAAATAGTAAGAACATTAGTGGTAAAAGGTTGCAGCACTACAGTGCCCCATTCCTTGGAACCAAAATACCTGATGCTCCCAGAGCTCCATAAGTAGGAAGCAAAGAAGGGAACAAGGCTAGGACTGAAAAAATACGATGGTCGACCTTATCAAAAGCTGTTGAGAGATTAGTTTAGAGCAACTCAACCATAACAAGTAAGCAGGGAAATCAGTCAGGGCCATAAGTGGCCTTATTCTCAAGTTTTGCCCTCAATTCCAGAACTATAATATGAGAGCAAGCATCGACAATAATATGTGAACACCTACTGTCCTACTTAGAGATGTAACGGGTACTCGATTCTTTTGGCTGGGCACCCAGGTTGGCTGGATACTTTATTACCCAGTCGGGTACCTCGACAAATTTTTTGAGCCTAATAACCCCGAAATTCAAAGTAACATTTATTTAAAAAATGCATAAGAGAAACAGTTTTTACATAACAACAACAATCCTCAACTATTTATATTACTACAAAAGTCACACATAGAATCCCCTAATATTTAAAATTGAACAAAAATAAATTGTGATGTAGGTATGTTAGTATTTCACCATTTTCAGACGATGATCTGTTCTTTTTCTCTTCATATACATTTCGAACCACGGAAAATAGCCTTTCAGTAAATATTAAAGAACCTGTTGCTAAAAGAAACTTGAGAGCAAGTTCTCCTAGCCTAGAAAAATTCTGGAACTTAATCTGCCACTATTTTAAAACGAGCTTACTTTCCACTTGGCTGACTTAAATAAGAGACCTCTTTATTTTTATCTTTAGTTTGACCAATATTAGGGAGTCCATCCCAAAATGTCCGCTTCTGTTTCTTACCTTTTTTTGGTATTGTTAAGCTTTTTAAAATACTAAGTGGGACATCGTTCCAGGAGTCTGATTCCGATACTGATACATCTTCATTGGGGTTGAATATTTACTTTAAACAGTATTGCTTGTTTGATGTTTTTCAAAAAGTCTTTTTAATCTATTCTTTGTTAGTGAAATATGCATCTTTAAACCTTTAATCCAGTAACGTGGCAATTACATAATATATTTATATATATAAATAATATGTATATATA
>CM032455.1:101250104-101260312 GCA_019049505.1 Pachyrhynchus sulphureomaculatus | reverse complement strand
TATATATTGCTATATATTATATATACTATATATATATTCTATTATATATATATATATACTATATATATATATACTATATATATATATATATACATATATATAACTATACTATATATATATATATATATATATATATATATATATATATATATAT
The DNA here is from genome assembly GCA_019049505.1 of Pachyrhynchus sulphureomaculatus. NCBI lineage: Eukaryota > Metazoa > Arthropoda > Insecta > Coleoptera > Curculionidae > Pachyrhynchus > Pachyrhynchus sulphureomaculatus. Next base: position 101,260,158 of record CM032455.1, on the reverse strand, counting down.
ACTATATATATATACTATATATATATATATATAATATATATATATATATATATATATATATATATATATATATATATATATATAATATATATATATATATATATATATATATATATATATATTAATATATATATATATATATATATATATATATATATATTATATATATATATATATATATATATATATATATATATATATATATATATATATATATATATATATATATATATATATATATATATATATATATATATATATACGTATATATATAAATATATAATATATATATATATATAATATATATATATATATATATATATATATATATATATACTATATATATATATATATATATATATATATATATATATATATATATATATACTATATATAGTATATATATATATATATATATATATATATATATATTATATATATATATATATATATATATATATATATATATATATATATATATATATATATATATATATATATATATATATATATATATATATATATATATATATATATATATTATATATATATTATATATATATATATATATATATATATATATATATATATATATTATATATATATATATATATATATATATATATATATATATATATATATATATATATATATATATATATATATATATATATATATATATACTATATATATATATATATATATACTATATATATACTATATATATACTATATATATATATATATATATATATATATATATATATATATATATATATACTATATATATATATATATATATATATATATATATATATATATATATATATATATATATATATATATATATATATATACTATATATATGTATACTATATATATATACTATATATATATATATATATATTATATATATATATATATATATATATATATATATATCAATGATCTCACTGGTATTTAGAGTAAGGCTTCCCTGTTTTCCTCCTATACACAAATATTTGGTTTTCTTGCAGTTAACTGTTAAACCTCAGTTTTTATAACTTCAAACAGTTTTCTTCCGTTAGCCTGAGCGATAACCACCTGATCGTCGGCAAAATGTAGAGTGTACAACATTGTTCGGCAGTCAGCTGTATTCCCATTCCTCCATATGCTCTTCGCCATCTCTCTAATGCCTCATTCAGATAAATTTTAAATAATGTAGGAGACAGATAGCAACCCTGCCTGACACCCTTTGTTAAAGAAAAATTTTCAGAGAGGATGGTTCCCAACTTTATTCGCGAACGTGACTGATCGTACAGGTGTTTTACTGTGGCGATTGCTGTACTGTTTATGGTTGATCGTTCTAATATTTGCCATAGTTTTTTTCACTGGCTAGTATTATAACACCTAAATTTGGCTTTGCATTTTAATCTGGCCATCTTAAAAAAATTACGGTCAAAGAATCCGATTTTTGCGAGTTATGTGAAACTGTTGGTGACTTGAATCTTATTTTTTTAACGTCGCAAATATAGTAATGATCTATATCCAAAATTAATAAAGAATACCACGACTGTTAAACTTTCTACAGTACTCACAGTTTTAGACAACTTTCGAACTGAAAGGATTATCATATCTTATTTACACAAAAAACAATATTATACTTTGAATTCTGAATATAACTATTGCCTTGCTTGTAAAAATCTCATCCCAAATTTATATGTTACCCCAGGCCTATCTGTTTATTTTAAAATGTTCTGATTGGCCCAGAGCCAGAAGAGTGTAAATCTTTCTATATTACTGATAGGGAAGGTCATTTTTTTTTTATCATTTTATAATAAGTAGCAACGGCTCAATCTCAGCAAAGAGTTTTTAACACACTGAAAATTCAGTATAAAATGTTCCAATTAGCTAAGCCAAAATTTTAAAAAAAATTATATGTAGATAAAAGCATATTCTGTTTTTTTTTTCTTTTTTTTATGGGTCTAGCACACGTGCTGTAGGGAACTCCCTAAAGCGCTACAGGAGCGACATGTGTGCGGAAAAAAAAAAGCGATTCACGTTGTTCTTGAATGGCTGTAAATTGTACTCGGTCAGAAATACAGTCCTGGGCAAATCATTCCATAGAAATGAGGTTCTCCATATAAAAGACTGTTTAAAAAGGGTTGTACGAGAAATGACTAGTTGAACTCCATAAGGATGTGATGTATTCGCGCGACGTGTATTTCTAACATGCACCGCTCTGGGAGGCATTAACTGGGCTATATTCTTCGAACACTCCATAAAAATACTTGTAGAATAGGCTCAAGTCGCCAATCGTTCTTCGATGTTCCAACGAATCAGTTCCGGGTCTCCAATCAGACGAACAGCTCTTCTCTGAATAGAATCCAACAAATACAGTGGATGTTTGGGAGCGGAGCTCCAAACATTGGAGTAGTATTCCAGAGTTGATCGAATTTGAGTTTTGTAAAGAGGAGTGTAAAGCTTTCTGGTTCGAAATGATATTCCCAACTTTTGAGAAGCTCTCCTTACTATGCCTGCAACATGTTCATGCCAGGGCATATTTGCTCCCAAATTAACGCCCAACAAATTGAGTGACGATGCTAGAGAAATGGAGTGCCCCGACATAACCATGTTTGTTAACTTTTTTAGAAAGAACTGCCGCTTGGGTTTTGTAGCGTTAAATTTCACTTGGTTACTGTCACCCCAAGATAGAATTTCTTCCAGGTCTTTGTTAAGTTGAATGACTTCCTGCTATCTGCGGATATTCGTCTGAGTGTAGCCGACGTCTGAGCGTTCGAAGTGAATGAAGAGATAAGCCTACTGTCATCTGCAAAGCTGTAGATTGGATTCCCGGTCTTTTCCAGCATGTCGTTAATGTAAATGAGAAAGACAGTAGGACAGTATGGAGCCTTGGGGCACACCGGCGTTGATAGTGAAGGTGTTAGAAAGAAACCCGTCGACTGTAGGATAGGTTGAAAAGTCTACAGAAAACTGGTGTTAGTTTCCTCGCACAGTTTTTGAGAACTATGGCAGGTATTCCGTCAGCGCCAGAAGCTTTTTTGGTGTCTAGCTTCATTAAAATACGTTTTATGATACGCTGTCTGAAGACAATATCGGGCATCCTTGGCTGCATTATGGGAATAATAGGTGGTGTTTTCCCTTGGAAATCGACAGTAGAATGTGAAGCAAAGAGTTCAGCCAACAAGTTCGCTTTCTCAAGAGGTGTTGTTGCAATAGAATTATCTGGCCGTGTGAGTGGTGAAATTTTGACTAATTGCCTTAGCGACTGATCAAAAGGACTTGGAACTGTTGGGACAAGCGAGAAGTTTGTTTCTAATTCGTTGATTGTGTGCCTCCTTGGTTTCCTCGATAATTTCTTTGCATCTGTTCTGGGCACGAACAAAGGTGTTACGATTTATGGTGTTAGGATTTTCACGCCATTGTCGGTAGGCAAGATGTTTAGAAGCAACAGCTTCTTTGCGTTTTCGGTCAACCAAGGTTTGCCGTTGGAATGGCATTTCTTCGAAATTTTATTTATATTATTCAAAACTAATCTCGTTATTGCATTTGTTATAATGTTAAAACATATAGTGTTTTTTAGGTTAGGACGTATTTTAACAGCTTATAGTATGTGATAAAATAAAATACTTCACTTTATATTTTCTATATAAAGGTCAAATACCAAATGACCTCTTGAAGTCATTTCACACTTGTCATATTTCAATATGGTAGCAACTGTACCATCATTCTAGCAAATTTTTTGTACTATCATAATACTTCGCTTCAAAGTTTTGTTTACAATTCTTTTTTCAATTTTTTTATACAACATGGAACTGTGAACCGAGTTCTGTAAGTGATATTTTTAAACAGTAAATTTAGCGGTAAAATTACCCAGAAGTAAAAATTGTATCAAAACCACGGGATTTCACATTTCTTCTCTCACTATCTTTGTTTCTCAGTGGTCAGAAGATTCATATTTTCGCCGCTAGATCGTGTCAGAAAAGACTGCCAAAATAGAAGCGTACATTACCGGCAATTTACCGGTTTTCCCGTTTTTGGTAACTTACCGGTAAAATTTAAATCTTACTGGTAGTTTTTAAGCACTAGTTGGATTCAATTATAGGATGTTTTTTGAAAATTTTGAATAAGCGATATTGGCCAAAGTGACATTTTAGTGAATATGATCACCTGTTAAAAAATACTTTATCTAAAAAACAGCCTGAATTCGCTTCAAATAATTTTTATGTATTCCTATGTTTCTTTTTCAGAATAAGTATAGTAAAACCAAAACCATCAGAATCAGACAATATAATAAGAATGCCTAGGGGACCTGATGGAACAAAAGGTTTTAAGATTCGTAGATAGTAAAAAGTATAAAATATTATATAGTTAAGTAAAAAACTCATTGTTTATAACATTTTTAAAACATTCATTTATGCTTTTTTCCTACAATTTATTTATATTATTCAAAACTAATCTCGTTATTGCATTTGTTATGATTTTAGATCACACTTTTTTTTCTTTTTAAGAGTTCATTTTTGTATCTCTAGGATTGTTAATAGTGTTCATTATTTACATTTTATCATTTATTAACCAATTTTAATCATCGACTGCTAAGAATATTTAAAAATTAAAGTTTGTACTTCTTATGATACTTCCTAACTTTAGATGTATTTTTGCACTCAAAAAATCAATATCTGGTGCAATATTTAAGCATGGACAATATTTTTAATAAATTTAAATAACCCTTTTATATCACCAAAATTCAGCATTTACTGGAAGTACCTTATATCAATTTAAATATATTTATCTAAAGCATCTTATTTATTTTATCCTCGCTTTTGTATATTTTATTACTCCTATTTACTTTAATGTATCGTTGTATATATAAAATATCAAGGGGGATGGACAAAAGTGGTTCAAAATAATGGTGTTATGCTCTACGAGTGGCCAATGCGACGAATCGCCATACAGTCAGTCGTGGTATTTTCTTTTCAATTTTTAAAGTTGCTCTAAATGATAGTGGCGGCGTTACGGTATATTGCTAGAGCTTTACCCCAATGATTTCATATCACTATAGAAATATTTCCCTAACGGTAGCGAGGGAAATATCGGGCAAACCCAATGATGTGAAGTTAGAACTAGATGAAAAACGGCCAGCAGAACTAATAATCTCTCTGCCTTTATTACATACACTCCTGGACAAAATTAACGCAACAATATATTAAATCATACAAATCTCTATAATGAATTAATTTTAATAATTTTTTATGAACATTGGTTATACTAAAAGTTAGAAAAAACTTATTTGGATACTTTAAAAGTGAATTAGCTACCAAATTTCTCTATAAGATTCGAATTAAAATTATTCTTAAGACCTAATAACAAAATGGTTGAAATTATGTAATAATGAAAAAAATAAACTGGGACACTAGTGGCAAAATTAATGGTGTAACTGGGACACTAGTAGCGTGTGTAACCTCCTCTACTTCGGATGACAGCGTTTATGCGCCTAGGCATGCTTATAATTAAATTTTGCATAAAATCTTGAGGAATTTGCTCCCATTCTGTGATAACTGCATTTTCAAGTTCCCTCAGATTTCTAGGTGCAGGTATATGACGTTTCACTTTTTGCTTAAGGTGATCCCATACATGTTCTATCGGATTCAGATCCGGGCTTTTTGGTGGCCATTGCATAATCGGTATATCAACTTGATTAAGATCATCGAGTACCTCCCTAGCCACGTGAGGTCGAGCGTTGTCTTGCATAAACAGGAAATTGGGCCCCACAAAATGACCGAAAGGCATCACATGTTCTATTACAATATTCTCAAGATAGTAGTCGGCATTCATGGATCTCGTACGGACAGGAACTAACTCTGTGCGAGCATCAAAGTAGATGCCACCCCAGAACATAACAGAGCCACCGCCGAATGGAATACTTGCAGAGATATTGCAAGGAGCAAACCTCTCTCCTGGTCTTCGCCATACTCACTCACGACCATCTGGATGTTTTAGACTAACCCTAGTTTCATCTGTGAAGAAAACTTGTTTCCAATCATCCACAGACCAGTTTTCGTGATTTCGAGCAAAACGTAACCTGGCAACTCTGTTCTCTCTAGTAAGCAAGGGCGCAGTGGCTGGTCTCCTACTGTTTAATCCAGCTTCATTTAACCGTCTTCTGTTTTAGAAGAAATTGTGACATTGCGAACAGTTTCAAGCTTACTTTTAAAGAAAATCTATCGCATTATTATAGAAAATTGTTTATCTTCTAAAAAATTCTTTAAAACTGTAAATCTAAACGAATTGTTTTGATTTCTGTCATGAACAACGAAACAAAATATGCATAGCCTACTATTCAAATACTCGATAAACTTTAAAACTGACATAAGAAAAAGATAAATTAATTGTCAGATTCTTGCGTTAATTTTGTCAAGGAGTTTATTTTCATTTTTTTCCTGGTGTATTTCTCACTGGGGGGGGGGGTATAGGATTTTACAAGGGAGAACATGACCCCGACACCGAAAGACTGCTGTTGCTGTTAAATGAACAATTATGAGAATGAACTAAAAAAAACTAATTTTACTGTGGGTTCAATTTTCGCTTGTTTCTTGTAAAAACATTATTGGTATGGTCCACTTTTGCCCCGCCCTAAATATCAATAATTCTAATGCAGGAATCTTAGACAAGAGAGCAATGTAAACAAATTAATGCTACAACCTGTTATTCACAACCTACTTTTATTTACAGTTGGTTTATTACACTTTTGCTTTAACTGTATGAATTGTGCCTTAGAAAAATCTCGGAGGAACTTCATGAAAGAAATTGCTGATTGAAAATTTTGTTTTTGTGCCTTTGCATTTACATGATTTTTTAAATCGTATTTTATAAAATACTTACAAGTAACTCTAGTTGAAGGTGGGTTGATAAATTATGTCAAAACAATGAACAACCAGAAGTAAAAAAATTGAGATAATTTTTTTTTTGAAATCCTAACTTTTTTACTTTTAAATCATCAATTAATTAAGGGCGGGTTTATCAATGTCGTGCCAAGGGTTAACTGCAACTGCGTCATAATTAAGACAGCTAATTGGTAGTATATAACACTTGGAATTAGTGTTAACTACGCGTTGATAAACTGAACCTCAGTTACTTGGATTTGCTGTTTTTTTAACGCTTTCATTCCCAAAGGTGAAATAGTTAAAATTAATCACTCATCTATGAAAAGAGTTTTAAGGGGGGTTTCTGATGTAAAGTGGTAAAAATACGAGATCTGTTTTTTTTTAAGAACTTCCTAAACTATTGTGGTTGGCAATAAAAGTGTTAAAATACAACACATTTAACATTGAACTTCTAATGAGGATATAAAGTAGTATTGTTTTATAATGGTAAGAGAAAAATGATCATTGATGATAAGAGCTATATACCTTTTTTTTTATAACATATCGTCCCTACCATGTCAAACTATCGAATACGAAAATGGGTAGTTTTCAGGAGAGGAAAAAAACCACTTTAATAGTGAAGACAAAATTAGCACATTGCCAAAATTGCAAAGTTTAATACTTTTCCTACACATTTTTTAAACCTTTTTAGGATATTATCAATATTTAGTCAGTTTAATCTTTTTTTATTTTAAATTAGTTTTTTTCACATTCGATAGTTTGACATGGTAGGGACGATATAAGCTTTTTGTGACATCGAAATAAATAATTATTTTGCTAACTTCCGATAATTTTTTAAATTTTAGAATAATTTCAGTTATATATGTTTTTTGATGATAGAACCAGATAGATTCTGATGTTACAAATGATGATCAAGATCCAATTGTAATAAATGTTTATTAGATTTGTGACAAAAACAGTAATTTTGAAAGTAATCATTCACATTTTTAACACGAGTGATTTGCTTTTTTAGCATTTTTATTTGAAGCTGGTAAAAGTTCTTTTACATGAAATTACATCATATTGATGTTCAATTAAACGATGACCAGCAAAAACACTAGCAGTTTTTATTTGTGCATGTAAAGAAGTAATTTTTGATATACACAAATTTTTTTATATTCGAGAGACAAGGAGATAAATAATTAAAATGGTGTTTTATATCGAAACTAATATTCGAAATAGTACATTGTTTTTATTAAAAGTAATAACAGCAGTAGGAAAATTTTCTACGTAAAATACTATGACCGTTTTTGTTTTTTAAATACATTGTATGTATTTTTTAATTGTATTTGGACCTAATAAAAATTTGCACACAAAAAAATTTTTTCTTGCATGAAATTTTGAAATTATTAAAAAAATAAAAAACTTATTACGTAATAACTGTATTCACTAAAGCTTAAATTTGGATCTTATTTGAATAGTTTTAAACTAGAACATTTAGCCCTAATCGATCAATATTGTACGCGCACACAAGCTTCAGTAAGAATCAAGGACTTCGACATTTTTAACAAATCTTTAATAGACTGTAGTTTATAAAAGATATCTGGACAATTCTTTTATTTTTTTACTTTGATTGTAGTTTAATATTTAGGATATAATAGTCAAAAAATGACAAAAGGAATAAAAATAAATATTTTTTAAGTACTCTTCGCCCGACTAAACTTTGCAAACCAAAATTCTGAGTTATTTTTCTTGAGCAGTCTAAAGCCAATGTTTTTTTTTATTGATTAATGAATATATATTTAAATATTTATTTATTATAAATAAATTAAAAAGTTTTCTGGATCTTTTCCTTTAGCTTGTAGTTTTTCGATATTTACACGTTTCAAAATCGATTAGGACTATTAAATAATTATATATTTTTGAAATAAAACAACAGTGTAAGCTAATGAGAAGCTACAAAAATTAACTTCTGTGACAGTTGGACGAGGACTTAAATCTTCTCTTTGTTTGCATATGTAAATAAGTAATTAAATTAAAAAATATATAATTCTTAATTTTTTTATATTTTGTGATACAAAAAATGTCCCTGCAGTGACTATAGGTATCTTATTCTATTTGTATATTTCAGGTTGTGCAATGTAACCTAATAAAATAAATGTATTTTTTATTTCAGAAATGTTTAGTTTTTTTTCATATTTACGTTAAAACCATGATCACACAACTCACCTGTCCTAAAAACTGGCTGATTGGATCGACTGCTAATGAATCAGCCAAACTTCCAAATTTAAAGAATTCATTGGTACACTGGCTTTCTAAATATCATCTCAGTCTAATCCAGAGGTTCCCAACCTTTTCAGGACCACCGCCACCTTCACAAGAAAAAAAATCCAACTTCTTCCATAATAGTTAATTATACCAAATATTAAAATATTGTTGCGTATTATCTACATCTATTTTATCTATCTATCTCTCTATTAAGAATCAGAAAGTAGAAATTAATTAAAACGACCTTCAAACGCAGTAAAAGATTGTTTATCAAAAATTAAAAATAAACCTCAAACAATAAGAAATAAAAAAATTAATGATATGGCTGAGGCTGGTGGAGTTTTAACAATTTGTTAATGTCGGGGTCCAATTTCGTTAACATCAGTCGCAAATTGCCACGTTCAGTCATGTGCAGTCTATCCCTTTTCTTAGTAAATTAGCTACTGCACTGAACCCACGCTCAGCCAAATACGATGAAGGAAAAGCAGTTAAAAATTTCTGTACTCTTGCCCACAACCCAGGGTAGAGAGTTGGTATTGATTTTTGAAGCTAGAACTCTTGGTATCTATTTCTGAATTTTACTTTTAGTTCTTCGTTGTGAGTTCTACGAGTTCCTTTTCTAAATTTGATGATTCTGCTGTATCTGCATTTGCGAAAGGATCTAAAACCAAATTTGGATATTCCTGTTTAAAATATCCTGGAATCGCTCCGTAAAATCAGCATGAAGAACGTCCAAGTGTTGGCAGTAAGTAAGTAAATCTTCCTGTTTTACAGAGACCACTGATAATGTGGGAAAGTGGCTATATTCACCTCTACCTAGATTTTGTTTGAACAGAAGTTTTCCCACAAAAGCAGCCATGACGTTTCTTGTTTTAATTAAATTCAACTCGGCACCTTACAGTTGTAAATTGACTTCATTAAATA
>CM032455.1:101160104-101245104 GCA_019049505.1 Pachyrhynchus sulphureomaculatus | reverse complement strand
ATCCCGACCATGAACTTGTCGGAGTTCCTACTGGACCTCAACGCCGGTCAAGTGACGATTTCTTAGTGTTGGGTTGACAATGAAGTGGTCGTCTCGCTCTGAGGTACACCTTCTTCTTCATGATCCTGGTCTCCATGTAAAGGTGCCAGTCTCTTGGTAACGTCTGTAGACTCTGGAGACAGGTAACGTCTGTAGACTCTGGAGACGGCCGACTGATAGTTGCGCAGCGACTACACGTTGATTATGTTATTCTTGCAATAGGGCAATAACTTGTGCCATTTCTTCCGGGGTGGTATCCATTTTCCGATGATGTAATTAGTGAGCAGATATAGCAGAGATGTTGACGGTTCAAGTTCCGATAAAGGAATGATATTAAAGTGCAGTTGCACGTGTTTTTATAGGGATGACTAACGCGCAACGAATACGTTGCTGAGCGAGTAAAAACGGTTCTATTGAGTAAAGCCGTTTTAATCAGTAAAACTTTTTGAAAATCCAAATATTTTTGGTATTATTGGAAAGAGCAGAAAATCAGCATTCTTATGATACTAAAAATAATATCACTTTTTGGAAATTAAATTCAAGGATTGGTGTTAAATGAAGCAAAATCGTTTAAGTCGATTTTTTATTCACCAGTATGTATATATATATATATATTATATATATATATATATATATATATATATATATATATATATATATATATATATATATATATATATATATATATATATATACCATACCATATATATTTTATACACATTCATTTACACTGTAAAAATCTCAAGCAGTTGCACTTGATATATCCAAGGCATTCGACCGTGTTTGGCATGATGGATTGTTGGCTAAGCTCTGTTCTTTTAGTATGTCTGAAAAATTTTGTTTATGACTCTCGTGTTTCCTTAGAGAGCGTTTTTTACGAGTGGCGGTTGACGGATTTCTTTACTACCAACGCCGGTGTGCCCCAAGGGTCCATACTGTCTCCTACTATATTTCTCCTCTACATTAACGATCTGCTGGAAAGGACCAGAAATCCAATCTACAACTTTGCAGATGACAGTATGGTTATTTCTACATTCACTTTGAACGCTTGAACATCGGCTACTCACGCAAATATCTGCAAACAGCAGGAAGTCGTTCAACTTAACAAAGACCTGGAAGAAAATCTATTTTGGAGTGACAATAACCGCGTAGAATCTAACGCTGCAAAAACTCAGGTGGCAGATTTATTTTTTAATTGAAAATAGTCGCTACTTTCAAACTTTTGGACGTACTATATACAAATATAACCTGTACAGTGCTGAACACAGACTAAAAAACCAGCTTTTATTAATGTCTAGTATACGGGAATCACAGACTACATGATGTCTTTTCTGGTCGAATTGTTGTATGTTGCTATTATTTCCTTTTGTAATTAAGGGGGACCATCATTTTACAGCACTGTAAAATCTTTACAGCAACTAAAATTTGGCGGAATTAATTTTCCGTATTGTTAATCCCTTCAAATTATGGTTGCTTTTAATGTCGTCCTACGTTCTTTTGTTTAATGTTTTAAAATGGCGTCTCCATTTAATTACAAACGGGAATTTCAACAGCTTGATAATGGGAGTTGGTATCATACAGTGAAAAATCGTTTGAATACTCGCGTGTGTTCCAAGACATCTCAAATAGTGTTGTTTGAAATCGGTTCATCGGTAGTTAGAGTAGGAAATTAACGAAAAGAGATAATTATTCCGAAATGAATCTATCTTTACGTGAGTTTGTCTAAGTGGAAAATCACTAGGTAATTAAACGATCAGGTGATATTGTCATTTGTCAATTTTTCTCAAGAATGTTGGCAATTCTATGGATTAACTATTACTAGTAATAACTAACTACGTTCAAATATTGATTCCATCGACTGTCCTACGAGAAATGGAGTGGAAAAGTAAAGCAATTAGCACTTGACCGTTACGCGTCACTAATTTCAACAACAGACTGTGTTCCTTTACCAGGTGATTGATATTAACAGACAGCTATTAAATATCAAATCCAGGAAAGATTAGTGACATGGAGATTAAAAATACTCCACTAATGATTAAAACTTTATCTATACATTATTAAAACTTAATATACATATATAAATATTAAATAAAAAATCAGTCATTTCCCCTTAAAGAAATAGTCCAATAAAACTAAATATATTTACGCTTGCATTTGCTGGGGTTTCTAATTGTTTTTTCTTACTTTCTTCATTTTTCGGTTCATACCTCAAATCTTCATAAGGATTGCCCGTAACCATTGCCTTTTGAGCTTCTTTTTCCAAACAAATCTGAAGCATTTGCTTATTTAAAACAGGTACTACTAAATTGTATTTGGCTATTTTTTTATTTATTTTATCTACAATTTTTTTATATTTATATACTCGTTCACTCCATTCGATATTGTCTTCTACAGTTAAGGGATAAGGTCCAAAATATTGTCTTTCTGTAAATAATTTTTTCCTAAAGCCTCTTGCTTCTTCACGAATTTCTTTTTGGAGAAGTATCCATTCGGGAGTAAATCCATTGTCTATTAATACCTTAATAAGGGAAACAACTTATGTTAACACCACTGCTTGATATCTAATAATACTATATTGCTATTATAAATATACTATAAACTTCTCGACTTTTGAAATATATGATGATTCGAATAAAGAATAAATTCTTTAAAATTAAATATTTTAACCAAATAAATTGTAGTAATGAGAATGATTTATTTTTAAGTTTTTTATTGAATGTATGTACAATTTAACAATGTTCCCTTCAAAATATGCTTCTTGGGACACTATTTAGGCAGCAAGTTTCAAGTAATCTTCATATAACATAAACATATTAAACAATATACAATCATCTCCCTGAAAAGTCGAGAAGTTCATAAATTAAACTATCCGTAACAGAAAGATACAGTGCATTTTTAGCATTTCAAACGATTAAGGTTTTGAAATAACAATCGATTTTGATGAACTTAAAAGTACGTTTTCTCTAGAATTTTACTGATGAAGCCCCTTAGTTTCTACAAAAACTTTAATAGTGTTATACTGGATGAGAAGGATAGTAATGCAAACTTTAAAAAAGCTAGATAGTCTGAGTAAAATGTGCTTATTTATTGTGGTATATTACGCTAGATTTAAATGTAAATACATCAGCTATTTACTGTTAAAACTGTAACAGTCATATCTTTCATATTTTACATCAGAACAGATTCATTCTTTGCTTTAATCAGCAACTACCATATGAACTTACATATTGAAATCATTCTCTTCTTATACCATCTTATATCATCAGCAGCGCGCCGAGCCGCTTGCTGATGGTACACTGACATTTCCAGCGCGCATTATATGCTTGTAGGTCATTTTGTTATTCGCTTGTAGAAATGACGGACTGACCGGCCAACGGTGAGGAAACTACTTTCTTTCTGCCTCTGACAAAGACATTGGCGCCGAGTGGGAGGACCTCTTATGACCATCAGCCCGTTTCTGTCTAGTGCGCAACGAGTGTAGTAGACCCCTTATGACCAGTACGCCATCTCTGTTTAACACGAAACTAGAGGTATACTGCAGGCCTGTTCGACGAGTATGCGTCATTCTGAGAACCATCACACACACTCACACTCGCTGATGAGGCGAACCGTTACGGGCTTGTATAATCAGCAGTCCGTCAGTGTCTACCACACATCTAGAGATGTATTGCGAACCCGTTCGACCAGTATGGATTTTTTTGTGATATATGCACCAAACCAGATTCATCCCAACTTTGACTCAAAAGACTGGCTGTGCGACTCCCTGACAGACGAACTCTCCCCGACGTACCTACACTTTAGAAGCATATCAAGTACCAAACCTAACTAGCTGTGAACGCGCATGGAGGACACGGTGCTTATCCGCGAAATCAACGTTGGGTTGGAGTTGAACCCAAGCCGACTTGCTGCCAGTCCAGAGGAGCTTTTCACGGAGCCATGGAGAGTATGAACTTTCTTAATGCACTGAAACCAGTAAAGTTATACTCGGTGTTCGAGAATCATTAACAGTCTAAAAGTCACTAAAAGGACTAAAAGTATAACCCAATCTGTCACGGAATCTAAAACATCTAGTTTTCCAATTCACTTCTATTTTTAACAAACCTTTGGTACCGTAAACATTACCAAAAAAGCGATTTGTAAGAAAATTGAATATGAAGACTGAGAATCAAGGCCTTGGACCAGGTGGCAAATATAACAAGTTTTATAGTTTCATCATCTTTCATTTTCATCAGTTTCGTCATTAATAAAAATGAATATTCTGATTTTGTATTTCTCAGCATCATAACTTTAGCTGGCTTACTGCTGTTCTTGTCGATTTAAGCCCCTAATTATCAAATTAGACCAGTTTTATGTTAAACTTTTTTAGTGAATGAGGCAATAAAACTCTTATAAACTATTATTTTCTAACAATATTGATATATTTTTAGTTATTGATCATTTATGATTACTACTCCCTCTTGAGTAGGATGAATATCTAAAGCTGGACTCGATGGATGGAGGTCAGACACGACAAAACGCTCACGGCATATTGTTAATGGGAGCCGCTTAAAGAAGAAAACGTTAACGTTCTTCTTTAAGTCCTAGGTCCTATCTTATTGACATAACGATGGCGTAAAATGTGATCGCCAAAAAGTTTCTTTCTGATCTATTAATCAGGCTATAAGCTTACCAACCATTATGCTATTAGTAGTACTATTAAAAAACGATAAACACGTCTACAAATAATGACCTAGATTAACTAACTCAACTGATATATGGCAGACAACTTTGTTAACAAAAAAAAGTTATCATAAACTTCAAATTGTACATTACTTCCATTTGCTGCCTTGTAATACTTGAAACTTCAGGTGGAAAATGAATTTTTTTTACGAATAGTTTATTTAAAAACACAGAACTTAATTTTCTGTTTAACTAAAAAGTAGAAAAGACAACTGTCTCACCTCATTTAATTTATGAGTAATAAAATCCACATACGGGTTTCTAGTATCATAACTTGGCAAAGGTTTACCACTATTTTTCAAATTGCTAAATTCTCCTTTGGACATTGATTCTTGTATTAAATCTTCTACTAATCGGTCAAAACCATACCTATTAATTTATAAACAAAAATAATAAAATAAATAATTAGGCCGATAAACACATATTGGAAATAATTAAAATGAATAAAAACAAATATGTCACAAATGTTTAATATGTAGTGCTTCAACTACAGGCTATAATGGTAAATTTTAATATAGGCCACAAAAAATAACTTTTAAAACAGTTTTTTGCAATATTTTCAAAGTATTTAAGATGGAGATTCGAAATTTGACATGCTTTATAAAACTGGATACTGCTAAATATTCCTCAGTTTAAATAAAGATATTTTTCCAGAGGCGTCATAAGGGAGTAAATATTATTCCTCGAACGTTTATGTTTGCAGAATTTTAGTTATGACTCGAATTTATGGAAAAAAGATATTCTTGTTGCATCTCAATAGAATGTACGTTCTTAAATACAATCGATTGAGAAAAAGACAGAAAACGCTAATTTCCAGAGTTAAAGGTAAAGGGAGCTACAGATTTTTTCATATGGCAACCGTTATGGTTACTGTTGGCAAAAGAACAATGCAATTACTGTCATTTGTCAACCCAGTGGTTGATAAGCGACATTAAATAGGTTGTTCTTCTGACAACCGTAAATGCCTTTTTTTGAAAGCATATTTATTTTTAGTGTTCCATACAGAACACTTATAAGATCACTTCGGTGTTCATGTATCACATCTGATTTTCCCCGAAATTATTTGACATGGGAAGTTGAAATTTGGCATACATATTGACGTCCCAATTAGAGTCGTACAGTTTTGAAAGTTAAATTTTGACTTAAGCAGTTAGTTTTGGGGGGGTGAAAAGAGAAGTGAAAAAAAATTTTTTATCAGGTCATGAAGTGGGGAAGCTTGTGAAAACACAAGTTTAATAATTAATATAATGTGTAATTGTATTATTTAAAAAAAAAAAATGGCCAAAAATCTCTGCCCTTGAAAAATACTGATCAAAAGATTTTTAAAAAATTCTGGAATATTCTTCATAAAGTGTAGATTGGGCAAAAATTACCATGAGTGCATTACGTTTGATAATTAATCTGGTATAAAAAATTATCTTCCTTAACAATATGGTGGAAGTTCTGTTAATATACTTATTAGTACATACACTAGATTGAGCTAGACTGATTTATTGGCTATTAGGTAGCTAAGGTACTATAACTATTATTCGTTATTAACTAAAAAAAAAAAATGTGAAAATACATATTGGATCTTAAGATGTCACTTATACAACCTTATAGGACAAACTTTTTATCGGAAATATGTTGATCAGTGATGAATGAAATCCTATAATAATTTTTTGGACTTTATTTTTACTTATCTGGCTATTATTATGTATTTTATGTAAATAAATTCCTCATATTTGTTTATTTTCTCCATTAACTCTGAAATAGAGAATATTTTGAGATTTTTATGAAAGATAAAAATATATTTACTTTTCTTAAAAAATTTGTAGTTAATTTGTTATGACATGTTTCCAATTTGTTATACCAATATGTATACAATTTTTAATGGTATTTTCAACAATACCATTTGGGTTACTTCATATCAGTTAACCCCATCTAAACTTTAGGTTATTATACCATTCTTCCAATTTTGACAGTTACCTTGGCTAGGGTTACAAAATCTTATGTGAACTATATGCAATTTTAAATAACTTATTTTTATTTGCCATAAAACAGCATGCCAGCTAGGCATTTTCTGAGTAGAAGAATTTAGAATAAACTTTGACAAATAATTAACAATGTGTTAGGAGAAAAAAAGGATGGTCCGTAGCTCCCTGTATCTTCAGAATCATCAGTTATATGAGCAGGGACACCATCCCTGCAGGAGAGTGACCTGATACTAGATTATACCTGTATAGAGTAGAAATGTTTTAAAACCCAATGGGAAATACTGGCATATTACATTTTCTTATTTTCAAATGACCTTTGAATGAGGTTATCCTGGTCGATGTAACAGGACAACAAAGGTAATATTTGGGGTAACACTAGCTATGCCCTGCCTTAGAGTACTTATTTTAGTTACAGGAAGAAAATTTCAAATGAATACCCATTTATCTTGTGACCTTTTCTTAAAAGATTTCTACTTTATCAGTAAGCTATCAGAAAAAATTTACAATGGAAAATAGGGAAACACAATCTGGCAATGCTGTAAGTAAATGATCACGAAGTTCTTTTCCTATCAATATTTACAGAATAATTGATTGATATCTTGTATTGTATTGTCTATTACAGCATTGCCATGTTGTGTTGTCTTAATTTTCATCTCCGATAGCCCATCGATGCTAGTCATTATTTACAGTAACTTACTTTGTTTTAATTTTATGTTTAAGAGGAACTTTTTCCATTAAGGCTTTTTCATCTGCCGTGACCTTTGCAACTCTATGGTTATATACATTTTCTGCAGCTTGCATTGCTCTCACTTTAGTGTATTGTTTTTCCCTCTGAAATGGATTTCCTGATCCTATACCATCGAAACTAAGATACTGCCTATGTTGTGGAGCAGTATGCTAAAAGATAAAAGTATCTATCAGATCAATAGCTTATAAATTTAAGTAATGCACATAATACCCTAATGTCTTGTTCCTGTACAACATTAGCCTCTTCAACATCCCATCTTTCTTTTGATTTTTTGTGCATTAAAGTTTTAAAAGCTTGATCGATCTAAGGACAAAAATTATAAAATATATTTTACATATACTGATGATAAGACATATGACTACATACTTCTTGAAATTTGTCTGCATTTGCGTCTTCAGTACCACTATCCGGATGATATCTTTTGACAAGCTTGAGGTAAGCCATTCTTATTTGTTCTTGATCGCTTGATTCGTCGATCTCAAGAACTTTATAGCATCTCTAGGTAAATAGTTGATATTTAATTTATGCAATAAATCAAAAATAAATATTAGAGCTTCATAATTTACCTTACCTTGTACTCCTTATCCTTAAGGAACTTGCTAAAATAGGCCGCATTATTTAGTAGTTTTATGTTGGCTCTAAATAATCCTGATTTACTTAAAATTGAAGCCATTTGTGCATTTCTAACATAGTTTTTTAAATCAATACAACTAATTTGTAATTAGTTACATAAAATAAATTATTTAGAATTTTGTAGTCAAAAATAAATAAAAATAAGAAACATATGTTCATGACACTTATCTTGATAACTGGGTTGAAATTCCATTTTCGATTTAAGTCTGGATTCGATTCCTCAAGTAGTTATATAGACGTGGTACTGTGAAGACGGCATGTGTCATGATTCATGGTGAGGCGGAAGAATGTTTGTTTAGATAAGGAGTATATTTTTTGGTAAAAAATGGTCAGAAGGGCGTTAATGGAGCGTAAAAAGGTCGTTAATGAAGCTTCTTAGAATTGAAGAACTTTTGGAAAAAACGACCATAGTCCAATTTTTTTTTTAAAAATAGTTTTTCTTATAAACTTTTAGATCTATGTGGTGGCTATCAATTCACTTATTGAGTTAATAAATTAACAAATAGGATTCGCTACTATCATATGACATTAATTTTGTTTATATTTCTATATCAATAATGTAACTTCTAAATAAAATATTCCGTAGTTGTTTTTAATACTAATCCTCGTTGGTTAAGTTTCAAATATTAATTTAAACATGTTTTCTCATAGTTTCAATTAACTAGTTAAACATAACAGAAAAATAGTATAGAAAGCAGGTGGTACATGGAGACTTTTTGGACTGACTGTATGTTTATAGTTTATATCTCAAAAAAAATAAAGTGTGCAATGTAAAGTACCCATTAAGTATAAAATTTGGCCTATTTGTGCATTTCACACGTCTTTAAACTGCCCATAACTAAAGTTTACGTGGTCGAGCATAATCCTGTATGGTCTAAGATTATTCAAAAAGGTTAGTTCTAAATATCTGTGTAATTTATACGTCAAAAAAAAATAAGGTAAACAATAAAAAGTAACCATTAAATGCAAAATTTGGTCTATATTTAATTTTATAAGTCTTTTAATTGCTGATAACTTGACTTTCCTTGGTAAACCGGGGTTGAATGTGGTCTAAATTTGTTTATAATTGTCAATCCAGAATATCTATGCAATTTATACCTGAAAGAAATAACGCGTGCAACGTATAGTCACAATTCAATTCGAAATTTAACCTCTTTGTGCATTTTAAACGTCATTTAATTGCTCATAACTTGAGTTTACTTAGTCTCCCGTGGTCGTACGTAGTCTAAATTTACACGTATGGTATTTGTTAGTTCTACATATCTATGGTATGCAATTAAAGACCTCAAAAAACAATGTTTTCAACTTACAATTATGTTTTTATCCTGTAAAATACACCATGCACTGATATTACCAATAAAATTGACTTTAGCACCCTCTAAACCTTAATATTTTTGGACTGAAATTTCAGAGATCTCTATTTACACCGCATAGTACCGCTAAATATTAAAACTTTTTTTGTGTGGTCAGTCTAATGCGTATGGTCTATGGACTTTTACAAAAACCAAAGTCCACCTCAGTTTTTAACAAAAACAGCCTATGTTCTGGACTATGGTAGTTTTTGCAAGAAAAAAAATTGAGAAGTTTAAGTAGGGGAGTCAGTGTTTTTATTGGAGTGGTTTTCTCCGCCCATACGTTGACGCCGATTCACTAACTTAGCTTACGTTAACCGACGTCATTATCCAGTCATTATAGCATCCATTTTCTGAAAGATTTTCCTTCGGGTTTTTGTTTGTTTCAGTATCAGAAATATTGTGCCAAAAGTTATCGAAGGTCAAAAATCGCGAAAGTCAGTTTTTCTCAAATAGCCCGTGAACTATTGGTTTCACGTGAATTTTGAAATGAAATGAATCATCAAAATCTAAATAAAGGTCCTAAAAAAAATTTACGTGGGACTAATAGTTCTCGAAATATAAGGCTGAGAAAACTTGGGCGTTACGATGTATTCGTTTCCGCACCACCTCTAAATTAGACTTTAGGCCGAGTTACAGAAGCTTCTTTGCCTGGTGCGATAGATTCCACAACGCTAAATCTTAGAATTGAAGTCGCAAGTTGCCGATATCCTGAAACTAATTTTGCGAACTCCAGACACAGACCTTGTTTGACGAAATCTACAAATTTAGTTTAATTTTAAAATTAGTATTCCGATTATGCCTCGACTTTCCCCATATACAGACCTTGCTTGATTAAATCTACCAATTTAGCTCACTTTAAGCGCCTTATACACATCGAAGACATCTTGCTCCCGATATTCGTCTGAAAATAGATCTTAGGCTGAGTTACAGAAGCTGGTGGGATAGATTCCACTGCACTAAATCACGGAATTTGTTAATCAAGTCACAAGTTACCAACTAATTTTACAACAATCCCTTATTTGCCCTATACACAGACTTTTCTTTACCACAGTTATGAATTTAGCTCACGTTAACCACATCAATAAAAATTTACTTATAATTTATTTAATTGATTCGTACATAATGTACTGGTTACCAGAAATTTAATAAACAAATTTGCTGTCCATACGTTGAGCGCCAACGCACGGCACACACGGCAATTTACGTAGTTCGAAATTTGCCGCAAAAATATTTGTCCCGAATGCCACATTCAAAACACAACTTAAAATTTTATTAATTGCACTGAATTTTGTAAAAACAGAACAGGATCTTTTGAATCAATATACGCATCCGACTTGGATCTAGTCCCAGGCACAAAAAATAATAAGACAGAACATGTCATTTGTAACATCGTTCCCTCTAAATTAATGATCAATAAGAAACTTCGATAAGTGCGGACAAGTAGAAAACACCGGACAGATTTTCAACTCTTGTCTAATAGAAAAAAAATACTGTATCGTGCGTCCGTACAGCGGTGCTAAAAATCCGAATGATCGCAGGTGTTCTGCTGGTAAAACTGGCTGTGGATACATACCAGTGTTATCACTTATATTTGTTAATTTAAATAACAGGTTAACTTATTAAAGTACAAATTTAGAAAATATTCGGCTGTTTCTTATAAATATAATGATATTTACTTCCCTCTCTATTAGCCAGAACTATGCACGATAATTTTATTTTATTAGATTACTTTCAATAATATAGCAAAATCCGCTAAACCATTGAATATTTTAAATTTTAGAAATCTGATAGCACTTAGATTAAATTAAATCGTAACTCATTGTTTCTAGTGGCCGTTTCTTGAGCAATCTTGGATTGCGTTGGAGAATGGAATTCGACTCCTGAAGTTATTTCAGTTGAGACAAGTTTCAAAACGCATAGCGATTTAAACCAGTTTCATTAAAGCCTTTTTTTAATTCATCGAGCCTTTACCTGAACTTTTATCTAAGCGTTTATATCTACATGGTTGAAAATGATCGATGTTCAACCAGAGAATGTAGGGATTCAAGAATACGCATAGACTAGTGAATGTGTCGGACGTCTTTCTTCGCCGACAGTATTCGACGTTTAATCCGAACGGAATTCCCGTTAATGGTAATGACCTTTCATTTTCCTCGATATGTTTTCTAGTATTCCTGTATGTTTTTTTCCAATTTTTATAATTTATAGAGAATTTTTTTGTTTAGTAAAACTTATTGGACAAGTTTGCGTTTATTTAAGTTTAGAGTTTGATTTGTTAATAAAAAAATTAGGATTTTCTGCTTCAGCTTTACCCAGGATTATTTTGGCCATTGCATAATCAACAAGCATCTAAATTCTAGAAAAAAAAGTTCTCGGATCAATAAACAAAATATACCGTACCATTGTTTTGGAATGAGTGCCGCTTTTTAATTTCTTACAAACGACCATTAGATGGCGCTTTTGAGATGTGACATTAGCATTGTTGTAAAATTTGACATTTGTTAATGTTAAAATAGTGGCAGCTCAGAAATTGACCGAGTAGTTTGTTTACAGTGAGCGTTCAAAAAAAAATGTTTTTGTGAACAAATGCAAATTTCACGTGAAGGTTTTCGTTGGATGATTTTTTACAATTTTAGTATAGGCCTAACTCAACAACAATGCCTTGAATCACTTCGTTCTTTGGTAATAAATCACCATCAGAAAAGACCGTTTATAATGGGTTTGCAGAATTTCGTCGTGGTCGTGCTTCCGTCAGCGATGAACTTCGTGAAAGTCAACCAAAATCGGTTGTTGTTCCAAAAAAAAAACTATGCTGTGCGCATCATGATTGAAGAAGATCGGCATGTAACTTACCGTGAGATAGAGCCATCTTTAGGCATATCGAAGACTTCAGTACATTAAATTTTGCATGAACATTTAGCTGTGAAAAAGATCTGTGCCCGATGGATTCCGCATAATTTGACCGAAACTCAAAAACAGGCTCGTGTCAATTGGTGTAAGGAAATAATCAAAAAATTCGACCGAGAACATGCAAAATTCGTATACCATCTCGTAACAGGAGACGAAACTTGGATATATTCGTACGAGCCGAAAACTAAGCAACAGTCAACTATTTGGGTGTTCCAAGATGAACCGAATCCAACAAAAGTCGTTCATTTGCGAAGAACATGTTGCAACCATTGCTTTAGAGGATCGAAGAGCAGTTAATGCTGAATGGTATACAACAATTTATTTGCTGGAAATCCTCGATGAAATCAGGAAAAACAACCGAAAACGTCGCATCATTCTTCATCATGACAATGACAGCTCTCACACGGCACGTCAAACAAATGATTATTTGACGGAGAAAAACATCGAATTGCCGTATTCACCTGATTTATCGCCTAACGATTTCTTTTTGCCCCCGAATGTCGCGTGGACAGCGATTTTCATCACCTCAAGAAGCTGTTGAATTCTTCCAAAACCCTGTTTTTGAGGTACCAACTTCAGAGTGGAAAAAATGTTTGGAGAATTGGTTCGAACGCATGCAAAAGTATATAAATCTTAAGAGCGAATATTTTGAGAAACTATAAATAATTCGTACCAAAAAAAATTTTTCTTTCATTTTTTTTTGTAAAAACTTAAAAGGTAGCCCTCGTAGAAGCAAAAACTATAGTTTGTAATCAGCTCTTTAATTAATATTACTCACGTATATGTTACAGTTTGTACGATGACAGTCAAAACGACACATTAAAATGTGTCCTCGCTAAAACTACTTAGAGCGAAAAAATACATTGTTGTGTTTTGACTGTGCTTTAGTCGGATTGCTCGCAGTCGGCGGCCACGTATGTCCAATTTGGGATAGTAGAGACTAAATAATCTTAAGGCATGCTAATATTGTAGAAGTGAATTACAAATAGATGTTAAAACTTCAGGCATAAAAAATTTAACTCTAATTTAAGGTTATGTTTTTAAAATTAGTTTATTATTTCAACATTTCGCGCAAAGGGAGACATGTTCTCTATTTCCGTTCTCGATTCTCAACGCACCTATGAAGACTGGTTGCTTTCTAAAGTTACCTTGTAAACTAAAACTTCTTTTGGAAATTGACTTTTTTTTTCTTTAGTTTCATCTTAGTATTTTATATATGATACAGGGCTTACCTGCTAAGAGTTACCACCTCAAATAACTTGAAGATAGCTTACTTCTAAGGAAGAATGGCCAAAATCCTTGAAAATATTTTTAAAGATAATATATTTTACTGTATTCCAATTGACGGATTCCTTTACTAACTCTCTTTCAACCCTACGGCCTCATTTTCTTTTACAAGGGACAACCAATACATTTTATTTTAATAGAGCCTCAAATACGATTTCTTTTATTTAACTCTGAGGAAAAAATAAATATCTTTAGAGACTTTAGAAATAGCAACATAATTTTCTTCTTTTATCGAAAGCGATGCTTGTCACCTATTTTTTAGTTAATCTGAAAATTTTTTCAATCGCAATTCCATCGGACACATCCGTAAGATTAAGACAGATTTCGTTAATAATCTCCTTGCTGATTTTAAGAATTCGGTAGATTGTATTTCTATCGTTGAAAAATCGATACACAACGCCAGAGCCAGCAGCCATCTGGGCGTCCGGGATGAGATATTTTCCAGCGTCCTTTACTTTTCATTATTAATTAGAATTTTGCCCATGATTCACAGGTGCAATCAGTGTTTTCAGCCAAGAAAAGGGCGCCTATTATATCAGGGTCATATAATTATTGTACATTAGTAAAGAAGCTTGCATGTTATCAAATTTTGTAACCAAACTAACTTGTAAGTTTGAACACATTTTTCCAAAAGCCAGAACACAGCCGATGGACATGGCAAAGCCCAGATGGCATAACAAGACACAAAATTGATTGTGTTATGAAATGACAAGAATATTGTAATTGACACGACAGTCCTGAACACGATACGTATTGGCAGTGACCATCGGACGCTCAGAGCAAAAATGAGAATAAATCTGAAGCAGGATAGACGTAGATTGATAATGCATACAAAGATAAAGACATCAACAGAAATAATAAAGCAAAACACAGATGAATATCGTCAAGCACTGGAAAATCATATAAAACACATAAACTACTAAACAGAACTTGAAATAAATGCACAAATAACCAACAGCCTACTCATGACTACAAAACAAATAGCAACATCGAAAAAAGAAAAAACACAAAAATTAAGCAAACAGACACAAAATCTCATGAAACAGAGACGACTATTAAGAAATGATCCTACAAATTGCAGATTAGAATTGGCAGAGATAGACAAAAAAATAAAGAAAAAGATCAGGGAAGACGCCAGATAGTACAGAAACTTGAAAATAGAAGAAACTTTGAAAGAGGGAAAAAGTTTGAAACACCTAAACAAACGAATGAATGTAGACATCAAATAATAAAACTTATAAATAACGATAACCAAGAGATCGCACAAATCAAAGAGATAAAGGACGCTACAGAGAAATATGACTATATGATACGAAAATATCGTCACCGTCCGGGAAAGAAAAAAGAAATAAAGTGATAGTAAGAAATGTGGGATCTGAAGAAGTTCCCGATGTAACAACCGATGAAATAATGAACGCCCTACAACATATGCACAACAACAAAGAATCAGGGGACGATGAAATAATTACAGAAATGATAAAGTATGAAGGGACATCCATAATACAATCGCTTCAAGCTCTATTTAATAGGTGCCTCATAGAAAATAAAATACCAACACCTTGGATAAACGCCTAGATTGTGCTTATATTTAAAAAGGGAAACAAATTTAAAATTGGAGAATTACAGACCCATCAGCCTTCTTGAATACATATATAAAAATGCCGCATCACAATTAAAGCTTGAAGAAAAACAAATAAAATCAAAATTAAAAGAAGAATTAGACAAGATGACTCGATATCCCCAAAGCTGTTCACTTTGACTCTAGAAGACATGCTCAAATCGTTAAAGTGGTAAAATAAAGGAATACTAATGGACGGTGAACGATTAAATCACTTGAGGTTCGCAGATGATATCAATCGCTTCGTCAATACAAAACAAGAATTAGGTCTAAAATAAACTTCACCAAAACCAAATATTTGACCAACCAAAGTGAAGATAACAGCCAGGAACTATTAATAGAAAGTGAACAAAGAAAAGGAAAGGTACAAACATTCATCTAATTAGGACAAAAAATCGAAATATCAAAAAATAATTTAAAAGCTGGCTTGGATAGAAGAGTCTCGTTAGCTTGGTCTGCGTTCGGAAGGTTACAATCTACATTTAAATTCGACATCCCAAAAACAATAAAAGCCAGAGTATTCGATCAATATGTACTTCAGGTATTAACATATAGTACTGAAACGTGGGCTTTGAATAAAAGTACAATAAATAAACTCCAGGTAACCCAAAGAGCAATAGAGAGGAGAATGCTAAATATTAGACTACAAGATCATGTTCCTAACATCGAGATACGAAGAAGATCAAAAGTGATAGATGTAATATAATGAATATGTATATTAAGGTGGAAATGGGCGTGGCATATTGCAAGGCTGAATGATAACAGATGGCGTATAGTTGAATGCAGGCCTAGAGAACACAAAAGATGCAAAGGTAGACCACAGACAAAATGGACGGACGACATAAAAAGATTAGCAGGACACGATTGGATGCAAAAAGCCAACAACAAAGCTTATTGGAGACAGCTTGGGGAGGCTTACATCCAACTATGGATGGAATAAGCTAATGATGATGATGAAAGAAGCTTACATACATATCTCTAACTTTTCTAGATTTTTATCTTTCCCAACACTCAAGTTATTAATTTTCCAATTAAACAATTTTAAAAAATCAAATTGTTTAAGTGGATAATTCGAAATGCAATGTTCCTATATTTAAAAATACAAATTAAATGAAACTATATCAAATTAACAAAATTTAACTTTTCCAGATTTTCTATCGGCAAATTCTTTAATTAGTCTAGAGAAATCAAGATTTTCTGCAACTTTATTTTCAATGAACAGCATGGCTAGACTCGTTAATCTTATTTGGAACATTGCATTGGGCAACTGAAAATTGGATTGTGTAATGCTTTTTCTTCAGGACACTCTTGATTTTAAAAACTTGCATCGTTGTAAAAATTGACACTCAATGCATCTATTGCGAATAAAAGAGTGATGAATGCGATGCTTATCCCCACTATTTTGTATTTTGTGGAAATTGTGAGATTAGGTTGGGTACAGTTTAAAGATTTACTTAGATTCTTTTAACCGTTTTTTTTTTTTTAATTTTCAGGTAAAATGACGTTTTAAAATGGTCAACAGTAAACATAATGCTACGAATCAATATTTTCTTGAAAAGAAATAGTTAACAGTTCGAAATCTGAAAACCATTTTAAATGCAATTCCATCGGACATCAATGGCGTTATGATAAAGCTCATCGATGGTATTACTGATGACTTTAAAAACTTGCCCTGAATCCCAAAAGGACCATTCAGTTGAGGTATTCTTTTCTAACCATATAATCTAAAGAAGGATAGAATACTCACTGAGTTGAGATTAGCTTCTTACCGGTGAATGTTAGACACGAAAATAAGTTGAAAAATGCACGTTCGTTTTACATGGTCAGTATCATTAATTTCATTAACTTCAGCTACTTGAATTATACGACCATAATTTTCCATCTTTCTTCGCTTTTAAATAGAGTTCAGCGGATTTTAATGATTTTTATCTACTCTAAAAAATTAATGAGCCCTAGACGAATCTTCGGTTGACATATATAGGGATATTCGAATCCAAAAATTGGAAACGGTTCAAACTTCTGTCATTGTTAATAGCAATTGGTACTTATTATTATTAATCATTTTTATTATTAAGAACAAAATGGCAACTGACCTGAATCGCTTGTCGATGATTATGTATGTGCATACGATAACTTCGAACAATTCTTCCTATTTTGCATATCATGTACATTCAGTCATTTTTACAGGGTTCAAATTCTCTGTCGGTGCAAACTATCGCGCTTGATTTTTTTCTCGGCTACACGGGCGCACTTATTACATGGAAATAGCTTATCAGAGACAATCATATATCATAAAAAGTAACAAACATGGATTTGTACCCGTAGGCCTCTACCTGATTTGTCGGTGCGGTATAGTTTTTCACGGTATGCCTGACTTGCGCGGGATGCTCAGGCGCGGAGCAAGTCAGGTGGGTTTCATTGAAATATAGGCGTTCGGCATATTTTCGTTACTGACTCGGTACCGAGCACACGAGAAAAATGATACCACACCGACAAATCAGGGAGCCGCCTTAGATTCCGTAGAATAATAACTATTTTTTACATCAGACTAGAAAAGCAGAGGAAACTAAAGTACAACTAAAAAGTCGAAAATATACGTTGGAGGTGGGTCTCATAGGCAGTACAAAGAAATCGCCAGATTCTCATATCCAAGCTAATCTCTATCCAACGAGTCTTTTCCTCGATTTGACATTCAAGAACTCTTACTACTGCAGGTCATTATTATTCCGCTGTAACAGAAGTACTTTCAGTTTTTTTAACTAGTGTAGGGTAACATAATTTCAAAGGTTAATCGTTCTATTTCACGTGTTTTTTCCTAGAATGGTCGGTGAGGTATATAAACGAACGAATCAGAAATGACAAGCTGTTGAGGTTATTATATTATATATTCAAAGAAACTAAAAGAGCGCCTCCACATTTGTGCCTAAATAGTTACTCTAACATAACATCAACCTGGAGAACTGATCCGTGGTTTTATTCTTTTTAACTAGTCCTTATTTTAAGACAGTTTCTGTAATCCTAACCAAACACCCTTTTCGGGTCGAATGTTAATAGAAAATTTTTTGCTAAGCTGGACAGGTATTTGTGTGTTCTCTGTTGGCACCAATTTCAATTTACTTAAAAGATGGAAAATAATAATTTTAACTTCTAACAAAGCAAATCTGGAGCCTAGGCAAGCTCTAGGGCCTTGTCCAAATCCTAGGAATGTATTTGGAGTTAGTTTGCTTCTATTTTCAGCACTAAATCGTCTGGATCGAATTTTTCTGGCTCAGTGAAATATTTTGGATCATGATGGATTGCATATAATGGAATCTGAATAGGCATTCCTTTGGGAACTACTACGGTCTGTTCACCTGGACCGTTGGGTTCAATGATGTATGTTTTCGTACATTCCCGTCCTATTATAACGAATGGTGGCCACTTTCGCAAAGACTCTAAAAATAATAAGAAAAAGAATTCTTCAATGTGTTGTCATAAGAAATGCTTGTATTTTACTTTTAGCACTTTCTATGTTGTTGTGTTTGGTAATTTTGCAACGTTGAGAGCGC
The DNA here is from genome assembly GCA_019049505.1 of Pachyrhynchus sulphureomaculatus. Classification (NCBI taxonomy): domain Eukaryota; kingdom Metazoa; phylum Arthropoda; class Insecta; order Coleoptera; family Curculionidae; genus Pachyrhynchus; species Pachyrhynchus sulphureomaculatus. The sequence continues at coordinate 101,226,271 of CM032455.1, read as the reverse complement.
ACACAAGATTCAGTACATGGCATTTGAAAAATAAGCGTTGCAAATTTTGCAACGCTTATTTTCACATGCCTTTGTCTATATCTTTATCTCAAGCATGCGCAGTATTAACGCGAAGGAATTGCACAGTTGGTTAGTATTCATCTTCTATAAACCTAGGAGATTTTTTTTTTCATTTATTTCATTCACCAATTATTAGTATTTGATGGGTTAACACAAGTTTCTAAATTAAAGTTGGGTCTAGCATGTTTCTATTACTTCCTTTAATATTTCCAAGGTAATAAGAATGTGCGATAAATAAAATTACATTTAAAATTAGCACTACACACACTGTAATGTCATTGTGCCAAAGATTGCAAAATCTCAACATAATCTGAACACTAACCGTTGTCATGTTATTTGCAATAAAAGATTATCATTTCAATTTTACCGTATTTTCTTAGTGGTTTGTATATCTAAGTAGGAAAAAAATAGGTCTTACCATAATAGCGATAAGAATATCGAACTTCAAATAACCTCTCTTATAAGTTCTAAATAAAGGAAATCGTTATCCTTAATAAACGTTTCTCTTATTTTGTTTCAATACTGCGCAAGTTCCAAATGGTGGGAGCATGCTTTAAACAGCGATATCAGCTGAGTATTTTGTATTTAATTTATTCTCTTTAGTACTGTGAAAGCTCCAAACGGTGGGCGCATGCTTCAAATAAAGATGAAGACAGTCGATTACCAAAATAAGTGTTGCAAAATCTCTCTATTTCCGGCACATATTTACGTTAAATTCACATTCCAATAATGGTTGTGAAAAGGGCACCAGTTGATAATGGTCACTTTTGACATATTGTTTGATTGAAAAATAATTCAAAATTAAAACGGGTATTTTTAGATTCGAAAATTTTAGTACATAAGTATGCTGTTTTAGTTTCATATTTTACTAGTTGATATTTTTTTATTGGGAAAATGTTTTTAAATGAATAAATCAATAAAATTTCCGTTTCCGACAAACGAACGAAGCTAGACTTTGACCATCAAAATTTTTCAAATCTAAATTTACACTACTATGAATAAGAATATATCTAGAGGTTATTAACCTGACATAAAAAAAACGATTACAACCATAATGTTTCTATAAGAATTTTTTTTTTAATTTGCAATTTTCGTGACTCGCGAATGTTGCTTATTGGATGCTCCGCTGCAAAAATGTTAATAAAAAAGATACTGAAATTAAGTTACGATCATAAATAAAATAAAATCATGACGTAACATAACTTAAAATAACGGAAAAAAAGTATAAAGCCCAAAATTACGTAGCTTCTCTAGCAGCAACTGACTGTAATGCTTCCTTCAAATACCATTCGAAATCAACAAACCCCTTCCTTTTCCTTTGTCTATACAAGTTGTTAGAATAATATATATACGAGGCTTTTACCTATACTATAATCGTTTTGCAGATGCCGTTAGAAAACCGGCGTTGCTAGATTATAGGTGATCAAGATTGCAAAAATAAATAGTTCAAGTTATTAGATTTTTATAAAAGAAAGATGTTTAAACTAATTGTTCTAGATAATAAAATAAATAAAATGTTCAAATAGTTGCTCTAATTATGCGGAAATATATTTTACTTTTTCATTTTTTTTCATAAATGATAAAGATTTGAGCCTGTTTTTATTGCGCAGGTTACAAAGCTTATGGTTCAATTCTTCTGGACTTCTCCAGTGTTAATTGCAAAAGAGATGCTGACGTTTCGCCAATCATCTTGCCAGCTTCTTCAGAGCTTGTTCCGAGATCTTTTTAGGAATCTAATACGAAATTGTTTCGTGCTAGACTCCTAAGAAGTCGGTTCTCGGAACATGCTCCGATGAAGCCGGCAGGAGGATGTGTATAAGATCTTTTAATCAAAATTCTCCATACTTACACACGGTAGGATATTAGCAGTCATGTTGCTTTTTCTCTGTACTAAACACCGAAATAAAACACTGTAAAACGAAAGTAATAAAAACAAGCTGATAATACAGAAGCTGCTTATAAAATATTTCTAATTTCGGCTAAAAATAACTCCTACCCAATACAGAGGACCGAGTGTATGGTTTGAAACTAACAGACAAATTACACGATCTGCTAACCGTTTTTCCGAATTCGGACTTACTTTTTTTTTTTAAAGAGAACGATCAGGTACAAAAAGGTACCGAAAGGAACACGGATTTTAGACCTTCTTGGATTACTTGGATTATGTTGTATGTCCCCGTAAAACGCTGACGGAATTTCACTATAATCTTCACCACCAAACATTCGTTTAACCATTTTAAAAACCCGGCTATCAGACAAGATAATAATACGGATCCACCAGCAGATAGGGCAGTTTTACCTCACATAGAGGGTACTACAGACACAATAGCCAAATTACTTAAATGATCCAACATTCCCACAATCTTTAACACAGAAGGTGTCTATACAATTCTCTGTTGATGTGGTACGATGTACATAGGAGAAATTACAAGATGAATACCAACTTGAATTAAGGAACATGAGAGATGTATTAAAAAGAAACAAATCGGATGTCGCTGAACATCAACATTCTATAAGGCCTACCGAGAATCTAAAAGGAAAGTTTAGGGAATCAATCAAAACACCCTAACAACATTCATGGAGACTTGGGTTACGGTCTGTACCACGAGTGGAAAACAATAATTACACTGGGTCACTGTGCGGTGAAGCCCGGTCAGGTATAAATACTGGACTTCTTAGAGCTCATTTAGTGTTCTAATCTCAAAAACTAAAGATCACTGAAGATGACTAGTGCACTCATAGTAGTAGTAGTAGTAAAATGAGTGGGTAGTACCTTGAGTCCCTGATGTCACCTAGATCTAAAAGTTCTTCTGTGACTCCCCACCGAGTCGACTCAGGGTCGCAGTGCTAGTCCGGCATTTTCTGCCAAAAGATATAGGCTACTCACCCTTGTAGATCTTTGGGTTCATAGAATAGTTGACCCAGTGCATATCTCTAGTCCACCATAAGTGAAATGTCAAAAAATGACTGACACAGTCTAATCAGAAGAACGACGATTTCTCATCTAACTCAGGCCGTGAAAGCTTCTGTTCCGCGTAAACACTCGACCTTATAAACTGCCGATGAAACTCAATGCCGTTTCCTAGGTATCACTTGTAATCGTCAGGATGGCTAGTGTTAGTTAGCTGGATTATTAAAATGTGTGCAATTTTTGCCCGAATCTCTCTAAGGGCCATCTATCGTGTGTTTTGTTTGTTAGTTTCAAACCATACATTTTATTTTAAAATATAAATAAAATTCAAAACCTGTAATAAAATAGCTTACTATAATTTCCTTACCTGATATAACCATATCCATATACTTCATTTTGGCAATGGTTTCGTAAGTTACTTTACCATCGCTACTTGCTTTAAGTGTTTCATTAATTTCATTTCTAAGTTTATCCTGGATTTCTTGATTGACGGCCAGTTCATACGAGGCAAATGTTAGTAAGGATGAAACTGAATCAAAACCAGCAAAGAAAAATATCATTGCTTGTGCTGTTATGTCCTCAGTTGTAATATTTTGTGGTATTTTTGATTTTTCTAAAAAACACATGAAATAAGTGGCTCCTCTTCAATTAATTGCTGAAGCGGTACATTAAATTCTGTCAAAAACATAAACGTCACAGTTCTCCTTTAGAAGTTTTATTCAATCGCAAAAAGAATTACAATTTAAGCGGTGTTTTTCAGTCCCAAGCTTAAATAATGATATTTGCATCTTAAGTTCTGAAATAGATTTAATAGTCTCGCTTGTCAGGTTTTTGTACTTGGTAAACTGTCCAGTTTACGAAGCCAATTAGCTAACATGGTGGCGGCGCGTGGCATAGTAGTTGCTTGCGGTGCAGAAGATCTCGGGTTCTAATCCCGGCAGGTCGATATACTTTTTTTTAAGTATATATGGCCTGGCCACGTACATAGGTAGAAGTTGTTTGCAGAAATGCAATAATGGACGTGGCAGCACTATCGCGTTGTCTAAAAAGGTGCCGCGAAACACAAAAATGTAGGTTTCGGCACTTGGAGAACGGTGACGGGTATTACGACATCCCGCCGATATCCTCAGGATATGAAAAAGGTTAAAATCCCTACTCAGGCGGGAATGTGAATGATAAAAAAAACATAAACAATAAAAGCCTTACAAATTGACCTTAAATGGACCTAAATTGTAAATCTCATGTCTCGACATGTGGACAGGAAGGTTCTGTTCTATTTTAAGGCTTTAATGACCTCTAGGTTGACGGTAGTCATCCACAATTACGTAAACTCGTTATAATCGAAGTAATAGAAAACCACGGCGGCGTGCTTTGTTATGCAGCACGGAAATCCTTGTAAATTGTGCTAGGTACAGACTCTTGTGTAATTGGAACAGTTTTTTTTAAATGAAACCCGAGTCTCTCCAAAAAACTGCTACAGTTACTGTACATAGCCTGTTTCTGCCCAGTTGTAGATTCCTGAACTTAAGCCACAGTCATAGAGGCTTGGATGTATCTACCATGAAATGAAACATTCGAAAATTTTATTAGCAACCGGCCTCTCACTGCGGTTGGTTGTTTCGTTGAGAATCTCAACTAGAAGATGGAGTTTCATTCCAAAATATATATATTTTTTGATCCGGTACCCCGAAAATTTGCTTTCTCAACAAAACTGTGACTAGATAAGAACTTGACACCGCTATATATTTTAATGCTTATTGTATTTAAAGAAACTGGTAAAAGAAAACTTGGCTCATTTCCTCACATTTATGTTTTTAATCGGAAACCAATACTTTTTGTTATATTTATTTATTTATAATCCAAATACAAAAACAAAGTATTCCAGAAGCCTGGAGCCCGCAGTAGGTCATACCTGTATGCAGGCTTGGATAAAAACATAACAAAAACTTAATATAATAATAATGAGTAAAATAATTTATATCAATTGAAAGAAAAGAGGTGTTAAGACTTCTAAAATGCACCAAAATTCCGAAACCCAAAGGTACTAAACACAAACTTTTACCTTTTTTTCCATACTTGTCTTATTAACAACTTCCTAAAACCCATTTTTTTCAGTTTGTTCTTGATAACCCTATTACTCCCAGATATATTTTTAAGTTCATTTGGAAGCTTATTGAAAAGTTCAGTTGCCATATATACATGACTCTTTTTTCCTACTTCTAGATAAACCCTTCTAAGTGCAATATTTTTATTTTTGGTAATCTTTTTTGAGGTGGTGTACTCATCTCGCAAATTCACATAATTATGCATTCCATGGTTTATATAAATTATTAAATATAAAAAGGAAAGCAAAGCATGCAAAAAAATTCAAGAGGTATGGTAATCACAATGATTATCTAGAATTTAGACGGTTAAGATCAATTTCTAAGCAGCAAATTAAAGCGTCATATGTTAAATACATGGAGGATGCACAGGCTTCTCTGGCACTGGATCCCCAACGCTTCTGGAGTTATGTCCATTCCAAAAGTAAATCTTCTAGGATTCCCAGTATGATGATGTATAGAAATGACATTCTGAAGTCTCCGTCGGGCATTGTTAACGCGTTTGCAGATTTTTTCAAGAGTGTCTTCGCACTGTCGGAACCAGCAGGGACTTGTCATTCGCTTAGTACGTCGTTGACAATTGTGGAATTCTCGCCATTACTGGGGATGAAATATTGATGGCCACGAAAAAATTAAAAAATAAGATGACCTCTGGCCCTGATAATATTCCCTCGTTTCTCATTAGGGACTGTGCGACTGTCCTTGTAAGACCTTTAAAGTATATTTTTAATTCATCAATTAAACAGGGTGTTTATCCGAAACGATGGAAAGAAGGTAGATTAAGTCCTATTTTTAAGAATGGAGACAGGGGAAATGTTGAAAATTACAGGGGTGTCGTTCTACTTTGTAACTTCTCAAAGGTCTTTGAGTCAGTCTTGTATGCACGTATCTATAGCCAAATTAAAAATCAAATTTCTCCTTATCAGCACGGATTTGTTAGTAAGAGATCTACGGTAACAAATCTAACTATTATGACACAGTTCATTTCGGAAATATTAGATGATGGTGAGCAGGTTGATGTTATTTATACAGATTTCTCGAAGGCCTTTGATAGGATCGACCATCATGTTCTCATCAATAAGTTGTCTTTCTTTGGTTTCACTGATGGTGCGAGGGCTCTTATAAGTTCTTACTTGTTTAATCGAACTCAGTTTGTAGCCTACAACGGATTCAAATCAGAAAGATTTGTGGCTACCTCCGGCGTTCCACAAGGTTCAAATTTGGGACCCTTGCTCTTCATTATGTTCATAAATGTCCTTTGCGAGGATTTAAAATGTAACAGGCTAATTTATGCTGATGATTTAAAAATGTTTATGCCAATAGAAAAAACCGAGGATTGTTCCTATCTACAAAGCCAGTTGAATTTCGTGCATTCTTAGTGTTGTGACAACAAACTACATCTAAATGCTCAAAAATGCAAAGTACTAACATATACTAGGAGGGTAGCGTCAGTAGAGTTTCAATATAGAATTCAAGACCATAATCTAAGTAGGTGTAGCACAGCTAAGGATTTGGGAGTTGTTTTTGATCCAAAACTAACATTTGCTCAGCATATAGCAGTAAAGTTTCTGAAGCAATGAAGTCTTACGGGTTCATCATTAGAAATTGTAGAGGTTTCACTAATATTGCATCACTGAAGGTTTTGTATTTCTGCTTTGTTCGCTCGAAACTGGAATATGCAAGTATTGTCTGGAGTCCAATGTACGAGGTGCATAGAGTTTCACTTGAAAAAGTGCAGAGGAGATTTCTGAAATTTCTGTTGTTTGATTAATGGAATGTATCCTGAACGGGGAATCAGCAGTGATTATTTGTGTGAACAGACAAATATTCTTCGCCTGGGAATCAGGAGAGTTTGTGCCTCAATATTATTTCTATATAAAGTATTGCACAATATGATGGATTGCACGGATATACTGTCTCGTATTAACATCAATGTGCCACGGATACACTCACGATCAAGTATGTTTTTTAGATGTGACAGACCTAATACTAATTTGTTATTGAATTCACCTATTCATGTAATGTGTACTAATTTTAATCATATTTGTAGTGTTTGTGATATATACTGTTGTACTAAGAAGCAATTACTACAGACTGTCATTGAATATGTAAATGTCTAAATATTTACCCTATTAATGGGAAACTGTTGGGTAATAAAGCTATTATTATTATTATTATAACGATCTCCAGTGCAAATGTTTGTTTTACATTTAAGAGTTTCTTGTTAACAGTTACTGATTTAGCTTTATTAATAATTTTTACTAGTCTTTTCGGAATACGTACAAGAGATCCCATTGCATAATCATATGCAGAGCCCCACGCCACTATTCCATAGCTTGCAACACCATGATATATCCTGAGCAAAGTGTCTCTATCTCCGATTTTTACCAGTTTTGCAAAAATATGTATCAAATATCTAGTTCTCTTGACAATATTTTCTATATTTTTTTTCCATTTCATATTTGCACCAATTGTTACCCCTAAATACTTAGTGTCATCATTCTCTTCAATTCTTGTATATTTATTGTCAAGAGTGCCTCAGGTGGAATTGAATCAATGTAATTGGCAAATGTAATGTATACTGTTTTTGCAACATTCAAAGAAAGTTGATTTGTATTCAACCACAAGTATATTTTGCCCAAAAATGCATTTGTTTCTAATTATTATTTCACTGTTATTTCAGAAAAATATAAGGACTTTGCCTTTCAGTATCAAGCTAAAATTACGTAATCCGGACTATAGAAAAACCGTCCCGTCGTATTCGATTTTAATGAAATTTGATATTTCGGTAGAGTTCCGAAAAATACGAGACAAAAATATTTTTTTAGTTTGACCTTTAAACTTGGCATCAAAAACACATTTTTTGCTATATCTGAAAAAACAGAGACGATAGCGGACTATTAAAAATAAAATGCTTCTTGAAGGTTGGCATTCTATCATCTGAAAGGGGTACACGCAAAAACATTCTACCACTAGACAAAGTATGTCATTCAGAGAATCGTTCCCCACCAAATCAAAATTTCAGTGAGTGCGGTAAGATCAAGTAGAAAACACTGGATAGAATTGCAACCCTGACTTATGAAAAAAAATACCTTACAACGCTTCCATGCGACACCGTTAAAATACTGAATGATCACTTGTGGCCTCACACTTATATTTGTTAATTTTATAGCAGAATATGTAGTTATTAGTAGTAGGAAGTAGCAGGACATAAAAAGAATGTAAATTATAATAACAACATAAGAAATAAAAATGGAGACGTATTAATAGAACTGAAAGATAAGATGAATAGATGGATTACTTATATCTAAGAACTTTTCAATGATGAACGACCCCAACGATGCAATGTAAATTAATGATGAAAGCATAGGAATCTTAAACCTACAACTAATGCATACCCTAAATAACATGAAAACTCGTAGTGCTGTTGGTCCTAATTGCATACCTGTAGGGTTATGCAATCTTTTCAATGAGGAAGCAGTTGGCCTCCTCCTGAATCTTTTCAACACTATCTACGAAACTGGTATAATCCCACAGAAATGGAAATCTTATTCGTATTGATATCAAAGAAGGGTAGTGCAAGGGAATGCTCTGACTAAAGAACTATTGCACTTAATGAATCATGTACTAAAGTTGTTCTCAAGAATTATTCATAAAAAAACATACACAAAGTTAGAAAAGAATTTAAATTCTACTCAGTTTGGTTGGTTGGTACGAACGAGAATAAAAATTGCTCAAACTTCTTTTGTGTCGCTAAAGAAATTGTTATGTTGTCGAGATTTGGGCTTAGGTTGAGAATGCTTCGGTGCTGCGTGTTCCCTGTGTTGTATGGAGTGGAGACTTGGACACTGAAAAAGAACTAATGGGATAAACTGCAAGCTTTTGAGATGTGGTGTCAACACAGAATATGCGCATACATTGGACCGATAAAATGACAAACCATGAAGTCCTTGCAAAGACGAATAAGGAATATGAGATGTATATTATAAAAAGGCGAAAACTTAAGTACTTTGGCTACGGGGGCTGTAGGGGAAGCTAAACGGGAAACGAAGTGTTGGCCGGCATAGGGTTGCGGCAGCATCGAGTTGTTCCGAGCAGCTGCGAACAAAGTCCAAATCGTGATGATGATTTCCAATTGTCGATAAGAGCAGGACTTTAAGAAGGAGATGTAGTTATCTATAACTTATTAAAGTGCAAACTTAGAAAATATTCTGCTGTTTCCTGTAATTACTAAATATTTATTTTCTGCTCCATGCGTTCAAATTATGCAGTTGATTAGATTGGATTTTTAATGACATTGAGAAAGCCAGTGAACTAAGGATTTTTTTAAATTTTGGAAATATGACATACGCCATTTTACAAATTCGTTCACATGCTATTCAGACAACCAGTTTTCAGGTCAGGTTAGATGTGTGATCTCATGTTGTAAATATGCGTAAACACGTAACGTAGTGAGCAAGGAAAGAGCTAAAATATTTTTTTGGTATCCCCACCGTTATTAACCTTTAAGTGTGGATGTGGGGTCTTACAGACTCCGCGCCCTTTTTGAATTTCATTGAATCGCACACTTCTCCCTTCTTCGTACGGTCGTGTAACTCTGTAGCTTCAGTTTAATTGCGAGGAAAAGAGGAAGTTGCATTGCCCATTGCCACACGTAAGTAGCACCTATCGAAAGATCGTACGGAACCTGTTAGACCCCATGTTCATTGTCATACAAAATGTTGTTACAAAGTGTGATACTCATACCCTCAATGCATCATAATAACGAGGTTGATGAAGATACTAACAAACCTGAAATTATACTCTATTACAACTCTACCAAAGGAGGTGTTGATAAGGCAGACGAAAAATGTTCCATTTATTCGAGTAACCGTCGAATCAGAAGGTGGCCTATGGTGGTATTCTATCGAGTTTTGGATTTGAGCGGCATGAATGCTTTCATTCTATGTAAGATGCACCAAACAAAGAATATTGAGAGAGGAGGTTTCTGAAAAAGTTTAGCCCGTTCGCTAGTGGTTGCTCATATGCAAAGCCGTGTAGTCAACACCAAATTGCCGAGACAGTTGACGTCAATTACGACGCGGTGGGGGATGATATGGTCGCAGAAGATGTCCAGGCTCAAGAAATTAGCCAAAGAAGTAGAAAGTCATGTAAACTTTGTCCATTAAAATTGCATAGAAATACTGCCTATACTTGTACTGGGTGCAGTAGGCCCATCTGAACGCAATGTTCTCGTCTTTTATGCAATGATTGCAGTAATTTAGGTCTTATAAGGCCATTGTTAGAATTTTATTTTTTGTTATCTGAAACGACTTTATTTTATATCTCTCTCTATATTAAATTTCTAGAAAAAAGTGTTAGTTAAGGTTATTATATTTGTTTTTTTTTTTATATACTAAAAAAGATCTCAAGCCAATTTAGACTGAAAAGTGTCATGATTGTTAATTTTGCAAAATATTATAAGGATAATAATAAAAGTTGATTATATCTATGTACCTGTTTTTTTTATTATTAGAAAGTTACAATTACATATGAATGTGGTTTTTTAACCACCCGGAATCATTTTCTCGCAGAAAAAAATCGACTGTGAACGTAGTTTGTGAGGCCAGTCCACGTCCAAGGAACTGTTACAAATTAATCACGTCCACACTTAGAAGTTAAAAATTAAACTTTTTTTTAACCAGTTTATAAATTTAATAAAAAAGCGATACTTTATATTTTTATTTATCTATAGACATTCGCTATAAACGAGAGGTGTAATTAGCTCTTACAAATCCGAAAATCTATGGTCCTATGTTTCTGGAACTAGATGACATCGAAATAAAATCTAGTGAAAAATATTTCATATAACCGAGGTTATTTAATCACAACATCTGCTGAAACCAGTAACTAGACGAGGAAATGGAAAAAGTAGTTAAAGTTTAATGTTTAAGTTCAATTTTTACCCCCCTAAAATGTGATTATTAATAGCTACATGTAATACATGTCTTTTTGAACATTCCAGTTAACATCGGTGATGATTAATTTTATTGGCTTTTGTGTGAATGACTTATATGTGTTTCTGACTATTTGCATAAATTAAGTTTGAACAGACCGATCGGATAATGAGCTAGAACGTCTATAGGGCGATCCTATAAGCGAGAATAGAGAAAATCTAATGCCTATGCTTAAGTTTTCAATTTATCTGCGGGCATAAGGAACAACATGAAACATTGTTACATTTAATAACTAAGTAAATTTATAATTGCATGGTCCAAGTTTCCTTAAGTGAGTTATTGAAAAATAATGTATTTTAAAGTGAAAGAGTTAAAATGTATTAGTATTATTCTCTTACTAATATATTCTTTGGTAACAGCAAAGCCAACTTCTTCCGCTTGTTCGTCCTCCTTATCAATTCCTTTTTTAGCTTCCATCAAAATCTGTAGCATGTCTGATCTGTAAATACCTTGTTCTTCTCTCGTTGTAATAGTATCGTTGATTAAAGAAAAGAAAAAATCGTTTACTTCTTTTCTAAACGTTGTAAGGTTGAAAAACTAAAAATATTTGAAGTTAACCAAAAACGAACAAATAAAAACTTGAGCTTTTTTTTTAAATTTTAGACCCATTTTAATGAATAATATTTAAATAATCGTGACACATTTTTTTTTTTATTATGGGTAGTTAATTGTTACAACTTAAGTATTATCTTATAGAGAAATTAGGCAACACAATATACATTTTAGGTAGTAGAGCTTTTTTAACATTTTATATTTTAATTAATCTAAAAATCTAATTTCAGATAGGAGAGACGCAAATTTGACATCGATATCATTTCGTTAGCGTGTTTATTGCCGACAGACAGATAAAAAGATAGACCAGCACATAGATAGACTGATGGAAATGTTTTTCACGATCCTGAATAATGATAAAAATATCTGAATTTTACAAATACAATTCTTTCTTCCCTTAGCAAGTGAAGTAAAAAAGCACTTTGAAAACTAACAGAAAATGTTTTTTGAAAATGGCTCTTCAAATAAAGATTTACTTAATTAATTAATGTAATTAGTATAAAATTAGTCTTTATAGTTTTAATTAGCAACTATAAAAAATCACTTTTTAATATTCTGTATATATTTATAATCATTCATTAGAATTAGTAACGACTAACATAGATGTGTCGGTTTTGTATATTTACTATTTTCAAGTTGTTACTTAAAAACTTATTTATTATATAATACATACTCTATACACTTTTGTAGCAACTTGGAAAAGCATAATTTTGAGAACAGTAGCAAAACTTAACTCCGATATTTCTTTGCCCATTTTAAAGAATTTGTTGTCCTTTTCCTTCAGAGAATCTACCTTCACTCCAAACGAAGTAGTGGCTATTACATCTATTGTGAACCTAAAAATAAAAATAAGCATTAACTTAAGTCCATTTCTTTTACTGTCTTATTAACAGTTTTCGTTTCATGTTTCACTCGAATTTATACTTCCTTTTAAGTTTTGTTTCTACTTTATTATTCCACAAAATTTAAGTGAAATTTTTAAAAACTTTCCTTGAATCTGGTGTAAGTACAATTCAAGTGTTTTAAAACAGCTTTCAGGTAGGTTGTATTGCCGAAGTGACTTATTTACGTCAAAGCCATGATTTGAAACAGAAACGAATGGGAGAAATTTGAAAAATAAATTATTAATACATAATCAGTAATAAAATAAGCAGTAAATGCAAAGGTGGAGTACATTCATGTGTCAGGGATTCCGAATACGGAAACAATGAAGTGTCGTAAATGTGCCTAAAAGTCTGCATTAGTGTTGTCTGGACCAGTATGCCAAATTTCGGAAGTTTGAAAAAATCGGGATTTTGGGACAACTAAAAAAAACAAGGTTTTTATAAATCAACGTTTTTTTTTATCATTTAGTGGTGAAAATAATGGTAGGGTAGTACAATTGGCAGTATATATTTGGTAACTAACTTCGAAAACCTTTATTTACATTCAACAAAACTTAAACATTAAACTGCTGTTTTTTAGTGTTCCGTACGGAACACTTATAAGATCACTTCGGTGTCTGTCTGTCTGTCCGTCTGTCACACCCGATTTTCTCCGAAACTATTTGACGTAGAAAGTTGAAATTTGGTTCTAATATAGGAATTGAGGGCCTCATCAGAGCCGTGAAAGTTAAATTTTGACTTAAGAGGTTAGTTTTGGGGTTCTGATTTCACAGAAGTGAAAAAAAAAAATTTTTTTACTAGGTCATCGAGTGGGGTGTCAAATGAAAGCTTGTAAAAACACGAGTTCAAAAATATATATAATGTCTTACATGCGCACACTTTTTTTTGTATTATTTTGAAAAAATTGCGAAAAATCGCTGTCCCCCCTCTATCTCAAAAAGTACTGATCCAAAAACTTTGAAAAAATCCTGGAATATTCTCCACGGGGTGTAGATTGAATGAAAATTATCACGAGTGCATTACCTTTAATAATTTATCTGGTATATAAAAAAAAACAAAAATTTCAAGGTCATCAGTTTTCAGTAAAGACCGGAAACAAACTTTGTTAAAAACTCATTTGGGGGGTGTGTTTTGTAAAGTCACTGATCATTTTATATCTCTGTAACAAATTTTTTTATTTCAGTAGCAATCAACGTATGGAACACTAATTGCGCAAGTTCAACTTGCACTTGACTGGTTATTTTTTATTAAATACTTTAATACTTTTTATTAAAAAACGAGCAAGTCTAACGTAACAATGTCATGATAATCTTTTTGTATCATTGAGTGGTGAAAATAATGGTAGGGTAGTACAATTGGCAGTACCTATTTGGTGACTAACTTCGAAAACCTTTCTTTACATACAACAAAATTTAAACATTAAACTACAATACTTAATTTAAAATATTTTTACTAAATATTTTAATACTTTTTATTAAAAAATGAGCAAGTCTAACGTAACAATGTCATGATAATTTTTGGATCTTACTTGTAAGAGCAAACAATGTTTTGCAAGATATCACATCAAATCACAAAATTTAAAATACAAGGGTTGTATGATGAGTACCTGGTCTATATATTTTTCGTAAACACAACCTTTCACAAGAATCCTGTCAAATTTTCGAGTCGCTGCTTGATTCAGTTTGTAAGTAGCAGTCATTTAAATAGAACAACTTTTGTGTTTTACAACAATGAAGAAAGTGATAAATATTTGGTTTGAAAAAGAAAACGAATATGATAAGATAAAAGCGGAACTCACCGAAGTGTATGGGGACTGTGCACCTTCGTTATCGACCATAAAATATTGGACAGCTGAATTCAAACGCGGCCGTACAAGCATTTTTGATAAAGAGCGTCCGATCGTTCAAAAGAGGTCACCACATCAGAAATGATTGAAAAAACCTACGATGTAGTGCTGGGAGGGTGAAAGTTCGTGAGACTGCTGAGACTGAAGGCATCGCAATTAAACGGTTGCAGAACATTTTAACAATGCATTTGGATAGGAGAACTTTCGGCAAGATGGGTGCCGCGATTGCTTACAATTGACAATAAACAAGCACGTGTCAACTTCAACTTTGGCAGTGTTAAAGCGTAATAATTTTTGGCGTCGATTTATAATTGTTGAAATATGGATTCATCACAACACAACAGAGACCAAAGAACGGTCCAAACAGTGGGTTTTCCGTGGCGGACCGGTGCCAAAAAAGGCCAAGGCGACTTTATCGGCCAACAAAGTCATGGCCACAGTGTTTTGGAATGCACGCAGCATAATTCACGTCGATTACCTTGCAAGGGCAAACCGATTAATGGAGAGTATTAGGTCAACTTATTGGATCGTTTCAATCATGCTGTGAAAGAAAAAAACGCCCGTATTTGGCGAAGAAAAAAAATCTTTTTCATCAAAACAATGCACTTGTTTCATCGCCATGGCAAAATTTCATGAGTTAGGATACGCTTCCGCATCCACCATATTCGCCAGATTTGGCCGCATGACTGAGGCAAATTCAGATTCATGTATTCCATAAAAATTCCTTAAAGCATTTTCTCGTTTCGCATAGTGTGAGAAATGACTAAGTAGCTTCAGAATAAAATTCTCCAAATTAAATTTACTTAAACCTAACGCAAATTTTACATTGTTGTGGGAAATATGTGCTGGACATCCCACTAGAATAGTATTCTTATTTTCATTGTGCAGCATGTGAAAAACTGAGTTGTGGCATCCGAAAATAACATTTGTGCTGTCCACAAAAAAACTGGCACGAAATTTAGTATCAATATCGTGTCCTTGAGTCGTGTTACTAAATTTGTATAAATGGCTAATGCAGTTTCATCTGCGTCTTCGTATAAATTAAGCATGCACGTTTTTAAATTTGTCTTTGGGCTATAAAATCTTACCAGCAACGGAAACATTGCACATACTATAAAACGAAGGATTTTAATCGCCTCTTGGGTAGACGCCGGACCTTAAATATTATGTGCAATTGGACTGGCTATTGTTCTGCCAAGTTTAAGTTTTTGTGCAATATTTGAATCGCTATACAAAGCGCTAACAAGCTTAGCTCTACAATCCACAGAATTATATGACAAAGTGTGCTTGACGGAATGGTAAGTTTTAGTTACTTCGGCAGCTATAACTTTTTCTTCTTGGGTGATTATTTGATTAGTATTCAGAACTGTTTTTAAATAAGTCGTTATATTGGCACTTTTTTCTTTTGTCCTATGATCATTGTAATTTTGGTGCTTTTCTATGTCATTTTAGCCGCCATGAGATATACTGAAATCCTTTCAATACAATGCGCAGTGTGATTTATATTTATTATCAGGGACGGATTCGATGAACGAATAATTTTTTTGTCCAAATATTCAAAAACAACACATACGTCGTATTTTCTTTTTTGGAGTAAAATAACTTGTAGAGAACGTTGTTCTGGTCTCAGAAGCGGATTCAGAATCATTCATTTTAATCCAATGCTGAAAAACCTGTTGAGTTAACATGGCGCGCGGCTTTTTATTTTTATATGTAAAAAACCTTGTTTCATTTGTTTCCTTATACTTAGGGTAAAATGAAAATGTATATTCCAGCTGCGCGCCATTTTCACTCAACTGATTAGTAACCTTAAACCTCTAGGTAAAAGCATACCATATAACGTTATGTTTAATGATCGAAAACAACAAAAAAAGAGATATAAAAGAAATACAACTTACAAAACGTTTGTTAACGACGAATAAAACTGGAAAACGCACAACGAACATAACTTTACGTGACTGACTGAGTGAATAATTGTCAAGCAAAGCAGAGCGCAGCGCGGCCCGGCTGCATAAAAGAACGGAATAACGTTTTACCTCTATCGCGCTATTTGTAGTCACAAAAAAATACGCGCGAAGTTTGAACCTTTTATAATTACCGATTGACCCAAAATCGGGACATTAGGCATCCCGATTAAGGGTAAATCGAGACATGTGCACAGACTCTTGAAACTTGGTACGTTTTGCGTAAATCGGGATACCTGGCAACGCTATTCTGCAACCTTAGATGATACTGCTATAACAATCATCACAAATTATTTCATGTTGTCCACTTTTTTAGGTTTTTCATTATTATTTGTTCCTCTTTGATTCATGTGACGCGGAACTGTGGGGTTTCGCAAAATATAATCACTGAATATAACGATGTTAGGAAATGCAAGATATTACCGGATTACTCTTTACCCGGAAGATGCAAGATCTTGACAGCTATTCAATTGCGGTTAAACCAGTAAAGACCGTATTGTCATATTTAAAATCAACAAGCTTATAACCAATATCCAAATTTCTAATGTAATCACACAATACTTACGTTAAGTACAGAATCACGAAGTGTCCGTTAAGCTGGCAAATCCAGCTCTCCGATTGGCTAAAATCCATATTCAATAATTTTGATTGATTCGGCATCAAGTACCTAGGTTTCCACTACGACAAGCGGCTAGTATGGAAGGGTCCAGTTATCGCCTTCGCCAAGATAGCCAACCAACTCCTCGGCAAGCTGTACCCACTCCTCAACAAGTCCAGTAAATTGTCAAATCGCAACTAGTTGACAATTTACAAGGTGATCTTCAGAGCCGGAATGATGGATGGTTCATCCGCAGCACTCAACTTCATAGAGACCTCCAGACGCCCAAAATTCGGGAATTCACCAGCAGCGCCCAGCTCAAATTCCTGGACAAAGCCACCCACCACCCCAACCCCACAGTCAGGATCGCGTACCGCCCCGCCCCCCACACCAAGCCCGCTACCGTCTACCAAGACCGAGCGACCCTCTGCTCCGGATGAGGGTACAGGGTTGCTGCTTAATTAATATTAAGTTTAATTTTAAATATATGTTCATGAAATATCTTACGTTGCAATATCTAAGTTTTTTCCATATATTTACCATACAAATTCCATACCTAGGCCAAGTTAGTTAGGTTCCTATCATATATATATATATATATATATATATATATATATATATATATATATATATATATATATATATATATATATATCTTAAGATCCCAATGTGAATAATGTTTTAATTAAACCCGTGTATAATAGCGTAGAAACTAGCTAGTAGTCAATAAAAATAATGAGTATTTAATGATTGTTTGATTTGCCTACTTATGAAACATTTAGTTATTCTTTCTTTACAAGAGAAGTGTTGTGCAAATGCTAATTACTAGACTACAAACTATATAGAAAGCCCTTATGTAAAATTCATGGAAAATATTAGATCTGTTTATTTGGTCTGCTTTTCTATTTTAAGCAGTCAATTAGAAGCATAGAACCATTTATTTTAGTTACTTTAATACATGCTGAGTTTGATTAATTTACTAATTTAACATTTAGTTCATAGCTTTATAGTTGATGGAATAGCATGTGAGTAGCGTTGACAGATGTCCCGATTTGCGTAGGACTTCCCGATTTTCAGGGGTCTGTGGACACGTCCCGATTCACCCTTAATCGGGACGCCGAATGTTCCGATTTTGGGTCAGTCGGTAATTATAAAAGGTTCAAACTTCGCGGATATTGTTTTGTGACTGCGAATAGCGGACTAGAGGTATCACCTCACGTTTTTTTCTACCGCTGCACCGTGCTCTGCGTCGCTCGACAGTTAGTCACTCACTCAGTCAGCCACGTAAAGTTGTGTTCGTTCTGCGGTTGTGCGTTTTACAGCTTTATTAGGCGGAAACAAATGTTTTGTAAGTTGTACCCATAGACATAGAGGATGGACTGAGTATTCCGTATCCTGCTGTGAAGTAAATATGGACGCAAAAGTATGAGAGAGACAAAGCGAATGAGCGACCAGTAGCTGTCTCTTTTTTAAATGCCACTAAGCTACGGCTCTCTTGAAAATAATATTTCTAAGTGTTCTATTTGAACTAAAATCGGGTATGGGGCTTTTCTCGCTTTGAATTCCGTCTCGTGGTACTGCGCCTTGTTTATTACAGGCCTCTCTCGCTTTGTCTCTTTCTAGAGAGTGGTCAATTTTATGAGGTTAATGCTCAGTCCATCCTCTATGTCTATGGTTGTACCTATCCATTTCTTTTATATTTCTTTTAGCAGTTGCAATGTTGTTTTCGAATTAAATATAACGTTATGCTTTTACCTAGAAGTTTAAAGTTTCTAGTTAGTTGAGTAAAAATGGCGTGCAGCTGGAATATACATTTTTATTTTACCCTAAATTTAAGAAAATAAATGAGTTTTATTAATTTTATATACAGAAATAAATTAAATTATATTCAAGCCGCGCAAGAGGCTTTTCAGCATTGGATTAAAATGACTGATCCACTTCTGAGACAAAAAACAATGATTCTACGAGTTTTGTTACTCCAAAAAAGAAAATACGACGTATCTGCTGTTTTCTGGATGTTTGGGCAAAAAAATTATTCATATCAAATCCATCCCTAATAATAAACATAAAGCACATTGCACATTATGTCGAAAGGATTTCAGTATATCTCATGACGTCAAAAATACATAGAAAAGCACCAAAATTGCAATGATCACGAGAAAAAAAAAAGAAGTGCCAATATGTCGACATCTTTAAAAACGTTTCTGAATACTGATCAAATAAGCACCCAAGAAGAAAAAGTTACAGCAGCCGAAGTAACTAAAACTTCCTATTCTGTCAAGCTCACTTGGTCATATAATTCTTTGGATTGTGAAGCTAAGCTTGATAGAGCTTTGTATAGCGATTCAAAAATTGCAAATAAACTTGGAAGAACAAAGGCCAGTGCAATTGCACATATGTTTTAGGTCCGGCGTCTACTCAAGAGGCGATTGAAGTCCTTCATAATGGCACATCTTATAGCCTTGTAAGTTTGTACGTATAATGTTTCCATTGCTGGTAAGATTTCATAACCTAAAGTTTAAAAACGTGCATGCTTAATTTTTACGAAGACTCAGATGAAACTGCATTAGCCATCTATAGAAATTTAGTACCACGACTCAAGGAACGCAATATTGATACTATATGTCTTACCAGTTTTTGTGCAGACAACGCAAATGTGATGAATATTATTCTAGTGGGATATCCAGCATACATCTTGCACAACAATGTAAAATTTGCTTTACATTGTTGTGCAATGTAAAGCAAATTTTTGTAAATTGGATTTGGAGAATTTTATTCTGAAGCTGCATGTCACTTCCCGTACTATGCGGAAAGAGAAAAAGCTTTAAAAGATTTTTATAAAATGTATGAATTTGAATTCGCTCCAGTCCTACGACATATAAAAACGCGATGGCTATCACTTCTCCCCGCTGTAAAACGTGCCATGAAATCGTTCGATATATTGGTGGATTACTTTATCCTTATGGGCGAAGACGAGTGTCTCTCTGCACTTTGGAACTTCTTTAATAGTGACCAAAAGGAACCTACGTTGCTTTCTTCCAAAATGCATTGAAAGTCCTACAACATGCTGTATTGACCCTTAAAAAATGAAACATTGCTGTGTTTTGAAGGTTACAATATAATATTTCGGATGGTTGTAGCTTCTACTTGATGGAAATTCATTATAAATATATAATAAAAGATTGTTTTTAGTCAATTTCCACTGGTTTATTTATGATATTGATGACGTGTTTCGTTGTCGATGCAACTTTGTCGGATCTACATTTAACACTGTCCTGACAGTGTTAATTGGATCTACATTTAACATTGTCCTGACGAAGCTGCATCGACAGCGAAACGCGTCATCAATATTATAAATAAACCAATGGAAATTGACGACAAACAGTCTTTAATTATATATTTACGATATAATTGTTAGACTCACTAACAAATTAAAGCAAAGAATTAACGATGAATTTTAATCAAAAAGTTGCCTTTTGGAATCGCCTCAATAATAAAAACAGCGTGTTGTATTTGGTATCAAACTGTTCTGAAGTATGTAGAAACAAGGTAGGTACGAATTTAATGAAAGCAAATTATAATTATTTCTTCTCTAGAAGATGATATTTTGACTTTACGCATCAATTGTTAATAAAATCTAAAAACTTAATATTGACATATTTTTTCAAGCAGTGAAATCAGTTACTATAAAATATAATAAAACATTAATATTTGCAGATAAGGTATTTTGAATTTTGTGATTTGATGTGATGCCTTGCAAAAAATTCCCTGCGCTTGCAAGTAAAATCCAAAGATTATTATGATGACATTGTTATGTTAGACTTGTTCGTTTTTTAACAAAAAGTATTAAAGCATTTAGTAAAAATATTTTAAATTAGTCCTCGCAGTTTAACGTTTAAGTTTTGTTGTCCGCCCCGAAATTTGGCATGCTGAGCCTGGCAACACTAATGTGAGTGACTAGCCATGGGTCAACTCGACTTACTAACTCGAGTTGCGCTTAGCTCGAGTTAATCCGAGTTGGATTCTCACTAACTCGAGTAGTATAATAATTAAATAAAAGTTCCTATTGCAACAAACGAACAAAGTCAACAAAGAGTAATTAATAGCTACTACCAAAATAATTTGTTATTTAGAATAGCAAAATTATTTAAGAATATTCTGATTGTGATAATTAAACTATTAATAGCATAAGTACCTACATCATAAAGTTAGGCTGATATTATTTTGTGAAGACTGTCTACATAACTAAGACTAAAACCAAAAATACATATATGATACATACTATTAATACCTTTTTAGTGTTCCGTACGGAACACTTATAAGATCACTTCGGTGTCTGTCCGTCTGTCACACCCGATTTTCTCCGAAACTATTTGAAATAGAAAGTTGAAATTTGGTAATAATATAGGAATTGATGGCCTCATCAGAGCCATGTAGTTTTGAAAGTTAAATTTCGAGTTAAAGGGTTAGTTTTGGGGGGTGAAATTGGAAGTGAAAAAAAATTTTTTTTACTAGGTAATCGAGTGTGGTGTCAAATGAAAGCTTGTGAAAACACGAGTAAAAAATATATATATAATGTAATACTTGCGCGCACTTTTCTTTGTATTATTATTAAAAAATCGCGAAAAATCGCTGTCCACCCGCCTTATCTCGGAAAGTACTTATCAAAAAATTTTGAAAAAATTCTGGAATATTCTCCACGGGGTGTAGATTGAACGAAAATTATCACGAGTGCATTACCTGTAATAATTTATCTGGTATATAAAAAAAACAGAAATTTCAAGCTCATCAATTTTCAGTAAAGATTGAAAATAAACTTTGTTGAAAACGCTAACTTATTTGGGTGTGTTTTGTGAAGTCATTGATCATTTTATAACACCGTAACATAAATTTTGACTTAAGGGATTCGTTTTGAGGGGTGAAATCGGAAGTGAAAAAAAAATTTTTTTTACTAGGTCATCGAGTGTGGTGTCAAATGAAAGCTTGTGAAAACACGAGTAAAAAATATATATATAATGTAATACTTGCGCACACTTTTCTTCGTATTACTTTTAAAAAATCGTGAAAAATCGCTGTCCCCTACCTTATCTCGAAAAGTACTGATCAAAAAATTTTGAAAAAATCCTGGAATATTCTCCACGGGGTATAGATTGAACGAAAATTATCATTACCTTTAATAATTTATCTGGTATAGAAAAAAACCAAAATTTCAAGGTCACCAGTTTTCAGTAAAGATTGGAAACAAACTTTGTTGAAAACTTATTTGGGGTGTATTTTGTGAAATCACTGATTATTTTATGCCACCCTAACAAAATTTTTTATTTTAAAAACAATCAACCTACGGAACATTAATTGTGCAAGTTCAACTTGCACTTGACCGGTTATTTTTATTTCAATCCTACCTACTAAGTTTAGTAATGATAATTGTCCCAACACAGAGTTGGATGGAAGGACAAATATATAAATAATTTGCATCAATCGTGCTTCTCCTGTCAATTCGAGTCGTGTAACTCGAGTTACGTAAATTTCAACTCGACTTAACTCGAGTCGAGTTTTTTCAGAGTTGGCACATCTCTATGAGTGACCCTTACAGAGTCGTGATTATAATATAGTGGGTAAGTTCCGTTGGTGATATACTTAAACACTCCCAGAATAAAAAACATAACCTTAATTTTAAATGCGAATTCTAAATGTAAACAAACAAGAACGCTTAATTAAATATCAGTACAGTTTTTTTTTGCACAGTCTGCAAAATAAAACCATGTGATAAATTTAACTATTTTATCTTCGTGCTTTAGAGTTTTTAATAGGTATTTATTCATATGGATATCATGGAGAATAAAATAAAATTATCTGCAGATAAAAATTTCTTTATCATTTCTGTCCTGAATGACTCACAAAGCGAACTTCTGACTACTCCAATAGATGATGGCCAAATAAAGAAAGAAATTATAAATGGGGTGCTTGAACCTTCTGTGAACAAACCAGAAACTGTAAAAAATTTTGAATCTCATTTAGCTAACAACAATACTTCTATTGAACTTCAAATTGCATCCCGACAAGAAACAACAGATACTACAGTAGATTTAATAAATGATAACCTAATAGATGAACCACCCTATGTCAAAGACGAAAATGATGAGTTTGACCGTTCTTCATGTGAAAATGACAATTTAGCTTTATCACCTAAATCTGAAATAGATGTGGACGAAAGTGGAATACAATTTATTAAATCTGAAAATAGACCACCGCAGTTGAAAATTGTTTTAGAAAAACTTAATATTGCAAATGAAGAGCACAAACGAGCAATACAAAATTTGTCAAATCTTGTAATTAGCCTTAAAAAATTAGATGCTAGAATAATCCTTAGAGTAAATAGAAAAGGTTCTGTTAAAAACAACATCAGCACTACTGAAACCTTTAATACCACAGTGCCAAAAAAAAGGTTATCCAGAGGGTCATTATTTTGCCAGAAAACGACATGTTGTATATGATCAAGATTCATTCGATAAGAAGTTTTTTCATTTGGCCTTACGTAGAAGAGCTAAAATTGATGATGGAGGAAAATTTTTAAAGTACGTATATACAATGTATCATCAGAATTTCACGTAAACAGAAAAATTTTTCTTATAAACTAGGTATGGAGAATGAAATTTGAGACCACCTGCATAGTTTTTAAATTTTGCTCCAAAGTTAAATTTTATATAAATTATATGTTACATGAAGTTTTAAAATGTGAAACTATTTCCAATAGTAACACAAAAAAAACTGCATAAAATAAATATATCTGTCCAGTGTTGGTTAAGAAGTATTATTATTTTAACAGTTGTTTTTTGACGGTATATTTAAAAAGAAATGAGAGAAGAAAACCCAATAATTTCTAAAATTTTAAATTTTTTAATCTTTGGTAAAGAAAAAAAATCTTTAGCAAAGAAAAAAAATACATTAAGTTTTTTTTCTAAAATTTTTTCAGACATGAAGATAAAAATTGTAAAACTTGGTTTCTGCATTCTTGTACAAATTTTGACTTAATTATCACCATGATTTATTTTTTAAAAAATTCTCTATTTAGGGAGCACTGTAAAATGAAAATTTAAAATTTTAAGTTAATTACTGATTTACATATTTTATTTTTAAAATATCTTATATAATTTATTTCAAATTTGATATTATTAAAAATAAAAATATTAATCTACTATATATATTAATATAATATTATTAATTAATATATATTAATTAATATTAATAAATAGAAAAAATATAAATGTTATCTTTAGACATATTTATATCTATTAATTTATGACAAGTATTAGGCTCTCTAGAACCCATTGTGCACTAGCATTTCTCTGAAGCTATGGAAAGCCAAGACCTTTTCAGGTTAAATGTCTGATACTAGATATATTTGATTGCAGAACAGGATATGAATAAATGTAAAGGTCATTTTTTTTTCATTCAAATACCATCTACAATCTAGATCATCACCATGTTTAGAGTCTTCCTGTTTAATTTCATTAAGTTTCCCTTTCTCTTAGTCAGACTCTTGGCTCATATCAGTTGTGTCCTTTGAGTTCCTGATAAACTAGTTGATCACATCTGGTACTGTTACATCTTCCATTCTGTGTGAGCTTTCCAGAATGAGATCTGGTCTCATGAGAAAGATCAAAACCTACTGTTTATGTAGTGTGTTAACCATCTCATTCTCTTGGGTGCCAGTGTGATCAGGTACCAAAATGAAAAATATGATTTAAATAACTTCCATATTAAAGGACATTTTCTTAATTTGATACTTTTGATATTATCAAATAATATTAATAAGTTGTTAAAGGACTTCTGTTTTTTGAACTAGTCTTAAATACTTGACATTTTACGTGACTCTTGTGGACAGTCGCAATACATAAATGAATGATCCGTAACAACTGATGAAATCTGTAGTCTAAATTCTAATGTTTATGCATTCGCCATAGTTATGTTATAAATTAATGTATAAATGATGAAGCGGTTTTTGTGAAAAAAATCTCCTTCTCCCTGGTCATTGATTTTTAAATTGGTTGTAATTTTTAAATTGTCAAAAAGAAAGCCCCCTTAACAAGTTTAAGTTTACTCTGTTGGGAAGGGTCTAAAAGACCAAGAGGGTGACCCGAAATTTTGACCTGTTGACTAACCATCTGCCTAGGTGTTAATTCTATTAGGCGAGTCGAATGCCCCAGAATACCAAAATAAGACCCAAAATGCTCCTAAAGTAAATCCCAAAATATACAATCCTGTCTTTTTGCTTTTTCAATGGGGCAATAAACGACCCTATTAAGGTTTTGTGCATAGTTGCCAGGTATTACGATAAACGTATTTTTATTTTACCTGCTTTGTATACCACCCTCACTTGCACCTGCAATCATATTGGATCTATTTTTACCTATATATTTACTACCTGGCAACCTGGTTTGGAGCCCTTTAAGTGTTTGATAATATAGGCCTAATGACCACGAGTCCCCATTAAGATTCGACAAAATTAGAACAAAATAAAATTAAGACTGGTGCAGGATGGGACCAATATACATTGTGGCCGATCAACACTTCACAGAATTCTCTTAAGAATGGGATTCATGTTCTGAAAAATCAACAAAAGGCAAGTAGTGATGGAGTCACAAAGATTACGAATCTTGTGACATACTTATTTACAAGAAATTAAAAAGTATCAATCAGAGAATTGGCCAATAATTTACCTTGATGATACATGGTTCGATGACACTGTGCAAAAAGGGTGGGTTGACAGCAGTACAATATGTCAGACTAACGCACCTTCAAATAAAGGTAAACGAATAACCATTTGGCATGCTGGATTTGAAAAGAACTGGGTTTCAAATTGTCTACTATTATCTGCAAAAAACATAAAAGATTCTAGTTTGGACTATCACGAAGACACGACCGCAGAACTTTTTGAAAATTGGCTTCAAAATTCCCTTTTGCCAAATGTTCTCGAACAGAGTGTTATAGTTATAGACAATGCAAGTTACCATAGTCGCCTACTAAATAAGGTTCCTAATGCAGCCAACACCAAATCGGAAATACAGGAATATATGTTAGAAAATTCTTAAGTCCATCTCTGCAACCTATCATCACTTAAAACGGCAAAAATCAGGATCCTATATTTTGGGACAGGCTATACTGTCATTTAACCATTTGAATCAAGTATCATAACATTTGTTAACATTAAGAAAGTCGAGCGCGCCCTCAAAGGGCAGACGACGCCGAGACCGGACCAAGTTTTAGGGCCCAAAAAACGTCGATGGCAAAAATGGACTGTCATTTAACCATATAAAATCAATAAATTTTGTTTGTTCCTGATAAAATAAGAGAGAACCTGCAAAAGGCAAACGCCGCCAATACCGGAAGACGAAGCTGGACCCGCTTTTTCCAGCCAAAAACGGTCGTTTTTCGACTATCGAGCGGGTTCCGTCTCGGCGGCGTCTGCCCTTTGTGGCGCTCGACTTTTTTAGTGTCACCAAATATTATGGTACTTTATTCAAGTGGTTAAACGACAGTCCATTTTTGGATGTAGTAGGTTTGGGCTTCATCTGGGCATTCGAGGGCGCGGGAGCCGCAAAATCAACGTTCAAGGCTTTTATTCGACTCGCTTAATAGAATGAACAACTAGGCAGACGGTTAGTTGAGGTAAAATTTCGGATTGCCCTTTTGGTCTATTAGCTTTTAAAATTCCAGAATTGGAGAGTTTATTTCATTCATCAAGAGCAGCATTTCCGGGTGTCGATTGACTCCCGCTTCTATAGAAGAATAGATAGAATTCTCTATTTTTTAGTGTTCCGTATGGAACACTTATAAGATGACTTCGGTGTCTGTCTGTTTGTCCGTCTGTCTGTCACACCCGATTTTCTCCGAAACTATTTGTCATAGAAAGTTGAAATTTGGTAATAATATAGGAATTGATGGCCTCCTCAGAGCCATGGAGTTTTGAAAGTTAAATTTTAACTTAAGGGGTTAATTTTGGGGGCGAAATCGAAAGTGAAAAAAAATTTTTTTTTCACTAGTATCGAGTAAGAAATATATATATAATGTAATTCTTGCGTACACATTTCTTTGTATTATTTTTAAAAAATCGCAAAAAATCGCTGTCCACCCCCCTTATCTCGAAAAGTACTTATCAAAAAATTTTGAAAAAATTCTAGAATATTCTCCCAGGATGGAGATTGAACGAAAATTATCAGGAGTGCATTACCTTTAATAATTTATCTGGTATCTAAAAAAAACAAAAATTTCAAGGACATCAGTTTTCAGTAAAGATTGGAAACAAACTTTGCTGAAAACTCATTTGGGGTGTATTTTGTTAAGTCACTGATCATTTTATACCTCTATAACAAAATTTTTTATTTTAAAAAGCAATCAACGTACAGAACACTAATTGCGTAAGATCAACTTGCCCTTGACCGGTTATTTTTTAATAAATTCCTTTCATACGCTTTTCTTGAACTTGTCTATACTACTGATTTTTCCGTTTACGCAGGTCAAGGCGCGGAAATAAGCGTCAAATCCGGGTGATAATAAACGTAACAAAAATTAAGACTTGTTTCAAGAAGGTTAGAATCATATTCCTGAACATTAAAATAAGATGAACATTTTTTATAATTTGGGTCCACCAGAATGCAAGGTCATGAAAAGTTTTTGATTTTTTTTGCAATATTTCCGTCACGAGTGAGAATAAAAGTTTAAAATTTAGACTATTGAGAATGTTTATTTAAGCCTAAAAACTATTTCGGTTCATTTCCATTTGCATATTTTCAAAAACCTTGTCAGTTTGCAAGAGTAAAGGTCAAATTATTAATCTTGCTTTTAAAACATTTAATATATAATAAAAAATTCAGATTAATGTTGTCCTATTTAAAATTATTGAAAAAGATCCGTTGGCTGTAAAGTATGTTTGAATGGTAAAAAAGAGTTAAACTTTTTAACTCTACATAAAGTGTTCCAATTAGCGATTGGCTCTGTGGCAGAGCTGCTCGAGCCAAAATGAAATAATAAAAGTAATAAATTCTTCATAAGGAAGAAATTATATTTCTTAGTAATCTAAATTATGGTAATATTCAAAACATTTAAAATGCCTTAACTTTTCAAAATCCTGTAGTGGTGTAAAAAGCATTTGCAGAGTGATAGTTATACGAATTGTCCATCTTATATTGACAAGAGAAATTCTGAAAAGACACAGTTCAATTTCGATATACTTTGTATAAAAGGTAACTAAATCGATTAGAACAATTTTAAATTAATATTGGTGCTTATGCATTTATATTTGCTTTATATTGTCTATGTCGAATATTTTGTTTTTTAGGTTTTATTAGGTAAAAAAAATCACCTTGATCACGTCTGGGTAAATTTTATTTGTAAATTTGGCATCTAAAATATTCAATATCCATTTCATGATAAAAGCACGAGACACAGTTAAGGGCGTGAAGTTAATTTGGCTAAAAGTATCAAAAATTGAAGCTTCATTACCCCTTCATATTTCGCTCCCTAGCGGATCAAAGCATCTAATTTAGGTGTCATTGGACTCAGCTTATCAAGATCAAAGGGGGTTGTCAAAGAATTTTTGTTTTTAGGTTTCAATGCCCTATGTGCCCTTATAAAACCTGGTCATTTAACGGATTATCCAAACATCACAGCTCACTACATGGGTGTAAACTTAGTATGACGTTCAAATGCCCGGACTGTGACTTTACCGGGAAAAACATGTGTTCTGTAAACCGTCATAAACAAACGCACAAACCAGAACCTGACCTCCGGTGTCCCCACTGTCCTTATATAACTCGTTTTGATGTTGCACTGAGGGTACATTTGAGACGTTGGCATTTACCAGACGAAGAGGCGAAAACTCTAAACTGCTCATATTGTAACTTTCGAAGTGTCTGCAAGACAACTTACGATGCTCATCTCAAAGTACATATGACTAGAGGTATTTATGATTTAGTATTATTATTTTTTATATGTTTAATTGTCACAATTCTCAGCAGGGAACAGTAAGAGCAACGAGAAATTAAGTTAACTCCAGGGATCGCGAATAACGGGAATTGAGTCAGTGGAGACTAGAATTTGTCTGCTGCAAACTGTAGAAGTTTGCAAACATTTTCCATTAGAGAAAAGCACTAGTTTAACAGGCAGAAGTTTTCGCCATGATGGTATATGCTTTGGAAGCAATGGTAACTTGCCACGATTAGGTAGTGTATATCTGTTGAAATAATCAGGTGACACCTAAAGCACTTGACAAAGAATCACATTACATATGAATTAAAGCGGCATTCAGCACTGATAGGTGTAAAGAACTACCTTACTGTGCCTGTAAGGAATACTGAGACACGAGATCTTCAGATTGGTGAAGAAAGCAGAACAGTCATTTGTGGAAACATCCTAGTCTTTATAATATAATAATGCTTTATTCCACAGGGACTTCATTAGTTAGGGTACTGAGGAGTTATTATTTCCATGGTGGGAAAATGTAATCTCTGACATAGTTGCTAGTCGCTGAGCCTCCATGCTACCATTGCTACTTGCTCTTACTAAATTATCACTATTGGTAATAGTATTACTTCTACCACTATATTCTATTTTATATATATATATATGTATGTATATATATATATATATATATATATATATATATATATATATATATATATATATATATATATATATTTATTTATTTATTGGAGTTAATGGTTGTATGGAATGTTAGTTAGTCAGTCAGAAAAAAACATTTATAGTCAAATTAATTTTAATTATTTTTAATTATTTGACTTTTTTCTGTTCCTAGAATTTTTTTTTTATTTATTTTATTAGGAAAATTAACAAGGTGGCGGCTAAAAAAGCTGATTTTCGGGATTACTTACTTATACACATTTGAATATTAAGGATGATGGGTTGAAAAGATCATACTGTGAACTACAACTGAATTTTTTTATTGCGAAATATTTTTTTTATGTTAGTATTATAGATGATGCTGTATGAGTTTCACGAAGCAAGCCTCTTCCTGGTATGTGTACAGTGTAACTTTGTAATCATCTTAAAAATAAAAACAAAGCGGAGTTTTAAATTATATTATACTAGCCGGGCCCGCGGCTCCGCTCGCGTGGACTTGATTCACCACTATCGTCACTGCTTATTCCTTAATTTACCCAACGTAATAAAATATCTCCCATTATTTCCCCTTATCTCTCAATATTTCTCCTTATCTCCCATTATCTCTACATAATTTCGATTATCTAGGCTTAACTCTGCCCATCTCCCATTATTTCTCTTTATCTCCCATTATTTCTCCTTATCTCCCATTATCTCACCTTATCTCCCATTAGCTAGGCTTATCTCGACTTATCTCTCAATATTTCTCCTTATCTCCCCTTATTTCTCCTTATATCCCATTATCTCACCATAACTCCCATTATCTAGACTTATCTTTGCTTATCTCCCATTATTTCTCCTTATCTCCTATTATTTATATTTATCTCACCTTATCTCCCATTATCGAGCCTTATCTCGACATATCTCCCATTATTTCTCCTTATCTCCCATTATAGGCCCTTATCGAATTATATAGAACATATGTTTAAATTTATAAAAACACGTAAATGGGATAAGTGGTTCTCAAGTGATAAGCGCACTAAAGGACAGACAGACAGACAGAAAGACGTTGCATTTTATATATTCTAGATAGAAGATTATAGATAACCTGGCCAGAGAACAAATGTATGAATTAAAAAAAAAACACGTAAATCGGATAAGGGGTTCTCGAGTGATAAGCGCACTAACGGACAGATACACAGACAGAGAGACGTTGCATTTTATATATATATTATAGATTCTTTGCTACATGATATTGTTCCATATTTAATGCTTTAAGCAGTGTATTGCAAGAGAACGCGCTAGTGGCAAACTTTTCTCCGACTTGATTCACTATTATCGTCACTGCTTATTCCTATCACCTAACGTAATAAAATATGTCCTATAACCTGGCCAGAGAACATATGTATGTTTAACAAAAAAGCACGTAAATCGGATAAGTGGTTCTCCAGTGATAAGCGCACTAACGGGCAGACAGACAGACAGAGAGGCATTGCATTTTATATATATTATAGATATTCTTTACTACATGATATTGTTCCATATTTAATGGTTTAGCATGTTTAAAAAAAGCACGTAAATCGGATAAGTGGTCCTCCAGTGATAAGCGCACAAACGGACAAACAGACAGATATACGTTACGTTTTATATATATTATAGATGTAATAAAATATATATCTATAACCTGGTCAGAGAACATATGTATGAATTTAAAAAATCGCGTAAATCGGATAAGTGGATCTCGAGGGATAACCGCACTAATGGACAGACAGACAGACAGACAGAGAGTCGTTGCATTTTATATATATTTATAGATATAGATTATTATTATTATTATTTATGTAACCTGGCCAAAGAATATATGTATGAATTTAAAAAAAAGACACATAAATCGGATAAGTGGTTTTCGCGTGATAAACGCACTAATGGACAGACAGACAGACAGAGAGACATTGCATTTTATATATATATATATTCTCTGCTACATAATATTGTTCCATATTTAATGGTTTAGGCTGTGTATTGCAAAGGAACGCGCTAGCGGCAAACTTTTTTCCGATTTCATTTACTATTATCGCCACTGCTCATTCGTTATGCTACCTATCGTAATAAAATATAGCCTATAACCTGGCCAGAGAATATATGTATATTTTTTTAAAAAAAGTACGTAAATCGGATAAGTAGTTCTTCAGTGATAAGCGCACTAACGGAAAGACAGACAGACAGGATAAGTGGTTTTCGCGTGATAAACGCACTAATAGACAGACAGACAGAGAGACATTGCATTTTATATATATTATAGATTATAGATATTCTCTGCTACATAATATTGTTCCATATTTAATGGTTTAGGCGATGTATTGCAAGGCAACGCGCTAGCGGCGAACTTTTTTCCGACTATTTTATGTCACTACCTTATGCTACCTATCGTAATAAAATATAGCCTATAACCTGGCCAGAGAACATATGTATGTTTAAAAAAAAAAGTACGTAAATCGGATAAGTGGTTCTCCTGTGATAAGCGCACTAACGGACAGACAGACAGACAGAGAGACGTTGCATTTTATATATATATTATAGATTAGCTTCAGTTAAGCGTAGTCGATAAAAATAAATAATTGTTAAAATATTTCAGAAAAAAAAATAAGGAGCAAAATATAGTGAATAATAACGTAAAAAAATTTCCATACGTTTAACTAAAGAAAATTACATGTAATTTAAAACACGTCTTCTTGAAAAAAAAACGACTCACAGCAGCACAAGCAGAGGAAAACGGAAAACCGGTTTGAAAGTTTAAATTCTTTTATATAATAACTTTGAAATTTTAAAACTCACGACAGACCAAAAAGTAACGGTAAATTGCTTTGGAGATGAAAAACGTATTTACT
Organism: Pachyrhynchus sulphureomaculatus; assembly: GCA_019049505.1. Taxonomy (NCBI): domain Eukaryota; kingdom Metazoa; phylum Arthropoda; class Insecta; order Coleoptera; family Curculionidae; genus Pachyrhynchus; species Pachyrhynchus sulphureomaculatus. The sequence goes on along the minus strand of CM032455.1, from coordinate 101,193,852 downwards.
TTGTTAAACAAGTTACTATTAAAAGTTTGCTTTCTGCGTGACCGCGGATTCGTAATCGTTACTTCACGGAGGCTTCAATAAAATATTTTTAAAACTGCATATTTAGGGTTGCCATAACAATAACAGTTTACAATTCTGTTTAATATTTCGAAAAATGTTCTTTCAAGGAAGCCTGTTTATATCTGCCGACAATATATCACCCAACCAGATATTCCGAGCGGGCATTTCGTCAATAGCATGCATGATTTTTGATGCATTGCACCTTCGTTTTTCTATAAATTTTAGCATCTTCGAGAATACCGTCCTAAATATTAAGCCGGGTCCACATCAATAAAAATTTGCATTGGGTGTTGAACGATGCATTCGGCGCAAATATTTTCGAGCAAATTCCAATTTATTTCTACGTAATTTTTTGCGTTGTGCGCCGCGCATAGACACTTCATCTGTTCATTCCTGTTTGAAGTGTTGGCTGTGTCGGCGCGAATATGTGATGTCTGTCCGTATGTGGAAATTTTGCGGGAGCTTCTACATTAAAAAATATTTTTGTCGAATGTGACAAAATTTTTTGTGTGTGTACGTCCACGTTCACGAAAATTTGTTCGTAGCCGAACACGGCGCATAACGCAAATATTTTAGGACGATATTCTCGAAGACGTGTACTTTCGAATTATGTAATTGATTCTAGCGGTTGACAACCGATAATAGAAGAGCTCAGAGGATGACTTATTAATATTATTATTTTTTTAGGTCATAATGTTCTTGCAAGATTTTTACATACATCTCCAGACGCTAATGAAGTCGAAAGTATAAAATGTGAATACTGTCAATTCGTAAGCTCTTATAAAAATGGTTTAAGAAGACACATACAAGAAACACACAAAATTAAGAATCCCTTTCAAAAAGAAATCTATCGATGTAAGATTTGTAATTTTGAAACTGCAAATCGTAATACCATGAATGATCATCATCAGTTGCATAAGAGCGAAGATGAAGTAACCTTGTTTCATTGCTACAACTGTGATTATAAAACTAAACTGAAGAAGTATCTCGTGGTACATATGCGGGAAGACCATCCAAGGAGCACAAAAAAAGAGAAGCCAATTGTTTACTATCATTGTGCTCACTGTGACAAGCAGTTTGTTAACAAATCTATTTTAAAAACACATATTTTTCAGAAACATCGTGAATCAGACATATTAATGTGCCACTACTGTAATTTCACAACAACAAATATTCAAATTTTAAAAAAACACACCCATACAAGACATATTGAACCCAAAAAGCCAGTTTATAAATGTCAAAAATGCGATCATGTTAGTAAGAACAGAAAATTACACAAAACACATCTTCGTACTCACAAATATATTTGTTATGAATGTGGTGACAAGATGTCGTGCAAATCTGCGTTAAGAGACCATATAATAGGTCATATGAGCGAAATAAGGCAGAGGCTGCTTGTGAAGTTTTATCGTTGTGGATGTTGCGAGTATGAAACGAGGAATAAGTATCGTTTGCAGAGACATCGGCGGAGGTTGAATCACTATCTCGAAAAACGTTTAAAAGATGAGGTTAAAAATACAGAGAAACATTTGGAATCATCTTTTGAAATTAACGAAACTATGGAGAAAGATCTAAGTGAACATACATTTTTGGAGGAATCTTTTAAAAGCAAAGATAACGCGAAACCCTTAAAGGATGAGCAAGAACAACTAAAAAACACGAATATCCAGGAAGAAGTATTCACTGTTTATACTAATTAAGTTAATGATATAGAATTTCTTGGGATAAGTTTTAAAAGTGATAAAGGGTTAAAGACGAGTTTTAAACGGCAATACTAGTTTTATATTTTTAATTCTTGCCAATTTGTTCTTTATATTTCAACTTTTTACAATATTTTAATATCAAGTTTTTATTTTTCTTTCTATTTTAGACTATATCTTTAGATTTTATTAGGGTTTAAGACTAAAATTGTGCATTTTTTAGAATAAACCATAGGTGTTTAAATGACAAATTTTCTAGTTCCTGTTGATTTTTGTACTACGCAATATTAATTTAATGAGGGGATTTAAAACGGGAACATTCTAAGGTTCAAGTAAGACACTATTAAGTCAAAAGCTGCTATGCAGGCATAAATTAAATATAGCTCTCACGTTACAGATCTTGACTCTAGGCATCATTCTATGTAATCAGATAATATTTGTGTAAAGCTCACAGCTCTTTACTTGACAGAGACGATTTGCGTCAAAAACACTATATGAAATATAAAAAAATTGAGAGGTTCATAATTAAAATTATAATATATATCTTCTGAATGTATTAAAGTATATAACAGAGATAGATAATATAACGATATTCACTCTTGATAAAATTTTAGTAAAGTTCAATTTTCAATAAACTTTTAAATATTAGTTTGTTTTTAAATAAATGTTTAGCAAAATATAGACTCATTCGTCAAAATGATTACGCATGTTTTCATTTTCAAAAAGTACTGGCGATTTTGATTTGCCGACAGAAACAAGAGTTTCATTTTTAACCTGTGAACACTCTCTGGAGGAAAGAGTTAATAAAATAATGTCGAGTGTGACTTGTTCTTAAGCCTTACTTTTTCGATTTCAAAGGACCACGCACAAAAGTATAGAAAAAAGCCGTTCGGTCAAAATTTTAGACTGATTAGATTTTTTTATTCTCTCTTTTTTATAATATTATTTTCACTTTCGAAGAAAAAGTAGGGAAACATTTTCTTCAAAGTGAAAATAATTTAAAAAAAAAATTGAGAATAAAAGAATCTACTTACTTACTTAATCCTTATGCCTTTCTACCCCTTGTTAGGAGCGTAAGGCCCGTGGAATTGAGTTATTCTATATCTGTCTTTTCCATATTTCCTTCTATATCCTTCCCTCCTGTTTAAATTGCCGATTGCCTCTTTTGTTTCTTCTGTTTGTACGAGTTCTGTATCTTGTTTCGGTATTATGTCTCTATGTTAATTTTTGTATGCTGCTTTTCCTTCCAATTCCTTGCATCCATTTCCTTTCCTCTCTGTTTCAGTGATTCCTGCATTTTCCGTTTATACCCCTTATTATTCCGTGTTCTCAATCTAAAAACTCGATAATTATTTCCCATTTATTTCTTCCTATCTATTTCTTTGATTATCTTCTTATTTGTTCATTTTACTAGTCCTCTCTTCCGTATCCTTTATCTTTGCTCTCTCTCCTTTTTCTCAGTTTTTTGACTTGATGGTCGTAGTATTCTTTGTTTGTTCTTTCAGTTGTTCTTCCTCAATATCCCATTTATATTCTTTTCCTTCGATTACGATTTTTTGATATCTTATTTTCACCCTTTTTCCATTCTTTCTCTTGTCCTCAACTATATACTTCAATTTCTTTTGAATTTCGCGTTCATCTTTTGTTAAATCGTTGTTTATATAAACTCTCTCTCTCTCTTAGGTTTCTCAGTTTGTTTTTATTTTTCATTACAGTTTCCTTATCTTCCGTGTTTCCATTTTGATCACATCTTTAATCTGTACTTTTGTGTCCATACTCCTCTCCATAAAAAGTTCTACACCCATTTTCAGATCTGGTTGGCTATTCGCTTCAAAACTCATTCCCGATATTACAATATTATTTCTTACGTTGTCTTTTTCCAGTCTACTCATCTTCAAATCCATACTTCTCATGTTTTCTCTAATTATCTTATTTTCCTCTTTCAATATTTCATTCTCCTTTCTTAGTTCCTTCAACACTTGTTGGTATCTCTTCTGATCTTGTTTCATATTTTTTTATGTCTGACATTAGCTCTCTGATCATTTCTATCAAATTGTCTATCTTATCTACTCTTTCGTTTTTCTCTGTGGTGTTCTTATCAGCTTTTTACTCTTCTTGAATAATCCCATTGGCTCCTCTTTTTCTCAGACTCTTCCTCTTTTCTTCAAGTCTCCTGAGGTATAATCATCGCTATCCATTGTTCTTTCTGTTATAAAAACTTTACGTATGTTCCTCGTATATTCCATTTTCAAATACGGGAGAAAAAGCAAATATTGTTGTTTATATTTTTTATCACCATAAACAATACAGTGATTAAGGTCGTCGCTTATCGTTTCATTAGCTTCATACAATTTGACAAAATTATTCTCATAATTCTCCAAATTTTTTACTTATTGTCTTAATCTAACACTACACTCTGCTTTATTTCTAGTCCCTCTCATTTGCAATCGACAAACTAATTAAATAGATCGAAACACTACCGTAATAGCGAGCATTAGCTCGTTGAATGAGTTGACTATTGCCGGGCGTTCGATTCACGTGTACACACATCGCGGTCCGAAACTCAACTCTAAGAATTAGTAAAATAATGTTGATTGTGACTTGTTCTTAAGCCTTACTTTTTCGATTTCAAAGGACCCCACACAGAAGTATAGGAAAAAGCCGTTCGGTCAAAATTTTAGACTAATTAAATTCTTTTATTCTCTCTTTGTTATAAAATTATTTTCACTTTTGAAGAAACTATTCCAGACAAAAGATTCTCGATCCCGAAAATCGGGAAACTTTTGTCTGAAACATTTTCTTTAAAAGTGAAAATAATTAAAAAAAATTGGGAATAAATGAATCTAATCGGCCTATATTTTTAGGCTTCAAAGGCCACTGGCGGCCGAAATATTGAATTTTGAGCACTGAGCTCATGAGAACTTTTGTTCAGCATAACTTGGAGAACTTTTACCTAAAATATCAAAAATTTTGACCGAACGGCTTTTTCCTATACTTTTGTGCGGTGTCCTTTGGTACACATATAATACGTGAAACAGGAAAAAAGCATAGTCTTTGAGTTATGTCACTTCAGGGCAATGTTTTGTTAAGTTTTATATCGTTTCAATAATATTATGAGAATATTTGCTGATTACTGGCAAGATAATGAACAAAATTCTAAACATAATTATATGTTTCCCAGTCCCACTTAACAACGAAATACAACGCGTCAACAAAACATAACAAATAACGACGATACGTCAAACTTAGGTGATGATAATTCCAGCGGCTACTAATTAAACCATTGTAATTAATGATTATAACTAGAGACCGGATTATATGCAACATAAAAATCTTGAAATATGCATGCAAATATGCATGAAAAATGCTTAAAATATGCATGAAAAAAGGTCAAAATATGCAATATTAAATAATATAAAAGTAGTAATTTTTAGTTTTTTATTTCAAAATCAGCATAAAATTAACAAGTTATCGACGATGTTTAAATTTAATTAACAATTATTTAACATTTTTTAAAATTATATAACATTTGTATTCTTTACACGTAAACAATAAGGTATTGTTCCAAATGTTGGGTAGTAAGATTGTGTCTTCGATCACTTAAAATATTTTTATAAGTGGAAAAAGAGCGTTCTACATCCACTGAGGTAACTGGGCAGTATTTGAATTTGGGTGCTATGTTAGCACTTATTGTTTCCGGCAAAAGTTCACCCGTCCCATTAATAAAACTATCAATTTGACACAAAGGTTCAAAGCCTGGGTTCTGCACAAAATATTTTCAAACTTTTCTTTAACTCTACGCAGGAATACATCTGGCAATGTGGAGTTTACTTGACGGATTTTATTCATTAACTGAATTGATTCGGTCAACGCCAAACCTTTGTTGTCAACACAACTCTAAAAAATCGTCACTTTACCGGCGTTGAGGTCCAGCAGGAGCTCCGACAAGTTCGTGGACTTAAAGACGGGTAACCTAACTCCGAAGAGCAAGCGCGACTCACATTTACCCGAGAACATGTCGACATTATCTTAAAGCAATGGCGCTCCGTTTTATTCTTCGACGAGTGCCGAATGTGTCTATATGGCAATGATGGAAGAAGACGAGTCTATAGGAGGCCTGGGAAGCGTTATGCGCAGTGCTGCATTACTGAAACTGTCATGGTGTGGGGAGGCATCTCACTGGATGCGAAAACCGATGCGCGGAGACATGACCTCAATCGAGCACATGTGGGACGAGTTCAAAAGAAGGGTTCGAGCTAGAAATCCAACCCTGCATCGCTGAGGGACTTAAAAGTTGCGATGGCGAAAAAATGGGGAAGAATCCCACAGACAGTGGTGAAAAAGCTCACCCCGCTCCATGAAAAACCGGCTGGAAGCAGTAATAAGGGCTAGGGGCGTAATACAAAATATTTTAGTTTTTATCAATAAATTTAATTTTTAAACTTAAAATTTGTTTAATTTTTCCTTTTCTCTTACCCCTATGTTCAATCCTTATTCTCCTTGTTTCCCCTTTCAATCATTTTAATCAGTGTAAAAAGTATGAGATATGCGATGGAATTTGGTATCATTAGAAAGAGAATAGCTTTCAAATAATACTAAAATCCGTAAATATATGAATGCTAAATTCTAGGATCCGTGTTAAACGAAGCCAAATAGTTTGAGTCGATTTTTTGCTCACCAGTGTATTTGAAACAAGGCAAACAGAAATTTAATTCCAAATTTTACCAATCTAAAGAAAAAAATAAATTGTGTTTACCTGGCAAACGCATCTTTCATTTCTATGTCAATAGTTTTTCCATTTAGTTGGTCCTCGAAATATTTTGTAAAATTTTCCGCTGCTTCTGATATTAAATTAAACATTATCTTCATTTTACTACTGGTAAAAGACCCTGTTAACGTAGACCTCATTTTTCTCTCCATTCGTCACCTGAAATTAAAATTTTTAAATTAAGAAATTACAATTTACTTGCAAGTAAGAGAGAAATAACCCATGTTCTTCATTTTGAAAATAATGTAAGTTTCAAAGTTTATAATAACCAAACCTTACTGCACTGTTTTCGAACTGTGATTTGTAAAAATATTCCAATAGCGGCTTCTGGTTTTCGTTTTTTTATATATACAGTGTGTTTTATAAATAAGTTCAATTTTTTCAATCCGTGAACGCAATCGGCGGGAAGGCCACGCTAGGAGTACAAGGCGTAACCTCAGTCCCTGGAATTTTCGTTTCTATGAAGCCTTTTGTGTGCAACAGTTTTACAAAATCAATAATGGAGGCATCGGATTGCAGAACTGCCTCTACGCGTGACTCCTATATTCCTAGTAGGCAGGAGAGAGGATAACGCTGTGAACGCTTCGATCGACGGACAAAATCAATTTACAACGCAATAATCGACTCGTCATTTTTCTGTTAATAATCGAAGAACGGTTGGCGACTTGAGTCTGTTCTACAAGTATTTTCATGGAAAGTGTTCGAAGGATGTAGCCCGCTTAATTCCTCCCAAAGCGGTGCATGTTAGAAATATACGTCGCGCTGGTGCTTCGCATCCGTATGAGGTTCAGCTTGTTACTCCGCGTACAACGCTTTTTCAAGCAATCTTTTATATGGAGAACGTCATCCCTTTGGAATAATTTGCCCAGCGCTGTGTTTCCCACCGAGTACAATTTACAGCGATTCAAGAACAACGTGAATCGCTTTTTCCGCACTCGTGCCGCTCCTGGAGCGCTTTAGGGACTTCCCTGCAGCACGTGTGCTAGACCCATAAAAAAAAAAAAAAAATTAACGAATCAAGTTGATTTTTTCGTAGAAATTCTCTTTAGGCTTGTGTGCTTCTTATGGATATAGTCGTTTGATAAAATCGTTTGTTTAATTTGTTATTAACAACGAATAAACCTTACGGTGAAATATTTCAATATTAATTAAATCATTGGCCAAAATGACCAATGTCGACTTATTTTTCATACATTTGCGAGTATCATATCAAAAATTCAGGTCAGTATGTTAATTTTTGCGGCAATGATATGGATAAATAAACAAGCGCGCGCACGAGCTCTTAGCGCACGCGCGCATTTTCATACAGCTGATCGCAATGAAAATTTGTTTTTTAAATGCAGAACTAAAGCTTCAAACACTCTTACGTTTACTTAAACTGGCAGTTTGACAATGTCAACATATGAAGTCTTAATTCGGAGCGCTATCTGCAGATAATTGAGTATTGGATCGGACCAATGACATATATAGGTTAGACGATCCATCAGTTCAGTAGTAGTAGTAGTAAAAAAAGGGGTTGGTACCTTGAGTCGCTAATGTCACCTAGATCTAAGAGTTCTTCTGGGACTTCCACACTGTCGAATCAGGGTCGCAGTCCTAGTCCGGCATTTTCTGCCAAGAGACATAGACTACTCACACTGACCTCTTGTAGATCTTTGGGTTCACAGAATAGTTGTATCTGTATCTTTTAACGATTAGTGCAGGACATTCACACAAAATGTGAATACTGTCCTCGCTTTCTCCCTCGCACAGCCGACATGTTTTGCGGTCAGCCAGTTTGAGGTTATATAAATGGGCTTGTAGTTCCACATATCCCGTAAGGAGTCCTATACTCAGGCGTAGCCTTTGTTTTGACAACGACAAGAGTTCTTTTATTCTGCCTGTCGTAGTTTGTTTCATAAGGAGTTTGGCTTGACGACACCCCGCTCCTGCAATCAATAGTTGGACGTCTCGTCTGGAATCAAATTGATTTGGTATGTTGTCAAATCAAAACAAATAATTTTTTAAGCAATTTTATGAAGACTTAAAACACGTATTATTACCTAAAGAGGCCTAACGAAATGGTTCCCTCTTTCGTCCTTGCTATTATTTTTAATTCACATAGGACTTTTTATGAAATCTAAGATTATTTCGAATCTGTGACGTTTGTAACTTAATTTTTTTAGTACAACGGTAACGCCATAAGTCTGTCTGCCGCACCCGATTTTCTCAGAAATTATTGATGGTCCAATCACAGCCGTGTAGTCTTGATGATGTTGGAAGTTACCTTAAATGAGTTTTCAACAAAGTTTGTTTTCGATCTTTGTTGAAAACTGATGACCTTGAAATTTATATTTTTTTTATATATGTACCAGATAAATTATTAAAGGTAATGCACTCGTGACAAATCTACACCCCGTGGAGAATATTCCAAAATTTTTTGATAAGTACTTTTCGAGATAAGGCGGGTGGACAGCGATTTTTCGCGATTTTTTAAAAATAATAGAAAGAAAAGTGCGCGCAAGTATTACATTATATATATATATTTTACTCGTGTTTTCACAAGCTTTCATTTGACACCACACGCTATGACCTACTAAAAAATTTTTTTTTCACTTCCAATTTCACCCCCCAAAACTAACCCCTTAAGTCAAAATTTAACTTTCAAAATACATGGCTCTGATGAAGCCATCAATTCCTATATTATTATCAAATTTCAACTTTCTATGACAAACAGTTTCGGAGAAAATCGGGTGTGATAGATAGACGGGCAGACAGACGGACAGATAGACGGACAGATACCGAAGTCATCTTATAAGTGTTTCATACGGAACACTAAAAACAAAAACTACACGGCTTTGATGAGGTCGTCAATTCCTATATTAGTGCCAGATTTCAACTTTCTATGTCAAATAGTTTCGGAGAAAATCGGGTGTGACAGACAGACAGGCGGACGGACGGACACCGAAGTGATCTTATAAGTGTTCCGTACGGAACACTAATAAAAAAAAGTTTTAAATTAATGGAGTTTAAAAATAAACTAATTTTGTCATTTAAAAAAGTGTTAATCACGTTTTATATCGTAAATATTCCGAGAATATTTATTTTAAACTCTATGCTAATTACCTTTTAAGCTCAAAAGATTTTTTGAAAACAGTGGGTCTGCTTTTGGATCTGCCATTAGAACATGATCAGTAAAGTGATCAAAATCTTTAATGGTTACATTTTTTATTAGCTCAGGATCGCATATCACCAATTTGGGTTTTAAAAATTGATATACACCATAATACCTAAAACATAGAAGCAACATGGTCAGAGGATCAAGTAACTGAATACTTTTAAGTCCAGTGTCAAGTCCACCATTTTTAATAGAGAAAAATAGTCAGAACATATTATACGTTGTGAAATCTATATCATAAAATATACTACCCGAAACTTGTAAATATTTTATATAATTTATTTTTATACAGTAAGAAAAAATAAAGAAGATTGTACGTTTTGAAACTAAGTTCAAGTTTAAATCGGAAATAACCGAAGCATTTATTTGAAAAACAAACATGTCAAAAAAATTATTGTATGCGATTCAAAAAAAAAACACTTAGTTTATAAGCTAAGTGTTTTTTTTTTGTTCACCTGGCTTTATAGACACGGCTAGCAGAAAATCGGCAGAAGGTAAATGAACCTATGTGAATTTGGATATTATCATAAAAATTAAATTCAGGACACCGGCCTTCTATCTTAATAAGCCATTTTATTCAGTTTTTTTCCGAAAAACTCGAAAACTACTTAATAGTATATTTAAGATAGGTGTTATTATAAAGAAAACAATAAAATGATTTATCACGTAAATTGTCTTCCTCCCCGCCTCATTAACCCCTTAGATATTGCACTATAAATAATTATGTCTAAAATTTGTCTTTATCCAACCAAAAACCAAGAAAATCCTTCATATCGGCAATAAATAAAATCTATTGACCTTTATCCCCCTTGCTAAAGTGACATTGCTCAAAAAACGTCCTATTTCTACTCTAAATATTATATGTGTACCAAATTTGAAATCCATATTTCATTCAAGGATTATCAAGCCAACAGACCGAGAGACAGATAGATCGACGGATGGCAATAGGGGATTAAGTTCTTCGTGACCTAACTTGAACTAAGGTGAAACATGAGGATTGCTAAAATCTCGGATACTACCCTGTATATAAAAAAATATATATATATATATATATATATATATATATATATATATATATATATATATATATATATATATACATATATACGTATATACATATATATATATATATATATATATATATATATATATATATATATATATATATATATATATATATATATATATATATATATATATATATATATATATATATATATATATATATATATATATATATATATATATATATATATATATATATATATATATATATATATATATATATATATATATATATATATATATATATATATATATATATATATATATATATATATATATATATATATATATATATATATATATATATATATATATATATATATATATATATATATATATATATATATATATATATATATATATATATATATATATATATATATATATATATATATATATATATATATATATATATATATATATATATATATATATATATATATATATATATATATATATATATATATATATATATATATATATATATATATATATATATATATATATATATATATATATATATATATATATATATATATATATATATATATATATATATATATATATATATATATATCATCATTAGCTTATTCCATCCATAGTCGGATGTAAGCCTCCCCAAGTTGTCTCCAATGAACTTTGTTGTTTGCTTTTTGCATCCAATCATGTCCTGTTAATCATTTTATGTCGTCCGTCCACCTTGTCTGTGGTCTGCCTCTGCATCTTTTGTGTTCTCTAGGCCTCAATTCAACTATACGGCGTGTCCATTCGTTATCATTCATCCTTGAGACATGCCCCCCCAATTCCACCTTAATATACATATTCGTTGTATTACATCTGTCACTTTTGATCTTCTTCGTATCTCGATGTTAGGAATACGATCTTGGAGTCAGCATTTAAATTATTTTTTGATATTTCGATTTTTTGTCCTAAATATGTATATGAATGTTTGTACCTTTCCTATTCTTTCACCTTCTATTAACAGTTCCTGGTTGTCATCTTCACTTTCGTTGTTCAAATATTTGGTTTTGGTGAAGTTTATTTTTAGACCTATTTCTTGAGACTTGTTATTGAACTAAATCAGCATTTCTTGCAATTCTTCTTTTGTGTTGGCGATCAGAGTGACATCATCTGCGAACCTTAAGTGATTTAATCGTTCACCGTCCATTAGTATTCCTTTATTTTCCCTCTTGAACATGTCTTTTAGAGTCAACGTGAACAGCTTTGGGGATATTGAGTCGCCGTGTCTAATCCCTCTTTTAATTTTGATTTTATTTGTTTTTTCTTCAAGCATTATTTGTGATGTTGCATTTTTATATATGTATCCAAGAAGTGTTGTGTACCTTTCATTGACTCTGCAGACATTTAAGGCGTTAAGGACTGCCCATATCTCTACGGAATCCAATGCTTTTTCGTAGTCAACCATTGCTATCCACAAGGTGACCTTATATTCATTTGCTTTTTCCACTAGTAATCTAGTTGTTTGAAGATGGTCCAAAGTGCTGTATCCCCGTCTAAATCCCGCTTGTTCACGTGGTTGATAACTAATTTGTTCGTTAATCTACATTATCATTATAGTGAGTATTTTGTATAATACCGATAACAGGCTGATGGGTCTGTAATTCTCGAATTTAAATTTGTTCCCCTTTTTAAAAATAAGCACAATCAAGGCTTTTACCCGAGGTATTGGTATTTTACTTTCTATTAGGCATCTGTTAAATAAAGCTTGAAGAGATTGTATTATCGATGCCCCTCCCCCTCCATACTTTATCATTTCTATAGTTATTTCATCGTCCCCTGGTTCTCTGTTGTGCATATGTTGTAGGGTGTTATTATTTCATCCGTTGTTACATCGGGGATTTCTTTGTTTCTTACTATCACTCTATTTCCTTCTTCTTTTCCAGGCGGTGGCGATATTTACGTGTCATATAGTGTTTGATAATATTTCTCTGTAGCTTCCTTTATCTCTTTGATTTGTGCGATCTCTTGGTGATCGTTATTAATAAGTTTTATTATTTGACGTCTACCTTCATTCATTTGTTTGTTTAGATGTTTCAAACTTTTTCCCTCTTTCAAAGTTTCTTCTATTTTCAAGTTTCTGTACTGTCTGACGTCTTCTCTGATTTTTTTCTTTATTTTTTTGTCTATTTCTGCCAATCTAATCTGCCGTCTATAGGATCATTTCTTAATAGTCTTCTCTGTTTCATAAGATTTTGTGTCTCTTTACTTAATTTTTGTGTTTTCTCTTTTTTCGATGTTGCTGTTTATTTTGTAGTCATGAGTAGGCTGTTGATTATTTGTGCTTTAGTTTATCAAGTTCTGTTTGGTAGTTTATGTGTTTTATATGATTTTCCAATGCGAATGTCGATATTCATCTGTGTCTTGCTTTATTATTTCTGTTGGTATCTTTATCCTTGTATGCATTATCAATTTACGTCTCTTCTGCTTCAGGTTTATTCTTATTTTTGCTCTGAGCATCCGATGGTCACTGCCAATGTTTATCGTTTTCAAGACGGTCGTGTCGATTAAAATATCCTTGTCATTTGATAAAACATAATCAATTTCATTTTTGTTATACCATCTGGGCTTTGCCATGTTCTGGCTTTTGGAAAAATGTATTCATAACGTGCAAGTTATTTTCATTTAAAAAATTTGCTAATATTTCTTCTCTGCTGTTCCTCATACCCAAAACAAACTTCTCATTTGTATTCGCTAGTTTCCCTATTTTGGCACTGAAGTCACCGATTATTATAATATATCTTGTTTTATATATATATATATATATATATATATATATATATATATATATATATATATATATATATATATATATATATATATACGTATTATAAAACGCAGCGTCTCTCTGTCTGTCTGTCCGTTAGTGCGTGTATCATTAGAGAACGATTATCGTGTTTTTTTTTTAATTTATACATATGTTCTCTGGTCAGGTTTTAGTACATATTTTGTTACGTTAGGTAACATAAGGAATAAGCAGTGACGATAATAGTGAACCCAGTCGGAAAAAAGTTTGCGGCCAGCGCGCTCCCTTTCAAAAAACTCAAACAATAATTCTTAGTCCACGCAAGCGGAGCCGCAGGCACAGCTAGCCATAAATATATAGCCAAAAATGATAAATATTTTGAAAATTACTTGGTAAAGCAGCATAACTTATACATTATTACATATATAAGTACTTATATTTCCAGAAATATTCTCACTGGTATCGACTTAAACATGAGATTAAAATAAAATATTGCTAATATAATTCCATCAACGAACTGAGGATACCATACGGTCATTGTTGTAGGCGACTGAAATACTTTTATTTTATTAAAACGTTGAGTTAATTACGGCCTTTACTTGAGATTGGACCGTGTCAAAATGGGCTAAGATTCTGTAAAGAAGATAAGGAAAAAGGAACAGAAAAGAGAACAGTACTTTGAAATTTCATATTCTATACAACGTTCGTTTTTGTGTCGTTATTTTTCAGCTAGACTCAAATCCTTGGGCAAATTAGAATCATTTTATATTGTTGATTTTACAAATATCGGCTGGCTGTTTTATTTCCCCGAACATCATAGTGTTTAAGGCTCAATTATCAGTAGGTAGTTATATATTCTGGCATTTTTGTTTGCGATTTATTTTCTTTAGCATTGTTTAATATTTATTGAAAATAAAAGTGCTGAAATTTATCTTTGCAGTCATATTTCTCGTACAAGGCTTTTCATTTAACTGGTTGTCTTTTTCACTATTGCAATTTATTTTTTTTTTTTGTGTTTTTAATATAAAAATTAAAGGTAATAACAAAATAAAAATACCTGCTAAATCGCAAAAGGCCAAAAGGTCGAAATAGCCAGTTCAAATACAGATTAGTTTTAATTGGTTTACATTCTTACTAGAAAAATTAAAAACTATGCAAGATAAAGATAAATGGTAAGGTGACATGTAATGTGCCTTGCTGTTCTTTTTTAAATTCGGAGTCGGCTCAGCCGATGATAATCAAACTCGGTTACTGAATCAGGTTCGTTCAAGGGTGTATCAATCGGAAATGGCGCCTAAGGAGAGCATCGAAGTTGCGCCCCTTCGTAACTTATCTATAATATATATAAAATGCAACGTCTCGCTGTCTGTCTGTCTGTCTGTCTGTCTGTCCGTTAGTGCGCCTATCACTGAAGAACCAGTTATCCGATTTACGTACTTTTTTTTAAAAAACATACATATGTTCTCTGGCCAGGTTATAGGCTATATTTTATTACGATAGGTAGCATAAGGAATGAGCAGTGACGTAAAATAGCGAATGATGTCGGAAATAAGTATGCCGCTAGCGCGTGCCTTTGCAATACACGGCCTAAACCATTAAATATGGAACAATATTATATAGCAAAGAATATCTGTAATCTATAATATATATAAAAGGCAATGTCTCTCTGTCTGTCTGTCTGTTCATTAGTGCGTTTATCACGCGGGAACCACTTATCCGATTTACCTGTCTTTTTTTTAAATTCATACATACATTCTTTGGCTAGGTTATATAATAATAATAATAATAATAATCTATATCTATAATATATATAAAATGCAATGTTTGTCTGTCTGTCTGTCCGTTAATGCGCTTATCCCTCGAGAACCACTTATCCGATTTACGTGATTTTTTTTAAATTCATACATATGTTCTTTGACCAGGTTATAGGTATATATTTTATTACATCTATAATATATATAAAATGCAACGTATCTCTGTCTGTCTGTCTGTCCGTTAGTGCGCTTATCACTGAAGAACCACTTATCCGATTTTCGTACTTTTTTTTTTTAAACATACATATGTTCTCCGGCCAGGTTATAGGCTATATTTTATTACGATAGGTAGCATAAGAAATGAGCAGTGACAATAATAGTAAATGAAGTCGGACAAAGTTTGCCGCTAGCGCGTTCTCTTGCAATACACAGTCCAAACCATTAAATATGGAACAATATTATGTAGCAGAGAATATCTATAATATATATATAAAATGCAATGTCCCTCTATCCGTCTGTCTGTCCGTCCGTTAGTGTGCTTATCACTGGAGAACCACTTATCCGATTTACATTTTTTTTTAAACATACGTATGTTCTCTGGCCAGGTTATAGGATATATTTTATTAGGTGACATAAGGAATAAGCAGTCACGACAATAGTGAATCAAGTCGGAGAAAAGCTTGCCGCTAGCACGTTCTCTTGTAATACACTCCCTAAAGCATTAAATATGGAACAATATCATGTAGCAAAGAATACAATATATATAAAATGCAACGTCTCTGTCTGTCTGTCTGTCCGTTAGTGCGCTTATCACTCGAGAACCACTTATCCGATTTACGTGTTTTTATAAATTTATACATATGTTCTATATAATTCGATATAAGCCTAGATAATGGGAGATAAGGTGAGATAATGGGAGACAAGTATAAATAATAGGAGATAAGGAGAGATAATGGGAGATAAGCAGAGATAAGTCTAGATAATGGGAGTTATGGTGAGATAATGGGAGATAAGGAGAAATAATGGGAGATAAGTCGAGATAAGCCAAGATAATGGGAAATAAGGTGAGATAATGGGAGATAAGGAGAAAATAATGGGAGATAAGGAGAAATAATGGGAGATGAGCAGAGATAAGCCTAGATGATGGAAATTATGTAGAGATAATGGGAGATGAGGAGAAATATTGGGAGATAAGGAGAAATAATGGGAGATATTTTATTACGTTGGGTAACATAAGGAATAAGCAGTGACGATAGTAGTGAATCAAGTCCACGCGAGCTGAGCCGCGGGCCCGGTTAGTCTAAATATAAAATAAACAGATACACTAAATAAAACAGTCATAAATCTTACAAAACCTTTTTATTTTCTGTTTTAGAACGAAAGTTAGTCCGTAAAAGTGCACTTTTAATAGTCTTAAACTTAAAATTGCACCTTCCTTGCCTACTGCGACACAAATAGATTTATAACATTTTTGAAATCTGTTTCTTCGGTTTCTTCTTGCTATACAGTACTACTTGCACACACAGTTTTAGCTTACTGAAAGATCACTCGCAATTTGCGATGGATACTGCAGTCGTAAGCATAATCTGAATTGAAATGCACAGATTCGGAAAGACGCTCTCATCTCCGTACTGAACAATGAATTTAAGAAGCTTTTCAGATCTTATTATGTTTACATTTTTTCTTGTGGATATTAGCATTCCAACATCCAATATTTCTTCTTATAACTGTTCTCCGTTAACATCACAACCATAGAAATCTCCAAATTCTTTAGATTTCTTTTTTAAATCGTCGCAATTGTCAGTGTCGTAACATATTTTTTTAATATCTAGAAGAAATCCAAATCTGGCATCGGTTTCATGCGAGTGAACCGTCGCACCACTCGTTCGCGAAAGCTCACCACGTGCGGGAATCGCAGGATTATTTGAATATGAATTAGGTTGTTGGTTTATTTTGATTTTTAAGTTTAATAATTTGCGAATTTTGCGCCCCCCTTTGAATGGCGCCCAGGGCACGTGCCCTACTTGCCCCACCCTAGGTACGTCACTGCATTCGTTACGAAACAAACCGGCCAAGTGCAAGTCGGACTTGAGCAATTAGTGTTCCGCATGGTGATTGCTTTTAAAATAAAAAAATTTATTACACTAAATAAGTTTTCAACAAAGTTTGTTTCCGATCTTTGTTGAAAATTGATGACCTTGATTTTTTTATATATATACCAGATAATTTATCAAAGGTAATGCATTCTTGATAATTTTCATTTAATCTACACCGTGTGGAGATTATTTCAGATTTTTTTTTTATTTTTTGAGATAAGGGGGAGACAGCGAGCAAGTATTCCATTAAATATACATATTTTTTAACTCGTGTTTTACAAGCTTTCATTTGACATCCTACTGATGACGTGCTAAATTTTTTTTTTTCACTTTCAATTTCACCCCCCAAAACTAACTCCTTAAGTCAAAATTTAACTTTCAAAACTACACGGTTTTGATGGGACCATCAATTCTTATATTAGTGCCAAATTTCAACTTTCGGGTGTGACAGACGGACAGACGCCGAAGTGATTTTATAAGTGTTCCATACGAAACACTAAAAAAGGGATCGCTTTCCTTTTCTTTGTTACAGAATCTCAGTTTAGATGTGATTTACAAATTATTGAATCGCCGGTAGTGGTAAACGCTTAACTAATATATGTACTACTCTAGTTTTTACGACGAACCGTGAAGACATCATTTATTTGCAATATTTCTCGCATTAAAAAATGTTTTCACCTAAATAAGGGGTGTTTTATAAATTAGATATTTAACTCATATCGAATAAATTCATTCTTATATATAAATATGTAATATTTTTATATATATATATATATATATATATATATATACATACGTTAAATGACGTGCTTGGTCTTACAAATAAACAGTACTATGTTTTTTCAAGAAATAATAGTCATTTTTTTAAATTCAGAGCTAAAAGTTGCATCGACACGACATTTATCTCCTTTTTATAAAAAAAAATAGTGATGTGCACTTTGACTATTACTTGATCCCTTATTTATTGAATTTATTCCGTTCGATTTAGCAGTATTTGAATTGAACCTTACATTTGGTATTAGTTTTTAATTATAAAAACTGCGTCTGCCATATTCATTTTTCTCAAAATTGTTCCCCAATTGTCTCCAAAAAGAATCCATGGATTTCCTTCCTTGTTTCACACCACGTTTTTTCCAGTAGTTACAGTAGTAGTAGTAGTAAAATGATGAGTGGGTGGTACTTTGAGTCCCTGGTGTCACCTAGATCTGAAAATTCTTCTGTGACTCCCCACTGACTCGAGTCAGGGGCGCAGTCCTAGTTCGGCATTTTCTGCCAAGAGACATAGGCTACTCACCCTGACCTCTTATAGATCTTTGGGTTCACAAAATAGTTGACCCCAGTATCTATATCTCTTGCCCATTAGTGCAGGATATTCGCACAGAATGTGTATACTGTCCTCGCTTTCTCCCTCGCACAGCCGACATGTTTTCCGCTCAGCCAGTTTGAGGTTATATAGATGGGCCTGTAGTGCCACATGTCCCGTAAGGAGTCCTATGCTCAGACGTAACCTTTGTTTTGACATCGACAAGAGTTCCTTTGTTCTGCCTGTCGTTTGTTTCATAAGGAGTTTGGCTTGACGACACTTATTTCATAAGGAGTTTGGCAAGAATGCTTACAACCTGTTCAGGTGGGTCCTCCAAGGTGCCTCTTTTGGCGAGTTCGTCCGCTATTTCATTTCCAGAAATGCCTTAAGGGTGCTTTACTGCCGCAGCAGATTAAAATTTTCATATTATTTGTCCCTTTCGAGATTTGTATTTTTACACATCTGAGGATGGCTAACACCTCAGCTTGAAAAACCGTAGCCATATTGCTCACATGGGTATACTTTCCCTGTGGTTGAATTTATGGCAAAAGATTCCCGCCCCAAAGCGGCCATTAGCTCCCGAACCGTCAGTATACCAAATGTCGGTATTCGGCCTGTTCAGGAGCTTCTGCATGTCCTTCCTCTCAGGGATATGGACACAAAAAGACTTAATCACTTGTCTTGTTTTCGTGATTTTATCTTGTGTTAAGACGAATGGGCGTTCGTGGAGGAATTTCAGACCTGAGTGTCCTCGGTCCCCATTCTCCCATTTGCCTTGACATTTCAGTCTGTACGCTGCTAATCTCGCCGTGTAGATGATAAACTGGTTCAGTGGTGGGACACAGAGTGCTACTTCTAGCGCCTCCGTTGGTGTCGTCGTTCTCATAGCTCCCACTGCCGCCCTAAAGTAGTTCCCCTGTAGGCTGCGCAGTAGGATCTTTGACTCCACCGTGCTCACTCTGGGCTACCAGATCACTGCTGCGTACGTTAATCTAGGCAATAGCACCGCCCTCTATATCCACAGTGTGACCTTGGGTTGCATACCCCAAGTTTTGCCCAGAGCTTTCCTGCAGGCCCAAAGGGACGTGTAGAATTTGTTCCTATTTTCGTTGAGGTGTTGTTTCCAGTTTAGTTTTGGGTCCAGACGAACTCCAAGGTATTTCACCGAGCTCGTGTAAACCAGTTCATTGTCCCAGAAACTAAGTGGTGCAATTTCTTGGGGTTTGTATTTCCTGGTAAAGATCATGGCATTGGTTTTTGATGGATTGACCGTTAGTCCCTTTGCCATGCACCATCGTTGAGTGATCCTTAGGGCTCTCTGCATAATCTCCTTGAGAGGTTGTAGAAAGTTGCTTCTAACCACTATTGCCCCATCATCGGCGTAGCCATAAGCGGAGATGCCTTCTTCCTGTAGGGTTCTTAGTATGTCATCCACCACCATGCACCACAGTAGGTTTGAAGAAACCCATCCCTTGGCGGGATACTCCCTAATATCTGTTCCAGCATAGCTAACTGTTAGAATCCTGCTGGTTAGCATGCTTCCTACCCAATCTACCAGTGCACTGGGTGAATCGTGATTGGTCATTGTGTCCCTGATGACTGAGTATGAGATGCTATCAAAGCTCCCTCTATATCAAGGAAGACGCCTAGAGCAAATCCCTTATTCGCCAATTGCGCCTCTATGTCCGCCCACCAGGTGGTGCAGGGCCGTTTCAGTCGACCTGCCCTCCGTGTAGGCGTATTGATTAGAGGCTATAGGGTGTTCAATCAAGGGACCTGACTTCAGATACCCATCAACCAATCTCTCCAAAGTCTTCGTAATGGTAAACACTTAACTAACATATGTACTACTCTAGTTTTTGTGACGAACCGTGGAGACATCTTTTATTTGCATTAAAAAATGTTTTCACATAAATAAGCAGTGTTCTATAAATTAGATATTTAACTCATATCGAGTAAATCATTCTTGTATATAAATATACAATTTTTGGGTTTAATGACGTGCTTGGTTTTACAAATAACCAGTGCCATATTTTTTCAAGAAATAAGTCAATTTTTTTAAATCAGAGCTAAAAGTTACATCGACACGACATTTATTTCCTTTTTTATATAAAAAAAAAATAGTGATTGTGCACTTTGACTATTACTTGATCCCTTATTTATTAAATTTATTCCATATTCCGCTCGATTTAGCCGTATTTGAATTTAAATGTATAATTCTTACCTTACATTTGGTATTAGTTTATAATTATAAGAAACTGCGTCGGCCATATTCATTTTTCTCAAAATCGTTCCCCAATTGTCTCCAAAAAGAATCCATGGTTTTCCTTGTTTTACACCACGTTTTTTCCAGTAGTTATAAGGGCGAATTAAAAAGTAGTAACAAGCTGCTAATCCAGCAAAAATTACCAAAAGCATCGTTTTAAATGTGCAGATCTACAAAAATATGTATCATGAATAAAATAAACAAAATTTTTGAGCGAAACCACTTATCAAAAAAAAAAATCTTATCATGCAATATAGCAAACATTTCATCATTTTGATTCAGTGTTATCAGAGCCATTTAGTGTAGATATTCTGTAAGCCAAAGTACAATTAAATTTAATTGTTTCAGGATTTTTAAAAAGTGAGAGAAATGGTTAGGTACAACAGGTTTTTGTTCATTGTTCCACTTTAGTTATGTCAGAGAATCTGCGTCACACATTTATAACCAATATATTGCTGATGACATACTATGGGCGTTTGTAATTAAGAAAATACCATTTTACAAGCGGGGAAGCTGTTTATAGCAACCAGTGGAGCTTTGTTTCGCACTATTGAATTTTCGCATTTTGCCCGATTTTCTTGTAAACATTAGCCATATATTATGTTTAAGTAAAAAAAATTACAATGTGCAAAATGAGATTGGTATATGTATTGTTACGTTTCGCATTTTGATTCTGGACAAAAATATTTGCCATCTAACAAAAACTTAAAAATCTAAAAACTCTGTTGTAATCGAATAAAATGAAACACAAACATTAAATTAAACTGGTATATTTATTACAGAAATCAAATATTTAGTACAATTTCCTTGGACTTTTATTATGGCTACAATTCCAGGGTTCAAAGACGCGTTTGAGGCTATCTTTTGATGTGATCAAATGTCCCTTAACTCTCCACTTGAGGATCAACCACACATGTTCTATACTAACTTCACTAGATTCTCCCGAAACCGCTTCATTGTCGCTGGCGGTTTATAACTCAGTGCGTTATCTTGCTGGAAATCCACATTTTCCAAGTTTATATTACCATGCAATGCACAACATGACGGTTTTAATGCAGTGTTTAGAACTTCTATATACTTTTATGAATTCATTTGACTTTCTCAAACCACCATATCGCCCACGCAACTTGCTGACAACACACCCACACCTTAGTGCATCCGCCCCCGTGTTTTACACTGGGTACTACATACCTAAGAACCTAAAACAAGGGAAAAAAGTACCATAAACAAGGGAAAAACAAAGATAAGAGAAAAAATTAAAAAATATATTTTTGGCTTACTCATTGCCTAAAATAAATGGTTTAAACAATATCCAGACTTAATAAACAATACATACCTCGAAATTATACTCGTTCGACCACACGATATTAGACCTTCCTTGAAGGATTTATGTTTTTGGGCTCATGCCAAACGCAACTATTTATTCTTCTCCGATTGGCTGGGTTTTGAAACCTTTTGAAACCTTGGTACTGTTTGAGCAGAAATTTTCTTTCCAATATCTTCAGAAAAATCAGCGTGTAGTTTAGAAGACTTTTTTTGCGATTTTTTAAAGAAGTAACACGTATTCTGAAAAGTTTTTGGTTTAGCTACTTAAAACACATTTTTTTTTTTGCAAAATTCGACTTTATTCATCAATATAGTTTCAAGAGCGATACAATCAGTCCAACGCTTTTCTAACATTTCTTTACCTTTCTTTAGGAAGGATTTGTCTTTGCCTTCAAAATAGACCTCAGTTTCGGCGATAACTTCTTCATTGGAGCCAAATCTCTTTCCCGCGAGCATTTTGTTGAGGTCTGCGAATAGATAATAGTCGCTGGGGGCCAAATCCGGAGAATATGGTGGATGAGGAAGCAATTCGAACTTCAATTCATGCAATTTTGCCATCGTAACCATTGACTTGTGACACGGTGCATTGTCTTGATGAAAGAGCACTTTTTCTTGTTCATTTGGGGCCGTTTCTTTGCGATTTCTGCTGTCAAACGCACCAATAACTTTATATAATATTATTATTGATAGTTTTTCCCTTCTCAGCATAGTCTATGAAAATTATTCCATGCGCATCCCAAAATATAGAGGCTAAAACCTTCCAGCCAACTGTTGTGTCTTTGGTCGCTTCGGGCGGCTTTTACCGGCTACTGTCCACTCAGCTGACTGCCGATTTGATTCCGGTATGTAGTGGTGGATCCATGTTTCATCCATTGTGACATATCGCATGAAAAAATCTTTTTTACTGCTTTTAAACAGGTCCAAACAGCGCTCAGAGTCAACACGTTGTTGTTTTTGATCCACTGTGAGCAAACGCGGTACCCATTTCGAACAGAGCTATCTCATTCTCAAATGTTCATGCAAAATATGACCAATACGTTTTTTTGATATCTTTAGGGTTTCGGCTATCTCACGCAATTTCACTTTACGGTCATCCCAAACATGGTGGATTTCTTTGATGTTTTCCGGTGTAATCACCTCATTTGGGAGTCCAAAGAGTTCAGCATAATTTGTGTCTGTAAATTCAACATACCAGTAAATAATGAGTGATTTTCCAGGGGCAGAGTCTCCATAATTCTTATTAAGCCATTGCTTAGCTTGAACGGTATTTTTTCCATCAAAAAACAGTGTTTAATCAACACGTGAAATTCGATTTTTTCCATTATTTTGAAAATATCAAAAGTAGTGTCACTAAAATCACTGTAACTTGTAAACTAATCGTTGACATGTCATGAAATTTAAACACGTATCGTTTAAAGATTGGTACTTCCTAAAAATCATACGGATTTTTTGTAAAGAGCGCCATCTATGTGTCAGATCAAAAACTTTTCAGCCTACATGTTATTTTTTTATTTAAAAATGCCAAAAATCGCTGTCCCCCCCTTATCTGAAAAGTACTGATCAAAAAATTTTGAAAAAAAATTCAAGAATATTCTCCACAGGGTGTAGGGAAAATTATCACGAGTGCATTACCATTAATAATTTATCTGGTATATAGAAAAACGCAAAAATCTCAAGGTCATCAGTTTTTAACAAAGATCAGAAACAAACTTTGTTGAAAACTTATTTCGAGGTGTATTTTGTAAAGTCACTGATCATTTTATATCTCCGTAACAATTTTTGTTTTAAAAGCAATCAACGTACGGAACACTAATTTCGCAAATCCGACTTGCACTTTTATTTAATTTTGTTATTTTTACAAATTTTGATTTTCAAACTGGCCATCATCCAAAGCCCAGTTTTCAACTTTCTGTGTCTTAGGGGAGCTCAAGCATATATGTGATGCAGACCCAGTTCCCATCATTTTGGACTCTATGTGCTAAATTTGATTGTTCTAAACTTCTATTACTGTTAAAAGTCCCAAGTTACCCCAATATATTTTGTATATTTAAAATATTTCTAAGCAAAAAGAAAAGTTATCATCTTGACATTCGTAATCCACGAGCCAGTCCGGCAATGAAATAAATTAGCGGGGTACACTATAGTTTTAAAGTTACCGCGGTGCCTTCTAAATGTAAGCATCTGATGCTAATTATTGTAAGTTTATATTTGTCAGGTTATTTGCCTACTAATTTATTTTACAAATTAGTATCAGAGTAATAAAGCTTAATTTGTTGTTAATAATTATTTTAGAAAATTTTAAACTAAAAACACATATAATTGAGGATGTTACCTTAAATATCTTCCAGAAATGGAAAAATTTTATAACCATAATTTGCAGTATTCAACTTAATATAGGTTAATATAAAAATGATTAACAATTCACAGAACTGCCGGCAGAAGTTATACAATAGTCCTTAAAAGTATTGATACAAATATTTGTTTTCGGTTATACAGTACCACAGTAAATCCAATACAATAGGAAAATAAGTTCTCAAGGGGTCGCGTGTATAGAGATATTAAAATAGAGGAGGTAAGTTCTTGTGAAAAGCGTGGTGCTGACGGAAAGAGAAAGAAATAATATAAGAGTCATTCTGTCTCTCTTACTCGGCGCCGGAATTCAGCGCTCAAGCGCAGAGCAAGAGAGACAGAATTGTCCTCCTCTTTTTTAAGGACTATACCTGTTCGCTTACAGCAGGCTATAACTTTTTCTCCTCTATTCTAACATCTCGATGGTTGCGTGGCAGTTTACCATGTTAAAAATGGGACTAGCGGGAGATTAAATAGAAAAAATTCAGTATTTTCTCCAGGGAATTGAATAGGCATATCAGGTTTTGGTCTCAACACTTTGTTGGGACCCTATAAGGCCCAAAAGTGAAAATTGAAACTCAAATTTTTAAATACATATTTGAATTCAGCAAGAAACTTTATGTCCGAATACAAATGAAATGTTTCTGGGCCTGATTGGGCTTCATTGTAACTACAATAAAATCCGACACTTATAAGGATTTTTACCTGTGTTATTAGCCTTTAACACACTGAGTATTCTTTATCTGATCCTATATTAACATCTGGATACGCATGGTCGTTTTCAAATTATTTTTAAACATTTTCTGGGAAATATGTATATTTTATAATTTTTGCCTATATTTTCA
Source organism: Pachyrhynchus sulphureomaculatus (assembly GCA_019049505.1). Classification (NCBI taxonomy): domain Eukaryota; kingdom Metazoa; phylum Arthropoda; class Insecta; order Coleoptera; family Curculionidae; genus Pachyrhynchus; species Pachyrhynchus sulphureomaculatus. The sequence continues at coordinate 101,168,399 of CM032455.1, read as the reverse complement.
ATTGGACAGTTGATGACGCGTTTAATTGCTGGAAGCGAAATCTTTGCTCTATAACCAAATAAATGTCATAAGAGAAATAGCTTCTCAGAATTATTCAATTTATCTGCGTACGATTTCTTACGCAATTGATATTCTTTAATTAAATCGCTTACCTTTTAACATCTTTGGGGAAAAAGAAGAAATTCACTCCCGGTGTACTTTTTAAATTATTTTTACAATTGTCAACGGCACAACAATAACCTCCTTTCTCCATGATTATATAAATTGTTTGTCAACCTTTTAGATTGTCTTCACTTCATATAAACTACAGTCACATTAAGAAATGATCGATAATACATTCTAAAAGACACATTCCAAGATCAGATGTAAACACTGAGAGGCCATTTTGAAAGAGAGACCCGTCGACGCACGCGCCGGCAAAATCTCGTCACCAATTTGAAGCTCACTTTCGCTACTATATTGGGTTTACTGTGGTTATACTTTGGTTACCATTCTTACCTTTCTAAAGGTGTTAAAAAGTGAAATTTGTAACAATTTTTTTCTAACTTTTTCTTGTATATACAGATTGTCTCAATAATGGATGCCAGGGTAAACTTGCTCAAACTTGTTTTTCTTTAAATAGAATATTCTACATATTTCCGACTATTTAAGATTTACAGTGGACTCTGCACACTTTTTAAGTAATGACCAACAAAGAAATAAGAGATAAAACATATTTCACAAAATAAGTTGGGATCTAAAACTAGGTAAAATGGTAGTGGTTTTAAGCAATTGTAGTAATTTTTGTTTTAACTGCATATACATACCAAATTAATAATAATTTGGTATGTATAGTTAGAAAAAATCTCGACACTGGAATTTCTTGCTATTTAATTAATTACAGACGGCACACTCAGTTTGGATTATTTTGTAACCTCTATGTTATAAAGGTAGCTAAAAAATTTATCCCCTAAAATACACAACAAATAATCCTAAAGGACGACACTAGTTGAAATGGTAGATTTCCCTGGTGTGTGACAGCATCCCGCTACCTATGCGATTAAGAGGTTAAGACCATTTTTTGCAGAAGAAATTTGTAGGACTAGTAGAGCATTATATTATACATCCATAGTCCAGTCATAAATTCTGAGGGTTCTTCGGTACTCAATGCAAAAAATATTTATTTAAAAACTACCTTAAAACCATACAGTTATTCGAAATGTTTGTCATCGTTCTCGTGACAAACATGTGGGCACGTTTTGAATCTGAATTTACCAGTTGCGTCAGCGGTATTTTTTTAAGGGCTCGGGTTTAGCTAAGAGTAGGGTATTCTTAAGAATTAAACCGATTTTTAGTTGCCTCAATTATTTTCTGTATATTTAAAATATTATTTGTAAGACTTTGGTTCATTCTTTTTTCGAGAATATTCCATAGTTTATAGTCAAGAAGGTTTAAGTCTGGACTACCCAAAGACCAGTATTTAGTTTTAATAAATTATGAAACAATACTTCCCAGACACCGTTCTGTTGCCTAAGCTTTTTACTTTATTTTTTTAAATTTCTCTGTTACTAAACCGTTACGAACTTTTTATATGCCGTCATTCCTAAGTATTTTTAAATAACATGAGACATTAAGCGCGGAGCGATGTTCATTTTAAGAGCCATCACTTCTTGTTTCCTCAGAGAATTTCTGTTTATACAGAAACGCACGGCCTCGATAACTTCTTTGTTTGGGAAGAGCAAGGATTGTCTTCTTGAGATTTATCAACAACATTTAGAGTGCTGAAAAATCTCCCGCGCGCTTTTCCCGACTTTGAACAACGCTAAAATTACAATACGATTTTCGTAAGAGTGGGGAGAACTCGATTAAAAACTAAATGTTAAAACTATTTTGATAACTCTATTTTAATATGATACATCCCTTCTGGGGGTGCAAAAATATTATTTATTATGTGAGACCTCGTTAAAAATGATAAAAGAAATTCCAAGTTTTGTCATCTTTTTTGTAATCGACGTACTTAGCTACTTGTCCTTTAGTTGTTTTGTATTAGTGTTTATAAAATTTATATATGGCAGTTAACTTCTTAAAGTGCATATTCGGTTCGAATGTTGGCAATCATCCTGGCTATTATTATTTTATCCACTGCAGCTCTGAAAAGACCGGTAGTATTTGTTGAGAACCAATTTCGCAGATTGTTTAGCCAGGAAATACGTCTGCGACCTGGTCCCCTTTTTCCAAATACCTTTCCTTGGAGTATTTGCTGTAGTAATCCATATCTGTGGGGATTTCTCATTATGTGTCGTAAATACTCCAATTTTCCTACTTTAACAGTTTCCATTATTTCCAATTTCTTGTTCATGCGAAGTAAGACGTCAGTATAAGAAATTTTCAAAATTCGGCCATGTAGCCATAATTCAAATGCCTCAAGTTTCTTAGAAGTGGCTTCGGTCAACATCCAAGATTCCACGCCATAAAGAAGGACACTGAAGACATAACATCTTAGTAGTTCTTTATATTTGTTGATTGTTAACCATCAACAAGGTAGCAGGAACCGGAGACTTGCTGATTACCATGTACTTTGTTTTGCTGATAATAAGTTCGAGGCCGTATCGTTTATTTTTGTCATAAGATGTAGACCCTTTAAGTTATCAGCCATAACCGCCGTATCGTCAGTATAACGAATGTTATTTATTCGCTCCCCATTAAGCAGTATTCCTTTATCAGCCTCTTCCAGTGCCTCTCTGAAGATTTGCTCAGAGTATATATTAAATAATAGTGGAGACAAAACACAAGCAGTTAACTTATTATTTTAATAATGTTGGGAATAGTAAGCCGAAGATTTTAGGAACAAGTAATCTTTTTAAAATTCATTTCAATACTCAATATTTTTCAGACACTTATAGTAATATGGCGCTATAATTTGTTGATTTTAAATGATTGTCTAAACGAAGTGGGATGTCAGGGAAATCTGTCTATGTCGATCAGCCGTAGTTCCACCTCTGGTCTAGTCAGAAATATTTGAAGATTAGGAAGGAAGCCAATAGATGCAAGTTAATATTTCTACACAACTATGTATCTTGTTTTACTATCATCTTAGGTCTAGAGATAGAGAGGACAAACATAATTTTTAACTCTTTCTGAAGAAAACTATATCAAAATAAACGTTTTTGGGCACAATCAAACCACATTTAAAATAGTGGTTAGTCCTAAAATAAGAGGGCAGTATAAGTAGTTGGTCTCGGCCAGAGATGGCACTTTAAAAATTCAATTTTTCGTAAACATAACCTTTCACAAGAATCCTGTCAAAATTGGCAAGTCGCTGCATGATTTAGTTTGTGAATGGCAGCCATTTAAATAGAACAACTTTTGGGATTACAACAATGAAAAAAACTGAATATCGAGCAGAGATAAAACATTTGTCTTTCAAAAAGAAAACAAATGATGAAATAAAAGCGGAACTCGGTGAAGTTTATGGGGACTCTGCACCTTCCTTATTGACCATAAAATATTGGACATTTTTAATGAAGAACGTCCAGGTCGTCCAAATGAGGTCACCACATCAGAAATGATTGAAAAAATCCGATATACTGATAAATCGGCGAGTGAACCGAGACTGTGGTATCTCAGTTGAACGGGTGTAGAATATTTTAACAATTCATTGGGATATGAGAAATATTTCCGAAAGATAGGTGTCGCGATTGCCCATCATTGATAATAAACACGCGTGTGTTAACTTCAAAAAAATGTTTGGCTATGTTAAAGTGCGATCGGAATGATTTTTGGCGTCGATTTATAACCGTTGACGAAACATGGATTCATCATAGCACACCAGAGAAGAAAGAACAGTTTTAACAGTGGGTTATCCGTGGCGCACCGGCGCCAAAGGAGGCCCAAGGAATTTTATCGGTTAACAAAGACACGGCCACAGTGTTTTGGGATGCAGGCATCTCTCTCCGAAATGGCTTCTGGATTCCGCCAATCCAGATTGTTTTCGTCGTTCTCCTTTTTCTTCTTTCTAGGGGTGTCCATTTTAAAATACTTCATAATAAAAACCCACAATGAAGTACACTAGATTTAGTTTCAGTAACTTTACTATAGTTTTAGAGCAAACAGGGTTGAAAGCTCAAAACATACTACCGTGATCAAAAAATAGTAAGACTTTTAAGTTTAAATCGCCCGGGCATTTCCAAATCGGTTTAATTTTTTTTCGTTAGGTTGGTAGGACCTTAACTGCTATCTGTGTCAAATTTTAAGACCATAGCGTCAGTAGTTAATAAGATTCGCTTGCATTAGTTCAATAACAAAAGTGCGTTTTTCGATTTTTAACATGAGTGAAAAAATTCAGCAAAGAAGTTACATTAAATTTTATTTTAAAAATCGTTTTTCGTGAAGTTATTCATTTCAAGAGGCCGGAATTATGGGCAGATAACTCTTGTTTTTTTCATCACGATAATACGCCTTCTCACACAGCATTGGTTCTTCGCGACTTTTTCATCAAAAATTCAACTGATATCATTCCGCAATCGCCTAATTTAGCTCCGTCGGACTTCTGGCTATTCCCTAAACTCAAAAAACCGCTTCGAGGACATCGTTTTGAGTCGATTGAGGAGATTAAAACCGAATCGGAGAAGGCTTTAAAGGTCATTCCAGAAATCGAATTCAACAACTGTTTCGAAGACTGGAAAAAACGTTGGCATAGATGTATTGTATCCAAGAGGAATTACTTTGAAGGGGACGAAATAAATTTGGAAAAATAAATAACCCGCGTTTTACTTCAAAAGTGTTACTAATTTTTGATCACAGTAGTATTTTCAAAACTAAAAAAATCTTTGGTCGTTTGTTATCTTGTCGATACAATTTGTAGATATTTCTGTTTCATTACTTTAGAAAGCGAGTGTACATATAAAGGATAATTTGCTTATCTCGCTGACCTTCGAAACTTTCCTCACACAAAATCCCAATTTGACAACATAAAAGTTTAATTTTAAACATAACAGAAATTAAATTACCGGGTATTATTGTTAAGGTAATTTTGTTTCATCGCTTAGCTGAGATTTGATGGCTTTATTTTATTGAAACACATCACTAGCTTTTTAAAAAGCTTTAAAGATCACTGAGATTAGGACCTTTTTGTTCACTAACTGCTTTAACCTTGTATTCTGTTCTAAACTTGATTAAAACACACAAATGGTCTTGTTTTCTGAATATTTTTCTTTTCTTTTGTATAACATGAGGGTACAAAATAAATCAGCATTTACAATCATATGTTATTTTATTTACAATACATTGCCGTAATTACAAAACATCGTACTACATACGTAACATATACGCGAACGTTCTACCACCTGTTATTAAAACTGGGTCCTCTGGGACCCGGACCACCGAATCGTGGATTACTGAAACCAAGATTAAATGGTTGTCTTGGGAGTGGCCCTCTAGGGCCACCAAATGGAACAGGTGCAGGACCCCTTTGAAGGAATGGTACTGGACCTCTTGGAACAGCATTACCAATGGGACCTACTGGACGGGGACCTAAAGTACCTATTCTACCTGGAGCCATGAGACCCGTTGGGCCTAGACTTAAGGAACCTGTTGGTCCTAGACCTATGGAACCTGCTGGTTGTGGGCCTAAGAGACTTATTGGTCTTGGGCCTGATGGACCTGGACCTAAAAGACCTACTGAACCATGTCTCAAAGGATCTACTTGGTTTGGCGCTAGACCTCGCGGTTGGAAAGTAATAGGTTTACTTAGTTCTGACCTGGAAGCAGAATCTGGACCAGGAGTTATTAGTGGTTCAATAGTTAATTCTGCAGGGCTTTTGTCAGATCTCAGTGGATTAGGAAGTCTCGGATCGGGTCCAGAACTTGGCCTAAAATTTACAAAGAAAAAGTTACTTTAGATTAACATTTACTGATTTATGACCATCACTTATTGATAAAAGAAAATATTTCAATGACTTAATTTGTAATCCTTCATCGAAGGAGAATATAAAAAATGAAATAAATAATAATACATTGATAAAAAACATAATTTTTAAATATCCGTTGTTTAAGCGGATATTCCAACTGTAATATCCCAAAATATTCAGTTAGTTTTGCTTATGTCTCAATGTCAATGGAATATTAATATACATATAAAACTCTTACAAGAAAATTAACCAATCAAATAAATTCGATGATTACCAACGAGTTGAACAAGAGGGTTGTCATAAAAAATATAGTATCTGTGATATATATTCTTAAAATCCTCACAGAAAAAGCCAATAAATCTACCACTGCGTCTTGTGGTTGTAGATTACGAGAAGGCTTTTATTACTGTGGAGATGTAGGCATTGACGTCAGTAGTAGAATCGGTTCTAGATATAAAAGGATCTTCCATAATATATATGAAATGAAAACAATAACATTGCAAATTGGTAAGGACCTAAAAACTAACCCTACTGGTAAGAGGTGTAAAGCAGGGAGATATGATCTCTAGGATATTTTTAAAACAATTCCTTGAGATGATAAGGAAATGGAAAAATTATTAAATAATCTAAGATTTCAGCACAACGTGTGCTTATAGCGTCTACCAAAAAAGACCTATAATTTACCATCAAAGCCGACAACTACACTACACAAAGGGATATGGATATATATATATATATATATATATATATATATATATATATATATATATATATATATATATACACATAAACATTTCTAATAGAATGCGTCGCGTTTGAAAAAATGTATATTCTAAAAAAATCAGAAGATACCATTACACTTCCAAGCTAGAATCTTTAAGTCTTGCATTCATTAAGGGGAATCTTGATAAGACAGGAAGAGCATAAAGGGCCATAAAAATAAAAGTCCTCAACATTAAACTAAAACATAGAGAATGAACCAAATGGATTAGAAATAACACTAGGACATGGGTATATCAGAAAGAATGAAGTTAAAATCAATTTTCGAATAGAGAAATAGAAACTATACCAACGATATTGTTAAAAGTAAGATCACAAACCTATTGAACATTAAAAGTTTGAAGAGGAAAGGAATAGGAAGCACAAAATGGAAAATGGTGAAACCAATTAGGGGAGGCCCATATTCAATATAACATTATACATATTCATATATATATATATATATATATATATATATATATATATATATATATATATATATATATATATATATATATATATATATATATATATATATATATATATATATATATTTATATATACACTCCTGGACAGAATTAACGCAACAATATATTAAATCATACAAATCTCTATAATGAATTAATTTTAATAATTTTTTATGAACATTGGTTACACTAAAAGTTAGAAAAAACTTATTCGGATACTTTAAAAGTGAATTAGCTACCAAATTTCTCTATAAGATTCGAATTAAAATTATTCTTAAAATCTAATAACAAAACCGTTGAAATTATGTAATACTGAAAAAAACAAACTGGGACACTAGTAGCAAAATTAATGGTGTAACTGGGACACTAGTAGCGTGTGTTGCCTCCTCTACTTCGGATGACAGTGTTTATGCGCCTAGGCATGCTTCTAATTAAATTTTGGATAAAATCTTGAGGAATTTGCTCCCATTCTGTGATAACTTCATTTTCAAGTTCTCTCAGGTTTCTAGGTGCAGGTATATGACGTTTCACATTTTTCTTAAGGTGATCCCATACATGCTCTATCGGATTCAGATCCGGGCTTTTTGGTGGCCATTGCATAATCGGTATATCAACTTGATTTAGATAATCGAGTACCTCCCTAGCCACGTGAGGTCGAGCGTTGTCTTGCATAAACAGGAAATTGGGCTCCACAAAATGACCGAAAGGCATCACATGTTCTATTACAATATTCTCCAGATAGTTAACTGACAATATCCCTCGTCCAATAAAACTGAGGCTCGCACTACCTCGTGTTCAGTTAAATTCCTTGTTCGATTCATTTTTTTCTAATTCTTCGGGGTCAAAAATAAAAGAGTCTACCACAAAAAACGTATTACTTTGAAAAAGGGAACAATTTATAAGCCTACTTTTAAAGAAAATCTATCGCATTATTACAGAAAATTGTTTATCTTCTAAAAAATTCTTTAAAACTGTAAATCTAAACGAATTGTTTTGATTTCTGTCATGAACAACGAAACAAAATATGCATAGCCTACTATTCAAATACTCGATAAACTTTAAAACTGACATAAGAAAAAGATAAATTAATTTTCAGATTGTTGCGTTAATTTTGTCTAGGAGTTTATATAAATACATTAGCTGTGCCCACGGCTCCGCTCGCGTGGGCTTGATTCACTATT
>CM032455.1:101080104-101155104 GCA_019049505.1 Pachyrhynchus sulphureomaculatus | reverse complement strand
ATATATATATATATATATATATATATATATATATATATATATATATATATATATATATATATATATATATATATATATATATAATTAGTTAATCGATAACTCGTTCGGTCATTGCAGCAGAGAGCATGCAACATTTGCCTGAAATTTTCATATGAATTAAAAAAGCGATCTTTACGCTTTAGCATTTTGTTTGTCGCGTCGTTCGACATCTAGTTTATTTTTGGTCTCAATTAATTTATTTTAGTATATTTCTTTGGTTTATTAACTGTCCAATTTTTGGAAAGTTTCCGTTTTTGGTTGTGATTGCTATCCCAAAAATTACCCCAATAAATGATTATGAAATATTAAATTTTAAACTAAGGTTGGAATTCAACCGTCAGACAACAAATCTATAAGTATTAGATAACTAGCTGTGTATATTAATTGCATTTTTTAAGATTTACAAAAATATAGAGAATAAATAAAAACTAACAAAAGCGTTCAGTAAATGTAACGGTCTCCGAGTGTTTGGCTGATCAGCTGGGAAAATCTGGCTTCTGTCCCATCTCATTTATGAGGAATAATTGAAGGCTCTATAAGTCGAACAGTAGGTCGTCAGTAATCGCCATTAGCTCATTTAAAAACCATTTTATTTTTTAGGCTCTCATTAAAAAATTCTAAATAACTTTATATGATATCTGGTTCAAATTGTCTTTTGACGTTATCCGTTATCAAATTTCCATGATTTTCCATTGGCTTTCTCTTAATTCCCTCAACATCACTGCTCATTGAAAATACTACTGAATAAAATTTTAGAAGTCACTGGAAATTTGCAACAAATTATGGTTTTGTGTTAGAGAGATGTTCTTTAAATCTATAAGTGAACGTTCTAACACCAAAATTTTGTGATTCGTGAATTTTTATAAAGAACGTAAGAAAAAGATTTAATTCAGGTTAAGATTACAGAGTGCTACTCAGTATATACCACCACTACACCGAACACATTTTTGCTCTCGACGCGCGTTTCGATAGCCATTCGCTTCATCAGGAGCGATGACTGATTAATCCTGCGAAACACGCGTCGAGGCAAACATAAAGTGTTTGTCGTAGTGGTGATATATACTGAGTAGTGTCATCGTGCCACAGATTTCAAATTACCAACATTACTGTTTTAATGAGTTCCAAGGTTTAAAAAAAATTAACGATTTCCCACCTAATTATTGAATCACGAAAATGTTCAGTTATTCTTACCCAACAGGAGAAAAACTACTTCCAGGAGGTTCAAAATTCAACTTTTTCAGTTCATTATTCTTTACATTGCTCAGTATACTTCCCAGACTATCCAAATTAATACTGCTCAATGTCTTGGCGAAATCTGCGGATGACGTAGGAGTTGTAAAGTTGTTTGAATTTGCCAAAGTGTTACTGCTAACATTTAAAGGTAGACCTAGTAGATTAACTCCCGAACTTGCACTTGCGCTACTGCTACCACCACTAAGAGAATTCATGAGATTTGAAATTAGAGCTTTGGCATCTGTCAAGTTTACTTCTTTTTTGGTATTATCGAATTCTATGGAGTCCTCGATGATTTTACGGCTTTTTTCTATTTCTTTTTGTTTAACATTTTTGGAGGCAGCTTTCACTACATCTAAAAAAATTTAAAAAAAGAGTTTAATTACTAGTAAGAACTCATTAATGTCCTTTAGAAGAAGATTGTAAATAAATGGGCATTGTTTATATATTAAGATCAAATTAAAATATAACAGATTAGGCTTTCAAAATATATCTCTGCAAGAACGCCATGTGTGTGAAAGTAGCGATTTACGCTGGGACTAGAGAATGGGAGGTTCTCCATATAAAAAACTAGCTGGGCCCACGGCTCCGCTCGCGTGGACTCGATTCACTATTATCATCACTGCTTATTCCTTATGTTGCCTAACGTAATAAAATATATCCTATAATCTGGCTAGCGAACATATGTATGAATTTAAAAAAAGCACGTCGTGTAAGTGGTTCTCGAGTGATAAGTGCACTAACAGACAGACAGAGGGACGTTGCATTTTATATATATATATATATATATATATATATATATATATATATATATATATATATATATATATATATATATATATATTATATAGGTGTTGAAGCGTGTGTCACGAATTGCGACAAGTTAAATCTCATATGGATAAGTCGCGTTAACGCGATATTTATTTCTGGCATGCACCGCTTTGGGAGGAACTTCTTATGAAAGAATTTACAGAAGGGGTTCAAGTTACCTATCCTTCCTCGATTCCCAAGAATCAAGACTTTTGGTGGGTTTCGGGTTTCTAATTAGCCGAATAGCTCTTCTGAACATAATCTAGCTAATGCAGAGTATAAACGAAATATAGAGTAACGGAGGAAGGTAAAGTGTGGATGGTCTGAGACAAGGAAACACTTAGCTGCACCCTCTCAAGTTAACGCTTAGCAACTCAGCAAGTTGAGTGATGATGCTAGTGGAATACAGTCTCCTGATATAACTATTTCGCGGGTTCTATTGGGTTAATTATTTTTAGAAAAAACTGCTTCCTAGGTATTGTTAAATTCTACTTGATTATTGTCACCACAGGATAGAATTTGTTTCAGCTCTTTTTAAAATAAAACTTCCTGCTCCCTGAGGCTATTTGAGTCAGCAATTGGTGTTCGAATATTTAGTGTAAATGAAGAAACAAGCGTGCTATCATCAACAAAGCTATAAATCGAACTTTTTTTTCCAATAGAATAATAGCAGAAAGACATCGACGACCACCGACATTGATACCGAGTGTGTCGGAAAGAAATTTAGCAATTATCACTCGTCAAGATGATCTCTTGAGGAAATTCGAGAGTCATAAACAAAACTTTTCAGGCATTCCATAAAAGCGAAGCATAGCCGACAATCTATTAAAAGAATTATGGTTATATTAAGCGCAACCACTCTCCAAAATGTTCCAAATATCTGTGGCATAAGTTAAGCAATCTCCTCTTTGCTCACGAAAGCCATATTGGTGGAAGCTAATAAATTAAATTCTTCCAGATACTTTAAAAGATGTTGATTTATTCATTTCGTACCAGTAAAATCACCAAACGTCATGCACTCGTGATAATTAATCTATACTTTATTTAGACAATTCCAGAATTTTTTCAAAATTTTTTGATCAGTACTTTTCGAGATAGGCTGGGGAACAACGATTTTTGGCGATTTTTAAAAAAATAATATAAAGAAAAGTGTGCGCGAGGGATACATCATATATATTTTTGAACTTGTTTTCACAAGCTTTCATTTGACACCCCACTCGATGATCTGGTAATTTTTTTTTCACTTCCCATTTCGCCCAAAGTCAAAATTTAACTTTTAAAACTACACGGCTCTGATTGGACTATCAATTCCTATATTTGTGCCAAATTTCAACTTTCTATAATACATAGTTTCGAAAAAAAAATCGGGTGTGACAGAGGGTCAGACAGACGGATGGACAGACAGGCACCGAAGCGATCCCATAAATGTTTTGTTCGGAACACTAAAAATGTTAAGGCTATTCTGTCAAATTTCTTATAAATATTAGGGAGTTGATTCTTTAATTAGGATAACCAAATGCCACAAGCTACAGCAAAACGCTAATACAGTATTTCTTTTCCTAATTTTAAGCTATTTTCTTGGTAATTAACAAATTATTTGAGAATTAACTCCTTAATCTTTATATTCTGAAATAATTTGTTAATTGTAAAGAAAATAGCTCAATGATATCAAAAGAAAAATAAAATTTGTCACTCAAACCCCATCTGAGGATATCAAATTTCTGATATGCATTATTATTTTGCTGCCGTTTATAAAATTTGGTTATCCTATTAAAGAAACAACTTCTTAATCTTTAAGATATTTAAGAAATTTTCTAGTTCCTTAACTTGTAAATATAAAAGTTTTATAGTCAGGTATTCTCTTTAGTAAATCTCAGGTGTTATTTTACCTTCATAACTGTAATCTTCATCTTCAGAATCTGAATGTATTTTCATAGGTTTATTGTCACGAATGTCCGTTTTATTATTTCTGTAGGAGTCTCCATCTGGATTGGTTCCGTCAAGTCGGTTTGAAAAAGGACTACGCCGTCCATTTCTGCTCAGTCTTAAATCGTCCTTTTCTAGATCGATTATTTCTTTTGAACCCTTTTCCGAACCTAAGTTGACAAATTTCCTTAACCTAAAAATAAAAGAAAATAAGGATCTGTTGGCTTAAATAAAAACTTATAACATCACAGTTTTGACGTGAAAAATATAACAAAAGTATTTTAAATATACATATCCCTATACATTTCATTTGCAAGGATTTTGGAATTTATTTACAATAACCCAACAAAAATAATTAAAATTAGTCAAAAAATAAAATGCATAACTATTTTTTTTTTTTTTTTAATTTTTGTCTTGAAATTATTAAAAAAAAATTTCAAAGGCAGTTAATAACAGTCATTTTAATCGCCTAATTGGATATGATCTTTTTCTTTATAAATAAGAGCAATAACATACGCAGCTATTCCTGTCGCGTTGGTGGTCGTGGAGCTTGTTTCAATGCTTTGCCGTTACTTAAGTGAGACACAACATCGATAGAAATCGCCGTATAGGTCATTGTTCTTAGGCCATTAATGAGACATTCAAAAATACTTACGACATAAAAATGAAAGATGAAAAAACCGCAACTAGCTACGACACACTACCACATCATAATATGATTGCACAACACTTATAAAAACACTGTTAAAATTACGACGAAAAAATAGGAAACAAAAAGCATACAACAAAATTGTAAAGTGTTAGAGTTTATAAAATATAACAATACAGCTCCATGTAAGAATATTCTATTAATTACTGTTTTATAAACAAATTATATTATTACCTTTTAACAAGTATTAAATGTAAATGTCAAATTATACAACTTACTGCCGACAACCATGCCATTAACGATCGTACAAATATAAGGCGTGCTATTACTAAGTTCAAATTCGTTTGCCTTACTGCGCGAACGTAAAGGGCGAGAGGGAAAGGTAGGGGCTCAGAGATTTATAAAAACAATAATTCTGCGACTATCGCGCGGTGTCAATTTAGCGTTCAGTATGGTTTGCAAGTCATAAATGAAGTCGCGACTGTTCAATAAGTGTGTGTGTGTGTTGGCACTGCATATAACCAACTGGCCAGTAATCGTTCAATCTGATTTGATCTAAAGTAATTCTCGTACAGGTCGAACAAGGATATCAAGAAGTGAAGCGAATGTTGCGTGCGTTCGAGTATCAGTTACGTAGAATCCCAATCTCTTAATTTTCGAACCTAGGACGCATTCTATAAACACTATAAAATTTACCTTTTCTCGGAATACCTTGTATAGTTCGAAACTATTCAATCGAATTTACCTAATGTGTAGTAGTGTGTTTTATGAAAATTTTTAGACAGATCGCTGGCCTCTAAAAACTCTCCGCATCGACGGCTTCTTAGCCATGAGAGTTTGAACCGTTTTCCAATTTGTATAAATTAAACAGCATTATCCGCCGTAAAATACTCTTATGAGCCAAGATTTACTCATAATTATATTATGTATATCATGTAATGAAATTGTAATCAAGATCAAACCTGTATATAAAATATATTTAGAAAAATGATGGGGAGGGATTCTACTACATACACATCCCATACTAGCTTTAGAATATTTGTGTGAAAAACAGAAATACTGACATTTTAACAAGCTAGAACATCAAAATAGGTCATTTTAAAGCAAAATAATTTTAAAGTGCCCGTTAGTTTTTTATTCCCTGTTCAAAAATGTCAAGTTATGGGATTACAATCAGTTTTAAACTCCCGGTCAAATCAGAAATTCACAATTTTGGAGTAGAGCATGAAAAAGTGCACTTAAAAGCCAATTTGTTCGAAAATGAACGTTGTGAAAGCATTAAACACCCTGTTAAACATTGTAAACAATTCCATTTCTAAATTTTAATATTCAGAAACAATCTGAATTAGTTATAGGATATGTTATGTAAAATGTGTCTAGAAATGACGGGAGAAACCAAATATTGAAAATATATATTGCCGAAATATATTCGCATATTGGCGCAGTGGGCTAAAGAGCCTGCTGTTGATCAGGAAGTCAGCGGTTCGATTCCGTGTGTCGGCTCGGTGTTGTGAGTGTTAATACGTATTAGTTGTTTGCAGAAATGCAAAAATAACGTCCGTGGCAGCACTACCGCGTTGTCTAAAAGGTGCCGTGAAATACAAAAATGTCTGTTTCGGCACTTGGACAACGTTGACGGGTATTACGACATCCTCACCGATATCCTTGGGACATGGAAAAAGGGTAAAATCCCTACTAAGGCGGAGAGGTGAGCGATAAAAAAAAAAATAGTTTGCTATAGGCGGGGTAGGCGCTCGTGACTGTTCGTGCACTGCGGCCTCTTGTTATATTATGCGCTCCTCTTTTGGTTACATGAGCGTCGTCCCTTTAAAAAGGTTTATTAGCTTCCTTCCGTACCCTTCAAGTGGTAATTTATAGTAACGATGTAGATTTGCGAACAGTTTATGTCTCTTCCGAGTTAAAGCCGTACATTCATATAGGATGTGCATACAGGTTTCTTCCTCTTCACAACATAGTCTGCATATTGTACGACCATGGTGGATACCCATTTTCTGTAAATGCTGCCTTAGGTGACAATGTCCGGTGATCAGTTCCACCACTAGTTTAGTCTGGGCCCAATTTAAACAAAGGACGTCAATGTTTAGTTTCTTTGAGGGGTCGCCAATTACGTCCCTCGCATATCTTTGGCCAGACGTTGTGAGCCAACGACCTAGATGTTGCTGATATGACTATCTGTTGATTGTCGTGTCTACTATCTGTTTTGGTTTACCAAATGCTGGTTCAGGATCCCTGTATGCTCTTGAAGCTCTAAATCTTTCTAATTCTTCTGCTTTTTCACTACTTTTTATCCCCGAATGTCATGGAATCGACAGTAATTCAGACCTGTCGTTTCTAGAGAATAGTTCTAACAGGTCACGTTTACATTCCATCGGGATTTTGGAGTTGACCTGATAGGCATCTAAAGCCTTTAGAGCAGCTTGATTGTCTGAGAGAATATATATTTCCTGGTTGCGTTATTCCTGTCTAATATTCTCGTAAACACAAGCGTGTATTGCCTGAATTTTTTCCTAGAATATGGTTAAACTTGTCCCTAATGGAATTCTAAATCTCCACTTGGGCTTTTCTGCATATATTCCAGTACCTACTCCGCTCGAAGTTTTTGATCCGCCTGTGTAATGGACCAGACCCGATGCCTTCGTCGGAGTCTCCATCTCCATCCATAGATTTGGAACGCACCCAATTCTATATGGCTTTTCGAAATTATACGTTGTCATATAGTCATATCCAAAAGTTTGCCGACGATTAGATTCATAACTCTTGTGTGCTTAAATTGTAAAGGTTGACGTTTCTGTCTCCCATTATCCTCATTCGATAGGGACTATTGATAGCCTCATTTTTTACATATAATCTAGGGGTATTAGCCCTAGAATTATTTCCATAGCTGTGATGGGGATGCTACTTATAGCTCCAAGCCAACCTCTGCAGCCGACTTAGCTTATTATTGAAATATTTAATTTAAATGTGTATTACATACTTGAGGATACACTGAACTGTGAACTACTGTGTTATCTTCAAAAAGTTTGGGCTTTTTAGAACATTCTTCCCCTTTAAATTGCGAATTTTTAGTAAAAAGTATTACAGTATTTTTTTATAATATTTAAACTTTATCTTTTTTAAAATCTGTATCACATGTTTATGGTTAATAAAATTAAAGTTATATTAGTATATTTTAATAATTTTTCATTTATATATTACACGAGTCGGATGACCTTCAAACTTAATAAATTAGAGTGAGTTCACTTTTTAGCTAGTTTATTATTGTATGCCTCATTCTGAGCTTTAATCCTGAAAAGACTCGTGAGGGTGCCTTTTATGGTATATTTCCAGGCAAAAAAATGAACTAAATTTGATACGTCTAAACTCAAGAATTATGATTTCTCATTGTGTGAGTAAGCAAATAAGAATTAAATAAAACTTCTTACCTTTCTACTCTTTCCGGTTCATCCAATTCCAGCTTCTTCAAATAGTTAATCAAATTCATCTGTTCCTCAGTAGATAAATCTTTAAAATTTTGCAGCAATGTCTGTAGATCCGAATCTGACAAATTTTCCATATTACTAGTACTAGATTTTTCCGGGGTACCCGGTGATAACGGCTCCGTTAACTTATCCAGGTCAATTATATCCCTAGTCCTTGATTTTTCCGTTTTCTCCTCGGACGGTTTTACACGAGGAATAATAATTTTTTCCTTGGGGGATTCCGGTACCAGTTTACCAATGCCGCCTGATAATTGTGCTAAAAAGGAGGCCGTGTTCATAGGTTTATTTGAGGCTTTTGAAGCTTCGGCCATTCCAACCTAAAACATAAAATATACAGAGGGTTTCTGAAGACGTGCAATATTTCTAACTCTACATTGAAAAGTAACACTATAGGTTCAAATGATTTCTTCAGATATCCCAATGTTTGTCCACAATCTGGTTTACAATAATAAATCGACTTTCTGTTGTCTATTCAACTGATACAAAGGGTTGGATTCGGATAATAGCATTTTAAATTATTTTTTAGCATTTTAACAGAATAGAAATTAATAAAGTAGAACAAAAGATAATAAAATATATTATCAACAAAAAATTGTATGTGCAATTTGTTAACTATTATTCTTTTTAATGGGCCTAGCATACGTGCTGTAAGGGAATCCCTAAAGCGTTACAGGAGCGACATGTGAAGTATTAGTGCGACGTGTATTTCTAGCATGGGGAACTCTAGGAGGACTTAACCGGACTACACTTTCCATGAAAATATTTGTAGAATAGACTCGCCAATGAATCAAGATTGTTGGACAGTTCCGGGTCTCCAATCAAGCGAACAGCTCCCTTCAGAATATAATCCAACAAATGCAGTGTATGTTAGGAAGTAGAGCTCTAAATATGAGAGTAGTATTCCATAGTTGGTCGAATTTGAGCTTTATACAGAATTAACAGTTGTTGTGGAATGTAAAGCTTTTTAGTTCAAAATAATATTCCCAGTTTCTGAGAAGTTCTTTTTGCTTGCAACATGTTCATGCCAAGACATATTTGCTCCCAAATTGAGTGACGATGCAAGGAATGAAGTGCCCCGACATAACTATATTGGGCTCAGCAAGGTTAACGTTTTTAGAAAAAAAAACTGCTGCCTGGGTTTTTGTAGCGTTAAATTCTATTTGGTTACTGTCTCTCCCAGACAGAATTTCTTCCAGGTTTCTGTTACGTTGAACGACTTCTTGCTGTCTGCAGATATTGGCCTGAGTAGCAGATGTTCGACCGTTCAAAGTGAATGAAGAGATAAGCGTACTGACATCTGCAAAGCTGTAGATTGGATTCCTGGTCTTTTCCAGCAGATCATTAATGTAAATGAGAAAGAGAGTAGGAGATAGTATGAGGCCCTAGAACACACCGGCGTTGATAGTGAAGGTGTTAGAAAGAAATCCGTCGACTGCCACTCGTAAAGAACGCTCTTTGAGGAAACATGACACCCACAGACAGAACTTTTCAGACATATCAGAAGAGCGTTGCTTAGTCAACAATTCATCGTGCCAAACACGGTCGAATGCCTTGGATATATTAAGAGCAATTGCTCGAGATTCTCCAAAGTGTCCAATGGCGTTGTTCCAAACATGTGTTACAAAAGTTAGAAGATCTCCTGTTGATCTATGTTTAGAAAGCCATATTGATGGTCGCTAGTAATATTGAATCCTCCAAGATATTTTAGAAGATGCTGATGCCTTTTCCATAACTTTCGAGCAGTGGTGCGACTGGTCGGTAGTTGTTTGGCAAGGTCTTCTTGCCTTTTTTGAGTATCGGCTGAACTGTAGCGCATTTCCAGTAGGAAGGAAATAATCCGTTTCCGTAGGATAGGTTGAAAAGTCTACAGAAAACTGGTGTTAGTTCTGTTGCGCAGTTTTTGAGTACTATGGCAGGTATTCCGTCCGTGCCAAAAGCTTTTTTGGTGTCTAGCTTCATTAAAATACGTTTTATGATATGCTGTCTGAAGACAATATCGGGTATCCTTGACTGCACTATGGGAACAGTAGGTGGTGTTTTTCCTTGGAAATAGATAGTTGAATGTGAAGCAGAGTTCAGCCAACAAGTTCGCTCAACAGGTATTGTCGCAATATAATTATCTGGCCGTGTGAGTGGTGGTATATTGGATTTGGTGAAATTTTGACTAACTGCCTCAGGGACTAACCAAAAGGACCTAGAACTGTTGGAAACGAGAAGTTTGTTTCTAATTCGTTGATTGTGCGCCTCCTTGGTTTCGTCGATAACTTCTTTGCATTTGTTCCGGGCACGAACAAAGACGTTACGATCTATGACGTTAGGATTTATACGCCATTGTCGGTAGGCAAGATGTTTAGAAGCAACAGCTTCTTTGCATTTTCGGGCAAACCAAGGAATGCCGTTGGAAGGGCATTTCTTTGAAAAAGGATGTAAGTGTCCATTAAAATTAACCTAAGTGTAATTCAGTGACATTATCACCGTCATTATCCACATTAATAATTATTCCACCAACTACTCATAAGAATAATATTTGATATACATTATTATTAACGTTGAGGAAATACATTTTGCCGAAATTTCTGATTTTACATGATGCTATAGGATTGAAGGCCCAGTAAAGACACCGTAGAGGAGGTGGAGAAACCACGTTCCTAATTTTTTCCACGATAGCGTTATATACATATTGTTTTTCAACATAAAAATCACTTGATTTTTTAAATTAATTTAATACCTAAATGTATTATATGATCCCCTTACAGATATTCTTGCATTTTTGATTCAATGTCTCTTTTAGTTGAAGGTGTGGTAACTTGCATTGCCCATTACAATAACACTGCCCTTTGGAAAATTAGTAGTTTATTATCGTGCAAATTACATCTTTTAATATTCCTAAGAAAATGAATTAAATCCTACTGCAAAAGATCAAAATACGTAAATGGATTTTCTGCAGAGTTATGGCAAAAGAGGTGAGGCAGAATAGAGTCGAGAAATATATTTTGAAACGAACTAGGTAAAAAAAGTTGTTAATTCTGAGAAAATGTTAATAAAAAAGAAACTAAGCGGTAGAAAAGATAATTAAGTCAAACGAGAAAATTGAAGCTTAACAGAAGTTTAAAATGAGTAATAATAATTTTAGTTATATTTTCATTCGAAAGAGAATTTTCTAAAAAAATTTTTAATAATACAATTAAATTTTGGATGGTTGTAGCTTCTACTTGATGGAAATTCATTATAAATATATAATAAAAGACTGTTTTTAGTCAATTTCCACTGGACTAAAAACAGTCTTTTATTATATAAATACAATTAAAATAACTTTGTTTTTACTTACTACGGCATCAATTAATTGCTCTAACTCTGCTTGAGTTACGTCAGTCTTTCCTTGTGCAATCAAAGCATTTGCAAGCTGTTTAGCGATTGCGCCTTTATCAACGGCACCCACTCCCGGTACAGCAACAGGTGCTAAAAAAAGAAATAATTTTTTATATCTATCACTATATATATTTTTTGTCGCTCACTTTGCTACCTCAAAATATATATTTATATCATGGGGATATCGGTGGGGATATCAGTCAACATTCTCCAGGTGTCGAAACATACATTTTTAGTTCACATCATTTTTTTCGACAATGCGATAGCGCTACAAAGGGCGTTATTAATTACTACCTGTATATAGGCTGCCTGTCTTGGCAACAGCGTTCATCTATTTTAGTACTAACCAAGGTCGATGTTCAATGCGATTATCATCTATCGCAAAGCCGAAGCTGCCAGAAACCGAATAGCTCGTTCTTTTTTCTTATACTTGTATTTTTAAAGGATTGACTGACAAAACACAAGTCTAGTATAGGAGTATCGAGATTATTACGTTCTAAGAACCATACCAACTTAAATACAAGGGTCATTTAATAAGTAAAGAAACAAATAGCTCTAGCTCAAGAACCGTGTTTTGGATTGCTACAAAATTTGCCCTACTTTTCGACATAATCCGTCCCCCCCCCCCCGATGTTAATACACTTGTCCCACCTTTCTGCTAGGTTCTTGATTCCTGTGGCAAAGAATTCTTTCGGTTGACTTTGAAGCCATTCTTGCATCTCTTCCTTATTTCTTCATTGTCGGTGAACCTCTTCCCATGTAGGGCAGATAAAAATCACATGAAGCCAGGTCTGAGCTGTATGTGGGATGAGGCAAGATCTCCCAACCCAGTTTTTGAGTCTCGATTCATTATGAGCTTCTGTAAGCTGCCTGGGAACCCATTTGGCCCACGTTCTTTGGTACTGTAAATGGTTCTGAATAATATTGTGAACAGTTCCAACGTTTACCCCAACCTCCTGAGCTATCATTTCAATAGTAATTCTTCTGTTATCACGAATAAGTCCATCACTTCGCTGTTCGTCATACACTTTTGTTCGGCCACTTTTGAATCTATCTATTCACTTGTAAACGTTCGCACGATTCACGCAACTTTGTCCACATCGCAGTAACATTCTAGAGTGTATTTCACTTGGCTTAACACCTTCTGCTACTAAAAATCTGTCGACAGAACGCTGCTCTTTTAAAGTGCAGTATTCTAATGGACTCGCCATGGTAAAGTGGATATTTTGAGGTTATGTTTACATTACATGATCGAATAGCTGATTACAACATCACAAGGTTGCCAACTTGCACTCCTAGAAGTATGGAGCGGTTTCGTTGAATGGGTTTAAGCTGAGACCAATTGTCTCGTGACTTATTGAATGACCCTCGTGCAAGAATTGCGAAGCGTTTCTTAAAAGCATACCCATGAAACGTTGCCTTATACTGATGTGGAACTCAGGACACTCGGGAAAGTCCCAAAATGGCATTATTAAGAAATTTTAATGACTTGATATTTCAGTTGCCAACTGAACAGGAGTCGTAAAGATCACATTTATTAAGAATATAATATTAGCATATACCTGTGGCACCCTACGTGTTGATTATATTACCAAGCCAACAATGACACATGAAGTAGGAAACAGTCAACTATTGGAAAGACTAGTGCAGAAAATTTTGTATGGATAGTTGTGAAGAAACACAACGTAGAATTGCCAAAATGGGGAGTTCCAATCCAAAATTAAAGATTCTAAGAATGATTTTAATAAGACCATAGGGTACTAATTTGAACAATCAACATTTGCCAATAGTTTTCCATTGGCAGTTTGTTGCTCGTTTTACAATAGCAGTAAAATTTAATTACTGTACCTTGAGTATTAAAAACCTTATGTTGTAAGTTGTATTAATTAGTGGGTGATTTCAGGCTATCCCCTGACATTTATTAATTTTTCACTAGGTTTGTGAGTGGTTAATTTCATCTTTGAACTAAAGTCAGCTTTAAACTTTATATTGAAAATAGTTTTAAATAAATGATGAACAACGTTATTTAACGATGTTTTTAAAGTCACTGATAGTCAAAGTACCTGATGTGTTTAAGAGTACTAAACTGCTTTTTAAGTGTAAGATCAAACAAACTCTCTTTGAGGTTTAGTATTTTTTTAATTGTTAAAACAGCTCTTTGCGCAGTTTTCCAAACATACCTGGTCCTGCAGATTCTCTTTGTCTTTTACGCTGACTGGAAATGTGAATGAGATTTGCCGTTTTCTGGATAGCCTTTTTAAATGCTCTTTCCTGCACTGGATCAACAAACCCTGCTAACAGCTGTCCTTTAAGTTTCTCCTTAACCTGTGAAGTGTAATTACATATAAATAAAAAACAAGAATTGTGAGATAGCAACAAAAGACGGAGAAATGTTAATAAGTGGTAATAGTATTTAACTCGACAACCTTTATATAGGCGTACGATAATTCGCGGCGGAGACCAAGAAAACGCAGTGTTCTTTAAGTTGAGACATTTTCGGCCAAAATATAGTTCCCTATAAAATAATTAATTTAAGTAAATATATTGCATATAAAAGTTGAATGATGAAAAAGATATAGCCTTTCGAAATTATTAACAATTTTAATTCGTTTCTTGGTATTTAACAATGCTATGTCTGGATATTTGGTGTCATTAGAGGACATGTGGATTTAATTGATAACACTGCAGGTGATTATCCAAAATATTTAGATTATTTACATCTACAGGTACAGGTCGTTTTTTTCGTCTTTTTGTGCTCTTAAGAGTAAAATAATATGAACTAAAACTACACTAGATGAACTTTAGTTACCAACGAGGCAACGTTTAGCAAAACATGAAAACCTTCCATGGTGCTTGTCAAAAAAAAATAATTCGCAACAATGATTTTCAATAGATTAATGAGATGGTATATAAAATGGAATAATTCGTAAAAGTATTGAGGATTCGAGGACACTGAATGTATCTAATCTCGTATTCGATGACGAGGCTTTATATATAAAAACATAGTGGCAGTTTCCAATATTTACTTTTGGGTTGGACTAGTAAATGTTTAAGGCAGGCTTTTAAAACAGCTTTTTTTTTTAAATATTTTTAACATGCTATATCTGGCTAAGTGACTGTACTTAGTGATTACTATGATCAGGTAAAAATGATGACTCAAATTAAAAAACAAACACTTTGTGGCCTATATCCATCTCTATAACTTCACTTTCCAGGATGTTTGGTGTAAAGATGTATGTTCTCATAACCTAATGCACGTTTAATAATTTTATTTTAGGTTAGTGCGTTAGGGCTGTACAAATACAAATTTGAGATTCGAAAACTTTAGAGAACATTTCCGCGCGAGTATGCAGAAAATCTCGTCGACAGCATGTCTCGAAGATGTTAGCACACCCAGGAAACATTGATGGCAAAATTTTTTCTCAAAACACATTTTTTTTAAGAATACGAGCGGGCAAGTTCTTACTTGATCGACTGTAAATTAATAAAGGGCTTGAAATCAGACATAAGATTAGACATACGAGGCTGGTTTGAAAAGTCCGTGCAAAAATAAAAACTACTTATGTGTTTGGGGTAAACCTTTTTTATTTTTCGACATAGTCTCCTTTTAGGCTTATACACTTCGTCCAACGATGTTCTAGTTTGTTGATCCCTTCCGAATAATAGGATTTGTCCAAGTCTGCAAAATATCCATTAGTGTCTGCAATAACCTCCTCGTTTGAATAAAATCTTTGTCCCGCCAGCCATTTCTTCAAATTGGGGAACAAATAGTAGTCCGAGGGAGCCAAGTCTGGAGAATAGGGGGGATGTGAAACGAGTTGGAATCCTATTTCCATTAATTTTGCGACCACAACTGCTGAGATGTGTGCTGGTGCGTTGTCGTGATGGAAAAGGACTTTCTTGTGGGCCAATCGCGGGCGTTTTTTTCTTGCAGCTCGGTTTTCAAACGGTCCAATAACGATGAATAATATTCACCTGTAATAGTTTTACCCTTTTCCAGATAGTCGATGAGGATTATCCCTTGCGAATCCCAAAAGACAGTCGCCATAACCTTTCCGGCCGAAGGAACGGTCTTCGCCTTTTTTGGTGCAGATTCCCCCTTGGTAACCCATTGTTTAGATTGTTGTTTGGTCTCAGGAGTATAGTAATGTATCCATGTTTCATCCACAGTGACGAAACGACGCTTAAAGTCCTCCGGATTCTTCTGGAACAGCTGCAAACCATCCTTGCAACACTTCACACGATTCCGTTTTTGGTCAAGCGTGAGCGATCGCGGCACCCATCTTGCGGATAGCTTTCTCATGTCCAAATGTTTATGCAAAATGGATTTGATCAATGATTTCTGGAGTCGTAACCTCCACAGGCCGTCCAGAACGTTCAGCGTCACTTGTGTCCATATGGCCAGTCCGAAAATTTTGAAACCACTTATAAACTGTTCTAATCGAAGATGCAGAGTCACCATAATGTTTATCAAGCTTCTCTTTAGTCTCCTGAGGCGTCTTGCCTTTCATAAAGTAATGTTTAATCACCACACGAAATTCTTTTTCGTCCATTTCTTGAAAATCACTCAACTTCCTTGATTCACACGAACGCCAAACACAAAGAAATAGACCAATATGGCTGAAACTTGGTGTGCGTTCATTCAAGAGATGCTACTAACTAAACATGACCTCGATACGCGCCGGTGGTGCCATCTCTCGGACTTTGCACGGACTTTTCAAACCAGCCTCGTAGGTTTTGATGTGTAAAAAAAAGGAAAAAAAAATTTCAAAACGTCAACTGGCGTGTGATGGTGATATAATAGCATCACCATCACACATCAGTTGGTGTATGTACTTATAATTTCTTTGTTTTCTCATCAAATTTTAAGTATAGCAATTTAAAATTTGGTTAAAGAAATGTTCAATATTGACAGGTTATAACTGGCAAGCTTTACTTACTAATAGGTTTATCTAGTTTATAAATGAAGTACATATCTATATAGAGCTTATAAACTCATAACCTCAAGTTTTAATATTTAGTATTTGAATGAAAACAATCAGATACACACTGACTGACAAATTGTGAGTAAAATTAAACAAAGACAATCTAAGTCTGAATAGAAATTTCGAGCGATGACGGTACTCGGCTGGTTATTTCCCCAAACAATGAGGTAATTGATGCTTACCGTCTCAAACATAACACAATTAATTTCGCTATCAAGTAGTTGTTCACTACTATTGGCTTCCTTTTTCTCCAACGCTAACGCTTGAGCTAATAAATCGATTATTCTCGGACCCAAAGATCCTAATCTTTCTTCCAAAGCCGTCAGCAGGCGCAGAACAGAAACAATGTTTACCTAGAAAAGTAAATACAAAATTACCCCAGCGTGTCTGCCAATTTATTTTCAAAAATGTCTAAATTTAACAGAGCTAACTTACTTCACCCTCGCCTTCTTCTTCATCTACCCCTAGAGGTGCGACAAAATTCAGACCTTGTTGTGGTTTTCGAGACACGTCTCGCATTAAATAATACTCGTATTCTTGCTTTGGAGGACGAGAGTACATAGATAAACCTAAAATAATGACTTCTAGTATAATAATGCAGCAAAAAATTATTTAGCTACTACTGGTTGAGACTGTTATTGCCATATAGAGTAATACCAGATTATCTCTTTTTAAATAATATAGATAAAAACCGGTCAAGTGCAAGTTGGACTGGCGCAATTAGTGTTCCGTACTGTGATTACCTTTAAGATAAAAATTAGCTATCTAATAGCCAATAACTGAATCTAGCTTAATCTAGAATCTAGAGGTAAAAGTTTAAAACAAGTATTTACTACATTATTAAAATCAAATAAAACTATTTTGTCTTCAGTGTCTATCTGTTGGTCGCCATGATATTACGGATTGCACCGAATACATATTGATATTTCATAGCTCTTAGTCCCGGATAAATTCCCAACTTTTCAAACCTTTACCATTCCGTCATGCCACATAGTTCTTTTTATACCAGAAAAATTATTAAACGTAATACGTGCGTGAAAATATTTTCTCGAAATTTTTTGATTAGTCCTTTTAGAAATAGGTTTGGGGGATCGTGATTTTTGGCAATTTCTCTCTTTCATTTGACACCCTACTCGATGACTTTTTGATAAAATTCCAAAACATTATCACTATCTATTTTTAAATTTTTGTATCTATTTTAACAATTTGCCATATACATTGGTTTTATATTCTGATTCTAGATTAATTAATTGTTTCAATATTTTTTCACTATTTTTTGTAGTATTATCAAATTTAAGCTTATCAACTCTTTCTTCTAACTGTTTCAAAAGTGCTGAATTTCTTCCAACCTTTCCTTCCCTTTCATTAGAAATATGTGTCAAAGCATCAAACTGATCTTTATTCATTTCCTGAAATTCGCTTAACTTTTTTTCAACAGACAAATACTTCTGGTTTGTAATTTCTAATACTTTAAGTGATATGTCGGCCAATCTTTGTCTAATATCATTTCTGTTCTAACTTTTCTAATAACTCTTCGATTCTTTTAGTATCCAATTTTTTTTAAATTTTATATATCTTTTAACAATTCACCATATATAATGGTTTTATATTCTGATTCTAGATTATGTAATTGTGCCAAATTTTTTTTTAATTTTTTTTTATGACTCGATATCAGATAAATTACCAAAGGTAACACGTGATTAGTTTCATTCAATCTATACCTTATGAAATTGTTTGAATAGTACTCTTAGAGATAGGGTGGAAAGACAGCGGATTTTGGTGTTTTTTTTTTTAAATAATGTAGATAAAAGTTTGCGCGAGAATTACATCATATATTTTTTTGCACGCGTGTTTTCACAAGCTTTTATTTGCACCCCACTCCATGACCTTGAAAAATTTTCTTTTTCACTTCCGATTTCACCTCCCTTAAGTTAAATTTTAACTTTCAAAACTACACGGCTTTGATGTGGCCATCAATTCCTATATTTGTGACAAATTTCAACTTTCTATGTCAAATAGTGATTCCATAAGTGTTTCATACGAAATACTAAAAAGAGAAAATGATGTAATAGACATACAGGCACGGAGTTGATTCGCACCAAATGTTTTACTTATTCTGTGCTCATTTTGGATTTAGTTGATTTGATTATCTTTGTTGCCTGAATTAGTGTGTCTAGACTTGTTAGAAAGTGTTTGCATTCTTACTCACCTTGCTTCTCTCTTTCCCATGGAAGATCTGCAACAGTCCTGATCCTTTCCCTACCCCGTATATCCCTCTCAAACGAGCTTTCTCTAACTCTATCTCTATCCCAGCTTCTTTCTCTAGAATAGCCTGATTTCTCTCTGTCACGAAAATCTCTTTCTCTAATAAACTCTGTATCTCGTAAGAGCTCTCTAGGATCTTTGTCTCTTGAATAATGCCTGCTACCACTTTTATATGAATCTCGTGACCTAGTAAATTAAAAATATAATTTTAGAATTGTAATATACATGGTGAATGGAACATAACAAATATTTTACTATATCAGAGTATGGCCTATTTTGCCCAAAAAATCTTACACAACAGGGGATCGAATCTTTACTGTTTCTGAGCAAAATTTTTTTAGAAGTTTAAATTTATTTGTTGTTCTTTCCAGTTTTAAAAATGTTATTTTCTTATGATAAACATACCAATCGGCAGGGTAATTTCAGTCTGTTTATCTATGTTAACAAGTCGTTAGTCGAGAGGTAGCACAGTATAGAATGTCTTACATAAAATTAATATGATTATTGTATATTTCACTGAGGTTTAATGCATAAGGTCTATTCAATTAGACCAAGAGGGCGACTCGAAATTTTACTATCTGTGGTCCAAGAGGTGCTAAAGAAGCATGTGTGATAACGCATTTCAAAAGTATTTAAATATTTCGACCAAGAGGGCGATCCGAAATTTTGACCTGTCGACTAACCGTCTGTCTAGTTGTTCATTTTCTCAGGCGAGTCGAACGTTGATTTTGCAGCCCCCGCGCCCTGGTATGCCCAGATAAGGCCCAAAATGCTACATCCAAAAATGGACTGTCGTTTAACCACTGGAATCAAGTACCATAACATGTGTTGGCACTAAAAAAGTCGAGCGCCCCAAAGGGCAGACGCCGCCGAGACCGGAGCCAGCTTTAGCGCCCCAAAAACGTCGATCCAACTGTTATTTAACCATATAAAATCGATAGATTTAGTTTAATCTTGATAAAATAAGAGGGTACCTGCAAAAGGCAGTCGTCGCCCAGACAGGTTATATATTCCAGATAATTATCAGAGGTAATGCACTCGATAATTTTGGTTCAATCTACACCGTGTGGAGAATATTCCAGAATTTTTTCAAAATTTTTGGTCAGTACTTTTCGAGATAAGGGGGGGGGGGGGGGACAGCGATTTTTTGCAATTTTTTAAAAATAATACAAAGAAAAGTGTACGCAAGTATTACACCATATATATTTTTGAACTCGTGTTTTTACAAGCTTTCATTTGACACCCACTCGGGGTGTCAAATGAAATTACTTCCGAGTTCATCACCCAAAACTAACCCTTTAAGTCAAAATTTAACTTTCAAAACTACACGGCTCTAATGGTGCCATCAAGTCCTATATTAGTGCCCAATTTCAACTATCTATGTCAAATAGTTTCGGAGAAAATCGGGTGTGACAGGCAGACGGACAGGCGCCGAAGTGCGGTCGTTTTCGAGTTTTTGAATAAATAAGACAGTAAGTCCCCAAGTTTTTGGCTCTACGCGTCTGCCCAGTTAATTCTGGAAAATTTAGGCCTTAATTAAAATCACGAGAGCAGACGCCTCGGTTGTACTCGAACGAGCCAAGGCATATTCAAAGTTCAAAAAAAATCCAAATTTTGAAGTAGACACGCTCTTATAGGTTCTACATAAAATTCGTGTCGGATGACTGAAATTGTTATTTTTTTTATGATTCTCTACCCGTACAATCCGAATTTGCCATTCTCGAGACCCCACAGACCTTTCGCCGAAAAAGGTTTTTTTTTTTATGCAATTTTTGGGACAGCCTATCTATTGGAAGGGTAGTTGACCATTTTCATATGTAATAGAATTAGTGGAATTCGAAACAACTAGTTCCAATAAATAAAATAATTTGAGTCTATTACTATGGGCCGAAGTAGGCCCAAATCGGTATTTGTTTCTAATACCCGTTCGAAAAGGATTAATTTTCTATCTTCTATAAAATATTATGCCGATAATCGCAAGAAATTCATACGGTTAGTACTTTTTAAAATATTCCTTTTTTTCGTACACATTACTGATTCTATGTGGTGAAATGACAGTCCATTTTTGGATCGATGTTTTTTGGGCCCTAAAGCTGGGTCCGGTCTCGGCGGCGTCTGCCCTTTGGGGCGATCGACTTTTTTAGTGTCAACAAATGTTACAGTACTTGATTCAAGTGGTTAAACGACAGTCCATTTTTGGATGTAGCATTTTGGACCTTACCTGGGCATTCCAGGGCACGGGGGTCTCAAAACTAACGTTAAAGCCTTTTATTCGACTCGCCCGATAGAATGAGCAACTAGGCAGACGGTTAGTCGACCGGTCAAAATTTCGGGTCGCCCTCTTGGTCTAAATATTTAAGTACTTTTGAAATGAGTTATCACGCATGCTTCTGTAGTACCTCTTAGACCACAGGTAGTACAAAAAAACAATTAAATAATTAGGGGGTCATATACCACAGCGCGTTAAAGAGGTATTTCAACCCTACATCCAGCATCAATTTTATTTAAGAATTCTGATAACTAGCGCAATAATAAGAAAAAAAAATGCAAAATCATTGAACTTTCATCACTTAAAAATAAATTTTTCATATTTTCACAAGGATTTAAAATATACCTCTTAGATTTTTCACTCCGAACAACATTATCAAATTTGGAAAAAAAACTGGCTGTGGCTAAAAACCAAAAAAATAAATAGTATTTTATACAAGATGCAGCAACAATCTAACACGTGTTGCATGGAAATCTCTAAAGCGCTACAGGGGCGACGTGTGTGCGGAAAAAGCGATTAACGTTGGTCTAGAATCGCTGTAAATTGTACTCGGTGGAAAACACAGTCCCGGACAGATCATTCCAAAGGGATGAGGTTCTTCATATAAAAGACTGCTTAAAACTGATTGTACAAGGAGTGACAAGCCGAATGAACCTCATATGAATGTGAAGTATTAGCGCCATGTGTATTCTGGCATGCACCGCTATAAGAGAAATTAAGCAGGTTGCATCCATCGAACACTTTTCATAAAAGTACTTGCAGCACCAACCGTTCTTCAATGTTCCAATGAATAAATGTTGCTGGTTAGTTCTGAGTCTATAATCAGGCGAACAGCTCTCTTCTGATGGAATCCAACAAATGCAGTGTATGTTTGGGAGTGGAGCTCTAACATGGGAGCAGTATTCCAACATCCATGGAATAAAAACTGCATTACCCGGACATATCATACTGGATCATTTTCTACACTATTGTATAATTACTATCAGCTTTTTTTGTTTTCTTGTTTGTTATTACTCCATGTAAAATAATTTTAATTCTATAATTATGTAAAAGATGCATACAGATGTCCACAACCGTATGTACCTAGCAATTTGCCATTTTAACTTTCAAATGACCATCTTGACCTCTCTCTCAATTCTTTCACCCCAATAGGAGTATCGGTGACACTATGCAGTTGCTGCCTCAACAGTCAATCTCCAGGCATCTCGACCCTGCGCGACCTGACTTGACTCGTGCATACCCATACCAAGGAGAGATCTTACTTGGTCGGACCATCTTGTCGGAGACCGTCTCCTTGATCTTCTACCTTCCCCGTTACTACAAACTTTTCCATGGTATCCACTTTCCTCATAAGGTGACCAAAATATTTCAGGTACTGTCTATTAATTCCATTTGAAAGTTGATCATTTAAACTAAACTCTTCAAGAATAGATATATTAGTATGGTATTTGGTATATGATATTCTGAGGATTCTTTGATATGCCCACATCTTTTGTCAGCTTGTTTAATAGTCCATGTTTCCGATGCGTAAGTTGCTATGGGGAATATAAGGCCGGATAGCAATCTTAACTTTGGATTTTTTGTGACAGCTGGATCTTTACAGACCTTACGTGAGTTTGATCGTCGAGTTTCTAGCCATAGTCAAACGTCACCTAACTTCCGCTTCACAACCACCATTGTTAGTTATGAGGGATCCCAAATAGTTGAAACGGTCTATAACAGTAAAACCAGCAATTTCATTTTTGTGAGACAAATTTTCTCTAGCTGGTGACCTTCTTAAAATCCGTTCCTTTGACCTCCTTAGTAATTCTCTCGATCTTGATCTTCTCCTTTCAGGTGATCTACGCCTCTCAAGTGACCTACTTCTACGTCTCTCAAGTGACCTACTTCTACGTCTGTTAGGAGATCTTCGCCTTTCGAGTGATCTACCATTTTGCAGGAAAACAATAGTTTTCAGTAGTTTTTTGTTTATACCAGGTAAATTATCAAACACAATTTCTTGATCAGTACTTTTCTAGGTAGGGTGGGGAGACAGAGATTTTTGGCCTTTTTTTAAAAATAATACAAAAAAAGTGTGCGCACGTATTACATCATATATATTCTTAAACTCGTGTTTTCACACGCTTTTATTTGACACCCCACACGATGACCTGGTAAAACATTTTTTATCCCTTCCTATTTCGTACCTCAAAAATAACCCATTAAGTCCAAATTTAACTTTCAAACCTACACGGCTTGGATTGGGTCATCAATTCCTATATTTGAGCCAAATTTTAATTTTCTATGTCAAATAGTTCAGAGAAAATTGGATGCAGAAGGTGGACAGACACCGAAGTGATCCCGTAAGTGTTCCATACAGAACACCAAAAGTCAACATACCTACACTGGCATTAGGTTATATAGCTTTTAATATTAATTAAACTCAACGTTATTAATAATGGAACAAAAAGACAACAGAAAATATCTTTATCTAGGATTTTCCCTGTAAATAGAAGTTATAAAATTATTCGATATTTTAAATTTCGATCACATTTCTGTCTTTTTAATTTGAAATTGAATAAACAAAAGATGATACTAACTTTAACCCTAAAAATCCTGAAAATGACATACAATAGGACATCTTAAAAATTATCTATTTTAACCACCTCATGTGTATGTCATAAGTTATACTTAAAAACGTCGGTAATTCAAGAGAAACAAATATATTCACGGAAGCATCACTACTGCTCCTTTACTTTATTACCATTATCAACGTTATAAATAAAAATCAATGAAATGTACATTACACAATTAATATAAAAAAATATTTATCTAATTGTCAAAACAATTATAAATTATTTTCCTCTATTTGATTAACTTGGACATCTTTTTTTATAGTCCACTCCCCGAAACTATAGGGATTTTTGCCCTTTTCTCATTATATGTCTAATGAGATATATTGATGGGTATGTTATAATACGGTCAACGTTGCCCAGGTGCCGAAACATACACATTTGTATTTCACAACAC
Organism: Pachyrhynchus sulphureomaculatus; assembly: GCA_019049505.1. NCBI lineage: Eukaryota > Metazoa > Arthropoda > Insecta > Coleoptera > Curculionidae > Pachyrhynchus > Pachyrhynchus sulphureomaculatus. The sequence continues at coordinate 101,131,050 of CM032455.1, read as the reverse complement.
TTTTAAGACGATGCGGGAGTACTATCACGGGCGTTATTACATTTCTGCATTAATTACTACCTAAACATACACACACATATCCAGCTGATTACTGGAATTGAACCAGCGACCGTCGGTTTCATATGCAGGCTCTTAACCCATCACGCTACCGAGGCAGGCACAACCGCTTCCTTTAAAATTTTGGAAAAATTCCAAAATATGTTATTCCATATATGTTCAATGAGCGACAAGTCGGCTAACTGTTGATGCCAAACCATTAATTCTAAAACACCAACGCTTCCTTATTTCAAGAAAAGTTTAACACAATCTAGTAGGTGTTTTAGGTGTTTATATCGTTGGAACACACACGGTTTTCTCACAATTTGCGTTCCTGGTGGTACAGAATTCTATGAAATTCTCCCTTCTAGATTGTTCCGTCTATTTAATCAGATCACTAAAAAGTGCACCGGCGAAGCAGTCTTAAACCATCACATTGTCATTTCCATGTCTCACTGTGGACAATCACCAGACATTTTTCATCTTATCTGCGACAGAGAAACGCTAGTCCCTTGAAACCAAGAATTTTCATTTTACTTCATCATTCCACTGCCCCGATGTGGACTGTTTGTGATGCCATGTTCACTGTATGCAAATATATATATATATTATATATATATATATATATATATATATATATATATATATATATATATATATATATATATATATATATATATACAGCCTTGGCCAAAAGTATTAGGCACCCCTAATAAACACGTGGAACTCATAAAATATTAAAAAAAAAGAGTAATTATTTTAACAATACGATAGGTGGCGCTGTCAAAAGCTAACTTAAACAATAGACACTTTAGACACACAATAGACTTTTACAGGTCCATAAAACACCTGGCCCACAAAATTGTGATAATAAGGTTTTTTCGAAAAATATTTTTAATGTTTTATCAGTATCTTTTTACTACTTGTAGTATCAAGAAGCTTCCGTACGTGTTTTATTTGTGAACTGGACATTCTTATATTTGAGAAATGCCTAAGAAAAGTGAGCTTGGTATTAAAATTCAAACCCTACATGAACAAGGCAAGTCCCAAGTAGAAATAGCCAAGTTAGTGAAATGTTCCCGGTGCGCGGTGCAATTTGTTATTAAAAGGTTTGTGGAGACTGGCTCCCATGCCAACAAAATGAGAACGGGCAGAAAACGTAAGACTAATGAGCGACAATCCAAAAAAAAAGCATCATCTGAGCTCGCTGTAACTCTGCCGGAAGAGATTGGGATGCCGATTAGTTCTCGAACGGCAAGGAGAAGACTGACAGAAGCTGGATTAAGAGGGTGCAAAGCTAGAAAGAAGCCTTGGCTTTCAGAGACCAATAGGAAGAAACGCTTAGAGTGTGCTCTGAAGCACCAACATTTTAGCGAAGAGGATTGGTCTAATGTTGTAAGGTCCGATGAATCCAACTTTGAGGTAAGTTTTTATATGATTTATTTTATCAAATAACTACATACAATTATTCTTGATTTAATCCGTTTTAGTCAAAATAATAACTAATTTTTTAATTCAATATTTTTTCTATTCTTACAGCTATTCAAAACGTCAGGTGTGACATTCGTGAGGCGGCGTGTCGGCGAGGAATACCATCCAGATTGCGTGGTACCTACTGTAAAACACGGATGAGGCAGCATTATGATCTGTGGCTGTTTGGCTATTAAAGGTGTCGGCGAAATGTTGGTTTGTGAAGGCCGCATGAACAGCCAAAAGTAGAAACTAGAAACTGTACTGATGCCATCGCTAACGCGCATTTTTGGCGACATAATTTTACCTCAATATACGATTTTACAAAACATACTAATTTAATTTTTTACCCTGAAACACAAGAAATGAAGTAAATTGTAGAGTGCCTAATACTTTTGGCCAAGGCTGTATATATATATATATATATATATATATATATATATATATATATATATAATATTATAAATTTACAGCAATAAATATTCTCGAGCGTTATGCACCCACTGAACTCCGATGAAAGACAATTTTTGACAGTCGATGCTGACGCTTACTTTAAGTGGACTCTCTTTAGGTCTTGTGAAAGATCTAGAGCTGTAAATCAGCAATTTCGTAAGAAAGTCGTTACAATCAGCCTGCTGGCCCTAAATCTTTTGTTACACTTTTGTCACTCAAACTTCCTTCCTAATGTTTAGCGTGTACTTTTTAGAAAAATACCTAGTCTTCTTGCAACAGCTCTCCTTTCTCACAACAATATTTATAGAACGTATTTCCCTCCTTTTTTTTTCTATTCTCAATATGAAAATAGTTTTTATGGCATTATTTTTATGTAGCAAAATAAAGGCACTAAAATTTTAACAGAAAACCTGGACAAACACACTTATTACTCATAATACTAAATTATTAATAAAAGTGTTAGAATAGGTGTTTGTGGTAAAATTTTTACAGTATATTCTCAAATATTTAAAGTGGACTTTGTTAGAATTTTTTAACAATATGTGCCGGCCCTAGATCTATCCAATCCGATTTTAGGTATGTTTGTCAGTGAAAAATATGGAAATTGTTTCTAGTCTTTTCTGGTTCAAGTGGCCCAAAAACATGTAATCCTTCCAAAGTCCGACGTCAGATATGCGTTCCACCCGTGTGTGAAGCGGGAAAGACACTTCTGCCTTCTAACAAAAACGTGTCCTTTTACAGTGATGTCAGTTTTTGAGCTTGTCGTTTTCTGCTGGCTAGTAGCACGATGTGGTATGTAACCTAGCCAAACATTCTTAAATAAGTAAGTAAACTGACCTACCGAGTATTGAACCCGAGAATCTGAGCACGTAAGTTCAACTATACCGTGGAATCAGGATTACCTCCCCTAAATTCAGATCTTGTTCTAAAAAAGTATTATTCAATTTTTTCAGACACCGTATTAACCAAAACTTCTTTATTGACTTTACCATGTTTTGCTCATTATTAGATAAGGAACAAGTTACAGAGGCCATTTAAAGAATAGTCTGCAAAGAAGTACTGTAACTAACCTGTTGGAAGAAACGGCTTTCTCGCTTTTATCATCATCGTCGATCTGAATAACTTCAGGATCATTATCTGGCAGAGCAGCCATTGGCATAGTAGGCCTGTTCTCCTTGGGCGGTGCTACCTTGGTAAGAGGTTTAACAACTGTACCAGTTGGTCCTATCCGAAAACTTATCGGCGCAGGTTCCTCAGGAAGACCTTGAAAAATATTTATGAATAAGATATGTGCGTTGTTCCGACGATAAAATGATAAGAGTATTTGCCGGATAATCGTTAGCGTATTTATCAGTAATCATTGTGCCAATTGCAATGATTAACTAATAATTTCATTGAGGTATTTTAAAAATAGTCATAAGATGAATTATAATTTTAACTTTAATCAAAGTAAACGATATAAAAAGTTAATCAATTACAAATGATATTGGATTTATGCATTATTAAAGGGTATAGGAATATTAAAGTTCTTTTTTACCCGAAAGTGTAGTCAAGGAGGATGTTTTTTTTGTAACTATACATGGAACTTTCATGGCTTTAGTCAGATAATTAAAAATGGTTCTTGGGATTTTAATGCATCAAATTTAAGTGATTTTCGATGTTTGGCCTATGGTGGCGCGTGATATCTTCAAGAATCTGTCCTACAATTTAATGTTCTAATCTGTAAGGGTACAGAAAATGTCTCGAGCAATGGTAGGCGAATGGATGAGAAATCACCGTAGTCTGATATGGTTTAATCCCAATTTCCTATTCGTTTTTGTTTAAGTTTCATTTATTCCTTTGTCGAGCCTGAACTACTCAATTTTGTTATAAGTCCGCGAGTGAGATGCAACAATAAAGTAATGAGACTGACGTGTTAAAGATATTTATTTATGTTTTTAGTCAGTTGTAGTATGATCTCCTTCAAAGTAGTCTCCTTCTGCTTGCACACACTTATCCCAAAGCGCCTGCCACTGCTGGTAACGTTCCTAGAACTCTCTCTGGAATGTTGTCTAAGACTCTTGTCACAGCATTTCGGACATCTTTTGTTGTCTGAAAATGGTGTCCCTTGCCTGACAATTTTACTTTTGGGAATAAAAAAAGTCGGGGCGAGATCCGGTGAATAAAGTGGCTGTGGTAGTACTGAAATGAGTTTTGAGGTTAAAAATTGCTGTATAGACAATGCAGAAAGACATGGCGCATTATCGTGATGAAGAATCCACGTATCAGCAATGTTTGAATGGACACGGAGGACTTGTTTTCGAAGTCTCTCTAGAATTTCTTTGTAGAAATATTGATTAACGCGATTCCATTTCAATGAAGAGAGACAAAAACACGTGTTCACTTATTACACCACTACGTAAGACTGAGAGGTTGCAAGGATGTGCCGCTTGGATTATTAGTGGCGTGAGCATCAAGGTCAAAGATGGAGTGGTTATCAAGGCTGCAGGATTGCTACGTTTCGCTCAGTCACATTACTTTATTCTCGCACGTTTATATATATATATATATATATATATATATATATATATATATATATATATATATATATATATATATATATATATATATATACAGTGTGACCCAAAAAGTTTTATACAAATATATATTACAAAAAAATTATTCTTGATAAAAAGTTCTGCATCACATGGAAATCCATAATCAAGCATCAAAAGTTAATTTGATGATTTTTGTTTGATTTGATGGTATACAGGAAAAATAAAAAATAATGATTTATAATGAAGAGTAAAGTGTGTTTAAATTTAAATACAGAGCAAAATATTATTTGAAAATATTAATAGGAACTAAAAAATTAGGCTCATGTCTAGATTTGTGATCCTGGTTAAAAAAAACTCCAGTAAACACGTCAGTAATTGTTGGATTATTTATTGAATAAAAGAAAACGAAATCACTACAAATTGTAAGCTGAAAATAAATGAACGTATCTTTGGAGATACCTAACAACTGTCAATAAACATCAAAGCTAACGTCAATCTATATTTGCAATAATTAGAAATGCCAGTAAAATTGAGTGTTGAAGATAAAATTGAAATTGTTCTCATATTTGGAGGTAATTATAAAACTTTTAGAGAAGCAGCAAAAATCTTTAATAATAGACACCCTGATAAAACTGTACACTTCACAACTGTAGGATATCTAATAAATAAATTCAAGATTTATGGAAGTGTTGAAAATAACTTCAACTAGAAACATCGGGCATGGACTTCAAATGAAGATAATCAAAATCAAGTAATGCTGTCGGTAGTAGAAAAGCTAAAAGATTCACTTCAGACAGATCAACTTTATTGAATGTGAGTCAAACTACAGTTGTGAGAATTTTAAGATTAAATAAATTTAAATCATACAACCTCAATTTACCCATACTTTAAAAGCACGAGATTTTAAACGAAGATTTGAATTTGGTGCTTGGTTTCAAGCAGAGTTGGAAGATAACAGGATTATGGCAAAACAAATACTTTTCTCTGACAAAGCGACATTTACGTAAGTTCTCAAAACTATCGTTGGTGGAGCGATGTTAATCCTAACTTTAATATCCAAACTTGACATCAATACTCGTTTAAAACAAATGTATGGTGTGGAATTTTTAAAGACAGAATAGTTGGACCATTCTTTTTTTGAAATAATATGAATGCTGAACGTTACCTAGAATTTTTAAATAATGAGTTCCCTGAGTTTCTTAATCGCCTACCAATAATTGAAAGACAACGTATATGGTATCAACATGATGGTGCATCATGTCACAGTACGAGAAATGTTCGAGATTATCTCCTCCACATTTTTAACGGTAGAGTAATAGGGAGGTAGGTGCATTTTACTTGACCCGCAAGGTCTCCGGACATCACCTCTCTAGGCTACTTAAAAGAAAAGGTTTATCTCAAAAGGCCATTTCAAGATGTTGATCATCTTGAGAGAGTCATCAGGGAAACGTGAAGCTATAACTCCTGACCAAATTAGAGATGTAATAAGATTTTTGTCGAAGAACAATCACCTGTATAGAAAGGGACGATGGATATATTGAAGCACTTATGCAATAAAATTAGAATTAATCCATATGTTTAGTTCTTATGTTATGTACGTAGTAATTAAGTAATGTTGTAATTTCAAAATAAAATGATATTAGCATAAATTCATTATGGATGTAATTGTTGCCAAGCAGATAAAAAGGTTATCAAATTTTTAACAATCATCACCATCAAATATTTTAAACTTTTGATGCTTGATTATGGATTTCCATGTGATGCAGAACTTTTTACCAACATTTTTTCATAATATGTAAGATAAAGTTTTTCTCCATTTGTATAAAACTTTTTTGGACACACTGTATATATATATATATATATATATATATATATATATATATATATATATATATATATATATATATATACTTTTTCGGTGCCGGTGGGATTTGAACTCAGGATCTCAGTATTTACGCCCATGCACTTTACCGACTAACCACAGCATACCTTAGCTTGATAATTAATTAATTCCTTTGACGTCGCATGTCATCATATGTAAATAAGCACCATCTTGGAGTTACCAATTTTACTGTTTCGTCCCTTCGTGGATCTTTATAATACATGCTAAGAAGTCAGTACACCTAATAAATAATTTTAATGAAAGAAAATAATGTCAGTTTAGGCTAACGAATCCATGAACGATCAGAAAATGCTTGAAGGTTAAGATACGACCACAAAGGAATTAATTATAGTTCCATAACAAAATTTGACTGAAAATTAAGTTGACTTAAGGCAATATTGGATGTAATTAGTTCCCTTTTATTAATAATTAAGAATTTTTTACCTAATCGCCTCCTTAAGCCATCCTTCCTATTTTTAAGTTCTTCACTGTGAAGGTCTACCATTTTCTTTCCCCAGAATTCGATCCATTCCGGCTTAAAATCGTGCTTAGATGGATCTTTGCCCTCGAGTTGAAGTTCCTTATATCTATAATGTAATTAGAAAAATATTATGTTAGAAATGTATATTTTCAATATACCTATTTAAAAAATTTTAATCTATGCCCTGTGATAGATCAGATCAAGAACATGATTTGTAGATGGACCATCACAATATTCAATGTGACAGTTACTAGAATGACAAGCTGTTAAAATAAATGACTTGTGACTCAGTAGCGCAGCATTATTGTTTCACTTTTAATATAGTTTGTTGTGTTAAATATTTGTATATATTTGTATGTATATATATATATATATATATATATATATATATATATAAATATATAAATATATATATATATATATATATATATATATATATATATATATATATATATATATATATATATATATATATATATATATATATATATATATATATATATATATATATATATATATATATATATATAATATATAAATATATAAATATATAAATATATATAATATATATAAATATATATATATATATATATATATATATATATATATATATATATATATATATATATATATATATATATATATATATATATATATATATATATATATATATATATATATATATATATAAATATATATATATATATATATATATATATATATATATATATATATATATATATATATATATATATATATATATATATGTATATAGAGCGAATTTCCGGTTAAAACAAACTATTTTATAATGCACGAAAAAACTTCCATAAGACCAACGCAAATTTTTATCGGTTATAACGAACCCGGTTATAACAAACTTCCGGATAAAGCGAATTAAATTTGGATGTTTTGTGTCCGTTTATAACGAACTTGCCACTCCCTGTGCTCGATGTCGCGCGATTTGATCTAGGGAATTCACCGAAACTCGCTGGAAACTCCTACTCTAACGAGCAGTATTATTTTCAATTCACACGTGGTGTTATGCGGTTCTAATGCATATTTGATCGAAGTAGCAAAGTAAATGTTTAAGTTTTTATTTTAAAATGAGTACACAAAAACGTAAAGCGTTTACTTTAAAACACAAAGATGATATTATAAGGAAAATAGAAAATGGAGTTAAACAAAGTGATGTTTGCAAAGAGTTGAATTTAACTAAATCTACGGTTTCTACCATATGAAAGAAGAGGCAAGAAATCTTATCAATCTATGATAAAAGAAACTTTAGTTGTGAAAAAGTAAAAAAATGTATACATGACCAAGTCGATAAAGGACTCCTTAAATGGTTTAGTCAAAAACGACATGAACATGTTCCTATTCCCGGCTATACTTTACAAGAGAAACAAGTGAATTGGGAAGAAAAATAGAAAACACCGAGTTTAACCGTTCTAGAAGTTGGATTGGGCGATTTAAAAAGCCAATGTATGGCCGGGAATTCGAGAAAGTTATGAATATGTGGACATTTTTAATGCGGATGAAACAGGTTTGTTTTACAAAATTATGCCTGATAAGACATTAAAGTTTGTCGGAGAGAATTATGCTGGTGAAAAATTATCAAAAGAAAGGATTACTGTGTTGGTAACTGCAAATATGTCTGTAACAGAGAAAAGAAAATTGTTGGTGAAAGGAAAGTTCGTCAATCCCAGGTGTTTTAAAAACAAACATTTACCAGTAAAGTACAAATCAAACAGTAAAGCCTGAATGAGATCAGAAATTTTTAAAAATGAACTGATCGAATGAGACAAAGAATTAAAATTCACAAACAGAAAAATATTACTTTTGATTGACAGCTGTCCAGTGCACCCTGAAGTTGAACTACAGCAAATAAAATTGGTTTTTAATGCCTCCAAACATAAGTCAAAAGCTCCAGCCTATAGATCAAGGTGTAACTGTATTCTCTTGGACGCTATAAATTTTATCCATATGGCTTGGCAAAGAGTCAGTAGAGAAACCATTGCAAACTGTTTTAAGCATGGCGGATTTTTAAGGAAGGAAAGTAGATATGACTCAGATGATGAGCTACCGTTGACTCAGTGGATTGAAAAATATCGAGAAGATCCTACCGAATGCCTAGAATTTGTTTACGATGCTGACATTCAACAAAGTGCAGTGGAAATCGAGATTAAAAAGATGTTTAATCACTTTAATTTTGAAGAATATGTATGTGCTGATAATGAATTAATGATGAGAGAAATGTTAACTAATGATCAAATTATGACATCTTCGAGCTCGAAGTTAGTTTCGAGTGACAGCAGCAGCAAGATCACAGTATCGAGTAGCAGCAGCAGCAAGAGCACTTGAAAGTGTCAAATGAGATTTTGGCGAAACGTTGTGCAAATTCATTGTTAGATGAACGGATTGAAACCCGGAATTTTAATGTATTACATTTCACCATCAGTGAAAACCTCTACTGTAACATTATTTAGTTTAGAAACAGAGACAATCAAAAATAATAAAAAAGAAACATAAAAAAAAAGTCTATTTGCAGTAAAGTTATGGAATCACATTAACTGAGGCTTAAAAAAAATCTTAGGCCAATTACGAATTTGAAATTTTACCGTCTATTCCAAAACAACTTCCACTCGTCATTGTACTTTGGATGTTTCTCTGGATTTCTTTCATAATTCTTCATCGTCTTTTCCATATCGTTTTCAATTGCTTTGCATAATTTCTTGTACTCTTCTAACTTCTCTAGTCTTTCTTTTTCTCTATTTTTTTTTCTTCCTTCTTCTTCTTCTCTAGTGGATCGCCTATGATCCCTTTCAAAGGATCTTCTAGGAGATGAAGACCGACGTCTGAAACTCCTTAAAAAAAATAGAAATAAAATAACTAAGTTGTTTTGTCCCTATTTCAACAAACTGTGAATTTGTTAGGTAGCTAAAAGCAATTTTAGTATGTAGTTTTGCAAATGGATAAAAGATGATGATACTTTGTCATAGCAGATCTTATAAGCAAGTTTGTTACATCAGAGAGATTTTGCAACGCTTATTTTGCCAGGCCACTATCTTTATCATTATTTGAAGCATGCGCAATAGTAAAGGGAAGAAATTAAATATAAGGACTCGGCCGTTATTGTTATTTGAAGCATGCGCCCACCCTTTGGAGCTTGCGCTGTATTGAAACAATATAAGAGAAACCTTTATGAAGGATAATGCTCTTATTTAGGAACTTATAAGAGAGGTTATTTGAAGTTCGTTATTCTTATCGCTATTATGGTAGGGCCCGTTTTTTTCTCCTAGTTAGGTATATAAACAACTAAAAAATACAGTAAAATTGAAATTAGCATTTTGTATTGCAAATAACACTAACACCAGTTAATCAGTGTGCAGATTATGTTGGGATCTTGCGGTCTTTGGCACAATAGCATTACAGAATAGTTAGTACCACTACAAGTTTATTTTTGCGCCTGACATGCGTTTTTTTTAACCATGTGGGCATCATCGACTGACTGTCTAATTACTAATCGCACCTGATAAAGTGTTTGGTGCAATGGTGATAACTGTTGGTAGTGCTCATTTCAAACGAAATTTTGCTTATCGGACATTCGTATTAACTTGAAAATATTGAAGGAAGTGATAGAAACCTGCTAAACACAACTTCAATTTAGAAACTTGTGTTGACCTATCAAACACTAATAACCGGTGTGCTTAACCATGAAATAAATGAAAAAAAATCCCCTAAGTTTATGGAAGTTGAATACTAACCTAACCTTATTTTAATAAACAAAATCTTGCTATTAACTTCAGATTCGCTATTTTGTCAGAGTAAGATGACATACATATATTATTTCCATAATAAATCTACCTTTCTCTTTCCTTTGGATACGCTGGTTTTCTTCCAACATCCCTTACTTCCTTCCTAAGCGGCGGTGATCGATTACGTGCCGCTTTTCGTCGTCCTTTATTTAGCTCATCGTCACTCGATAGACTGGACACACTCGATAAACTTCTTCTTCGCCCTCCAGAAATATTTGCAGTTCCTCCCGCTGCTGGTTTCTCAGTTTCGATTTTCTTAGGAGGAGCCGCTCCCACCGGTGTCCGAAGCTTCTTGGTAGGTCGAGCTACTACGGGAGGAGAAGGGCTACGTTTTTGGAAACTTTTCTCAATGAATGGCTTGCCCTCCCAACTATTAGCCGGTTTGATAGCTCGTCCTTCCTCTGTAAATTCAAAGATAAAATAATTCAAAAAAATAAATATTTGTAAATTATCAATAAAACACTAAACTCTCTCTTAATCTGGATTACTCTTAGTTTTATACTATATACTGGGGGAGCATGGAGAATTCAAGTTTTTTTCCTTTTTTAATAATGTTGGTGCATGAGCATTTTTTTTTTTTTTCACTTAGATAAAATAAATTAAAATATGACATTAACTATACAGTTTAAATAAATTGCGACAGAAAAAAAATAGGAAAATAAGAATAACAAAAATATATAAAGACTCTTAAAAAACGTGATTAATACCATAGATTAAAGAATTATGTTTTACAGACTTTAAATTCAAATGGCCGCTACTCAACAAGAAATAAAAATCCCTATTTTATTAGTACATTTTCTGTCAAATTCTACATAATATATATTATAACGTGTCCCCGCCACTTCTCTTGCTGCTGTTCACACAGGGATGATTTTGCTGCCCCCCAGCTGCCCACTATTAGGTTGTGTAAAATTTACAATTCAGTTCTATAGTCACAATATAACATAATTTTTAATCTATGATATAATTTTCATTCAGTTAAGTGGAGTACCATGTGGAGAATTTTAGCAGAAACGGGAGTTCCTCATCATCTACTAGGGCTTCTATATAATAGCACCGTCACATGTGAATAGTATTTATTTCTAAGAATTAAAGATTGGTGCGGGGGTGCGCAGCGGTGCATAATATCCTCAATACTTTTTAATATATATATATATATATATATATATATATATATATATATATATATATATATATATATATATATATATATATATATATATTATAGCGAATGTATCATGCGTGAGGCATTTGAGGAATAGCAGGGAGGAGTGGCAGTGGGGGTTCTAGAATTCTGAACCTTAAATATGCTGATGAACCCGTAGTTTTCGGCACTTCGGGATAGGAACTTCGGAACGTCATAAACAGACTCAAAGATATGGTCTTAAGATAAATAAGACTAAAACGAAGGTAATGATTGTTGATAAGGCTCAAAGCAATCAGCTCGAAGTCAGAAATGTTGACTGCTACGAAACAGTGAATCACTTCAACTACTTCGGTTCATTGATAGCGAATCAGAAGAAGAAGAAATAAGGAGGAGTCTTGTTATGGCTAGATCCGCAATTGCCAAACTAACAAAGACCTGGAAGGCCATGTATGTGGCCGAAACGTGGACCTTTAAAAATAGACGCCGATCGTATCAATGCATTTGAAATGTGGGTATACCGAAGAATGCTTCGGATACTATATACTGCTCATTGCACAAATGCCTCCATCTTAGAAGAGCTAGACATCACAAGGGTCATAACAACTATTAAAAAGAATATTTTGAGGTATTTCGGTCATGTAGAGAGGGGAGTTGATACTATGGAAAGGCTGATTGTGGAGGGCAATGTCGACGGAAAAAGATCGAGAGGAAGCTCTCCCACGCGCTGGTCAGACCAAATTAAAGCTATAACTGGTCTCACCTTCCTCGAAGCATCCCATCAAGCATGGGATAGAGAAGCTTGGGCTACAACGGTAGCAATGTCATGATGTCACCATGCCCTCTGGAGGACGACGAACTGAGGAGGAGGAGTACCATTTTATATTTACGTTTTTGTTCTTAAGAAAATTTAATAAAAGTTTAAGATTCTATTTACCGAAAATGCTTATTCACAGTAGCCATAACTATATGGTTTCAGAATGGCTTTTTTAAACAAAATATTGTCTATATTATATGATTTAGATCCTTTTAGAATCCAATTATTTTCACAATATTGATTATATTTTTGGAATGAAAGCTGCTTTTAAGCCGGCTGTTTTTTTTGAGACGACAATAGCTTTGACATAATAAAAAAATTAAATTTTAATATGTACAAACTTAATATTATTAGGAAAATAAACGGGCCAGGAATCTCCGGATTCTGATTTGGATTATTTAAAAAAAAATGACTTTATTTTAATTGACTCTTGGCCACTCAGACGTTCCAGATAAACGTTTTGTAAAATGTACATTTTTGCACGATGATCTAATTTCGTTAACAACACTACAATAGGGGAATCAATCATTTGCGGCATCTCGATTTTTCAGTTTTTAAATTTAATTATCTAGAATCTAATCCTCTTTTTGAGTAGTAGTGAAACAAATTCAATACGAAATTGTTAAATGAACCCATTGTTATCCTAAAGATTGGTAGAGGGAGAAGATTCTTTTTATAAAACCGGTTGTTCCACAAAAAATGCGTTTTTTAGTATTTGGGGCGTTGAAATGTCATAAAATGCTATGTTTCTGGGGATGGAGTTTTGGAGCAACTAAAGTCTATCAAGTAAGAATGTGACCTCTCATATTCTTGGAAAAAAGCATTTTTTGCCATCAATGTATTTTTTGGGGTGCTAACAACAGCCTACTACCTTAGTAAATTGTCCAATCGCCTCCTGCATCAATAATCGCCTGGCATCTTCGAAGCATGCTATCAACGAGATTTTTCTGCATACTCTGTAAATTTTTCGAATTTCGCGAGAAAACTAAGTCAATATCCTCAGAATCTTTCCTCTGAGCTTTCTATTTACAAGGGACCAAATGTTTTCAATAGGGTTGGCGTCCGGCGATTGTGAGGGCCACTCTAGTATCTTATCGTGGTCTTAAGCGAGCTGGTTCGTGACATGATTTTCGTCCAGCACAGATGTTGTCGAACGGTCTCATGGGACACATTCAAACCTGATTTTCTTAATTTTGCCCCTCCTTGAGGCAGCATCAATTTCAGATCCTGTGAAACGAAGACACGGTTCGTTTTTCGACTTTCGGAGTGACTTTGCCAACCGAGTCAGGTTTTGGCAAGTCGTCGACAATTTTCATCTCGTTAAAATGATCTACTCACTTCTTCACAAACGACACCGACTTTTTAATATATTTAGCGACTGCGGAATGTGTCATTTTAGGGCACTTTGGATAGGAACAAAGAAAGATTGCCTCGAACCGACGCGCAAACAAGTGATTCATTATGGATTTTACGTGATTTCGACGAAAGTTCGGAATCGACTGATACTTTTACTGAAATGCATCGTAGATAAAGGTTCCCTCTACCGATTTGTAGTTGAATAGCTAGAATCGCATTTACCAAAAATGAATTATAGCGGAAACATTCTTACTTGACAGACTGTATCTATAAAATGTATTTATAGCACATTTTAAATAAGAGTTGTTTATTATAATTAGTTACATAATTCATTTTAACAAACAATAATGACTGTCCATAATTAAAACAAAATCTAAAAGCGATTATTTCTCACAAACACGCAGGTCTAAAATAAAAATTGAATTTGCTTTTCCCACACTAAAGAATAAATTACTCTAAGCATTACAACTCGAAATTTTAAATGATAGATACTTTATGGAAAGATATTAATAAGAAATAAAAACTTGAGCAGAGGAACGACTTCAGAGATATCCACAACTGAATTTTGTCTATTTCATGTACACATTATTTCTGTAAAAAATCGAAATAATGTAAAAATAAATAATTTTTTCTGATTTGTCCATGCCAAAAAAACCTTAAAAGGGTACGATACGATATATATACGAAGCAACCCCTCTCAAAAATATTACTGTTTTTGTTCAATTGCTTGCTGACAAAATAACAAGTTTATAACATTGATCAACATTCCGTAATAAAGGAAAAAATGAGTCTTCAAAACGTCAGTGCAAAGCGCATTTAATTCCGTAATACCTGGAGCTCTCGATTGTCAAATGGTCATAACAACTCAATTTAAGCCGAACGGCAACCGGTAGAAGGTGTCTTATTATTGTCAATATATATATCATAATGTACAATTTATTGATCTCTTCACAGTCAGTTTACAATTTTTTTCTATTCAAACAGATCCGATACCAAGAACTTTCAACATTTCTTATTAAAACAAGTACTTACCATCGTAACTCTTAGTCAATTCCTCATGAACCACCAACTCAACAAATTTAGTACCCAAATGTTCAGAAAAATGCTTTCCTTTGGAGATCATAGTTAAATATTCTATTCGGTTCTTTTCAAATGCGTCCTGAGCAATGCAAAATGGCTTCAGCCGACCAAACTTTTTCTCTATAGCTTCGGCAATTTTTTGTAAAACCCCTTGCCAATTCCTCTTATACTGTTTCGTCATGTAGGGAGCCAAGGCTCGGTAGCAGGACGGGAAGTGTTTTTGCAAGTACTAAAAATTAATCTATACTTATCAAACGTTTACATAAAAATTGAGGAGTTTAATGATTGATAGTATGTTAGGGTGTGCAGTGAATATATATGCGAAAGAAGAAATAACTGTAGCTTAAGGACCTACAATGGCTTGGAAAGAGTTTATTGCATGCAGATTTTTACAAACAGATTTTAGGTGAAATATTTCCGAACAGCTCCTTTGCTTATTTGTTCCTTTTTTGGAGAAAACAACAAAATGTCTACCAAAATCAGGAAAAACAATTGTGACTGAATGTTCTCAAATATAATCAAGATTTACAAAACAAAAAAATAATAAATAAACTAATATAATATAAAAAAAAGTCTAATTATGGTTCTGTCAATTTTAAAATATTTTCAAAGTTGTATACAACATAAAAATTGTTTGACAAAAACGTATACGGTGAAAACTTCTTCTTGAAGAGGGACGTTTTCCAAAAGACATTCTCAATTGTCGTCAATAGCAGCTGCTAAAGTCCAAAAAAAACGTCAAAAAAAGTCACTTGAATGAAAGAAAAATCTGGATCGCAATTGGGACAATGTATTTTTTGTGTATGAAGTAGCTTTTTTAGGTATCTTCTTCAATCAGCAGTATCTGGTCTACCGACGTCAGTAGATTTATCCAGTGGAGTGGGGGCTGTTTCTCAAAGCAGGAATTGTTGACATTTTGAGCTTTTGTGACTAAGGTTGAACAGTTCATTGATGACCTGATATACAAAGCATCTTGGCGGAAGGATCCCGCTAACTCATTCCGTGTAATGAAATATATATATATATATATATATATATATATATATATATATATATATATATATATATATATAAGTTGGATTGAATTCTTTCTTGAACCTTGGAATATTGAATATATATTTTTTCAATTTCTTGGGCTTTATGGTTCTTTTGTTTTAAGGATAGAGAAATTACATCATGTTCTAGTTAGAATTTATTGAAAACGTTTCGCCCGATTTTCAGGCTTCTTCAGTTCATCTAAAAATTGAAATTTTCTGTTTTGGATATTCAATAGGACGCAAAAAAAATTTGTGCGTCCTATTGAATATCCAAAACAGAAAATTTCAATTTTTAGATGAACTGAAGAAGCCTGAAAATCGGGCGAAACGTTTTCAATAAATTCTAACTAGAACATGATGTAATTTCTCTATCCTTAAAACAAAAGAACCATAAAGCCCAAGAAATTGAAAAAATATATATATATATATATATATATATATATATATATATATATATATATGTATATATATATATATATATATATATATATATATATATATATATATTTATATATATATATATATATATATATATATATATATATATATATATATATATTTATATATATATATATATATATATATATATATATATATATATATATATGTATATATATATATATATATATGTATATATATATATATATGTATATATATATATATATATGTATATATATATATATATATATATATATATATATATATATATATATATATGTATATATATGTATATATATATATATATATATATATATATATATATATATATATATATATATATATATATATATATATGTATATATATATATATATATATATATATATATATATATATATATATATATGTATATATATGTATATATATATATATATATATATATATATATATATATATATATATATATATATATATATATATGTATATATATATATATATATATATATATATATATATATATATATATATATATATCTAATATATAAAATTCTCGTGTCACAGTGTTTGTAACCAAACTCCTCCGAAACGGCTTGACCGATTTTTATGAAATTTTTTGTGTATATTCGGTAGGTCTGAGAATAGGTCGTAAAACTATTTTTTATACCCCTAAGTGATAAGGGTGGCCCACCCCAAAATTTTTTTTTTTATTTTGTGGACAAAATTTTTAATTTTTATTTTTTTATGATTTGGCACTAAAAAATACATATAACCCCTAATTTTCACCCTTCTACCACCAACCCCCATTTTTTAATAGCGATATTAGTACTGTAATAATCTTCAACTCTCAGTGGTCGATAACTGATCAATTATCAATCTATCAGTTATCCCCGCCAGGCGTCTACCGGTGTCACTTCTCACCCAGCAAACAGCACGGAGTAGGGATGAGAACGAAGCCGGTCTCCTGTCTTTCTCACACAATAAGCTTTCTCTCACTCCCTACACAGTTTTCGGCCATTATTATTGTTTGTGCATCGATCGTAGCAGTGACGCTTATACTTATCATTTTACTTTCTCAGTGCAACTCTCATGTTAATACCAATGTGAATGCTCCTCCGTCGAATAACAACGATGAAATAACGCTCTACCAAATTGGCCGGTACATCAGCTCCAATGAAGCTGTCTGGCGTATCTTTGGTTTCCCAATTCATGAACGGGATCCAGCTGTTATCCATTTAGCCGTCCATCTTGAAAACGGCCAGCGCGTATTTTTCACGAACGAGACAGCGATTGATCGTGCTATAAATCCACCAAAAACTACACTCACCGAATTTTTTGAATTGTGTAATCGTGCGGTGCCTTTGCACGAACACTACTCCATTCAAAAGTACCACGCTATTTCACATGGGCTCAAACAAAAAAATGGATGCCCCGCAAGCAAGGCACACCAATTGATGCATGCCCCGGTTTATTCAAATCAAACACCTTGGGGCGAGTATATACAGTCAATCCAGGCAGACTGAGTGCTTTTATTTGCGACTGTTGGTTAATGTCACCGGCCCATCGTCATTTCAAGAAATACGTAAAGTGAATGGACAACCGTATCCAACGTATAAAGATGCATGCCTTGCACTCGGCTTGCTAGAAGACGACAACCAGTGGGACAGTATGCTTGCTGAAGCAGCATTGAACTGTACAGCAACACATATTCGTCTACTATTCGCTATAGTGTTGACTACATGTTTCCCGGCTCGAGCAGAGACGTTATGGGATAATCACAAAGATTCAATGACTGATGATATATTGTATCGACATCGTACACGGTGCAACGATCTAACGATAACATTCAGCGACGCTATGTACAATGAAGCATTGATTGCTATAGAAGATCTTTGTATTGTCATTGCCAATTTACCAATCAGTCATTTCGGTATGCGTTCACCAAATCGAAGTGCATCTGATTTAATGAACACTGAAATGAATCGTGAACTGCAGTACAATACTGTAGAAATGGCAGCGATTGTTACTCGCAATGTCCCACTACTGACTAATGAACAAAGAACCATTTACCACCGCATTATGCTGGCAGTTTCGGCAGGACAAGGTGGATTCTTTTTTTTGGATGCACCAGGTGGAACTGGCAAAACATTTCTCATTTCGCTAATTCTCGCCGAAATACGATCAAATAATGGCATCGCATTGCCCGTTGCATCATCTGGCATTGCAGCAACTTTATTGGATGGAGGCAGAACAGCTCATTCAGCATTTAAACTGCCACTGAATATTCAAAATAACCCAGACGCAGTGTGCAACATAAAAAAAACAATCGTCCATGGCCACAGTGCTGAAACAGTGTAAAGTTATCATCTGAGATGAATGCACTATGGCACACAAACATTCGCTTGAGGCGTTGAACAGGACATTGAAAGACATAAAAAAACAACGACAAACTATTTGGCGGCACTCTGTTACTCCTTTCAGGTGATTTCAGACAAACACTTCCCGTCATTCCACGTTCAACGTACGTGATGAGATCAACGCTTGCTTAAAATCATCGCCACTGTGGCGTAATGTTGAAAAAGTACAACTGAAAGTAAACATGCGCGTTCAAATGCTTCAAGATCCATCCGCTGAAACATTCTCAAAACAACTTTTAGATATCGGCGATGGAAAAGTTGCTGTACATGAAAATACTGGATGCATAAAATTGCCGACTGATTTCTGCACCATCATTAATTCGCAAAATGCTCTCATTGACCACATATTTCCCGATGTACACACACAATACATGAATCATGAGTGGCTGGTAGAAAGAGCAATTTTGGCAGCAAAAAAATGTGGACGTCAACGATTTAAATTTCAAAATACAACAGTTGTTGCCAGGGGACTTGGTGTCATACAAATCTATCGATACAGTTTGCGATGCCAACGAAGCTGTAAATTATCCAACAGAGTTTTTGAACTCATTGGATTTGCCAGGCATGCCACCGCACCATTTACGACTGAAGGTTGGATCTCCGGTTATTTTGCTTCGTAATTTGAACCCACCACGGCTGTGCAATGGCACGCGATTAGTCATTAAAAAATTAATGAAAAACATTGTCGAAGCCAGCATTTTTGAATGGCAAGTTCCGAGGCGAAAATGTATTGTTACCACGAATCCCTATGATTCCTACAGATGTGCCAATTGAATTCAAACGTGTTCAATTTCCAATTAGATTGGCATTCGCAATGACAATCAATAAGTCGCAATGCCAAAACGATGTCTGTTTGTGGCTTAGATTTGGGCACACCGTGTTTTTAACACGGACAATTATACGTGGCATGTTCTCGCGTGGGTAAACCATCCAGTTTGTTTGTGTTGGCTAAAGACGGACTAACCAAAAATATCGTACACTCCACTGTACTTAGAGATTGATATTGTTTTTTTTTTAATTGTCATAATTAGTGATAGCAAATATGGATAACATTTTTTAATGTATATATAACTTTTAAGAGATATAATTTTAAATATATTAGTTAAGTTAATAAAGTATAATAAATTAAAAAAAATAATGGTTGGTGTTTTGTTATTTTTATAGACCGTCATCGTCCACAGCGCTCCATTCCTCTTTCAGTCATAGACCACATCCCCACACACTTCAATAAGTTAGTTATTTTTTATCAAATTATTCACTAGAAATAATTTATATGGCAAAACAACGTTTGCCGGGTCAGCTAGTATATATATATTAACTGAACACGAGGTAGTGCGAGCCTCAGTTTTATTGGACGAGGGATATTGTCAGAGTTATATTGCCAATTTGTTAGGCAAACATCGTTCCACAATAAGTCGTATGGTAAGACGCTTGAATGGAGTAGGAACTTATTCTAGAAAGCTAGGGCAAGGGCGAAAACGATGCACTAGCGACCTAGATGAACGTTTTATAAGACAATATGCTTTAAGAAACAGGACTGTCACTAGTTCTATAATAAGAAACGAACTCGAAGCTGTTCGTAATGTCATAATTTCTTCTAAAACAATTAGAAGACGGTTAAATGAAGCTGGATTAAACAGTAGGAGACCAGCCACTGTGCCCTTGCTTACTAGAGAGAACAGAGTTGCCAGGTTACATTTTGCTCGACATCACGAAAACTGGTCTGTGGATGATTGGAAACAAGTTTTCTTCACAGATGAAACTAGGGTTAGTCTAAAACATCCAGATGGTCGTGAGCGAGTATGGCGAAGACCAGGAGAGAGGTTTGCTGCTTGCAATATCTCTGCAAGGATTCCATTCGGCGGTGGCTCTGTTATGTTCTGGGGTGGCATCTGCTTTGATGCTCGCACAGAGTTAGTTCCTGTCCGTACGAGATCCATGAATGCTGACTACTATCTTGAGAATATTGTAATAGAACATGTGATGCCTTTCGGTCATTTTGTGGGGCCCAATTTCCTGTTTATGCAAGACAACGCTCGACCTCACGTGGCTAGGGAGGTACTCGATTATCTTAATCAAGTTGATATACTGATTATGCAATGGCTACCAAAAAGCCCGGATCTGAATCCGATAGAACATATATAGGATCAACATAAGAAAAATGTGAAACGTCATATACCTGCACCTAGAAACCCGAGGGAACTTGAAAATGCAGTTATCACAGAATGGGAGCAAATTCCTCAAGATTTTATCCAAAATTTAATTAGAAGCATGCCTAGGCGCATAAACGCTGTCATCCGAAGTAGAGGAGGCAACACACGCTACTAGTGTCCCAGTTACACCATTAATTTTGCTACTAGTGTCCCAGTTTATTTTTTTTTCATTATTACATAATTTCAACGATTTTGTTATTAGGTCTTAAGAATAATTTTAATTCGAATCTTATAGAGAAATTTGGTAGCTAATTCACTTTTAAAGTATCCGAATAAGTTTTTTCTAACTTTTAGTGTAACCAATGTTCATAAAAAATTATTAAAATTAATTCATTATAGAGATTTGTACGATTTAATATATTGTTGCGTTAATTTTGTCCAGGAGTGTGTATATATATATATATATATATATATATATATATATATATATATATATATATATATATATATATATATATATATATATGTTACAACAGAAGTTTTCACGGATGGTGGAGTGTAATAGATTAAAATTCCGGGTTCAATCCGTTTGTCTAACAAAGCACTTTCACGTGCTCTTGCTGCTGCTGCTACTCGGTACTGTGAAGCTAAGAATATTACACGCATATATATATATATATATATATATATATATATATATATATATATATATATATATGTATGTATGTATATATATATATATATATATATATATATATATATATATATATATATATATATATATAAATAATTCTAAATAATTAATAAAAATAACCTACAATTTCATATTTACTTACTTGTGAGATATGATTGTAGCTTGCTAAATGAGTCAAAACAGTTCTGGGATCGCCTTTCTTATCACACAAAATGCACAAGTAAAGAGGTTCCTTTGAAGGGTCATAATCGTGCATTTCCAACAAGTATTCCAGGGCTACTAAAGGTCCAACTTTAAAACCATCCAGACGTTCCTAAATATTTAAAGAGACATACATACAATTTGAAAGAAGACATTGTTTACGTAACTAGATTTTACACTCCGTGTAATCTAATAAATGTGAAAATCAATCGAAATATATCATTTTAAGCAAGTTGAAAATTTTTATCAGACAAAATACTTAATTTCTATAAAGCTCTAGGTGAATATTATTAGTTAAAATACCGTAAAAATAATATGTATGTATATATATATATATATATATATATATATATATATATATATATATATATATATACACATCATACATATATACATATATACATATATACATATACATATATATATATATATATATATATATATATATATATATATATATATATATATATATATATATATATATATATATATATATATATATATATATATATATATATATATATATATATATATATACACGCAGAAATATAAATTCTGTAGAGTGCGTCGGTTATCTGGTATGTGGTAAATTGCCACGATCTACTTGCAACTAAACTATGGAATGGGTCCAATTCAATATAATTTTTCTTATAGCATTTATACCTGATTGCGCAAAAATTATACATGATTTTTAGTGCATTCGTCAGGAAAATTATTACTTTCTGAATAATTTTTGTTTAGGAAATAGTTTCTTACAAGACTAGTCCCGAAATTATAATTTTTTGCAGTTTCAATAGTAGCCGCAACAGAAGATATAGATAATAATAGGTTATATGATGAAAACTTTTAGTTTTTAGTTTACCGTGTAAATTTTGTACTCTGTCAAAAGAAAAAATTTTGAAAAAAGGATTGATATGAAATTTTCTTGTTAAAAGTCGAAGCTCGAGTGGTCATATTATTTACCGATTATATCTATTTATACTCTACCTCAATATAATATTGCTTAGATTTTGTTTTAAATTATAGGCTATTTCATTAATAACTTCTTAACTAATTTTATTTAAAAAATAATGTGTAATTTCAAGTTTCGACCATAATTTATTAATAAATAATAGTAAATTTAATTAACTTTAATATTTGTGTAGATTTAAAAAAAGTATTTGAAACAAATATTTACATTTTAACATTAGTTTTAATTCGTTTTCTATTAATAACAGTGTTTTAAAAACGTTACATCATATGGATAATGAAGGTACGATATTTGTCCTTTTTTTGTAAGAAATGAATAAGAAAAGCATCAATATCATCTTTGAAAATAATCTTTTGAGATGTATTGTCACTTTGAATGTTTGGTTTTAATAAAGTAAGGATTTTTCTGTATAAGATATGAAAATATATAATTGTTTAAAAAAAAATTAATGTCGTGACCATAAAAGCATACTTACATATCGACTTAGAGGTAAGAATAGTTTAAGCCTTGAAATTCGACTATTGCAATTTAAAATTGCTACCATTAAATGTGATACAGGCAAATTTAGTATCTTAAACCAGAGTTACATTTATGTAATCATACACGACGCTATAAACATATATATTAAGCCAACAAGAAATAAACTAAAGGTTAATGCTCACATCCAATTTTAATTAAATATCTTTAATAAAAAAATATGGTTAAGTGATAACCGAAATGATTTTCACCTCATCAAGTTTAAAAAAAATCATAAAAATGGTTTTAAAATCAAAGTAAACTTTTGCATGCTTGATCATGGTCGTAATTATCTTAGAACCAACGAGCAAGATTGGATCAAGTCATCATCAGGACAATTTGGATCGACCTGTCCTAATGATGACTTAATATAGGTCAAAACACCCACAAATATAAGGGTATGTGAATATTATCTTAAAGTAACTTCTTAAAGTGCCATATCTGACACGGACGAAGGCGACCCTAGCGCCTTTGCCTGTGGTTGGTGCCTTTTTAAGTATTTTCACAGACCAAAAGGGACCTACCGTACAGTTTAATGCCGGTTCCGAACGGCCAAGTGAGAGGGGTTTATTAGGCATGATTCTACGGGTGGTTTGCCATTGCCTTCCCGCGACAGGAGACCGTCAAGTTGTAAATTGTTGTATTTTTATTTTATTATTTATTTATCTTTTTTTATTATTATTTCACGAGCCGAGATATGAACTCGGGTCGCTGGCGTAGAAAGCAGACACCTTAACCACTACATTATGGCCGCCTCTGGTATAGTACTCACTAAAATGCACTAACACATTTAACTATATAAAATCAATAAATTCAGTTCGTTCTTGATAAAATAAGAGCGACCTACAAAAGGCAGACACCGCCAATACTGGAACACGAAGCTGGACCCGCTTTTTCGTCGTTTTTGACTAGTTATTTCTGTATTATTCAAATTATATATATGCTGTATACGGCGTAGTGAGCAGTTGGACTGAGTTGTTGACAAATAACAAGTATATCAATACAAGTTTTAACTTGTCTGATCTATATCCTCCAAATAAAAAAAAAATTAAGAAGTAAGATCATTAATAATTTCAAAAAAAAATAAAAGATAATTTTATCTAACCTGTATAAGCGCTTGTCTGTTGATTTCCCCCTCGAATCCAGGGGGTACAGGCTCTCCAGGGGCAATTTCTAAAACCGAATCTTCATCTGCATCATTTTTCTCTTGTGATTTTTCCTGGTCAAGATGACGATTTGTCATGTGTAGATTAGTGGTGTGCCGCCGTCCCAATTCGTGCTGATACACTCTGCCCATAATAGGACATTGGCAAACCTAAAAATGGATTCAAAAGTAAAAAACTGAAAATTGTTATTAAATCAAGGGTTTTATAATGTAGGGAATATGGTCAAAATTATGATTTTATAGAAATTCAGGAAAACATTATTTCATAAGTATCTGTTTAGTTTATGCGCAGCAGTTTTAAGTTATTGAATCACAAAGGATATACCACTATTGAATGATTAAAAAGTTTAATCGTTATGCTGCCTACAATTGTTGCTGCCCATCCAAGACTTCGTCATCTGGAGATTTCCGCATCTTGGTTCTCTGTTCTGGATCTTGTGTCCTAAATATATGTACGAAGGTGCGATTTCAAGCAATTGGTTGGTATTCGTTCGTATACTTTCAAGAAGCGATTCCCCCTTCTATCTTTAACATGTCATTGCTGATCCGATCTTCGTCCGGGCATCTACCCTTTCTCATTTATTGCACCGCAACTTTCAGTTCTTCTAGGCTTATTTCAAGTATTTCTTCTGATCCTGTGTTTCGAATTGGTCTTTTAAGGTACTGATCTATGTTGGATCCAGAACTGTACAGTGTTTTATAGAACTCCTGCACGGTCGCAATGACTGAATCGCGGCTTTTGATTGTGATAGCCTGTTCATTCTTTATTTTGGTAATTTTTGTTCTACCTTCCTTCCTTATGAGTTTTGTGTCAAATTCTCGTACATATTTTCGGATATTTCTATTAATTTCTTTATTTATTTCTCTGTATGCTTCAGTGTTTCAATCCATTTGTTTTTTCTTTCCTCAATTAGTTTTCCTGTTCTTAAGCTGACTTTTTCCAAGGTTCTCTTTTTCTTTGGACAAATATTCCTTGTGGCCACTTGTACACTCATAGTTATTTTTTCCGCAATTTCATTTATTTCCAAAGGCATAAGATGTTTAGGAATGCCTAGTTTGAAATTCAGAATTTCTTGGAATTTGTCTTTATTTTCGATTAGATTGTTGGAAATCGACGGTTTTGAACTAACCTTGTTCTTTCGAACTTGGTGTTAATTTTTATAGTTACCCTAACAATTCGATGATTGCTGTTCGTGTTGAATTTGTTTGAGGTGTTTTTACGTCTTGGCACCTATCTTTTCGATGCGTGATGATGTAATCTATCTCATTTTTTACGGTGCCGTTGGGGCTTTTCCAAGTCCAACGTCTTTGCTTTTGGCTTTCATCAGTTACAATTAGATAATTTAAGAAAAAAACACCTTTTGCCAGAACGAGCAACTAGCCATCATAAGATATTATAAACACAAATATTTCAAAATCGGAAATTGTGTAATTACGTTTTTATGGCATTAAAACCTTCAAAAGGAGGAATTTAGTTATATTTCACAAACATGTTTAGATTAATAAAATCCAGTATCCTGGAATGTTTTTTTAAAAATGTTATTTTTCTACAAGTTTATATTATATAGTAATTGAGTAGAGCCCTGGGAAAGATTTTCTTATAAATCGAAACGTTGACGATAAAAACATAAAGTTTTTCCTCACTAGCCAAACCTTCCAAATTAACCAACCATATACCAGGTGTACAAGTATGAAATGCGGATTTTTTTTCTAAAAAAAACATGTTAAATTCGGAAGAATGATAAAAAGTGCTTTATTCAAAGTATGCTCCATCGCTTCTTATACATTTTTTCCATCTTTCAGGCAATTTGTGAATACCACGCCAGTAAAAATCTTCCCCTTTTGCTGCGAACCATTCATCGAGCCATTTTTTCACATCTTCGTACGAACCAATACGCTACTCAGCAAGTGCGTGACCCATCGATGCAAATAAGAGGTAATCGGAAGGAGCCAAGTCTGGTGAGTAAGCCGCATGGGGTAGAACCTCCCAGCTGAGTGCTGCGAACTGGTTTTGCCGTATGTGATGGAGCACTGTCATGAAGAAAAATGACTTTGTGTTGCCTCTTTCGGTATTCTGGTCTTTTTTCAAGCAGCGAACGGTTCAAATCGGTCAATTGTTGGTAACGTTTAGTATTAACCGTTTCCCCAAGTTTTAACAGCTCATAATAGACCACGCCCCTCTGGTGCCACCAAACACAGAGCATCGTTTTTCTGTCAAAGCGATTCGGTCTTGCCGTCGATGTGGATGGTGCGCCTGGGTCTACCCATGATTTTTTGCGCTTGGGATTCTCAAAATAAATCCACTTTTCATCCCTGTAACTATACGATGCAAAAACGACTTCCTTTTGTATCGAGCGAGCAAAATGTCACACGTGTTTTTGCGCTTTTCCATTTGCCTGTCGTTTAACTAATGTGGTACCCATCTAAAGGCTTCTGAATCTTTCCCATCTCTTGTAGCCGATTGGAAACAGCTTGTTGACTAACGCCCAATTGCTCGGCGAGTTGTTTTTGTGTTTGCGAATCATCTTCGTCCAACAATGCTTGCAATTCCACATCTTCGTATTTTTTTGGCGGTTTTCCACGTTCCTTGTCTGCAACATCGAAGTCACCACTTTTGAAACGCCGAAACCATCGTTCACACGTATCTTGCGATGGAGCATGTTCACCATAAGCTTCTCGAAGTAATCGGTATGATTCAACAGCAGTTTTCTTCAAATGAAAACAAAAAATTAATGCTGTCCGCGAATACTCTTTGTTCGGTACAAATTTCGACATATTGAACACAACACAACACTATGCACACACTTTTCCAATTTATCACTCGTGTGCGTTTGCTACTTGTTAATGACACAACAAAATGTCGCAGTGTCAAGTCTTTATAGCACAAAATGCATTGGTGCACCATCTGTTGTCTGAAATCCGCATTTCATACTTGTAGATTATTGTGTAAGTATACTTATAACAATAGATATTACATAAAAGGGGCTGTATAGAAAACCAATGCCTGATGTCTTAATTTTCTTGTGCCAATTTTAATGTTAAGGTAGTTCACTCGTGGCAATCGAAGCCAAAAGTATAGTAAATACAAAAAGTTTAAAATATTTAATGGCAGAGTATTTTATTTTTGTCGGAGACTGTATTCGATACGTGGAAACTTTCATATGCAAACACATACACTTTTAATAGAAATAAATGTGGCAACGCTGCTAATGCGTATATAAAATGCTCTATAGAAGTGACGTTCACATAGGTGATTTAGGTTACTTATTATACTTTGTGTATATTTAAAATAAAAAATGAAATTAAATAAAAAATGCCTTTTGATTACAATCAGTTGCAACATAAAGGCAAATTTGCAAAGGAAAAGCTCATCAATAAACGCAAAAAAAAGTATTTCGGTAATGAATGACGCGAAAACAATAAAAACTGAAGAGCCTAACCTATGTAGTGGTCGACGAATTGTTGAGTTACATGAGCTAGGAAAAAATTTAAAGTGTTGTCTGTGTAAAAAAAGTCCTTTCACTAGAAATCCGTTTTCGTTTCCAGTCATTGCTGGTGCTCCATCGGTTGTAATGCACACTAGTTTATATATTGGTAGCTTGTAGTTTGTTACAAAATTGAAGAAAACGCCATATATATCTTCGCCACGGGTCTTTCCTTTCAGAGGAATCATTATCAAAAACTTCATGAGAAACGTTTAGGTCTTAATTCAATATTTCTTGTAATGCATATTGTGTTATAACGAGAGTACCGACGGGTAAAATGCATATTGCAAATAATAAGGTTAAACCAGGGGTGCTCAAACTTGAACTGCTGGCGATCTACCTCAATATTGTTAGACTACGATCGATCGACTCTGAGAGGCTGCAAGTAAGTGTGATGCAGGATTGTCGTCTAGGTAGGGTGTATCGTGGCATAGATATTAGTTTTCCGCACAATATGCATTTTTTTAGTCAAGGTAAGTGTAGGTCTGCTCTAAAAATGTCAATGAAAAAACTCATAATTATTCAAAATAGCGAGTTTATTGTTTCTTACAAAACAAACGAGTTCTAGTGTCTAAACTTAACTAAAGAGTGACTTTGGATGTTGAAGCGTGGCACTGCATGTCCTCAGCATACTTTTCATAAGATGGTACGTAATTACCGAGTGCTAATCGCAAGCATGATGACATATGTTCGTCAGTTAGTCGATTGCGATATTTTTGACTTAATTATCTTCATTTCAGAACATGCAGACTCGCACAAGTAAGTTGACTCAAACATTGCCGTCAGTCGAAGGGCGATTTGCCTTAGATTCGGATATTTATCTTCAGATATAAAACACCAGAATTTTGTATCAGATGCTGTGGCTTTGAGATGTATATCTGATATAATCTGCACTAACACTGACTTGCTATTTCAGTAGCTAATTCCTCAATGTTTTTACACGAAAAAGGATAACTCATAAATGATGCGATATTTGCCAATTTACTGAAATCATAAAAACGTATTTCGAATTGGCGCAAAATATTTGATAATTCTGCCTCATAAACATCATAATTCAACTGAGGAATCCTTGCTTTCACACGTCAGTGTGTTCAGCTGACTCACTATCTTCCAACTGCAATTTAAAGAGCCGTCGTTGCAAGCTACGTGCACGGATAGAATTCACAATTTTTATTGCAATGCCCATAATCTCCTCCATGTTTAGAACTTTTGAACACAAAACTTGTTGATGTATAATGCAATGGAAGGAGAAAAATGAAGGGAAATCATCATTAGCTCGACACAATGCCACAAAACCGTTTTCGTTTCCAGTCATTGCTGGTGCTCCATCGGTTGTAATGCACACTAGTTTATATATTGGTAGCTTGTAGTTTGTTACAAAATTGAAGAAAACGCCATATATATCTTCGCCACGGGTCTTTCCTTTCAGAGGAATCATTATCAAAAACTCTTCCTTAGCCGACATGTCATTAAATACCATTAGAAAAAAAATACACAGCTGGGCAGTGTCTGTCATATCGGTGGATTCGTCGAACTGTAAAGAAAAGTATGTACATTCCATGATATCATGTTTTAGTTTATCTGTCATGTCCTGACTCATGACTTCAACACGCCTTGTGACAGTCGGACGAGAAGTTCTCTAATAGCAGACATAATCTCTGTTTTATTTTTAAAATCTCCAAATAAAGTCTCACCCTCTTCAATAAATGCTTCCTTCACAACCAATCCATCATCAAATGGTTTCTTGTTTTTTTTCGCCAATATATGAGATATTTTAAATGACGCGATCGTTGTAGCTTTTGATTGTTTTGGCTGGTCTTGTGAATATGGTTTGTTATTTTTTCAAACAAGTTATCAAATCACGTACTTTTTGTTTCCTTAATTCACTTTTGCCGCTAGCAGGGGGTTATTACGATAAAAGAAAGTGATGAGGGGGTTATTCTGGCCTAATTGTGGATCGAATAAATTTTAGTAGTTTATTCATTACATTTTGTTTTAGTTATCTAAAACAAAATCTGTGAATAGTTCTATATCGGAATTTTTTTCTCGAGATCGACTCGAAAAGCACTCGCGATCGACCGTTTGAGCATCCCTGGGTTAAACATTTGGATGTCTACACCAAAGCTGTTTTAGGTAAATATTTTTTTATTTTTATATAAAATATTTAGTGAATTATTTAATTTTTTTTTAGAAGTAACAACTGTTATTTGTTACTTTTGAAGGTGCTGTTCATTTCGGTTTCGGGTGCACTGCATGGAACAAACTACTGGCTTCAATGAATATACCTCCAATATCATGGAATTTATATAAAAGGTATGAACGTGAAATTGGTCCAGCCAAAGACAGTTGTAGGCGTAGTGAACAAGAAGAGCGTCAATTAATTATTAATAAAAATTGATGAATTGAAGGAAAAATTGTAAGAGAGAAATAAATGACGATTAAATTAAATACTCCTAAAAAATTACAGAATGTTTGTAAAATATATTGTAATTTTTTTTTATATTTCCACAATTAATTGACTAAGGCTTCGCAAAAGTTGATAAATCTATTTTCTAATCAATTGTAAATATTTTATACTTAATTAAAATAATTAATTGTATATCCAATGTAATTAAAGATATTAATTAAATAATTAATCTCTATGGAATTGTACAAAAATTAAGTTTACAATTGTTTTTATTTTTTTCTCTCTGTGATCTGTTTTTGATTTGACTTTTATATGTAATAACGATTGTAGAAAATTTGTAAACAATAAAAATCCATTAATGAAGTATTATATGAAAATAAAACGGATTTTTAATATCGTTATATTGTCAAATCCTAAAATTTCCTATTCATTTAGTTTTTTTTTCTTTACTTCTCATTTAGGCCACAAGATTTATTTGAAGGTCTTTATCCTCATTACACTCTAAAGACGTCCATTAATTCTAAGAACCCAGATGATGGTGATGAAGAATGGTACCTCCTCTGAAGTTAATGAAGAGTTTGATTTAGCAATATGAGAAATTTTCGATATTATAGTTTCTTATGATATGGGTTGGAGTAAACGGGGCAATGATAAAAGCTATAATGGTTATGGATCTATTATTGGATTTATAAGTGAGAAAATTTAGATTATGGTGTTCGTAATCATAAATGTAAGCTCTGCAATAAAGGACATTCGCGAGAAGATCATGACTGCCGAAAAAAAATCACAATACAGCGCAAAAGCCATGGAACCAAGCGTTGGTGTAGAATTGATAAACCGTAGTGAGATTATGAAAGAAACAGGGCTCAGAGTACGAGTTTTAGTGAGTGATGAATATAGCCCTACAATAGCAGCAGTTCGTCATGGATCCGAAGATTATATTTAGAAGTTGGCAGACACTAATCATTTATACAAACATTTTAATGAGTCTTTAATTATTATGAAAAGTAAATTCAAAGAGTTGAGAGCAGCCGAAACTATCCCTCATCATATCAAACGGTGTTTCGGGCATGCTGTGAAAAAATTTAATGGAAATGCAACTGTACTAGCAAATACTCTTCGATATCTTCCAGATCATTTCTTTGACCAACACGAAAATTGTGGTGTTTGGTGTTAAATGGTTCAAAGCCTCATACATTAAAACTATATGATAATGAACTATATAATCAAATGAAATACCGTTTTGAAAAGTTTGCTAAAAATGCTGCTAAATTTGCTGTTGCAGTTTCAAGTCAGGCTAAAGAGAGCTTTAGTAACATTGTTGCTCATAAAGCTCCCAAAAATAATTGTCATAGCCTAAGCGAACCGTGTAGTTACAGAGTAGCAAGTGCTGTTGCAACAAAAAATGAAGATGACAGTCATTTATTAAATGTAAATGAGATTTTGTCAGTGTCTCCTGGGAAACATACAAGACCTTATATGGGAAGAAAAGATGAATTAAGAAAACAAAGAGCATCAAGAGCTAAATTGCCTACAACGAAAAAACATACAAATTTATTGGTTAGAAATAAAGAAGCCACGAGAAAAAATAAAGAAAAACATGATGGGGTACACTAACAATCAAACTGTGGACTGCAGGTGGATGTTTATCACACTGGTGACAATATTAATCTTTAAGCGTTAACTAATATATTGAAATAATGTTTCACTTACATCCGAGGGCTGCGGCTTAGTGTATTTCGATTTAGAAACATCTGGATTTTCAAGTCCAGCTGATATTTTGCAATTAGCGGCGAAATATCGGGATAAAACATTCAAGGTTTATATTAGGCCTACGCCACCAATTAATTACCACGCTTTCAAAGTTACGGGCTTAGAAAATATTAATGGCGGATTGTATTTATACGGTAAACCCGTCAAAACAGTTACTCTGAAAGACGCATTAATTTCATTCTAACAGTTTTTGAATTTTTTTCCAAAACTTTGCATACTTGTTGCCCATAGTGCACGTCTTATTTAATTAATTTTGCAATGATCCAGAATTTTAAAAATATTGTTGGTTTTTCGGATACATTAAGTCTTTATAAAAAACGCTTTCCCAACCAAAAAGGCCCAGAAATGTTTAAGCTCGGAAATTTAGCGCATGATTTATTGCAAATAGCACCAAACGAAACATTCCATGAGGCGATATATGACGTTAAAATCCTTGAGAATTTGGCAAATGAGTTTTTGAAGAGAGAAGATTTAATTACATATTACATATCGTATAAAGAGTGCGTCATGAAAAAATTAATACTGTCATCTTTAACGCCTTTAAAAAGTGTTATTTCCAATTAAAAGAATTGCATCTGAATGCATAACTTTGGAAGATCTAAAAAGGTCTTATGATAAATTGAGTTCTATAGGAATAGTGCAATTATTATCTAGTTGAAAAGACAATGGCAAACCACGTGTAACCAAAGATACGCGAGTAGTAAATAAAGTAATTAATTACTTTACGAATGGTTTGTAATACTTTATTTATTTATGATTAGTATTCTTAATTATTTATTTATTATTATTTATTACAAAAAGTTCTTCTTTCTCACATTTGATCAATGTGGTTCCATGTTTGGCTGACGGGCCAAAACCAAGTCAGCACAAACCCTATTACCATTCCGTATTAAGGAATGACCTGACAATGTTACATGTTTTCAAAATCACTGACTTCTGAATGTTTCTGTGTATGTCCGTGTTGAGTCCCAATTGCACTAAATGTGGTGTGAATGTTATTGGTGTAAGGCCTGTGGCTGATATAATGAGGGGGACAATGATGACTTTTTCCTGTCTCCATAGCCTTTTTATTTCCGTTGCAAGGTCTGTGTATTTGGAAATTTTTTCTGTGTATTTCGCTTGGATGTTTGTGTCGTTGGGGACAGCTATGTCAATCAGATAGGTGACTTTTCCTTTTTTGCACTGAAAAGTAATATCGGGTCTATTGGCGGAGACTGTTTTATCTGTATCGATACCGATATCCCAGTAGAGCTTGTAATCTTCATTTTCAAGTATGGATGTTGGCGTGTATTTGTAGTAGGGATCTGTGTTTTCTATGAGTCTGTATGTTGTGGCTAGTGCTTGGTGAACCACTTTGGCAGCTGAATCATGCCTGGCTGTGTACTCTGTTCCGGCCAATATTTTTACATCCGCTCGTTATGTGTTCGATCGTTTCTTTCTGCTGGTGGCATTTCCTACATCTGTCCTCTGCAATAGTCGGGTCTTTGATGATATGCTTTTGGTAGTTTCTGGTTAATATGACTTTATCCTGGATGGCAAGTAAGAAGCCTTCAGTCTCAGGGAATAGCTGCCCATCCCGTAACCAGGTGTATGATTGTTTCTTATTTACGTGGTCTTGTTCTATGTGGTATCTGTGTTTTCCGTGGAGTGTTTTCTCTGACCACGTTTTCATCTTTTCCTGTTGTAATTGGGTGTGACTGTGTGTGTCTGCTGAGTGGTCTGCCCGGGCTAAGTCGAGAGGTGTGTAGTTTTTGTCTGCTTTCACTGTCGCTGTGTGGAGGCTGGTTTGCTTGCTGTGAAAGAATTTCCTAAGTGTTTGTATTTGTTTTGTGTGTAATGATCTGATGTCTATAATTCCTCTTCCTCCTGCCTTCCTCTCGTTGGTAAGTCTCTTATTATTATTATTTATTATATTATTATTTATTTAAAACCGTTTTTTAATATATATTTAATAATGTTATCAATTGATATATAACAATGTTGATAAATAAACATAATATTAACTCAAAATATTGAAAAATTATTGAACCTACAAACATATTTTTATTAAATATAAATCTTTTAAATAATAAAGAAAAAAATAATAAATATCAAGATACAAATTTTTAATTGATACATTTAATATTTCTATTTATAAATGCTGTTTGAATGTTGGCGCGTAAAATATGACGACATACAGAGTTGCCAAATTGTGATATCTGTCCCTCACTACACGGTTATTCTTTTAAAAAATATCAGTTTTAAATATTTATATCTTTTTAACAAATCGATAAAAAGAAATTATTTTTATTTCAAAATTTTTCTATTTTTTTTTTACTAAATATTAGTTTTTTAAAAAATTCGTAAGAAAAGTTCTTAAGATATACACGAAACTATGCCATTTTATACACTTCATTGGCCTATTGCATGTTAATTGTGTGCATTTTAATTATGAATATCTCGCTTCACAATCGGTCAAAATTTTTTTTTAAATCAAATGAAAAACATTTAGATTAACATTCTTCTTAAGAAATGTGAATTTACGAGTGAACTACCTTAAAATTATCTCAAGGTACTATAAATACATACATAAGCATGTACAGGGTGGTCCAAATTGGACACTTTTAAAGGTAAACCCCTTTATCTAAAGGAGATAGACGAAAACTGATGTCGGTGTCTGAGACTTAATTTTTATGATAAACTCAATGGTGAAAACCGCATATCGATATCTAGTACCGTTTCAGATATACAGGGTGTTTTTCAAAAATCTGCATTTTGGAAAAATGTTTGTGATTCTTTTCCTATTGAAAATTTTTGATTTCTGTAAAAACATTCTCAAAGCACTTTTTCACGTGGATTTCAACAGTGTAAGTTACATTGTTTACAACTAATATTTTAATAGTAATTAACGCAAAAATATATTTTTTAAATGGGATACCCTGTATATTTTTCCTTCCGAATTTCCACTTTATATTTTGCTTAAATCTACTTCAAAATCTAAAGGTTTTCAGTTTTTATGCGAGTTTTAAAGGCACATTTTGTGAAGTAGGCTTTGGACGGAGCGGCAATATCAATTGTGTATCGATAGCAGTCAAATCGTAAAATAAAGTTCCCAGAAGTAAATCTAAGAGTCATAACTACAATGAAATTTACTAAATGCTATAGTACTTTAAACTATGTAGAAAATAAAACAAAACAATAAAACAATTTATTCCGAGTAAAGCAAACTGAAACAAAACACTTTTCTATAAGATATGTTTGAAATGTCGACCAGTTTCATTTACACATAGGCGGCACCTTTTCTGGACACTTCTTACCGAGTTGATTAGTTCAAGAGGAGTGAGAGCTGCAAAACTTTGTATCACTGCGACTTCTAACTCTTGCCTGGTGTTTGTTGGCAATTTAAAAATTAGGTTTTTCAATCTTCCCCAGAAATAGAAGTCCATGGGTGTTAAATCCGGTGACCTTGCCGGCCAACGGTTCGGACCTTGGTTGACTATCCAATTATTGTCGAAATTGGCCGATAAAAAATTACTGATAACTGCAGCGTTGTCAGGGGGTGCCCCGTCGTGTTGAAAAAATATATTTTTAAGGTCAATTAACGGTTCATCAACAAGAGGTTCTATTTGCTGCTTTAAAATTTCTAAATATCTCTGAGAGGTGAGTGTTTCTTCGTAAATAAATGGACCTATAACCCTGCCTCTTAAAATTGCTGCCCACACATTAAATCCAAATCTGCCTCGATTTCTTTGCTCCACAACTAAATGAGGATTTTCTTGTGCCCACGTATAAGAATTGTAACGGTTAACAATATCTACATTGCTTACATAAGCTTCGTCTGTCCAAATGCAATTTAATGAAAAATTCGGAACATGGTTACAATTTTCCAGAATCCATTGGCAAAAATCCATATGACGTTGAAAATCTCCGTCTCTAAGGTCCTGAACTTTTCTGGTCCTATATGGCCTGAATTTGTGCTTCTTCAAAGTATGACTTACGTTAGTTCTTGGTAGTCCAGTGGATTCTTTTAACTGTCGGGTTGAGGTGTTGGGATTATTTCCGATAGTTTCTAAAACTACTATTTCTTCTAACTCCTTATCCCAGTTTGATATATAATTTTTGCGTCGTTTCTTTTCAAACTGGCCACTATTAACTAGGTTATGTCGCAATCGAGCAAATATATCCTTGAAGGGTTGACGCCTCTCTGGATACCGTTCGTGGTACAAATTATTTGCCGCTTCCGAATTTTCTCCTGTTTGTATGAAACACACTATCATATCTCATTTTCGTAATTTTCAAACTTCATTGCGATTTATTTTTCAATTCAATAACTGATCCTGAAGTAAAATTTGAGAACTACGAGTAAACAATTGAATTAAACCATATGGCCGCTCCGTTCAAAGCTTATATTATCCCTTTTTTTTTTCAAAATGCAGATTGAAAAACACCCTGTATATCTGAAACGGCACTAGATATCGATATGTGGTTTTCACCATTGAGTTTATCATAAAAATTGAACCTCAGACACCGACATCAGTTTTCGTCTATCTCTTTTAGATAAAGGGGTTTACCTTTAAAAGTGTCCAATTTGGACCACCTTGTAATTTAAATGCAAGTATAATTAATTTTTAGTAGTAAACAAATAAAATAAGTGTAATGCCTATAGTTTGTGCAGGTCGCCGAAATAAACATCAGGGCTGCCGGAGGCTTCTTTCAACAATAAAATAAATATTCTCATTCCTTACCTTACAAAACCAGTGTTCGGAGCCATTAACGTAACTAAGTTCAAAAACGTTTTCAAACTGCCCATTTTTTAGTATGGCCTTTTGTTTCAGTAAGCGTTCTTGCTCAGTCTCCTAGAAAAAAATTAATTTTAGTTTATGAAAAGACATTTTTTTTCATTAAATATTATTAAATGACAAAATTAATAACACATCAAATTGGTAATAAAATTCAAATTCAACAATACCTAATGTAATGTTATTACAGAACCACATAAATATAACTGCGAAATTACGAGATCTTTTTGTCAATAGCTTAAAAACCTGTGAACGTTATTTTAAAAACATATTAAGTCATGCACTTTTTGTATCCAAAAGTAGTTTCAACAAACTACCAGGAAAACTTAAGTCCAACCACACCAGATCACCACAACCAGAAAATAGAGTTTATAATTTTTATTGCTTGACCGCCACTGGTAAACTTACTCAGTTTGAAGCAATGGTGTCATAGTTAAACTATCAAGTTCCATAAAAGAATAAAGATTTTTCTATATAAACATCTGTCTGTGTTATTTTGTTTTAAGTGTTGTAAAATAGTCTCCACCGTAATTACAAACGGGAATATATAATTCAGTTTGATGATATTTGGTTACTCTTATTTTGACATATTTATTGAGAAAAAAATGAATTTGAAATTGTTTAATATATAGGATTTTTGATCGAAAATGCCATATATTAAACTCTGAAGGAAATCCAGTAGGGTCCAAATTTAATAAGAGCTACGCCTTATCATGAATAAAAAATATCAATAAGTGATCTTTGGAGTGGAGTTGTCGAAACTACTTTTGGTCATAAAAAGGTACCTTCTTATAAAATTTCAACAAGAATAAAAGGTTTTGAGTAAAAGAACAGTACTGTCATTTGGGCAACGATTTTAAACAAAATAAATTACTTACTTTTATAAGGTATATATAATATTCCGACTGATGTTTTTATCACACATCACCCAATTATAAATCTAATCAAAGCCTATACAAGTTTTTAAATTATAAACGTGATTTACAATAAATTGTAATTATGGAGGGCTGTAATTGAAGGAGAACAATCGGTCACATTTTAAAATTTCTGTCTCAAATTTTTAAGGAGGTTGAGGCGTTAAACGTAAAATATGAAAACTATTTTGTATAGATTTATTTCGATGGATTAATTAGTTTAGAAATTTTCTATAAAAAAATTAAGGTCTTTAGGAAACTTATTTAAATAAAAATCGAAATTAACAATACATATAGTCTTATAGAGAATACGTCAATTTGATATAAAAATTGCACATTTTTTGTTATAACAAATGAAAAAAAAAAATGCCATCAATAGGAAATTTAACCATGTCAGACATTGAAATTTCGCGATTATTTTTAAAAAAATTTCAAATTTAATTAGAAAGCTTTATGAAAAATAACAATTATTGTGAATAATTTACCCTTTATCTCTGAAATAGCAGCAACGCTGCATTTGGTAGTAATGGCGGGACATTTAAATATTTTAAATTATATAGTATAGTAAGTTTATATAATTAAAACATATCGTGCAAGTAAATAATATTAAGTTTAACTAATAATAAATTTGCAATGGATATTAATTTTTATTAAATAAAATAAAAATAAATAATATAAAGCATTTGTTTTAATTATTTAATTAATTTACTTGTTTAACTTCTAATTATCTAGTGCAGCTTCAGTGTTAACATTATAATGTTCCTTATTGCCCTTCGATATATGTGTGCTGTCTGTTGATACTGTGTTGTACGTTAGACATTTATCATCACACTTTATGGTTAGTCGTGATGCTAGATCACAACGTTTTCATTAGTAATATAATGAAAGTGTTTCATTACATGAAGAACCTTTTAAGTTTTTCCAAGTGATCGCATATCAACAATTCGACGACCATCGTCACAGAGGTTACGAGACTTGATTTTCTGTTCCGTTTACCAAGAGTTTGTTGGCTTAATCTTTGTATACAGCGTCAGTAACGCGTTTTCGCTTCCATATAAAATTTTTTTACCATTTTTGTCAATATTTGTTTATTTTTTATTATTATCCATTTTTTTACTTGTTTACAACAGCTGATCACAATAAACACAAAATTCAATATATCTATATACAAGCATATCAGTTGAGCCAACAGTAAATTACTTTACAGCGCTGGCGCTTCGAGACACTGGAATTTTAAGATTTTTTAATTATCATTTTTAGTGTTCCGTACGGAACACTTATAAGATCACTTCGGTGTCTGTCTGTCTGTCTGTCTGTCACACCCGATTTTTCTCCGAAACTATTTGACATAGAAAGGTGAAATTTGGTAATAATATAGGAATTGATGGCCTCATCAGAGCCATGTAGTTTTAAGAATTAAATTTTGACTTAAGGGGTTAGTTTTGGGGGGTGAAGTCGAAAGTGAAAAAAAAAATTTGTTACTAGGTCATCGAGTGTGGTGTCAAATGAAAGCTTGTGAAAACACGAGTAAAAAATGTATATATAACATTATACTTGCGCGCACTTTTCTTTGTATTATTTTTAAAAATTCGCGAAAAAAATCGTTGTCCCGGGGCTTATCTCGAAAAGCACTTATCAAAAAATTTCGAAAAAATTCTGGAATATTCTCCACGGGGTGTAGATTGAACGAAAATTATCACGAGTGCATTACCTTTAATAATTTATATGGTATATAAAAAAAACAAAAATTTCAAGGTCATCAGATTTCAGTAAAGATTGGAAACAAACTTTGTTGAAAACTCATTTGGGGTGTATTTTGTGAAGGTACTGATAATTTTATACCTCTGTAACAAATTTTTTTTATTTTAAAAGCAATCAACGTACGGAACACTAATTGCGCAAGTTTAACTTGCACTTGACCGGTTTTTTTTATTAATTACTCACTTTTTACACTATTAAAATATTTTTTTTTATTCTTTTATTTTTTTCATATTATTTGCTTTGATAATTTTTTAAAAATTATAAAATATAATTAATTTTTATTTTCCATATTTTTTTTTCTATAAGTTTGTACATAACATCTAAAAGTTAATCCATTCGTGTTAAATTATTTAATAAAGTTAAGTAAACAATATATAAGACTTAAAATCTTTCGATGATAAATTTATTATCATAATAATAACCATCGTTAGTCTTATAAAAATTTTTAATTTCTAATGACAACAATCAAAACTTTTCGATGGGACTATCCCACCTTAACCTCCTTAATTGGTTTATTGTTTGACAGGTGGTGACGCAACATTCGTAGTAATTCTAAACTGTATTAAACTAAAGAGAAGTACTGCATTTTTTTCTCAAAAACGAGATTATTTGATAAAAATAAGTTTTGTTTTCATTAATACTATTAGCAACGAGTAGCCGACAACCATATTAAGCCTCTTGAAAGCTCGACTTTTTATTACCTATAACTAACGGTTTAACAAACTTTTGGAAAGGAGGTCCTGTTGATTTTGTATATAATTATACGAGGGTAAATTGAAAAGCCTCGTAAAAAACAAGTAAATAACATTTTTTTCAAAAACAAAAATTTATTTCTCAACATAATCTCCATTCAGCTGAATAGATTTGGGCCAGCGAGATTCCCCAGAAAAAAATATTTTCTCTATCCATACTGCTTGTCTTTGAACAAAGCAATTTTGATTTTATCAGGAACTATTAGCAAAAATGTAAGATTTTTTCGCTTTTTTGTTTAAACCATGTTAATGCCACTTGATGAAAAATTAAATCTTTCGTTCAATGACCACTATCGTCCTCTAGTAAACTAATGTCTTTGGAAATTTTGATTTCAGATGATCCAGCCAGTACCCTTTTAAAAAAGGGGTCGCGGGGGAACGGGTGTAACGACGGCATTTTTTTTTTAAATTAAAATTTCACAAATTATATTTTAAGCTATGTGTTATATAAAATCAAAACTTGATTTACATAATGAATAGTTTTGCTAAAAGAATTCCTAAAAAAAAACCGCTTTTTTTCGGCTCCATTACTAGGTTCATCCCTGTAATAGTGGTTTGCTACTTGCAACATAAATCTTTCCTAAATTTAGGAATTGGTTTTGGACAAAATTTAACCTTGGCATAATGTAATATCGGTGGTTTAGAGGGGCA
The DNA here is from genome assembly GCA_019049505.1 of Pachyrhynchus sulphureomaculatus. Classification (NCBI taxonomy): domain Eukaryota; kingdom Metazoa; phylum Arthropoda; class Insecta; order Coleoptera; family Curculionidae; genus Pachyrhynchus; species Pachyrhynchus sulphureomaculatus. The sequence goes on along the minus strand of CM032455.1, from coordinate 101,089,872 downwards.
TATCACAAAACATAATCTGTAAAGTTATCAAAAGCAACTTTATATATTTTACAAAAGTTGTAATATGTGAGCAACCTATAAGACATTATGTACACAATTGGGTCTTTGAATAAAAAATAATTATCGATTTTTTTAGTTTATTTTAAAATTTTGTGATAAATAATATTGATAATCGATGCGAAAAACTTTTTACAATTGAATATAAACAAATAAAAATTTACAAAATTTAAAAAAATCACGTGACTACGAAAGTGCCACAATTGGCTGCCATGTTTGTGACGTCATTATGATAAAGTGTTTTCACGTAAGTACTGTCAACAGCTTCTACCTGTGTATATACTGTCAAAATTATTGAATATATTACTGTGATAAAAAAATAGTAAGACTTTTGAAATAAAACGCAAACGGGTTATTTTATTTTTCCAAATTTATTTCGTCCCCTTCAAAGTAATCCTCCTTGAATGCAATTGCATTTATGCCAACGTTTTTTCCAGTCTTCGAAACAGTTGTTGAATTCGATTTCTGGAATGGCCTTTAAAGCCTTCTTCAATTCGGTTTAAATCTCCTTAAAACGATGTCCTCGAAGCGGTTTTTTGAGTTTAGGGTATAGCCAGAAGTCCGACGGAGATAAATCAGGCGAATAGGGCGATTGCGGAATGATAGGAGTTGAATTTTTGATGAAAAAGTCGTGAAGAAACCAATGCTGTGTGAGAAGCCGCATTATCGTGATGAAAAAACCAAGAGTTATCGGCCCATAATTCCGGCCTCTTGAGACAAATTCGAACGTTTGGGAAGCCGAAAAACCCATTTTAAAACAAAATTTAATGCAACTCCTTTGCTGAATTTTTTTACTCATGTTAAAAATCGAAAAACGCACTTTTGTCGTTGAACGAATGCAAGCGAATCTTATTAACTACTGACGCTATGGTTTTAAAATTTGACACAGATGGCAGTTAAGGTCCTACCAACCTAACGAGAAAAAATTAAACCGATTTGGAAATGCCCGGGCGATTTAAACTTAAAAGTCTTACTATTTTTTGATCGCAGTAGTATATAACAATACTTTGTTATTTTTTGTTAAAAATGCAAATGTAAATAAGAAACAAAATATTTTTATTAAATATAATTAAATTATTTGTAGGCTGTCACGCGAAAGTTACGGTGACGAGGCTATAGATTATGTTCAACTTAAACGCAAAATGGTTATTAATATATTAAAATACTTACATCGAAGTGATATTCACAAAAGAAAAAATTTGATGTTTTAGAATTAATACGTCGTGCTGCTTGGAATCACTGATTTCGACGTTTAACATCTTGTGGTACATTTAAAAACATTTTTTCGGGAGTTGTTTTTGTAGTATTCGTACGAAATGGTACGAAACAGACACGATAACATTTTAGATTCGACATTTTCAATAAATTTATCAATACACTGATGATAATAACAAGAATAAATTGACTGAAAACTAAAATACTTGTATCAGCTGTGTGTGATGTCGAGGAAGAATAAACATTTTCACATGCGCTCGGTTTTTTTTTCGGCGCGTCATCGGTATTAGGTTTAAAAATTTATCTTTAATTTATTTTTTAATTATAACGAAAAAAAAATATATAGTTTTGTTGTGAAACTTATGTATGATCTTTCCATTTATGACAATAAAATTTTTTGTTCAAAACCCCAATTATTATTGGAATTAAATAATATAATACTGGTAAATTATTTCTAATTTTCAATACATACTACTACTACTTTACGAAATTTACTCTTATTTTTACATTAATATGTAAATTCGAGGCAGTAACTAATGCATTACGATTTTTCTCTTTATCTCCTTCCTTTACAGACCTCTATAAGATCAGTATAACAAAATTCTAATTAAAAATTAAATGAAAAACTATTAAAATTATTGTATATAACTCCGACAAGCGCTTTAATAGCTGAAAGGATAATGGCATATCCCGCGTGTTCTCTCAATATAATTTTTTGTTATGGTCACACGGTAACTGTCAGAACATCTGCTGCGTTTGAAGCCCTTTAATGGATTCCACACAAGCAATGTTAACCTTACATATGAAGTTATGATACCATCAATTCGTTTCAACACAAATTTTAGTTCAGATCAATGTCATATACTAATATGAGAAACCAATATTTGAACAGGAGTTAGTGAGCTTATAAATTTATATGTAAAGAGTTTTTAAAATAATTAATTTATGACTTTACGATCTTTATTATTACTTATTATTTTATGTGAAGTTAACAGTCTTATGATTTTTTTGTCCAAGAATGCCTAGCTCGCATGGATTTTAGGCAAGCAAAAAAGCAGATAATATTTTTTACTTGGTAAAGCTAGCCTTTTTTATTTTTACCGTTATTGTTATAATTCTGCATTTACGAAGATTTAAACAGAATAAAAACTAGATTTTTTTTTTCAATGCTTTAATAAAAAAAAAATATATCTTACATCTCGACAGATGACACGAAAACAAGTTACTGATTAAATTAAACCCCCATTTTCATCCTAGTAATGTGATTTGGTCACCATCTGGTGAGACGGTATAAACGTTTTACTACAGTTAAGAATGGTTATAGGTATTTAACTAGAACAACTCTTGTTAGAAAGTAACCTCAAAAAATGCAACAAAATCGAGATCCTCGCAGTTCGGACACAAATAAAAATAAATCTAGAAAGTATTTGACTCGTTGTACAAAAATATCTTAAACATGGGCTTAATAAATTTCTGAGTTGCTTCAACCTAAAGTTTCTGAACTCGAATACAGTCCCTGGCCAAATTATTAGACGCACTGTATTTTTTTTAGTAATTTTATGTTTCTTAAGAGTTTTTATGCAATAATGGTATATTTAAACTACAATATTATTGATTTTTATTTAAAAGAATTGTTGTAGACTACATATTTGTATTTATTTTTAACATATGGCAACACTATGTTGACAAAGTGATACATGAACGTAAACAAGTACAAAACTGTATCAGTCGCGATCGGAATCGAGTCAGGTACGGACGTGTTTCTGTGGCTTTATGGACTGTGATTGTTTGTTTAACAGTTTTATACTACTCAGTTATTAGTTTATTTTGTATGCAGTGTTTTAAAAAAGTAATTGGACTATTTTCATTATGGGTAGAAAAGGCGATCTTTCACCACGTAAAAAAGCTGAAGTGAAGGCCCTTGTGATTGCGAAAACATTTACAAACCGAGAAATATCACGAAGATTGGAGGTTTCTGAAGCTAGTGTACAACGCATAAAAAAGAAAATTGAGTCAGGGAAGGAATTAAGCCCGAAAAGAAAGAAAAGATGCGGAAGAAAACCAATTTTCACTCCACGGTCAGAGAGATGTTTGAAGAAAATTTGAGTAGAAAACAGATTTGCTACCACAAAGGTAATAAAAATCACAACTCCAGGATGCTAGCGTAAATGCTTCTGAGCGCACTGTTCGAAGAAAATTGAAATTGAATTTAGATTTTAAGGCCTGTCGCCCCGCCAGGAAACCCAAGTTAACATCTGCAATGAAAGCAAAGCGCCTGAAGTGGGTCAAACAATGGCAAGACAAAGATGTGGACTTCTGGAGATCGGTAAGATACAGCAATTTAATCAATAATTGATACATTATTATCATTTTCAGTTAAATAAAGCAAATAAACATGGAAGTTTATATATTTTTCCTATTTTTGACAGGTCTGCTTCAGTGACGAAAGCACATTCGAAATTTTGCAGAATAAAGCTCAGTATGTGCGTCGTCGTCATGGAGAAAAGTTTCATCCTGATTGTGTCGTCCGACGGTTAAACATCCCACCAAAGTGATGATTTGGTCAGTCATCAGCGGCAAGGGCACTGGACGTATGTACGTCGTCAAAGGAATAATGAGGCAAGATCAGCACAAAGAAGTATTACAAAATCGGTTGATTCCGCAGCTCAGAGAATGGTTTCCAAGTGGGGAACCATTCACTTTCATGCAAGATGGAGCTCCCTGCCACACTGCTCGGTCTGTTAAAGCTTTTTTGGCAGAAAAAAAAATATCCCTCTATTGGATTGGCTGGGTAATAGCCCCATTGAAAATGTGTGGGAGCTGATGAAAAGAGAAGTGGCTAAAGATGTGATTACCAACAAAACCCAGCTCCCAGAAAAGATTATTCATGTGTGGAATCATCATCCTCAAATGCAGGAGACAGTACAATCTTGTATTCATAGCATGCCGCGCAGAATTAAAGCTTTGATAGCGGCTAAAGGTGGCTCAACTAAATATTGACTTTTACTAACATTAATTTCACTTTTCTTTAAAACTTAATAAACTTATGCTTTTCTAAATTAATGCTGTTTTATTTATGTCAAATAAATAGGTAATTGATTGGATAATATAAAAATAAAAAACAAATCAATTTAAAATAATAAAACGGTACGATATCACTCGGTAATTAATATTTTACATGAAATCTTGCAGTGCGTCTAATAATTTGGCCAGGGACTGTAGGTTGTCTCATGTGATTCTAACCTACCACAATGCAGGGTAGATAGTGACAATATAATATGGTCAATCCCTCCTCTCAAATGTAAACCTACAAGGCGGGTCTTTTTTTTTCTTTAAAGCTATGTATTTTACATTGCTTTGATAATTTTTTAAATAAAAACGATAACTTAAATATCTAATTTTGATTTACATACTAACTTGCACTATAATCGAAGAGACTCTAATCTGTTTATATATTCTCTAAAATAGACTTAATTTCTTACTAAAGTTTATAGATGTCCGTTAAAATAAGTGGAAAAATCGATCCTAAGCTGCTCAAAGGGGCTGCCCATTCGAGTTAAGAGACCTTGGTTTGACACATCCTATATTGAATTTGATACACCGAAAGTTCATAGAGAAATTGAGCTGGTCCTTATTTCCAGTTCTAGTATTTTACAGAGCTACTGCTAACGGAACATAAGTCACAATCAAATAAATAACCGCTCAAATGCAAGTCGGACTTGAGCAATTAGTGTTCCGTACGTTGATTGCTTTTAAAATAAAGATTTTGTTACGGAGGTATAAAATGATCAGTGACTTCACAAAACACACCCCAAATGAGTTTTCAACAAAGTTTGTTTCCAATCATTACTGAAAATTGATGATCTTTAAAATTTTGTTTTTTTTTTTTTATATACCAGATAAATTATTAAAGGTAATGCACTCGTGATAATTTTGGTTCAATCTACACCCGGTGAAGAATATTCCAGAATTTTTTCAAAATTTTTTTAAACAGTACTTTTCGAGATAAAGGTTAGCGCTTGTTCGCGACTTTTAAAAAATAATACAAAGAAAAAAGTGTGCGCAAGTATTACATTACATATTTTTGAACTCGTGTTTTTTACAAGCTTTCATTTGACACCCCACTCGATGACCTAGTAAAAAATGTTTTTTTTCTTACTTCCGATTTCACCCCCCCAAAAGTAACCCCTTAAGTCAAAATGTAACTTTCAAAACTACATGGCTCTGATGAGGCCATCAATTCCTATATTAGTACCAAATTTCAACCTTCTACGTCAAATAGTTTTGGAGGAACACTAAAAATGAAACAATAATACTATTGTCAACTTTTTTACAATTGTTGAGAAAATCGATCTTGAAAAATTTTTAATTGTTGTTTTTGTATATAATTTTTATACGAGAGTGAATTGCCTTGTAAAAAACAAGCAAATAACATTTTTTTTCAAAAACAAAATTTTTTTTCTCAACATAATCTCCATTCAGCTGAATAGATTTGTTCCAGCGAGTTCCAATTTTTTTATTCCCCCAGAAAAAAAATATTTTCTCTATCCATATTGCTTGTCTTTGAACAAAGGAATTTTGACTTTATCAGGAACTTTACTTTTAATTAGCAAAAATGTAAAACGCGGTAACGTGATTAAACCATGTTAATGCCACTTGAAAAAAAAAAAAAATTAATCCTTCGTTCAATGACCAGATTGGTACTCTAGTAAACTAAAGTCTTTGGAAATTTTGATTTCAGATGATCCAGGCAGTACTCTTTTAAAAAAGGAGTCGCAGGGGAACGGGTGTAACGCCTACATGGCTCTGATGGGGCCATCAGTTCCTATATTAGTATCAAATTTCAACTTTCTACGTCAAATAGTTTTGGAGAAAAATAGGTGTAACAGACGGACAGACACCAAAGTGATCTCTTATAAGTATTTCTTACGGAAGACTAAAAATGAAACAATAATACTATTGTCAACTTTTTTACAATTGTTGAGAAAATCGATCATGAAAAATTTTTATTTTGCTTATATTTTCTGAAATGCAATAAAGTTAACTTATTACTATTTTCATTGTTTCTGTTATAACCATAGACATAGAGGACGGACTGAGCATTAACTTCATAAAATTGACCACTCTCTAGAAAGAGACAAAGCGATTGTGCGGCCAATACCCGTCTCTTTTCTATAGGCCTGTAATAAACAAGGCGCTGTATCTCGAGACGGAATTCAAGGAGAGAAAAGCCCCATACCCAATTTTAGTTCAAATAGAACACTTAGAAATATTATTTTTAAGAGCTCCGTAGCTTAGCGGCATTCTAAAAAGAGACAGCTACTGGCCACTCATTCGCTTTGTCTCTCTGAGAGATTGGATCCATATTTACTTCACAGCGGGATATGGAACACTCAGTCCATCCTCTATGTCTACGGTTATAACACAATCATAATCAAAGTCTCGAAGGTGATTACAGATTTTAGAAAAGCCGATAGATACCGCTCGCATCTCAAAATTCTAAATATGAAGGATTTATAATCTAACTTAATCGAACAACAATTTTATTTGAGATGACTACCTACCATTCGCTTAACTGATTTGAGATTTTGCAAAACATATATAAAAGAGCAATAAATTCAAATAACATTCTTCATAAAAGTATTTCTATTTTCATCGTAAAAGGACAAATTAATCCATTTAACAAATTTATCGAAGGTATTTTACATTACTAGGTATATATGTACATATATTTTTAAACGCTGTAAAATAAAATAATTTTTTTATCAAAATTGTATAAATATTACCCGACCAATATCTATATTTTCTGTTAATATAACATAATTTTTAACAAAACTGTTAAAAATTAGAGATTTTTTTCAATTTCACGAAAATACTACGCACTAACCCCCCTCAAGTTGTACTGAACACAACACAACTTATAATTCAAACAGAACATTCAAAATTGAATGATCTAGATACCCCACATTATAATGCTGTATGTTGCACTACCACTAATCAGTTTAACCATTTTTTGCCACATCACTCTGGGCACTCTGGACTCCTATCCTTGATTTTAAAAATTTGTCCTCCAAACATCTTATTATTACCCTTACGTCACCATTTACACCTTTGACTATATACATGTATAAGAGATCCAATAAATTGGCAATATACAATGCAAATTATAGATATACACGGTAATATATTGGTAACAATAACACATTTTTTGTGCATTTATTTAGAATATTATCACTATCTTATTTATTTTTTTATCGGAAAAATAGTTTTACCGTACTAGTACAAAAAAAAATCACACGATTAAGAACGTTGGAAAATTCAATCAAAATAACGCGTAAATTAAAACAGTCATTCCTGCTCAACTTTACCCCGACATACAAGTGTTTCGACAAATAATTAATTATGTACAGATAATAGTTTTTTCTATTAAGTAACGAGCCGAAAATAACAGGACCAGTAAGATTTTAGGACTCCGCCACCTTCCACACTTGACCTGAGTGCACAAGACAACTTAGAGCGTTACTTTTAAAGACTGAACACTGAACGACCATTAGTGATGGGATTTGTAAGGGTTGGTGGATTAACACAGCTAGTTTTCTGCAAATAACTTGTATATTTGTCTTATTGTCACACCATGTGATAATCGTTTAGATAATGTCAATCAATCTGGACCTACAGCTTAACGTCGGCTTGAAGCCACGGATATAATCTTTTCTTTTCCCGCCCAAAGAGACATTTACTTGTTCCAATGAACAGATTGGGAATTGATCAGTAATGCGAGAGGATGACTCCTAAAGATAAAGTAAGTTTTTATTGGCTGGGATTCAATTTTACGACCGTTGGAAGACGGTAAGCTTTACCACTATACATTGCATACGCATGTGTTGCAAACCGTAACGTCAAAAGAGACAAATTATGGTCTAGATCGAGCGATGTTAGGTAGAATTGACTTATCTCTTTAGGGTTACTTAGGCAATTATTTTTATTAGATAATTAGTAAATGAAATACGGATTGTAGACTTAAATAATCCTTTACGACTGATTTTTTTTTATCTTGGCATCATCTATATTATACTGGTAACATAACTAATTTAATCTAATGGACGTGGTTAATGACATAGCGATAAATTGGCCAAACAGATCTAGAATACCAGTTCTTCATAAGAAAAATATTATGAAAAGAATACTAATGAAGTAAGAATTTAGATGATAAGTTGTGGTCTTTCAAAAAACTTAAATCTTGTATATGCCACTCTTGACTGCTGCATCAAATAGTTTAAAAACTGTCATCTTAATATAAAGATGGGTTTGTACTTTACACAAAATTGATGAACTGTTTAATAATAAAATTTGGTCATTTACTTTTATTGCAGGGTTATGGCATCAGCCTTGAGTGTAACGACTAAAATGAAGTTACAAGCTGCTTTTTTCAAAGCTAAAAATAAAGCAATAACAGTGAATTTGAAATACTTAGTTTGTGAAAAAGCACAATTATGTCGATTAACAACTTTAATTTTACTATAAAGTACTAAATTTATAATATATATAACAACCATGCGTTTTTATACTATGTTCTCAATTAAATAGTTCAAGGAAATTTTATAGGTATTATCAATAAATTTAATAAAGAGAAAAAGGTAGGGTCCTGAGGGTCTCTTTTGTGCTATATCGATTTTAAATAAAAAAACATTAAGTTTAGGGAAGATTTTCAAGTTTTGTCACAAAATGTAATATGAAAAACGTCTAATACAAATAAAATTTAATATAAAAGATATTACTTTCAGTTAGGGGTTTAAATTGACAAAAGCACCAATAAGTTAACTAAAGCTATAATGCTGTACAGTACGAGACCAGAAAAATCATGATCATTGATGATTAAATGGATAAAAATTTAAAAATTCTAAAAACTATTATATTTCTTGCTTGTTTTATGACCTCCACTCTTGATTATTATATTAAATTCTTTTAGAAAAAAGTTTATTTAGGGATATTTACAATACAAAATACTACATTATCAAAAACAAAAGTCAACTGAACAACTACAAATTAGATTTCGTGACAATTAGACCAGGCTCAACTTTTAAACCACTTTAGTGGTTGGCTGTAAGGGTTTAAATTGTCAATATAAAGTCATCTAAAGTTAGTGACATGTTGAATACATGACCATAAAAATTCGTTTTTCATTAGCATTAAACCGAAAAAAATTAAAAATTATTTTAAACTTTTGGCGATTATTACCTTTCCTACCTGTTCCAAGATTTTATTTCTAGATATTTATTTGAAATTTTCTGTTACAAACGTTTTTTTTTGCTGGCACTTATCTCATTTAAGATAATGTCAAAAACTAAAGAACACAGCTGGAAGTTTTAAATTCTATGACAACTAGATAGGGTTCGAGTTTTATTTATTATTTTATGTAGTAGGATTTCACTAGAACGATTGGACGCTTTTCCTATTTGTTGTTAAAATAGTTTATTGCAAATAAAATTTAATATA
>CM032455.1:101067604-101072604 GCA_019049505.1 Pachyrhynchus sulphureomaculatus | reverse complement strand
TCGCTTTGATGATTTTTGCCTCTTATTGAAGACCTGCTGCATTAAAACTATTTTTAAAAAAATTGAAAAGGAAAGTAATACAAATTCTTTTTTGTTCAAAAAAGTTATATAAATTATTTTAAAATATTACATTTGTCTTGAAACAATCGATAATATATTAATTTATATGTTGTCCTGCCTCTTTGTCGACTATCCAAAGAACTTTTCCATCGACAGGATTTACTTTAGCTGCAGGTAAATCTTCTTTACTGACGTGTATTCTCTTGATCATCTCAGCTTTGTCCTTTCCTGCGACAGCAAATACACATAGCTTAGCATTATTTATAACAGGAAAGGTTAGAGTAATTCGACTTGGGGGTGGTTTTGGAGAATCTATAATCGGAGCCACCCATCTAGATACCTCTTCTAAAAGTTTATGGCCTGGAAATAGAGAGCAAGTATGGCCATCAGGTCCCATACCAAGCAAAAGCATATCAAATTGTGGAATAGGATTTCCTGGTACATATTTCCTAACTTCTTTTTCATATACTTGGGCAGCTTCATCTGGAGACACACCTTGTTTAACAACAACAAACTGATTTTCATTTAATTGAACAGCCTGGGTATCTAACAACTGTTTTTTATAAACACATAGGTTGAGTCTGGGTCATCAACAGGAACCAGTCTTTCATCACAGAAAAATATTCTCCACTTACTAAAATCGGTTTGGACTTTTGGTAAACCAGTTACAAGAAATGTAACTAAAGATCCTCCTGATACGGCAATATTAAAAATTCCATTTTTTATCAATACTCTCTTTAGCGGTTTTTTCAATTAAATCACATAGCGACTTTATCACGTCTTCACGGTTTGACACAACTGATATCACCATTTTCAGTGTTTTTTCTAATAAATATAGGTTCTTAAAATAATACTAAAGTCTAAAGTTAAAAACTTTAAATACAACTCAGCAAAAATTAAAAAACATAAAAAAACACTTGTTGAATTAAATTTTAACCTCTTGATGATATGCTGATAAAATTTGACCTTGTGGGTCATAAATCCGTCTAGTGGGACTGGTACACAGCAGTTATCCATTTTTCTTTTTAACACTATGAAATAAAAAAGGATGGCTCCAATCACTGAAATGCGTTCGTTATATAGCTATTCTCGTCCGTTAATTGCAACTATTGTGAGAAACTCATACTTCCTTTGTCATATTCATGTGTTAGAAAAGTAGGTACTATTTTTATTTTAATGTATTACTATTCTTTTATATGGGGATAGCCCTTATATGTCATAACATAGGTTCGTTCCAACCTTAAATCAGAAACAGATTTCCAGCAATTTGCAAATCGTGTTTATCGCGCATGTCTGTAAAATATTGACCTCTGATTAATTTTTATATGGATGGTTGGAACAGCTGATAATTTACTTGACATGTGAATAAATATAACCTAACAAACTTAGGCCGGTCGAATCTTTGAATCTTGCTTTGAATAACCATATTTTTTTTTTATTTACAAGGCTAAGCATAAAAGTCAAAATGGATCTAGAAGGTATGTGATAAGGTTAATGTGTAAATATATCCAACATTATATATTAACGGTATAATTACTAAATCACTCCAAATGTTGGAATTTGTGAGATGTTCTCACGACTTTCGTGGTGTCCAAGCAACACAAGCCTTTTTAAAATACTTTTATTCAAAGCTTCCACTTTGTCGGATTATAGGTTATGTTGCAAGGAAAATCAAAATAGTTACAATACGCATGCGCCAAATTATTGGTTAGAAGATAATCCGCAAACTGTTCTGATAGTTTTCAAACAGGTTTGAATTTTAGTTGGAACATAAAACTAATAGTTTGCTAACCGTTAGTAACTTTGGTTGGAACGCAATTAACTTACCGCGCAGAATCCCGACTGTAAGAAACTTATAATAGGAAATACCAAGGGATAACTGAGGTTTATTCATTATTGCGCCGTGTGAATTGTTACTTACCCTGATAGCCAGTGTTGCACTATAAAAAACTGGGTCATCTGTAGTTTGGAGTCAATTTGACGCCAAGTTTACGGTAAAGTTTTTGGTGAGCAACATTTGGATACATGTTGATCGAAATCTACGGCCGGTAATTGAATACAAGTTGAAAGCAAACTTGTACTACAATATGTACTCCAACTCTTGTACAAGTTCACTCTAATAACTTGTACAGTTTTTTGTAGTCAAGTTGTACTCAAATTGCGTAGGAATTTACTGCCAACTTCACTACAACCTTGCTCTCGCCAACTTTTTTCTTCAAATTGACTACGAATTCCGGCCCTAGAGTTTATAAAAGTTGGATTCAGCATGGCTATCAGGGTCTGATCTTTTGCTAAGAGCAGATGGCTAAGATTCTTATCTTATATGGTACTACTTACTATATGTGTTCGTATGGCTCTAGACGTACATTTTTAAATTAAGTTACTACTTGAAAATGATACAACTCGAGTAAAAATCAAGATATTAATGCTATCAGTAAATTTTTACCCCGATATTTATCATTAATCCGGGAGGGAAATTAATTAAAAGGAGTAACCTATTAATTAACCATTTATTATATTTTTCATGGCTTACGGTGCACGTAACGCGTAATCAAAAATAAGATAAGAACCTCAACTCTGTGTTCCAAGTATATTTTGTAGTAGATCAAACGAACACTATTTAAAATTTATTATTCTTGAATTTCTAGTAGCGAAATGATTTATTATTCTTGGATATCCTCCACCAAGGAAAATGAGATAAGTGTTACCATCCTTATAAATCTTTTTACTCAAGGCCATTCGTAAAGATTACATTCAAATTATTTTATTGGTATATTAAACATTCCATTCTTATAGATTTATTTATTTTCATATATCATTATAAAAAAATGCATTTAATATCATTTGTCCGTAAAATTGCATGCGGTACTACAGTTTTCGGTTGTTGAATAGGTCTTAAGTTTTCAACGATAATATTTTCATAGGATAAAATCAAATGCTCTTATCTGAGTTGTAGCTTCAGTTTTGTTGTACATGTTTATTTTGCAAGATTTGTTAGCTACAAGAGAAAAAAAATTAATTAATAACGTTTAGAAAAATAAAAATATATTTTACCTGGTAGAGAAGCCATTAAAAATAAAAAATCTTTCTCGTAAAAATGAAGCACAGGACTTTCCTTCTGTGGATAATTTTAGAGGTATCCATTGTATTTTCAGTTATTTGCACTTTAGTAAAAGAAATATACATTAACAGAAACTCGAAAAAAAACAAATCTTTATTGAATACGAGGTTATGTTTGGTATGACAGGCTGGCCAAAAGTATAATTTACAAATTTATAACATAAATTAAAAAATATTACATCATTATTCTACATCAAGAAAGGACTAATATGTACAAATAAAATCCTGATTAATGGCACTAATTTTAGATCTTGAATCCTAGATCTCGCATGCATTTTTTGTGTGCTTCTATTAGGTCTCCACAGTTTTCTTCACCCCTTTCAATTATGCTAAAAATATTTTCAGTTTAGTTATTTCGATATATCTTTATTACATTGTAATCTGCTTACCACTGGTCTCGTACTTTCTTGGTTTCGGGGCAGGCACAGCAAGGCTTTAACTTTTTTGGAGCTTCGAAGAAGTCTCTTTTTGTGGTCCGAAGCAGCTTCTACTTTTTCATTTACGTTACCCATATTAACCGAATAACTTGCTTTCCGTAATTATATTTTTGCGACTACAATATCTGTAGTTACACTTCTAAATTATTTTTTTTAGGGTGACCTTTAAAAAAATTAAAGGAGCATAACCTAATCTTTTTTTAGGTTTTTTTTAAGGTTAAGGCATACGTTCAAAAACATACTCAACTTTTTTGACCTTGCTCTAGGCCACTTTTAAGCTCTGTTCGTTTCGTAAAGCCAACATTTTACGACACTATAAACAAAGGAAAGCAGAGATGGTTACAGCAACCAGAATTTGTCTGGATTTAGTGTTCGTCTTGATCGATATTGTTAATTCATCCAAATTATGGATGTTATAACCCTCTTCTGTTTAGTAGTGTAAAGTAGCGTTTCATTTAATTATAAACGCTCATAGCAGGTTTACAAAAATCAAAGAATGAAAAATTTAAGTTTTAATAAAAAAAATGACAGTTACAATAATAATGAAGCTATTTCGAAAAATTTATAAAAAAAAAATGGATGCGTTAATCACTCCCGTATTTTTAAACTTGCAAAGTGTTCGTAGAAAATACTTTATGCTAATTCTTCTTGAAACGACGGATATAATAAGGCGCTGGAGGTTGGTTTCGGTTAGTGGTAGGTAGGTAGGACTTCTGTATCTTTTTTGTACTTTATTACTTCAATGATGCAAATAACGTGGTCTACGCAGGAGGAGCCGGGAGAGGTACATCCTAGTATAAAATAAAACATAAGAACATGATTCTTCCTTCGATTGAATTGATGCATGAAGCACCGAAGGATGCCAAAAGTCACATAATAAAATGATTTCATTATGGCTGTATTTATTAATACCGAGTCGAATACTAACTTGGAATAAATCACTATAGCGACACTACTTAATCGTTATTTTGTTAGCACAAGTGACAATTGTAGGTTGGAGTTAAACTTTAACTCGAACAAGCACGCCTTAAAAGCAGGGGTCGTCATTTGAAAATTAACATTAACATAATTATTGGACGCTACGGAAACACCTATCATCTGCCTTTATTTAGATTAACTAACAAAATTTTTTCTTTAATGTAATAAAATTAAATGTACAATTCCTACCTTTCTTGTAACGCTCTAAACGCCGAATAATCAATTCTCGAACAGCCAAATTCATATCTACTTTTTAGTGTTCCGTACGGTAAACTTATTGGAACACTTCGGTGTCTGTCCGTATGTCACGCCCGATTTTCTCCGAAACTATTCGACATGGAAAGTTGAAATTTGGCACAAATATAGGAACTGATGGTACAATCAGTGCCGTGTAGTTTTTGAAAG
>CM032455.1:101042130-101067504 GCA_019049505.1 Pachyrhynchus sulphureomaculatus | reverse complement strand
GTCAAATAGTTTCGGAGATGAAAATCGGGTGTAGCAGACAGACAGCACGGAACGGATACTGAAGTGATTCCTTAAGTGTTTCATACGTAATACTAAAAAGAGAAAATGATGTAATAGGACAGTTACAGGCACGGAGTTGATTCGCACCAAATGTTTTAACTTATTTTGTGCCCATTATGGATTTAGTTGATTTGTTTATCTTTGTTGCTGAATTAGTATGTCTAGACTTGTTAGGATGTGTTTGGGCATTCTTACTCACCTTGCTTCTCTCTTTCTTCCATGGAAGATCTGCAACAGTCATGATCCTTTCCATACCCGTATATCCCTCTCAAAACGAGCTTTCTCTAACTCTATCTCTATCCCAGCTTCTTTCTCTAGTAATAGCCTGATTTCTCTCTGTCACGAAAATCTCTTTCTCTAATAAACTCTGTATTCTCTTAAGAGCTCTCTAGCAGATCTAGTGTCTCTTGAATAATGCCTGCTACCACTTTTATATGAATCGTCGTGAACCTAGTAAATTAAAAATATAATTTTAGAATTTTAATATACATGGTGAATGGAACATAACAAATATTTTACTATATCAGAGTATGGCCTATTTTGCCCAAAAAATCTTACACAACAGGGGGGATCGAATCTTTACTGTTTCTGAGCAAATTTTTTTAGAAGTTTAAATTTATTTGTTTGTTCTTTCCAGTTTTTAAAAATGTTATTTTCCTATGATAAAATACCAATCGGCAGGGGTAATTTCAGTCTGTTTATCTATGTTAACAAGTTGTTAGTCGACAGGTAGCACAGTATAGAATTGTCTTGCATAAAATTAATATTATTATTGTATATTTCACTGAGTTTTAATGCATAAGGTATATTCAATTAGACCAAGAGGGATGACTCGAAATTTTACTTATCTGTGGTCCAAGAGGTGCTCTTAAAGAAGCATGTGTGATATAAAGCATTTCAAAAGTATTTAAAATATTTCGACCAAGAGGGCGATCCGATATTTTGACCTGTCGACTAACCGTCTGTCTAGTTGTTCATTTTCTCACAGGCGAGTCGAACGTTGATTTTGCAGCCCCCGCGCCCTGGTATGCCCAGATAAGGCCCAAAATGCTACATCCAAAAATGGGACTGTCGTTTAACCACTGAAATCAAGTACCATAACATGTGTTTTGGGCACTAAAAAAAGTCGAGCGCCCCAAAGGGCAGACGCCGCCGAGACCGGACCCAGCTTTAGCGCCCCAAAAAAACTCGATCCAACTGTTATTTAACCATATAAAATCGGATAGATTTAGTTTAATCTTGATTAAAATAAGAGGGTACCTGCAAAAGGCTGTCGTCGCCCAGACAGGTTATATATTCCAGATAATTATCAGAGGTAATGCACTTGATAATTTTGGTTTAATCTACACCGTGTGGAGAATATTCCAGAATTTTTTCAAAATTTTGGTCATAGTTACTTTTCGAGATAAGGGGGGGGGGGGGGGCAGCGATTTTTTGCAATTTTTTAAAATAATACAAAGAAAAAGTGTACGCAAGTATTACATCATATATATTTTTGAACTCGTGTTTTTACAAGCTTTCATTTGACACCCAAAACTAAACCCTTTTAACTCAAAATTTAACTTTCAAAACTACTACACGGCTCTAATGGTGCCATCAAGTCCTATTTAGTGCCCAATTTCAACTATCTATGTCAAATAGTTTCGGAGAATGAAAATCGTGTGTGTGACAGCACGACGGGGGACAGGCGCCGAAGTGCGGTCGTTTTCGAGTTTTTGAATAAATAAGACAGTAAGACCCAAGTTTTTTGACTCTCTACGCGTCTGCCCATGGTAATTCTGGAAAATTTAGGCCTTTAATTAAAATCACGAGAGCAGACGCCTCGGTTGTACTCGAACGAGCCAAGGCATATTCAAAGTTCAAAAAAAAAATCCAAAATTTTGAAGTAGTACACGCCTTTATAGGTTCCTACATAAAATTTCGTGTCGGATGACTGAAATTGTTATTTTTTTTTATGTTTCTCTACCCGTTTAGAATCCGAATTTGCCTTTCTCGAGACCCCACAGACCTTTCGCCGGAAAAAGGTTTTTTTTATGCAATTTTTTGGGACAGCCTATCTATTGGAAGGTAGTTGACCATTTTTCATATGTAATAGAATTAGTGGAATTCGAAACAACTAGTTCCAATAAATAAAATAATTTGAGTCTATTACTATGGGCCGAAGTTAGGCCCAAATCGGTATTTGTTTCTAATACCCGTTCGAATAGGATTAATTTTCTATCTTCTATGAAATATTATGCCGATAATTCGCAAGAAATTCATACGGTTAGTACTTTTTAAATATATTCCTTTTTTTCGTACACATTACTGATTCTATGTGGTTAATGACAGTCCATTTTTGGATCGATGTTTTTTGGGCCTTAAAGCTGGGTCTGTCCTCGGCGGTTTTGTCTGCCCTTTGGGGCGATCGACTTTTTTAGTGTCAACAAATGTTACAGTACTTGATTCATTCAGTGGTTTTTGTTTAAACGACAGTCCATTTTTGGATGTAGCATTTTGGACCTTACCTGGGGCATTCCAGGGCACGGGGACCTCAAAACTAACGTTTAAAGCCTTTTTTATTCGACTCGCCCATAGACATGAGCAACTAGGCAGACGGTTAGTCGGGCCACGGGTCAAAATTTCGGGGGGGTCGCCCTCTTGATCTATATATTTAAGTACTTTGAAATGAGTTATCACGCATGCTTCTTTAGTACCTCTTAGACCACAGGTAGTACAAAAAAAAAACAATTAAATAATTAGGGGGGTCCTATACCACAGCGCGTTAAAGAAGTATTTCAACTCTACATCCAGCATCAATTTTATTTACTTAAGAATTCTGATAAACTAGCGCAAATAATAAAAAAAAAATGCAAATCATTGAACTTTCATCACTTAAAAATAAATTTTCATATTTTCACAAGGATTTAAAATATACCTCTTAGATTTTTCACTCCGAACAACATTATCAAATTTGGAAAAAAAAAATTAATACAAAACAGGCTGTGGCTATAAAAAACCAAAAAAATAAATAGTATTTTATACAAGATGCAAGCAACAATCTAACACGTGTTGCATGGAAATCTCTAAAGCGCTACAGGGGCGACGTGTGTGCGGAAAAAGCGATTAACGTTGGTCTAGAATCGCTGTAAATTGTACTCGGTTAGAAAACACAGTCCCGGGGAAGACAGATCAATCCAAAGGGATGAGGTTCTTCATAAAAAAGACTGCTTAAAACTGATTGTGCAACGAGTGACAAGCCGAATGAACCTCATATGAATGTGAAATATTAGCGCCATGTGTATTCTGGCATGCACCGCTATAGGAGAAATTAAAGCAGGTTGCATCCATCACTTTTCATAAAAGTACTTGCAGCACCAACCGTTCTTCAATGTCCAATGAAAATAAAGGTTGCTGGTTAGTTCTGGGGTCTATAATCAGGCGAACAGCTCTCTTCTGATGGAATCCAACAAAGGCAGTGGTATGTTTGGGAGTGGAGTTGCCCTAACATGGGAGCAGTATTCAACATCCATGGAATAAAAAACTGCATTACCCAGACATATCATACTGATCATTTTCTACACTACTGTATAATTACTATCAGCTTTTTGTGTTTTCTTGTTTGTTATTACTCCACGTAAAATAATTTTTAATTCTATAATTATGTAAAAGATGCTACAGATGGTCCACAACCGTTATGTACTAGCAATTTCTCAGCCATTTTGTAACTTTCCACATGACCATCTTGATCTCTCTCTCATTCTTTTCACACCCAATAGGAGTATCGGTGACACTATGCAGTTGCTGCCTCAACAGTCAATCTCCAGGCATCTCGACCCTGCGCGACCTGACTTGACTCGTGCATACCCATTACAAGGAGAGATCTTACTTGGTCGGACCATTTTATCGGAGATTTGTCTCCTTGATCTTCTACCTTCCCGTTACTACAAGCTTTTCCATGGTATCCAATTTCCTCATAAGGTGACCAAAATATTTCAGGTACTGTCTATTAATTCCATTTGCAAGTCGATCATTATAAACCCCTAAACTCTTCAGAATAGATTTATTAGTATGGTATTTGGTATATGATATTCTGAGGATTCTTCGATATGCCCACATCTTTTGTCAGCTTGTTTAATAAGTCCATGTTTCCGATGTCGTAAGTTGGGGAATATAAGGCGGATAGCAATCTTAACTTTGTATTTTTTGTGACAGCTGGATCTTTACAGACTTACGTGAGTTTGACCGTTCGAGTTTCTAGCCATAGTCAAACGTCACCTAACTTCCGCTTCACAACCACCATTGTTAGTTATGAGGGATCCCAAATAGTTGAAACGGTCTATAACAGTGAAACCAGCAATTTCCATTTTTGTGAGACAAATTTTCCAGGCGCTCCAAAATTCATTCTAGGTCTTGTATTGAAGTTGCAAGTATAACAGCAACATCCGCATATCTAAGGGTACTTAGCTTTTTTTTCCTCCAATTGTCACACCCTACTGCAGCCATCCAAAACAGACCTCATTATAAGTTCACTATATACATATGTCTCTAGCTGGTGACCTTCTTAAAATCCGTTCCTTTGACCTCCTTAGTAATTCTCTCGATCTTGATCTTCTCCTTTCAGGTGATCTACGCCTCTCAAGTGACCTACTTCTACGTCTCTCAAGTGACCTACTTCTACGTCTGTTAGGAGATCTTCGCCTTTCGAGTGATTTTTATTTGACACCTTACACGATGACCTGGTAAAATATTTTTTGTCACTTCCTATTTCGTACCCCAAAAATAACCCCTTAAGTCCAAATTTAACTTTCAAACCTACACGGCTCTGATTGGGTCATCAATTCCTATATTTGAGCCAAATTTTAATTTTCTATGTCAAATAGTTCAGAGAAAATTGGATGCAGAAGGACAGACAGGTGGACAGACACTGAAGTGATCCTGTAAGTGTTCCATACTGAACACCAACACTGGCATTGGGTTATATAGGTTTTAATATTAATTAAACTCAACATTATTAACAATGGAACAAAAAGACACAGAAAATATATTTATCTAGGATTTTCCCTGTAAATAGAAGTTATAAAATTATTCGATATTTTAAATTTCGATCACATTTCTGTCTTTTTAATTTGAAATTGAATAAAGGTTGATACTAACTTTAACCCTAAAAATCCTGAAAATGACATACAATAGGACATCTTAAAAATTATCTATTTTAATCACCTCATGTGTATGTCGATAAGTTATACTTAAAAACGTCGGTAATACAATAGAAACAAATATACACACATTATCAACATTATAAATAAAAATCTACATTACACAATCAATATAAAAAATTATTTATCTAATTGTCAAAACAATTATAAATTATTTTCCTCTATTTGATTAACTTGGACATCTCTTTTTATAGTCCACCCCCCCCGCCACTATAGGGAATTTTACCCTTTTTCTCATTATATGTGTAATGAGATATATTGATGGGCATGTCTTAACACGGTTAACGTTGCCCAGGTGCCGAAACATACACATTTGTATTTCACAGCACTTTTAAGACAATGCGGGAATACTATCACGGGCGTTATTACATTTCTGCATTAACTACTACTTAAACATACACACACATACCCAGCTGATTACTGGAATCGAAAGAGCGACCGTCCGTTTTATATGCAGGCCCTTAACCCATTACGCTACCGAGGCAGGCACAGCTTCCTTTCAAAATTTTGGAAAAATTCCAAAATATGTTCTCCAATTTGATGCCAAGCCTCTAATTAATATTTCTACGTTCTCTGACGCTTCTGTATAAGTTATTCCATATATGTTCAATGAGCGACAAGTCGGCTAACTGTAGAGGCCAAACCATTAATTCTAAAACCCCAACGCTTCCTTATTTTAAGAAAAGTTTAACACAATCTAGTAGGTGTTTTTAGGTCTTTATATCGTTGGAACACACACGGTTTTCTCACAATTTGCGTTCCTGATGGTACAGAATTCTATGAAATTCTCCCTTCTAGATTGTCCCGTCTATTTAATCAGATCACTAAAAAGTGCACCGGCGAAGCAGTCTTAAACCATCACATTGTCATCTCCATGTCTCACTGTGGACCGTCACCACACATTTTTCATCTTATCTGCGACAGAGAAACGCTAGTCCCTTGAAACCAAGAATTTTTACTTCATCATTCCACTGTCCCAATGGGTACTGTTTGTGGTGACAGGTTCACTGTATGCAAATAAATATATATATATATATATATATATATATATATATATATATATATATATATATATATATATATATATATATATATATATATATATATATAAAACCTGGACAAACACACTTATTACTCATAACACTAAATTATTAATAAAAGTGTTAGAATAAGTGTTTATGGTAAAATTTTTACAGTATATTCTCAAATATTTAAAGTGGACATTGTTAGAATTTTTTTTAACAATATGTGCCGGCCCTAGATCTAGGCAAATCCGATTTTAGGTATATTTGTCAGTGAAGAACATGGAAATTGTTTTCTAGTCTTTTCTGGTTCAAGTGGCCCAAAAACATGTAATCCTTCCAAAGTCTGACGTCAGATATGCGTTCCACCCGTGTGTGAAGCGGGAAAGACACTTCCGCCTCCTAACAAAAACGTGTCCTTTTACATTCTTAAATAATTAAGTACACTGACCTACAGAGTATTGAATCCGAGAATCTGAGCACGCAAGGTCAACTATATCGTGGAACCAGGATTACCTCCCCTAAATTCAGATCTTGTTCTAAAAAAGTATTATTTAATTTTTCAGACACCATATTAACCAAAACTTCTTTATTGACTTTACCATTATTAGATAAGGAACAAGTTGCAGAGGCCATTTAAAGAATACAGTCTGCAAAGAAATACTGTAACTAACCTATTGGAAGAAACGGCTTTCTCGCTTTTATCATCATCGTCGATCTGAATAACTTCAGGATCATTATCTGGCAGAGCAGCCATTGGCATAGTAGGCCTGTTCTCCTTGGGCGGTGCTACCTTGGTAAGAGGTTTAACAACTGTACCAGTTGGTCCAATCCGAAAACTTATCGGCGCAGGTTCCTCAGGAAGACCTTGAAAAATATTTATGAATAAGATATGTGCGTTGTTCCGACGATAAAATGATGTTAATTATAAGAGTATTTGCCGGATAATCGTTAGCGTATTTATCAGTAATCATTGTACCAATCGCAATGATTAACTAATAATTTCATTGAAGTATTTTAAAAATAGTCACAAGATGAATTATAATTTTAACTTTAATCAAAGTAAACGATATAAAAAGTTAATCAATTACAGATGATATTGGATTTATGCATTATTAAAGGGTATAGGAATATTAAAGTTCTTTTTTACCCGAAAGTGTAGTCAAGGAGGATGTTTTTTTGTAACTATACATGGAACTTTCATGGCTTTAGTCAGATAATTAAAAATGGTTCTTGGATTTTAATGCATCAAATTTAAGTGATTTTCGATGTTTGGCCTACGGTGGCGGGTGATATCTTCAAGAATCTGTGTCCTACAATTTAATGTTCTAATCTGTAAGGGTACAGAAAATGTCTCGAGCAATGGTAGGCGAATGGATGAGAAATCACCGTAGTCTGATATGGTTTAATCCCAATTTCCTATTTGTTTATGTTTAAGTTTCATTTATTCCTTTGTCGAGCCTGAACTACTCAATTTTGTTATAAGTCCGCGAGTGAGATGCAACAATAAAGTAATGAGACTGACGTGTTAAAGATATTTATTTATGTTTTTAGTCAGTTGTAGTATGATCTCCTTCAAAGTAGTCTCCTTCTGCTTGCACACATTTATCCCAAAGCGCCTGCCACTGCTGGTAACGTTCCTAGAACTCTCTCTGGAATGTTGTCTAAGACTCTTGTCACAGCATTTCGGACATCTTTTGTTGTCTGAAAATGGTGTCCCTTGCCTGACAATTTTACTTTTGGGAATAAAAAAAAGTCGGGGCGAGATCCGGTGAATAAAGTGGCTGTGGTAGTACTGAAATGCGTTTTGAGGTTAAAAATTGCTGTATAGACAATGCAGAAAGACATGACGCATTATCGTGATGAAGAATCCACGTATCAGCAATGTTTGAACGGACACGGAGGACTTGTTTTCGAAGTCTCTCTAGAATTTCTTTGTAGAAATATTGATTAACGCGATTCCATTTCCATGAAGAGAGACAAAAACACGTGTTCACTTATTACACCACCACGTAAGACTGAGAGGTTGCAAGGATGTGCCGCTTGGATTATTAGTGGCGTGAGGAACAAGGTCAAAGATGGAGTGGCTATCAAGGCTGCAGGATTGCTACGTTTCGCTCAGTCACATTACTTTATTCTCGCACGTTTATATATATATATATATATATATATATATATATATATATATATATATATATATATATATATATATATACAGTGTGACCCAAAAAGTTTTATACAAATATATATTACAAAAAAATTATTCTTGATAAAAAGTTCTGCATCACATGGAAATCCATAATCAAGCATCAAAAGTTGATTTGATGATTTTTGTTTGATTTGATGGTATACAGGAAAAATAAAAAATAATGATTTATAATGAAGAGTAAAGTGTGTTTAAATTTAAATACAGAGCAAAATATTATTTGAAAATATTAATAGGAACTAAAAAATTAGGCTCATGTCTAGATTTGTGATCCTGGTTAAAAATTCAAAAAAAACTCCAGTAAACACGTCAGTAATTGTTGGATTATTTATTGAATAAAAGAAAAACGAAATCACTACAAATTGTAAGCTGAAAATAAATGAACGTATCTTTGGAGATACCTAACAACTGTCAATAAACATCAAAGCTAACGTCAATCTATATTTGCAATAATTAGAAATGCCAGTAAAATTGAGTGTTGAAGATAAAATTGAAATTGTTCTCATATTTGGAGGTAATTATAAAACTTTTAGAGAAGCAGCAAAAATCTCTTAATAATAGACACCCTGATAAAACTGTACATTTCACAACTGTAGGATATCTAATAAATAAATTCAAGATTTATGGAAGTGTTGAAAATAACTTTAACTAGAAACATCGGGCATGGACTTCAAATGAAGATAATCAAAATCAAGTAATGCTGTCGGTAGTAGAAAAGCTAAAAGATTCACTTCAGACAGATCAACTTTATTGAATGTGAGTCAAACTACAGTTGTGAGAATTTTAAGATTAAATAAATTTAAATCATACAACCTCAATTTACCCATACTTTAAAAGCACGAGATTTTGAACGAAGATTTGAATTTGGTGCTTGGTTTCAAGCAGAGTTGGAAGATAACAGGACTATGGCAAAACAAATACTTTTCTCTGACGAAGCGACATTTACGTAAGTTCTCAAAACTATCGTTGGTGGAGCGATGTTAATCCTAACTTTAATATCCAAGCTCGACATCAATACTCGTTTAAAACAAATGTATGGTGTGGAATTTTTAAAGACAGAATAGTTGGACCATTCTTTTTTTGAAATAATATGAATGTTGAACGTTACCTAGAATTTTTAAATAATGAGTTCCGCGAGTTTCTTAATCGCCTACCAATAATTGAAAGACAACGTATATGGTATCAACATGATGGTGCATCATGTCACAGTACGAGAAATGTTCGAGATTATCTCCTCCACATTTTTAACGGTAGAGTAATAGGGAGGTATGTGCATTTTACTTGACCCGCAAGGTCTCCGGACATCACCCCTCTAGGCTACTTAAAAGAAAAGGTTTATCTCGAAAGGCCATTTCAAGATGTTGAGAGTCATCAGGGAAACGTGAAGCTATAACTCCTGACCAAATTAGAGATGTAATGAGATTTTTGTCGAAGAACAATCACCTGTATAGAAAGGGACGGTGGATATATTGAAGCACTTATGCAATAAAATTAGAATTAATACATATGTTTAGTTCTTATGTTATGTACGTAGTAATTAAGTAATGTTGTAATTTCAAAATAAAATGATATTAGCATAAATTCATTATGGACGTAATTGTTGCCAAGCAGATAAAAAGGTTATCAAATTTTTAACAATCATCACCATAAAATATTTTAAACTTTTGATGCTTGATTATGGATTTCCATGTGATGCAGAACTTTTTACCAACATTTTTTCGTAATATGTAAGATAAAGTTTTTCTCCATTTGTATAAAACTTTTTTGGATACACTGTGTGTGTGTGTATATATATATATATATATATATATATATATATATATATATATATATATATATATATATATATATATATATATATATATATATAAATATATATATATATACATACTTTTTTTTTCGGTGCCGGTGGGATTTGAACTCAGGATCTCAGTCTTTACGCCCATGCACTTTACCGACTAAGCACAGCATACCTTAGCTTGATAATTAATTAATTCCTTTGACGTCGCGTGTCATCATAAGCACCATCTTAGAGTCACCAATTTTACTGTTTCGTCCCTTCGTGGATCTTTATAATACATGCTAAGAAGTCAGTACACCTAACAAATAATTTTAATGAAAGAAAATAATGTCAGTTTAGGCTAACGAATCCATGAACGATCAGAAAATGCTTGAAGGTTAAGATACGACCACAAAGGAATTAATTATAGTTCCATAACAAAATTTGACTGAAAATTAAGTTGACTTAAGGCAATATTGGATGTAATTAGTTTCCTTTTATTAATAATTAAGAATTTTTACCTAATCGCCTCCTTAAGCCATCCTTCCTATTTTTAAGTTCTTCACTGTGAAGGTCTACCATTTTCTTTCCCCAGAATTCAATCCATTCCGGCTTAAAATCGTGCTTAGATGGATCTTTGCCCTCGAGTTGAAGTTCCTTATATCTATAATGTAATTAGAAAAATATTATGTTAGAAATGTATATTTTCAATATACCTATTTAAAAAATTTTAATCTATGCCCTGTGATAGATCAGATCAAGAACATGATTTGTAGATGGACCATCACAATATTCAATGTGACAGTTACTAGAATGACAAGCTGTTAAAATAAATGACTTGTGACTCAGTAGCGCAGCATTATTGTTTCACTTTTAATATAGTTTGTTGTGTTAAATATTTGTATGTATATATATATATATATATATATATATATATATATATATATAAAATATATAAATATATAAATATATAAATATATAAATATATATATATATATATATATATATATATATATATATATATATATATATATATATATATATATATATATATATATAAAATATATATATATATATATATATATATATATATATATATATATATATATATATATATATATATGTATATAGAGCGAATTTCCGGTTAAAACAAACTATTTTATAATGCACGAAAAAACTTCCATAAGACCAACGCAAATTTTTATCGGTTATAACGAACCCGGTTATAACAAACTTCCGGATAAAGCGAATTAAATTTGGATGTTTTGTGTCCGTTTATAACGAACTTGCCACTCCCTGTGCTCGATGTCGCGCGACTTGATCTAGGGAATTCACCGAAACTCGCTGGAAACTCCTACTCTAACGAGCAGTATTATTTTCAATTCACACGTGGTGTTATGCGGTTCTAATGCATATTTGATCGAAGTAGCAAAGTAAATGTTTAAGTTTTTATTTTAAAATGAGTACACAAAAACGTAAAGCGTTTACTTTAAAACACAAAGATGATATTATAAGGAAAATAGAAAATGGAGTTAAACAAAGTGATGTTTGCAAAGAGTTGAACTTAACTAAATCTACGGTTTCTACCATATGAAAGAAGAGGCAAGAAATCTTATCTATCTATGATAAAAGAAACTTTAGTTGTGAAAAAGTAAAAAAATGTATACATGACCAAGTCGATAAAGGACTCCTTAAATGGTTTAGTCAAAAACGACATGAACATGTTCCTATTCCCGGCTATACTTTACAAGAGAAACAAGTGAATTGGGAAGAAAAATAGAAAACACCGAGTTTAACCGTTCTAGAAGTTGGATTGGGCGATTTAAAAAGCCAATGTATGGCCGGGAATACGAGAAAGTTATGAATATGTGGACATTTTTAATGCGGATGAAACAGGTTTGTTTTACAAAATTATGCCTGATAAGACATTAAAGTTTGTCGGAGAGAATTATGCTGGTGAAAAATTATCAAAAGAAAGGATTACTGTGTTGGTAACTGCAAATATGTCTGTAACAGAGAAAAGAAAATTGTTGGTGAAAGGAAAGTTCGTCAATCCCAGGTGTTTTAAAAAACAAACATTTACCAGTAAAGTACAAATCAAACAGTAAAGCCTGAATGAGATCAGAAATTTTTAAAAATGAACTGATCGAATGAGACAAAGAATTAAAATTCACAAACAGAAAAATATTACTTTTGATTCACAGCTGTCCAGTGCACCCTGAAGTTGAACTACAGCAAATAAAATTGGTTTTTAATGCCTCCAAACATAAGTCAAAAGCTCCAGCCTATAGATCAAGGTGTAACTGTATTCTCTTGGACGCTATAAATTTTATCCATATGGCTTGGCAAAGAGTCAGTAGAGAAACCATTGCAAACTGTTTTAAGCATGGCGGATTTTTAAGGAAGGAAAGTAGATATGACTCAGATGATGAGCTACCGTTGACTCAGTGGATTGAAAAATATCGAGAAGATCCTACCGAATGCCTAGAATTTGTTTACGATGCTGACATTCAACAAAGTGCAGTGGAAATCGAGATTAAAAAGATGTTTAATCATTTTAATTTTGAAGAATATGTATGTGCTGACAATGAATTAATGACGAGAGAAATGTTAACTGATGATCAAATTATGACATCTTCGAGCTCGAAGTTAGTTTCGAGTGACAGCAGCAGCAAGATCACAGTATCGAGTAGCAGCAGCAGCAAGAGCACTTGAAAGTGTCAAATGAGATTTTGGCGAAACGTTGTGCAAATTCATTGTTAGATGAACGAATTGAAACCCGGAATTTTAATGTATTACATTTCACCATCAGTGAAAACCTCTACTGTAACATTATTTAGTTTAGAAACAGAGACAATCAAAAATAATAAAAAAGAAACATAAAAAAAAGTCTATTTGCAGTAAAGTTATGGAATCACATTAACTGAGGCTTAAAAAAAATCTTAGGCCAATTACGAATTTGAAATTTTACCGTCTATTCCAAAACAACTTCCACTCGTCATTGTACTTTGGATGTTTCTCTGGATTTCTTTCATAATTCTTCATCGTCTTTTCCATATCGTTTTCAATTGCTTTGCATAATTTCTTGTACTCTTCTAACTTCTCTAGTCTTTCTTTTTCTCTATTTTTTTTTTCTTCCTTCTTCTTCTTCTCTAGTGGATCGCCTATGATCCCTTTCAAAGGATCTTCTAGGAGATGAAGACCGACGTCTGAAACTCCTTAAAAAATAATAGAAATAAAATAACTAAGTTGTTTTGTCCCTATTTCAACAAACTGTGAATTTGTTAGGTAGCTAAAAGCAATTTTAGTATGTAGTTTTGCAAATGGATAAAAGATGATGATACTTTGTCATAGCAGATCTTATTAGCAAGTTTGTTACATCAGAGAGATTTTGCAACGCTTATTTTGCCAGGCCACTATCTTTATCATTATTTGAAGCATGCGCAATAGTAAAGGGAAGAAATTAAATATAAGGACTCGGCCGTTATTGTTTATTTGAAGCATGCGCCCACCCTTTGGAGCTTGCGCTGTATTGAAACAATATAAGAGAAACCTTTATGAAGGATAATGCTCTTATTTAGGAACTTATAAGAGAGGTTATTTGAAGTTCGTTATTCTTATCGCTATTATGGTAGGGCCCGTTTTTTTCTCCTAGTTAGGTATATAAACAACTAAAAAAATACAGTAAAATTGA
Source organism: Pachyrhynchus sulphureomaculatus (assembly GCA_019049505.1). NCBI lineage: Eukaryota > Metazoa > Arthropoda > Insecta > Coleoptera > Curculionidae > Pachyrhynchus > Pachyrhynchus sulphureomaculatus. Next base: position 101,053,544 of record CM032455.1, on the reverse strand, counting down.
AATTAGCATTTTGTATTGCAAATAACACTAACACCAGTTAATCAGTGTGCAGATTATGTTGGGATCTTGCGATCTTTGGCACAATAGCATTACAGAATAGTTAGTACCACTACAAGTTTATTTTTGCGCCTGACATGCGTTTTTTTTAACCATGTGGGCATCATCGACTGACTGTCTAATTACTAATCGCACCTGATAAAGTGTTTGGTGCAATGGTGATAACTGTTGGTAGTGCTCATTTCAAACGAAATTTTGCTTATCGGACATTCGTATTAACTTGAAAATATTGAAGGAAGTGATAGAAACCTGCTAAACACAACTTCAATTTAGAAACTTGTGTTGACCTATCAAACGCTAATAACCGGTGTGCTTAACCATGAAATAAATGAAAAAAAATCCCCTAAGTTTATGGAAGTTGAATACTAACCTAACCTTATTTTAATAAACAAAATCTTGCTATTAACTTCAGATTCGCTATTTTGTCAGAGTAAGATGACATACATATATTATTTCCATAATAAATCTACCTTTCTCTTTCCTTTGGATACGCTGGTTTTCTTCCAACATCCCTTACTTCCTTCCTAAGCGGCGGTGATCGATTACGTGCCGCTTTTCGTCGTCCTTTATTTAGCTCATCGTCACTCGACAGACTGGACACACTCGATAAACTTCTTCTTCGCCCTCCAGAAATATTTGCAGTTCCTCCCGCTGCTGGTTTCTCAGTTTCGATTTTCTTAGGAGGAGCCGCTCCCACCGGTGTCCGAAGCTTCTTGGTAGGTCGAGCTACTACGGGAGGAGAAGGGCTACGTTTTTGGAAACTTTTCTCAATGAATGGCTTACCCTCCCAACTATTAGCCGGTTTGATAGCTCGTCCTTCCTCTGTAAATTCAAAGATAAAATAATTCAAAAAAATAAATATTTGTAAATTATCAATAAAACACTAAACTCTCTCTTAATCTGGATTACTCTTAGTTTTATACTATATACTGGGGGAGCATGGAGAATTCAAGTTTTTTTTCCTTTTTTAATAATGTTGGTGCATGAGCATTTATTTTTTTTTCACTTAGATAAAATAAATTAAAATATGACATTAACTATACAGTTTAAATAAATTGCGACAGAAAAAAAATAGGAAAATAAGAATAACAAAAATATATAAAGACTCTTAAAAACGTGATTAATACCATAGATTAAAGAATTATGTTTTACAGACTTTAAATTCAAATGGCCGCTACTCAACAAGAAATAAAAATCCCTATTTTATTAGTACATTTTCTGTCAAATTCTACATAATATATATTATAACGTGTCCCCGCCACTTCTCTTGCTGCTGTTCACACAGGGATGATTTTGCTGCCCCCCAGCTGCCCACTATTAGGTTGTGTAAAATTTACAATTCAGTTCTATAGTCACAATATAACATAATTTTTAATCTATGATATAATTTTCATTCAGTTAAGTGGAGTACCATGTGGAGAATTTTAGCAGAAACGGGAGTTCCTCATCATCTACTAGGGCTTCTATATAATAGCACCGTCACATGTGAATAGTATTTATTTCTAAGAATTAAAGATTGGTGCGGGGGTGCGCAGCGGTGCATAATATCCTCAATACTTTTTAATATATATATATATATATATATATATATATATATATATATATATATATATATATATATATATATATATATATATATATATATTATAGCGAATGTATCATGCGTGAGGCATTTGAGGAATAGCAGGGAGGAGTGGCAGTGGGGGGTTCTAGAATTCTGAACCTTAAATATGCTGATGAACCCGTAGTTTTCGGCACTTCGGGATAGGAACTTCGGAACGTCATAAACAGACTCAAAGATATGGTCTTAAGATATATAAGACTAAAACGAAGGTAATGATTGTTGATAAGGCTCAAAGCAATCAGCTCGAAGTCAGAAATGTTGACTGCTACGAAACAGTGAATCACTTCAACTACTTCGGTTCATTGATAGCGAATCAGAAGAAGAAGAAATAAGGAGGAGTCTTGTTATGGCTAGATCCGCAATTGCCAAACTAACAAAGACCTGGAAGGCCATGTATGTGGCCGAAACGTGGACCTTTAAAAATAGACGCCGATCGTATCAATGCATTTGAAATGTGGGTATACCGAAGAATGCTTCGGATACTATATACTGCTCATTGCACAAATGCCTCCATCTTAGAAGAGCTAGACATCACAAGGGTCATAACAACTATTAAAAAGAATATTTTGAGGTATTTCGGTCATGTAGAGAGGGGAGTTGATACTATGGAAAGGCTGATTGTGGAGGGCAATGTCGACGGAAAAAGATCGAGAGGAAGCTCTCCCACGCGCTGGTCAGACCAAATTAAAGCTATAACTGGTCTCACCTTCCTCGAAGCATCCCATCAAGCATGGGATAGAGAAGCTTGGGCTACAACGGTAGCAATGTCATGATGTCACCATGCCCTCTGGAGGACGACGAACTGAGGAGGAGGAGTACCATTTTATATTTACGTTTTTGTTCTTAAGAAAATTTAATAAAAGTTTAAGATTCTATTTACCGAAAATGCTTATTCACAGTAGCCATAACTATATGGTTTCAGAATGGCTTTTTTAAACAAAATATTGTCTATATTATATGATTTAGATCCTTTTAGAATCCAATTATTTTCACAATATTGATTATATTTTTGGAATGAAAGCTGCTTTTAAGCCGGCTGTTTTTTTTGAGACGACAATAGCTTTGACATAATAAAAAAATTAAATTTTAATATGTACAAACTTAATATTATTAGGAAAATAAACGGGCCAGGAATCTCCGGATTCTGATTTGGATTATTTAAAAAAAAATGACTTTATTTTAATTGACTCTTGGCCACTCAGACGTTCCAGATAAACGTTTTGTAAAATGTACATTTTTGCACGATGATCTAATTTCGTTAACAACACTACAATAGGGGAATCAATCATTTGCGGCATCTCGATTTTTCAGTTTTTAAATTTAATTATCTAGAATCTAATCCTCTTTTTGAGTAGTAGTGAAACAAATTCAATACGAAATTGTTAAATGAACCCATTGTTATCCTAAAGATTGGTAGAGGGAGAAGATTCTTTTTATAAACCGGTTGTTCCACAAAAAATGCGTTTTTTTAGTATTTGGGGCGTTGAAATGTCATAAAATGCTATGTTTCTGGGGATGGAGTTTTGGAGCAACTAAAGTCTATCAAGTAAGAATGTGACCTCTCATATTCTTGGAAAAAAGCATTTTTTGCCATCAATGTATTTTTTGGGGTGCTAACAACAGCCTACTACCTTAGTAAATTGTCCAATCGCCTCCTGCATCAATAATCGCCTGGCATCTTCGAAGCATGCTATCAACGAGATTTTTCTGCATACTCTGTAAATTTTTTCGAATTTCGCGAGAAAACTAAGTCAATATCCTCAGAATCTTTCCTCTGAGCTTTCTATTTACAAGGGACCAAATGTTTTCAATAGGGTTGGCGTCCGGCGATTGTGAGGGCCACTCTAGTATCTTATCGTGGTCTTAAGCGAGCTGGTTCGTGACATGATTTTCGTCCAGCACAGATGTTGTCGAACGGTCTCATGGGACACATTCAAACCTGATTTTCTTAATTTTGCCCCTCCTTGAGGCAGCATCAATTTCAGATCCTGTGAAACGAAGACACGGTTCGTTTTTTTTTTTCGACTTTCGGAGTGACTTTGCCAACCGAGTCAGGTTTTGGCAAGTCGTCGACAATTTTCATCTCGTTAAAATGATCTACTCACTTCTTCACAAACGACACCGACTTTTTAATATATTTAGCGACTGCGGAATGTGTCATTTTAGGGCACTTTGGATAGGAACAAAGAAAGATTGCCTCGAACCGACGCGCAAACAAGTGATTCATTATGGATTTTACGTGATTTCGACGAAAGTTCGGAATCGACTGATACTTTTACTGAAATGCATCGTAGATAAAGGTTCCCTCTACCGATTTTTAGTTGAATAGCTAGAATCGCATTTACCAAAAATGAATTATAGCGGAAACATTCTTACTTGACAGACTGTATCTATAAAATGTATTTATAGCACATTTTAAATAAGAGTTGTTTATTATAATTAGTTACATAATTCATTTTAACAAACAATAATGACTGTCCATAATTAAAACAAAATCTAAAAGCGATTATTTCTCACAAACACGCAGGTCTAAAATAAAAATTGAATTTGCTTTTCCCACACTAAAGAATAAATTACTCTAAGCATTACAACTCGAAATTTTAAATGATAGATACTTTATGGAAAGATATTAATAAGAAATAAAAACTTGAGCAGAGGAACGACTTCAGAGATATCCACAACTGAATTTTGTCTATTTCATGTACACATTATTTCTGTAAAAAATCGAAATAATGTAAAAATAAATAATTTTTCTGATTTGTCCATGCCAAAAAAACCTTAAAAGGGTACGATACGATATATATACGAAGCAACCCCTCTCAAAAATATTACTGTTTTTGTTCAATTGCTTGCTGACAAAATAACAAGTTTATAACATTGATCAACATTCCGTAATAAAGGAAAAAATGAGTCTTCAAAACGTCAGTGCAAAGCGCATTTAATTCCGTAATACCTGGAGCTCTCGCTTGTCAAATGGTCATAACAACTCAATTTAAGCCGAACGGCAATCGGTAGAAGGTGTCTTATTATTGTCAATATATATATCATAATGTACAATTTATTGATCTCTTCACAGTCAGTTTACAATTTTTTTCTATTCAAACAGATCCGATACCAAGAACTTTCAACATTTCTTATTAAAACAAGTACTTACCATCGTAACTCTTAGTCAATTCCTCATGAACCACCAACTCAACAAATTTAGTACCCAAATGTTCAGAAAAATGCTTTCCTTTGGAGATCATAGTTAAATATTCTATTCGGTTCTTTTCAAATGCGTCCTGAGCAATGCAAAATGGCTTCAGCCGACCAAACTTTTTCTCTATAGCTTCGGCAATTTTTTGTAAAACCCCTTGCCAATTCCTCTTATACTGTTTCGTCATGTAGGGAGCCAAGGCTCGGTAGCAGGACGGGAAGTGTTTTTGCAAGTACTAAAAATTAATCTATACTTATCAAACGTTTACATAAAAATTGAGGAGTTTAATGATTGATAGTATGTTAGGGTGTGCAGTGAATATATATGCGAAAGAAGAAATAACTGTAGCTTAAGGACCTACAATGGCTTGGAAAGAGTTTATTGCATGCAGATTTTTACAACAGATTTTAGGTGAAATATTTCCGAACAGCTCCTTTGCTTATTTGTTCCTTTTTTGGAGAAAACAACAAAATGTCTACCAAAATCAGGAAAAACAATTGTGACTGAATGTTCTCAAATATAATCAAGATTTACAAAACAAAAAAATAATAAATAAACTAATATAATATAAAAAAAAGTCTAATTATGGTTCTGTCAATTTTAAAATATTTTCAAAGTTGTATACAACATAAAAATTGTTTGACAAAAACGTATACGGTGAAAACTTCTTCTTGAAGAGGGACGTTTTCCAAAAGACATTCTCAATTGTCGTCAATAGCAGCTGCTAAAGTCCAAAAAAAAACGTCAAAAAAAGTCACTTGAATGAAAGAAAAATCTGGATCGCAATTGGGACAATGTATTTTTTTTGTGTATGAAGTAGCTTTTTAGGTATCTTCTTCAATCAGCAGTATCTGGTCTACCGACGTCAGTAGATTTATCCAGTGGAGGGGGGCTGTTTCTCAAAGCAGGAATTGTTGACATTTTGAGCTTTTGTGACTAAGGTTGAACAGTTCATTGATGACCTGATATACAAAGCATCTTGGCGGAAGGATCCCGCTAACTCATTCCGTGTAATGAAATATATATATATATATATATATATATATATATATATATATATATATATATATATATATATATATATATATATATATATATATATATATATATATATATATATATATATATATATATATATATATATATATATATATATATGTATATATATATATATATATATATATATATATATATATATATATATATATATATATATATATATATATATATATATATATATATATATATATATATATATATATATTTATATATATATATATATATATATATATATATATATATATATATATATATATATATATATATATATATATATATATATGTATATATATATACAGTAATACCCCGCTTTACGCGAGGGATACGTTCCGAAAAAAATCGCGTTAACTGAAATTCGCGTATATCGAGGTTTATGATTAAACATAGTCAAAATTTAATACAAAAAAATACAAATCATTTTAATCAATCACTTTAATTCTAAGAACACTTTATGCAATACATACTCTTATTTTTTACGGAAAAATACATCTATTGTCTTTTGGGTAACGTTTTGTTTACGTTCTTGTAAAATACGTTCATAACACCCAACACTGTTTTTAATTGTTTGACACACGGTCAAGACACGGTCATCATTATTGTCTATACTCTGCAATATGTCCAAACCTGAATAAATTTTTGAAAGTGCATTTTGTATTTCCCCTGAAGATAAAACTTTCTCTTCTACTTGTTCTTCCTCATCGTAGATAGGATTATTCTGTAACTCGATCAGATCTTCATTGCTAATAGGATCGTCGTGCGTTGCTACAAGTTCTACGAGATCTTCTACCGTGACATCTTCAAGTTCAGACCCCTCAATCATTGCAGCAATGTCTTCAAGCACTTGTCTCTGCATCTGGACAATTCTTCTAGGTGCTTCCACTACATCTGGCCAAAGATTACGCCACACCCCATTCATACAACTCATTTTAAACTTCCTTCCAAGCCTCTTCTATGTTGTGAATAGACTTCATAATGTTGTATGACTTCCACCACTCTCGCATAGACTGTCTTCCTTCCCCGTCAGTTTCATGAATTAGTTGGCTAAAAGTGCGGCGATGGTAATAAGCTTTGAAGTTTGCTATTGCTCCCTGGTCCATAGGTTGTAATATTGACGTAGTGTTTGGTGGAAGGAACTTTACGTACACTTTTAAGTCTCTGGGCGTATCAAGTGAGGTTGGATGTCCTGGGGCATTGTCTAAGAGTAATATAACTTTAGGTTCAAGCCCATTTCTGTCACAGTATGATTTGACTGATGGGCAAAAACTATTAGAATACCATTCTTGAAAAATTTCCCGTGTAACCCACGCCTTTCTGTTTGATCGCCACACAACTGGTAGACTTGTCTTGTCTGTGCCTCGCATTGCACGGGATGTTTCTGAATGGTACACTAGTAAAGGTTTCAGTTTGAAATCACCAGTGGCATTACCACCCAGCAGAAGTGTTAGTCGATCTTTCGCAGCTTTGAAACCACTGGCTTGACGTTCTTCCTTAGAAATGAATGTTCGAGATGGCATTTTTTTCCAGTAAAGTGCGGTCTCATCAACATTGAAGATGAGACAAGCAGGAATTTTCTCTCGTCTAACGAAGTCTTGAAACTTGTCTGGAAACTCAGCTGCAGCTTGAATGTCCGCGCTGGCCGCCTCGCCTGTTATGTGGATATTGTGAAGATTAGAACGCTGCTTGAACCGATGGAACCAGCCTCTGCTGGCAGCAAAAGTCGGAGTGGCACTCCCTTCTCCCTTCTTTTGTTTTTTCAGCATCTCATACAAAGATTTTGCTTTTGTGCATATGAGATCTTGACTTAGTGGTGTGTTCTTCTTATTCAAATCTTCGATCCAGACTGACAGTAATTTCTCCATTCTTTCTAAGATAGATGATCTCGAACGAGAAAGTTTTGTTGCACTTATAGGTGTTGAACCTTCGCTGGAGATTTTAATTTTTTTCCCGATTTTTATAAATCGTTCTCACAGTCGATTCTGAGAGTCCAAAATCTCTCCCAACAATTGTTGCTTTGCCTCCATTTTCCATTCTTCTTAACACTTTCATCTTCAATTCCAAAGTGACGCTTTTACGCTCTTTTTTCTTTACAGGCGGCATTTTTAACGTAGGGTTAAATTATTATGTATGTATGTATCTCCAATAAATATTAAAACAAAACTGCCAGCCGACCGAACTAACATTACGGAACAAATGAACACACGAAACGAACGAGGAAATCCCCATAGAACAAAGTCGAAGGACAGGGAATTCCCAATTCTTCAAAGAGAATATTCAGAGAAAGCGGGGATCCCCCCGCGACCATAGAGAAGTTAATGACTACATGAGCGCGAAATTTGAAATTCGCGTTATAGTGAAACCGCGCGTAACGGGGTCGCGCTAAGCGGGGTATTACTGTATATATATGTATATATATGTATATATATGTATATATATATATATATATATATATATATATATATATGTATATATATATATATATATATATATATATATATATATATATATATATATATATATATATATCTAATATATAAAATTCTCGTGTCACAGTGTTTGTAACCAAACTCCTCCGAAACGGCTTGACCGATTTTTATGAAATTTTTTGTGTATATTCGGTAGGTCTGAGAATAGGTCGTAAACTATTTTTTATACCCCTAAGTGATAAGGGTGGCCCACCCCAAAAAATTTTTTTTTATTTTGTGGACAAAATTTTTAATTTTTATTTTTTTATGATTTGGCATTAAAAAATACATATAACCCCTAATTTTCACCCTTCTACCACCAACCCCCATTTTTTAATAGCGATATTAGTACTGTAATAATCTTCAACTCTCAGTGGTCGATAACTGATCAATTATCAATCTATCAGTTATCCCCGCCAGGCGTCTACCGGTGTCACTTCTCACCCAGCAAACAGCACGGAGTAGGGATGAGAACGAAGCCGGTCTCCTGTCTTTCTCACACAATAAGCTTTCTCTCACTCCCTACACAGTTTTCGGCCATTATTATTGTTTGTGCATCGATCGTAGCAGTGACGCTTATACTTATCATTTTACTTTCTCAGTGCAACTCTCATGTTAATACCAATGTGAATGCTCCTCCGTCGAATAACAACGATGAAATAACGCTCTACCAAATTGGCCGGTACATCAGCTCCAATGAAGCTGTCTGGCGTATCTTTGGTTTCCCAATTCATGAACGGGATCCAGCTGTTATCCATTTAGCCGTCCATCTTGAAAACGGCCAGCGCGTATTTTTCACGAACGAGACAGCGATTGATCGTGCTATAAATCCACCAAAAACTACACTCACCGAATTTTTTGAATTGTGTAATCGTGCGGTGCCTTTGCACGAACACTACTCCATTCAAAAGTACCACGCTATTTCACATGGGCTCAAACAAAAAAATGGATGCCCCGCAAGCAAGGCACACCAATTGATGCATGCCCCGGTTTATTCAAATCAAACACCTTGGGGCGAGTATATACAGTCAATCCAGGCAGACTGAGTGCTTTTATTTGCGACTGTTGGTTAATGTCACCGGCCCATCGTCATTTCAAGAAATACGTAAAGTGAATGGACAACCGTATCCAACGTATAAAGATGCATGCCTTGCACTCGGCTTGCTAGAAGACGACAACCAGTGGGACAGTATGCTTGCTGAAGCAGCATTGAACTGTACAGCAACACTTATTCGTCTACTATTCGCTATAGTGTTGACTACATGTTTCCCGGCTCGAGCAGAGACGTTATGGGATAATCACAAAGATTCAATGACTGATGATATATTGTATCGACATCGTACACGGTGCAACGATCTAACGATAACATTCAGCGACGCTATGTACAATGAAGCATTGATTGCTATAGAAGATCTTTGTATTGTCATTGCCAATTTACCAATCAGTCATTTCGGTATGCGTTCACCAAATCGAAGTGCATCTGATTTAATGAACACTGAAATGAATCGTGAACTGCAGTACAATACTGTAGAAATGGCAGCGATTGTTACTCGCAATGTCCCACTACTGACTAATGAACAAAGAACCATTTACCACCGCATTATGCTGGCAGTTTCGGCAGGACAAGGTGGATTCTTTTTTTTGGATGCACCAGGTGGAACTGGCAAAACATTTCTCATTTCGCTAATTCTCGCCGAAATACGATCAAATAATGGCATCGCATTGCCCGTTGCATCATCTGGCATTGCAGCAACTTTATTGGATGGAGGCAGAACAGTTCATTCAGCATTTAAACTGCCACTGAATATTCAAAATAACCCAGACGCAGTGTGCAACATAAAAAAACAATCGTCCATGGCCACAGTGCTGAAACAGTGTAAAGTTATCATCTGAGATGAATGCACTATGGCACACAAACATTCGCTTGAGGCGTTGAACAGGACATTGAAAGACATAAAAAACAACGACAAACTATTTGGCGGCACTCTGTTTACTCACTCCTTTCAGGTGATTTCAGACAAACACTTCCCGTCATTCCACGTTCAACGTACGCTGATGAGATCAACGCTTGCTTAAAATCATCGCCACTGTGGCGTAATGTTGAAAAAGTACAACTGAAAGTAAACATGCGCGTTCAAATGCTTCAAGATCCATCCGCTGAAACATTCTCAAAACAACTTTTAGATATCGGCGATGGAAAAGTTGCTGTACATGAAAATACTGGATGCATAAAATTGCCGACTGATTTCTGCACCATCATTAATTCGCAAAATGCTCTCATTGACCACATATTTCCCGATGTACACACACAATACATGAATCATGAGTGGCTGGTAGAAAGAGCAATTTTGGCAGCAAAAAATGTGGACGTCAACGATTTAAATTTCAAAATACAACAGTTGTTGTCAGGGGACTTGGTGTCATACAAATCTATCGATACAGTTTGCGATGCCAACGAAGCTGTAAATTATCCAACAGAGTTTTTGAACTCATTGGATTTGCCAGGCATGCCACCGCACCATTTACGACTGAAGGTTGGATCTCCGGTTATTTTGCTTCGTAATTTGAACCCACCACGGCTGTGCAATGGCACGCGATTAGTCATTAAAAAATTAATGAAAAACATTGTCGAAGCCAGCATTTTGAATGGCAAGTTCCGAGGCGAAAATGTATTGTTACCACGAATCCCTATGATTCCTACAGATGTGCCAATTGAATTCAAACGTGTTCAATTTCCAATTAGATTGGCATTCGCAATGACAATCAATAAGTCGCAAGGCCAAACGATGTCTGTTTGTGGCTTAGATTTGGGCACACCGTGTTTTTCACACGGACAATTATACGTGGCATGTTCTCGCGTGGGTAAACCATCCAGTTTGTTTGTGTTGGCTAAAGACGGACTAACCAAAAATATCGTACACTCCACTGTACTTAGAGATTGATATTGTTTTTTTTTTAATTGTCATAATTAGTGATAGCAAATATGGATAACATTTTTTAATGTATATATAACTTT
>CM032455.1:101014630-101037130 GCA_019049505.1 Pachyrhynchus sulphureomaculatus | reverse complement strand
TTTTAAGTTATTGAATCACAAAGGATATACCACTATTTAATGATTAAAAAGTTTAATCGTTATGCTGCCTACAATTGTTGCTGCCCATCCAAGACTTCGTCATCTGGAGATTTCCGCATCTTGGTTCTCTGTTCTGGATCTTGTGTCCTAAATATATGTACGAAGGTGCGATTTCAAGCAATTGGTTGGTATTCGTTCGTATACTTTCAAGAAGCGATTCCCCCTTCTATCTTTAACATGTCATTGCTGATCCGATCTTCGTCCGGGCATCTACCCTTTCTCATTTATTGCACCGCAACTTTCAGTTCTTCTAGGCTTATTTCAAGTATTTCTTCTGATCCTGTGTTTCGAATTGGTCTTTTAAGGTACTGATCTATGTTGGATCCAGAACTGTACAGTGTTTTATAGAACTCCTGCACGGTCGCAATGACTGAATCGCGGCTTTTGATTGTGATAGCCTGTCATTCTTTATTTTGGTAATTTTTGTTCTACCTTCCTTCCTTATGAGTTTTGTGTCAAATTCTCGTACATATTTTCGGATATTTCTATTAATTTCTTTATTTATTTCTCTGTATGCTTCAGTGTTTCAATCCATTTGTTTTCTTTCCTCAATTAGTTTTCCTGTTCTTAAGCTGACTTTTTCCAAGGTTCTCTTTTTCTTTGGACAAATATTCCTTGTAGCCACTTGTACACTCATAGTTATTTTTTTCCGCAATTTCATTTATTTTCCAAAGGCATAAGATGTTTAGGAATGCCTAGTTTGAAATTCAGAATTTCTTGGAATTTGTCTTTATTTTCGATTAGATTGTTGGAAATCGCCGTTTTGTACTAACCTTGTTCTTTCGAACTTGGTGTTAATTTTTATAGTTACCCTAACAATTCGATGATTGCTGTTCGTGTTGAATTTGTTTGAGGTGTTTTTTTACGTCTTGGCACCTATCTTTTCGATGCGTGATGATGTAATCTATCTCATTTTTTACGGTGCCGTTGGGGCTTTTCCAAGTCCAACGTCTTTGCTTTTGGCTTTCATCAGTTACAATTAGATAATTTACGAAAAAAAACACCTTTTGCCAGAACGAGCAACTAGCCATCATAAGATATTATAAACACAAATATTTCAAAATCGGAAATTGTGTAATTACGTTTTTATGGCATTAAAACCTTCAAAAGGAGGAATTTAGTTATATTTCACAAACATGTTTAGATTAATAAATCCAGTATCCTGGAATGTTTTTTTAAAAATGTTATTTTTTCTACAAGTTTATATTATATAGTAATTGAGTAGAGCCCTGGGAAAGATTTTCTTATAAATCGAAACGTTGACGATAAAAACATAAAGTTTTTCCTCACTAGCCAAACCTTCCAAATTAACCAACCATATACCAGGTGTACAAGTATGAAATGCGGATTTTTTTTCTAAAAAAACATGTTAAATTCGAAAGAATGATAAAAAGTGCTTTATTCAAAGTATGCTCCATCGCTTCTTATACATTTTTCCCATCTTTCAGGCAATTTGTGAATACCACGCCAGTAAAAATCTTCCCCTTTTGCTGCGAACCATTCATCGAGCCATTTTTTCACATCTTCGTACGAACCAATACGCTACTCAGCAAGTGCGTGACCCATCGATGCAAATAAGAGGTAATCGGAAGGAGCCAAGTCTGGTGAGTAAGCCGCATGGGGTAGAACCTCCCAGCTGAGTGCTGCGAACTGGTTTTGCCGTATGTGATGGAGCACTGTCATGAAGAAAAATGACTTTGTGTTGCCTCTTTCGGTATTCTGGTCTTTTTTCAAGCAGCGAACGGTTCAAATCGGTCAATTGTTGGTAACGTTTAGTATTAACCGTTTCCCCAAGTTTTAACAGCTCATAATAGACCACGCCCCTCTGGTGCCCCCAAACACAGAGCATCGTTTTTCTGTCAAAGCGATTCGGTCTTGCCGTCGATGTGGATGGTGCGCCTGGGTCTACCCATGATTTTTTGCGCTTGGGATTCTCAAAATAAATCCACTTTTCATCCCCTGTAACTATACGATGCAAAAACGACTTCCTTTTGTATCGAGCGAGCAAAATGTCACACGTGTTTTTGCGCTTTTCCATTTGCCTGTCGTTTAACTAATGTGGTACCCATCTAAAGGCTTCTGAATCTTTCCCATCTCTTGTAGCCGATTAGAAATAGCTTATTGACTAACACCCAATTGCTCGGCGGGTTGTTTTTGTGTTTGCGAATCATCTTCGTCCAACAATGCTTGCAATTCCACATCTTTGTATTTTTTTGGCGGTTTTCCACGTTCCTTGTCTGCAACATCGAAGTCGCCACTTTTGAAACGCCGAAACCATCGTTCACACGTATCTTGCGATGGAGCATGTTCACCATAAGCTTCTCGAAGTAATCGGTATGATACAACAGCAGTTTTCTTCAAATGAAAACAAAAAATTAATGCTGTCCGCGAATACTCTTTGTTCGGTACAAATTTCGACATATTGAACACAACACAACACTATGCACACACTTTTCCAATTTATCACTCGTGCGCGTTTGCTACTTGTTAATGACACAACAAAATGTCGCAGTGTCAAGTCTTTATAGCACAAAATGCATTGGTGCACCATCTGTTGTCTGAAATCCGCATTTCATACTTGTAGATTATTGTGTAAGTATACTTAACATATAACAATAGATATTACATAAAAGGGGCTGTATAGAAAACCAATGTCTGATGTCTTAATTTTCTTGTGCCAATTTTAATGTTAAGGTAGTTCACTCGTGGCAATCGAAGCCAAAAGTATAGTAAATACAAAAAGTTTAAAATATTTAATGGCAGAGTATTTTATTTTTGTCGGAGACTGTATTCGATACGTGGAAACTTTCATATGTAAACACATACACTTTTAATGAAAATAAATGTGGCAACGCTGCTAATGCGTATATAAAATGCTCTATAGAAGTGACGTTCACATAGGTGATTTAGGTTACTTATTATACTTTGTGTATATTTAAAATAAAAAAATAAAATTAAATAAAAAATGCCTTTTGATTACAATCAGTTGCAACATAAAGGCAAATTTGCAAAGGAAAAGCTCATCAATAAACGCAAAAAAAAAAGTATTTCGGTAATGAATGACGCGAAAACAATAAAAACTGAAGAGCCTAACCTATGTAGTGGTCGACGAATTGTTGAGTTACATGAGCTAGGAAAAAATTTAAAGTGTTGTCTGTGTAAAAAAAGTCCTTTCACTAGAAAATATAATTCATGAGAAACGTTTAGGTCTTAATTCAATATTTCTTGTAATGCATATTGTGTTATAACGAGAGTACCGACGGGTAAAATGCATATTGCAAATAATAAGGTTAAACCAGGGGTGCTCAAACTTGAACTGCTGGCGATCTACCTCAATATTGTTAGACTACGATCGATCGACTCTGAGAGGCTGCAAGTAAGTGTGATGCAGGATTGTCGTCTAGGTAGGGTGTATCGTGGCATAGATATTAGTTTTCCGCACAATATGCATTTTTTTAGTCAAGGTAAGTGTAGGTCTGCTCTAAAATGTCAATGAAAAAACTCATAATTATTCAAAATAGCGAGTTTATTGGTTCTTACAAAACAAACGAGTTCTAGTGTCTAAACTTAACTAAAGAGTGACTTTGGATATTGAAGCGTGGCACTGCATGTCCTCAGCATACTTTTCATAAGATGGTACGTAATTACCGAGTGCTAATCGCAAGCATGATGACATATGTTCGTCAGTTAGTCGATTGCGATATTTTGACTTAATTATCTTCATTTCAGAACATGCAGACTCGCACAAGTAAGTTGACTCAAACATTGCCGTCAGTCGAAGGGCGATTTGCCTTAGATTCGGATATTTATCTTCAGATATAAAACATCAGAATTTTGTATCAGATGCTGTGGTTTTGAGATGTATATCTGATATAATCTGCACTAACACTGACTTGCTATTTCAGTAGCTAATTCCTCAATGTTTTTACACGAAAAAGGATAACTCATAAATGATGCGATATTTGCCAATTTACTGAAATCATAAAAACGTATTTCGAATTGGCGCAAAATATTTGATAATTCTGCCTCATAAATATCATAATTCAACTGAGGAATCCTTGCTTTCACACGTCAGTGTGTTCAGCTGACTCACTATCTTCCAACTGCAATTTAAAGAGCCGTCGTTGCAAGCTACGTGCACGGATAGAATTCACAATTTTTATTGCAATGCCCATAATCTCCTCCATGTTTAGAACTTTTGAACACAAAACTTGTTGATGTATAATGCAATGGAAGGAGAAAAATGAAGGGAAATCATCATTAGCTCGACACAATGCCACAAAACCGTTTTCGTTTCCAGTCATTGCTGGTGCTCCATCGGTTGTAATGCACACTAGTTTATATATTGGTAGCTTGTAGTTTGTTACAAAATTGAAGAAAACGCCATATATATCTTCGCCACGGGTCTTTCCTTTCAGAGGAATCATTATGAAAAACTCTTCCTTAGCCGACATGTCATTAAATACCATTAGAAAAAAAATACACAGCTGGGCAGTGTCTGTCATATCGGTGGATTCGTCGAACTGTAAAGAAAAGTATGTACATTCCATGATATCATGTTTTAGTTTATCTGTCATGTCCTGACTCATGACTTCAACACGCCTTGTGACAGTCGGACGAGAAGTTCTCTAATAGCAGACATAATCTCTGTTTTATTTTTAAAATCTCCAAATAAAGTCTCACCCTCTTCAATAAATGCTTCCTTCACAACCAATCCATCATCAAATGGTTTCTTGTTTTTCGCCAATATATGAGATATTTTGAGTTTGTTCTTTTTTCAAACAAGTTATCAAATCACGTACTTTTTGTTTCCTTAATTCACTTTTGCCGCTAGCAGGGGGTTATTACGATAAAAGAAAGTGATGAGGGGGTTATTCTGGCCTAATTGTGGATCGAATAAATTTTAGTAGTTTATTCATTACATTTTGTTTTAGTTATCTAAAACAAAATCTGTGAATAGTTCTATATCGGAATTTTTTTCTCGAGATCGACTCGAAAAGCACTCGCGATCGACCGTTTGAGCATCCCTGGGTTAAACATTTGGATGTCTACACCAAAGCTGTTTTAGGTAAATATTTATTTATTTTTATATAAAATATTTAGTGAATTATTGAATTTTTTTTTAGAAGAACTATTATTTGTTACTTTTGAAGGTGCTGTTCATTTAGGTTTCGGGTGCACTGCATGGAACAAACTACTGGCTTCAATGAATATACCTCCAATATCATGGAATTTATATAAAAGGTATGAACGTGAAATTGGTCCAGCCAAAGACAGTTGTAGGCGTAGTGAACAAGAAGAGCGTCAATTAATTATTAATAAAAATTGATGAATTGAAGGAAAAATTGTAGGAGAGAAATAAATGACGATTAAATTAAATACTCCTAAAAAATTACAGAATGTTTGTAAAATATATTGTAATTTTTTTTTATATTTCCACAATTAATTGACTAAGGCTTCGCAAAAGTTGATAAATCTATTTTCTAATCAATTGTAAATATTTTATACTTAATTAAAATAATTAATTGTATATCCAATGTAATTAAAGATATTAATTAAATAATTAATCTCTATGGAATTGTACAAAAATTAAGTTTACAAATGTTTTTATTTTTTTTCTCTCTGTGATCTGTTTTTGATTTGACTTTTATATGTAATAACGATTGTAGAAAATTTGTAAACAATAAAAATCCATTAATGAAGTATTATACGAAAATAAAACGGATTTTTAATATCGTTATATTGTCAAATCCTAAAATTTCCTATTCATTTAGTTTTTTTTTTTCTTTACTTCTCATTTAGGCCACAAGATTTATTTGAAGGTCTTTATCCTCATTACACTCTAAAGACGTCCATTAATTCTAAGAACCCAGATGATGGTGATGAAGAATGGTACCTCCTCT
The DNA here is from genome assembly GCA_019049505.1 of Pachyrhynchus sulphureomaculatus. Taxonomy (NCBI): domain Eukaryota; kingdom Metazoa; phylum Arthropoda; class Insecta; order Coleoptera; family Curculionidae; genus Pachyrhynchus; species Pachyrhynchus sulphureomaculatus. Next base: position 101,031,167 of record CM032455.1, on the reverse strand, counting down.
GAAGTTAATGAAGAGTTTGATTTAGCAATATGAGAAATTTTCGATATTATAGTTTCTTATGATATGGGTTGGAGTAAACGGGGCAATGATAAAAGCTATAATGGTTATGGATCTATTATTGGATTTATAAGTGAGAAAATTTTAGATTATGGTGTTCGTAATCATAAATGTAAGCTCTGCAATAAAGGACATTCGCGAGAAGATCATGACTGCCGAAAAAATCACAATAGCAGCGCAAAAGCCATGGAACCAAGCGTTGGTGTAGAATTGATAAACCGTAGTGAGATTATGAAAGAAACAGGGCTCAGAGTACGAGTTTTAGTGAGTGATGAATATAGCCCTACAATAGCAGCAGTTCGTCATGGATCCGAAGATTATATTTAGAAGTTGGCAGACACTAATCATTTATACAAACATTTTAATGAGTCTTTAATTATTATGAAAAGTAAATTCAAAGAGTTGAGAGCAGCCGAAACTATCCCTCATATCAAACGGTGTTTCGGGCATGCTGTGAAAAAATTTAATGGAAATGCAACTGTACTAGCAAATACTCTTCGATATCTTCCAGATCATTTCTTTGACCAACACGAAAATTGTGGTGTTTGGTGTTAAATGGTTCAAAGCCTCATACATTAAAACTATATGATAATGAACTATATAATCAAATGAAATACCGTTTTGAAAAGTTTGCTAAAAAATGCTGCTAAATTTGCTGTTGCAGTTTCAAGTCAGGCTAAAGAGAGCTTTAGTAACATTGTTGCTCATAAAGCTCCCAAAAATAATTGTTATAGCCTAAGCGAATCGTGTAGTTACAGAGTAGCAAGTGCTGTTGCAACAAAAAATGAAGAGGACAGTCATTTATTAAATGTAAATGAGATTTTGTCAGTGTCTCCTGGGAAACATACAAATGGGAAGAAAAGATGAATTAAGAAAACAAAGAGCATCAAGAGCTAAATTGCCTACAACGAAAAAACGTAAAAATTTAATGGTTAGAAAATAAAGAGGCCACGAGAAAAAATAAAGAAAAACATGAAGGGGTACAGTATCAATCAAACTGTGGACTGCAGATGGATGTTTATCATACTGGTGACATTATTAATCTTCAAGCGTTAACTAATATATTAAATAATGTTTCAATTACACCCGAGGGCTGCGGCTTAGTGTATTTCGATTTAGAAACATCTGGATTTTCAAGTCCAGCTGATATTTTGCAATTAGCGGCGAAATATCGGGATAAAACATTCAAGGTTTATATTAGGCCTACGCCACCAATTAATTACCACGCTTTCAAAGTTACGGGCTTAGAAAATATTAATGGCGGATTGTATTTATACGGTAAACCCGTCAAAACAGTCACTCTGAAAGACGCATTAATTTCATTCTAACAGTTTTTGAATTTTTTTCCAAAACTTTGCATACTTGTTGCCCATAGTGCAGTCTTATTTAATTAATTTTGCAATGATCCAGAATTTTAAAAATATTGTTGGTTTTTCGGATACATTAAGTCTTTATAAAAAACGCTTTCCCAACCAAAAAAGGCCCAGAAATGTTTAAGCTCGGAAATTTAGCGCATGATTTATTGCAAATAGCACCAAACGAAACATTCCATGAGGCGATATATGACGTTAAAATCCTTGAGAATTTGGTAAATGAGTTTTTGAAGAGAGAAGATTTAATTACATATTACATATCGTATAAAGAGTGCGTCATGAAAAAATTAATACTGTCATCTTTAACGCCTTTAAAAAGTGTTATTTCCAATTAAAAGAATTGCATCTGAATGCATAACTTTGGAAGATCTAAAAAGGTCTTATGATAAATTGAGTTCTATAGGAATAGTGCAATTATTATCTAGTTGAAAAGACAATGGCAAACCACGTGTAACCAAAGATACGCGAGTAGTAAATAAAGTAATTAATTACTTTACGAATGGTTTGTAATACTTTATTTATTTATGATTAGCATTCTTATTTATTTATTATTATTATTTATTATATTATTATTTATTTAAAACCGTTTTTTAATATATATTTAATAATGTTATCAATTGATATATAACAATGTTGATAAATAAACATAATATTAACTCAAAATATTGAAAAATTATTGAACCTACAAACATATTTTTATTAAATATAAATCTTTTAAATAATAAAGAAAAAAATAATAAATATCAAGATACAAATTTTTAATTAATACATTTAATATTTCTATTTATAAATGCTGTTTGAATGTTGGCGCGTAAAATATGACGACATACAGAGTTGCCAAAATGTGATATCTGTCCCTCACTACACGGTTATTCTTTTAAAAAATATCAGTTTTAAATATTTATATCTTTTTAACAAATCGATAAAAAGAAATTATTTTTATTTCAAAATTTTTCTATTTTTTTTTTTTACTAAATATTAGTTTTTTAAAAAAATTCGTAAGAAAAGTTCTTAAGATATAAACGAAACTATGCCATTTTATACACTTCATTGGCCTATTGCATGTTAATTGTGTGCATTTTAATTATGAATATCTCGCTTCACAATCGGTCAAAATTTCTTTTTAAATCAAATGAAAAACATTTAGATTAACATTCTTCTTAAGAAAAGTGAATTTACGAGTGAACTACCTTAAAATTATCTCAAGGTACTATAAATACATACATAAGCATGTACAGGGTGGTCCAAATTGGACACTATTGTAGGTAAACCCCTTTATCTGAAGGAGATAGACGAAAACTGATGTTGGTGTCTGAGGCTTAATTTTTATGATAAACTCAATGGTGAAAACCGCATATCGATATCTAGTACCGTTTCAGATATACAGGGTGTTTTTCAAAAATCTGCATTTTGGAAAAATGTTTGTAATTCTTTTCCTATTGAAAATTTTTGATTTCTGTAAAAACATTCTCAAAGCACTTTTTCACGTGGATTTCAACAGTGTAAGTTACATTGTTTACAACTAATATTTTAATAGTAATTAACGCAAAAATATATTTTTTAAATGGAATACCCTGTATATTTTTCCTTCCGAATTTCCACTTTATATTTTGCTTAAATCTACTTCAAAATCTAAAGGTTTTCAGTTTTTATGCGAGTTTTAAAGGCACATTTTGTGAAGTAGGCTTTGGACGGAGCGGCAATATCAATTGTGTACCGATAGCAGTCAAATCGTAAAATAAAGTTCCCAGAAGTAAATCTAAGAGTCATAACTACAATGAAATTTACTAAATGCTATAGTACTTTAAACTATGTAGAAAATAAAACAAAACAATAAAACAATTTATTCCGAGTAAAGCAAACTGAAACAAAACAATTTTCTATAAGATATGTTTGAAATGTCGACCAGTTTCATTTACACATAGGCGGCACCTTTTCTGGACACTTCTTACCGAGTTGATTAGTTCAAGAGGAGTGAGAGCTGCAAAACTTTGTATCACTTCGACTTCTAACTCTTGCCTGGTGTTTGTCGGCAATTTAAAAATTAGGTTTTTCAATCTTCCCCAGAAATAGAAGTCCATGGGTGTTAAAATCCGGTGACCTTGCCGGCCAACGGTTCGGACCTTGGTTGACTATCCAATTATTGTCGAAATTGGCCGATAAAAAATTACTGATAACTGCAGCGTTATCAGGGGGTGCCCCGTCGTGTTGAAAAAATATATTTTTAAGGTCCATTAACGGTTCATCAACAAGAGGTTCTATTTGCTGCTTTAAAATTTCTAAATATCTCTGAGAGGTGAGTGTTTCTTCGTAAATAAATGGACCTATAACCCTGCCTCTTAAAATTGCTGCCCACACATTAAATCCAAATCTGCCTCGATTTCTTTGCTCCACAACTAAATGAGGATTTTCTTGTGCCCACGTATAAGAATTGTAACGGTTAACAATATCTACATTGCTTACATAAGCTTCGTCTGTCCAAATGCAGTTTAATGAAAAATTCGGAACATGGTTACAATTTTCCAGAATCCATTGGCAAAAATCCATATGACGTTGAAAATCTCCGTCTCTAAGGTCATGAACTTTTCTGGTCCTATATGGCCTGAATTTGTGCTTCTTCAAAGTATGACTTACGTTAGTTCTTGGTAGTCCAGTGGATTCTTTTAACTGTCGGGTTGAGGTGTTGGGATTATTTCCGATAGTTTCTAAAACTACTATTTCTTCTAACTCCTTATCCCAGTTTGATATATAATTTTTGCGTCGTTTCTTTTCAAACTGGCCACTATTAACTAGGTTATGTCGCAATCGAGCAAATATATCCTTGAAGGGTTGACGCCTCTCTGGATACCGTTCGTGGTACAAATTATTTGCCGCTTCCGAATTTTTCTCCGGTTTGTATGAAACACACTATCATATCTCATTTTCGTAATTTTCAAACTTCATTGCGATTTATTTTTCAATTCAATAACTGATCCTGAAGTAAAATTTGAGAACTACGAGTAAACAATTGAATTAAACCATATGGCCGCTCCGTTCAAAGCTTATATTATCCCTTTTTTCAAAATGCAGATTTTTGAAAAACACCCTGTATATCTGAAACGGCACTAGATATCGATATGTGGTTTTCACCATTGAGTTTATCATAAAAATTGAGCCTCAGACACCGACATCAGTTTTCGTCTATCTCTTTTAGATAAAGGGGTTTACCTTTAAAAGTGTCCAATTTGGACCACCTTGTAATTTAAACGCAAGAATAATTAATTTTTAGTAGTAAACAAATAAAATAAGTGTAATGCCTATAGTTTGTGCAGGTCGCCGAAATAAACATCAGGGCTGCCGGAGGCTTCTTTCAACAATAAAATAAATATTCTCATTCCTTACCTTACAAAACCAGTGTTCGGAGCCATTAACGTAACTAAGTTCAAAAACGTTTTCAAACTGCCCATTTTTTAGTATGGCCTTTTGTTTCAGTAAGCGTTCTTGCTCAGTCTCCTAGAAAAAAATTAATTTTAGTTTATGAAAAGACATTTTTTTTCATTAAATATTATTAAATGACAAAATTAATAACACATCAAATTGGTAATAAAATTTAAATTCAACAATACCTAATGTAATGTTATTACAGAACCACATAAATATAACTGCGAAATTACGAGATCTTTTTGTCAATAGCTTAAAAACCTGTGAACGTTATTTTAAAAACATATTAAGTCATGCACTTTTTGTATCCAAAAGTAGTTTCAACAAACTACCAGGAAAACTTAAGTCCAACCACACCAGATCACCACAACCAGAAAATAGAGTTTATAATTTTTATTGCTTGACCGCCACTGGTAAACTTACTCAGTTTGAAGCAATGGTGTCATAGTTAAACTATCAAGTTCCATAAAAGAATAAAGATTTTTCTATATAAACATCTGTCTGTGTTATTTTGTTTTAAGTGTTGTAAAATAGTCTCCACCGTAATTACAAACGGGAATATATAATTCAATTTGATGATATTTGGTTACTCTTATTTTGACATATTTATTGAGAAAAAAATGAATTTGAAATTGTTTAATATATAGGATTTTTGATCGAAAATACCATATATTAAACTCTGAAGGAAATCCAATAGGGTCCAAATTTAATAAGAGCTACGCCTTATCATGAATAAAAAATATCAATAAGTGATCTTTGGAGTGGAGTTGTCGAAACTACTTTTGGTCATAAAAAGGTACCTTCTTATAAAATTTCAACAAGAATAAAAGGTTTTGAGTAAAAGAACAGTACTGTCATTTGGGCAACGATTTTAAACAAAATAAATTACTTACTTTTATAAGGTATATATAATATTCCGACTGATGTTTTTATCACACATCACCCAATTATAAATCTAATCAAAGCCTATACAAGTTTTTAAATTATAAACGTGATTTACAATAAATTGTAATTATGGAGGGCTGTAATTGAAGGAGAACAATCGGTCACATTTTAAAATTTCTGTCTCAAATTTTTAAGGAGGTTGAGGCGTTAAACGTAAAATATGAAAACTATTTTGTATAGATTTATTTCGATGGATTAATTAGTTTAGAAATTTATATCGTACAAGTAAATAATATTAAGTTTAACTAATAATAAATTTGCAATGGATATTAATTTTTTATTAAATAAAATAAAAATTAAATAATATAAAGCATTTGTTTTAATTATTTAATTAATTTACTTGTTTTAACTTCTAATTCTTCAGTGTTAACATTATAATGTTCCTTATTGCCCTTCGATATATGTGTGCTGTCTGTTGATACTGTGTTGTACGTTAGACATTTATCATCACACTTTATGGTTAGTCGTGATGCTAGATCACAACGTTTTCATTAGTAATATAATGAAAGTGTTTCATTACATGAAGAACCTTTTAAGTTTTTCCAAGTGATCGCATATCAACAATTCGACGACCATCGTCACAGAGGTTACGAGACTTGATTTTCTGTTCCGTTTACCAAGAGTTTGTTGGCTTAATCTTTGTATACAGCGTCAGTAACGCGTTTTCACTTCCACATAAATTTTTTTTACCATTTTTGTCAATATTTGTTTATTTTTTATTATTATCCATTTTTTTACTTGTTTACAACAGCTGATCACAATAAACACAAAATTCAATATATCTATATACAAGCATATCAGTTGAGCCAACAGTAAATTACTTTACAGCGTTGGCGCTTCGAGACACCGGAATTTTAAGATTTTTAATTATCATTTTTTATTAATTACTCACTTTTTACACTATTAAAATATTTTTTTTATTCTTTTATTTTTTTCATATTATTTGCTTTGATAATTTTTTAAAAATTATAAAATATAATTAATTTTTATTTTCCATATTTTTTTTTCTATAAGTTTGTACATAACATCTAAAAGTTAATCCATTCGTGTTAAATTATTTAATAAAGTTAAGTAAACAATATATAAGACTTAAAATCTTTCGATGATAAATTTATTATCATAATAATAACCATCGTTAGTCTTATAAAAATTTTTAATTTCTAATGACAACAATCAAAACTTTTCGATGGGACTATCCCACCTTAACCTCCTTAATTGGTTTATTGTTTGACAGGTGGTGACGCAACATTCGTAGTAATTCTAAACTGTATTAAACTAAAGAGAAGTACTGCATTTTTTCTCAAAAACGAGATTATTTGATAAAAATAAGTTTTGTTTTCATTAATACTATTAGCAACGAGTAGCCGACAACCATATTAAGCCTCTTGAAATCTCGACTTTTTATTACCTATAACTAACGGTTTAACAAACTTTTGGAAAGGAGGTCCTGTTGATTTTGTATATAATTATACGAGGGTAAATTGAAAAGCCTCGTAAAAAACAAGTAAATAACATTTTTTTTTTCAAAAACAAAAATTTATTTCTCAACATAATCTCCATTCAGCTGAATAGATTTGGGCCAGCGAGATTCCCCAGAAAAAAATATTTTCTCTATCCATACTGCTTGTCTTTGAACAAAGCAATTTTGATTTTATCAGGAACTATTAGCAAAAATGTAAGATTTTTTCGCTTTTTTGTTTAAACCATGTTAATGCCACTTGATGAAAAATTAAATCTTTCGTTCAATGACCACTATCGTCCTCTAGTAAAACTAATGTCTTTGGAAATTTTGATTTCAGATGATCCAGCCAGTACCCTTTTAAAAAAGGGGTCGCGGGGGAACGGGTGTAACGACGGCATTTTTTTTAAATTAAAATTTCACAAATTATATTTTAAGCTATGTGTTATATAAAATCAAAACTTGATTTACATAATGAATAGTTTTGCTAAAAGAATTCCTAAAAAAAAATCCGCTTTTTTTTTTTCGGCTCCATTACTAGGTTCATCCCTGTAATAGTGGTTTGCTACTTGCAACATAAATCTTTCCTAAATTTAGGAATTGGTTTTTGGACAAAATTTAACCTTGGCATAATGTAATATCGGTGGTTTAGAGGGGCATATCACAAAACATAATCTGTAAAGTTATCAAAAGCAACTTTATATATTTTACAAAAGTTGTAATATGTGAGCAACCTATAAGACATTATGTACACAATTGGGTTTTTGAATAAAAAATAATTATCGATTTTTTTACTTTATTTTAAAATTTTGTGATAAATAATATTGATAATCGATGCGAAAAACTTTTTACAATTGATTATAAACAAATAAAAATTTACAAAATTTAAAAAAAATCACGTGACTACGAAAGTGCCACAATTGGCTGCCATGTTTGTGACGTCAATATGATAAAGTGTTTTCACGTAAGTACTGTCAACAGCTTCTACCTGTGTATATACTGTCAAAATTATTGAATATACTACTGTGATAAAAAAATAGTAAGACTTTTGAAATAAAACGCAAACGGGTTATTTATTTTTCCAAATTTATTTCGTCCCCTTCAAAGTAATCCTCCTTGAATGCAATTGCATTTATGCCAACGTTTTTTCCAGTCTTCGAAACAGTTGTTGAATTCGATTTCTGGAATGGCCTTTAAAGCCTTCTTCAATTCGGTTTAAATCTCCTTAAAACGATGTCCTCGAAGCGGTTTTTTTTGAGTTTAGGGTATAGCCAGAAGTCCGACGGAGATAAATCAGGCGAATAGGGCGATTGCGGAATGATAGGAGTTGAATTTTTGATGAAAAAGTCGTGAAGAACCAATGCTGTGTGAGAAGCCGCATTATCGTGATGAAAAAACCAAGAGTTATCGGCCCATAATTCCGGCCTCTTGAGACAAATTCGAACGTTTGGGAAGCCGAAAAAAAAACCATTTTTAAAACAAAATTTAATGCAACTTCTTTGCTGAATTTTTTTACTCATGTTAAAAATCGAAAAAACGCACTTTTGTCGTTGAACGAATGCAAGCGAATCTTATTAACTACTGACGCTATGGTTTTAAAATTTGACACAGATGGCAGTTAAGGTCCTACCAACCTAACGAGAAAAAATTAAAAACCGATTTGGAAATGCCCGGGCGATTTAAACTTAAAAGTCTTACTATTTTTTGATCACAGTAGTATATAACAATACTTTGTTATTTTTGTTAAAAATGCAAATGTAAATAAGAAACAAAATATTTTTATTAAATATAATTAAATTATTTGTAGGCTGTCACGCGAAAGTTACGGTGACGAGGCTATAGATTATGTTCAACTTAAACGCAAAAATGGTTATTAATATATTAAAATACTTACATCGAAGTGATATTCACAACAGAAAAAATTTGATGTTTTAGAATTAATACGTCGTGCTGCTTGGAATCACTGATTTCGACGTTTAACATCTTGTGGTACATTTAAAAAAAACATTTTTTCGGGAGTTGTTTTTGTAGTATTCGTACGAAATGGTACGAAACAGACACGATAACATTTTAGATTCGACATTTTCAATAAATTTATCAATACACTGATGATAATAACAAGAATAAATTGACTGAAAACTAAAATACTTGTATCAGCTGTGTGTGATGTCGAGGAAGAATAAACATTTTCACATGCGCTCGGTTTTTTTTTTCGGCGCGTCATCGGTATTAGGTTTAAAAATTTATCTTTAATTTATTTTTTAATTATAACGAAAAAAAATATATAGTTTTGTTGTGAAACTTATGTATGATCTTTCCATTTATGACAATAAAATTTTTTGTTCAAAACCCCAATTATTATTGGAATTAAATAATATAATACTGGTAAATTATTTCTAATTTTCAATACATACTACTACTACTTTACGAAATTTACTCTTATTTTTACATTAATATGTAAATTCGAGGCAGTAACTAATGCATTACGATTTTTCTCTTTATCTCCTTCCTTTACAGACCTCTATAAGATCAGTATAACAAAATTCTAATTAAAAATTAAATGAAAAACTATTAAAATTATTGTATATAACTCCGACAAGCGCTTTAATAGCTGAAAGGATAATGGCATATCCCGCGTGTTCTCTCAATATAATTTTTTGTTATGGTCACACGGTAACTGTCAGAACATCTGCTGCGTTTGAAGCCCTTTAATGGATTCCACACAAAGCAATGTTAACCTTACATATGAAGTTATGATACCATCAATTCGTTTCAACACAAATTTTAGTTCAGATCAATGTCATATACTAATATGAGAAACCAATATTTGAACAGGAGTTAGTGAGCTTATAAATTTATATGTAAAGAGTTTTTAAAATAATTAATTTATGACTTTACGATCTTTATTATTACTTATTATTTTATGTGAAGTTAACAGTCTTATGATTTTTTTGTCCAAGAATGCCTAGCTCGCATGGATTTAGGCAAGCAAAAAAGCAGATAATATTTTTTACTTGGTAAGGCTAGCCTTTTTTATTTTTACCGTTATTGTTATAATCCTGCATTTACGAAGATTTAAACAGAATAAAAACTAGATTTTTTTTTTCAATGCTTTAATAAAAAAAAATATATCGTACATCTCGACAGATGACACGAAAACAAGTTACTGATTAAATTAAACCCCCATTTTCATCCTAGTAATGTGATTTGGTCACCATCTGGTGAGACGGTATAAACGTTTTACTACAGTTAAGAATGGTTATAGGTATTTAACTAGAACAACTCTTGTTAGAAAGTAACCTCAAAAAATGCAACAAAATCGAGATCCTCGCAGTTCGGACACAAATAAAAATAAATCTAGAAAGTATTTGACTCGTTGTACAAAAATATCTTAAACATGGGCTTAATAAATTTCTGAGTTGCTTCAACCTAAAGTTTCTGAACTCGAATACAGTCCCTGGCCAAATTATTAGACGCACTGTATTTTTTTTTAGTAATTTTATGTTTCTTAAGAGTTTTTATGCAATAATGGTATATTTAAACTACAATATTATTGATTTTTATTTAAAAGAATTGTTGTAGACTACATATTTGTATTTATTTTTAACATATGGCAACACTATGTTGACAAAGTGATACATGAACGTAAACAAGTACAAAACTGTATCAGTCGCGATCGGAATCGAGTCAGGTACGGACGTGTTTCTGTGGCTTTATGGACTGTGATTGTTTGTTTAACAGTTTTTATACTACTCAGTTATTAGTTTATTTTGTATGCAGTGTTTTAAAAAAGTAATTGGACTATTTTCATTATGGGTAGAAAAGGCGATCTTTCACCACGTAAAAAAGCTGAAGTGAAGGCCCTTGTGATTGCGAAAACATTTACAAACCGAGAAATATCACGAAGATTGGAGGTTTCTGAAGCTAGTGTACGACGCATAAAAAAGAAAATTGAGTCAGGGAAGGAATTAAGCCCGAAAAGAAAGAAAAGATGCGGAAGAAAAACCAATTTTTCACTCCACGGTCAGAGAGATGTTTGAAGAAAATTTGAGTAGAAAACAGATTTGCTACCACAAAGGTAATAAAATCACAACTCCAGGATGCTAGCGTAAATGCTTCTGAGCGCACTGTTCGAAGAAAATTGAAAGAATTAGATTTTAAGGCCTGTCGCCCCGCCAGGAAACCCAAGTTAACATCTGCAATGAAAGCAAAGCGCCTGAAGTGGGTCAAACAATGGCAAGACAAAGATGTGGACTTCTGGAGATCGGTAAGATACAGCAATTTAATCAATAATTGATACATTATTATCATTTTCAGTTAAATAAAGCAAATAAACATGGAAGTTTATATATTTTTCCTATTTTTGACAGGTCTGCTTCAGTGACGAAAGCACATTCGAAATTTTGCAGAATAAAGCTCAGTATGTGCGTCGTCGTCATGGAGAAAAGTTTCATCCTGATTGTGTCGTCCCGACGGTTAAACATCCCACCAAAGTGATGATTTGGTCAGTCATCAGCGGCAAGGGCACTGGACGTATGTACGTCGTCAAAGGAATAATGAGGCAAGATCAGCACAAAGAAGTATTACAAAATCGGTTGATTCCGCAGCTCAGAGAATGGTTTCCAAGTGGGGAACCATTCACTTTCATGCAAGATGGAGCTCCCTGCCACACTGCTCTGTCTGTTAAAGCTTTTTTGGCAGAAAAAAATATCCCTCTGTTGGATTGGCCGGGTAATAGCCCCATTGAAAATGTGTGGGAGCTGATGAAAAGAGAAGTGGCTAAAGATGTGATTACCAACAAAACCCAGCTCCCAGAAAAGATTATTCATGTGTGGAATCATCATCCTCAAATGCAGGAGACAGTACAATCTTGTATTCATAGCATGCCGCGCAGAATTAAAGCTTTGATAGCGGCTAAAGGTGGCTCAACTAAATATTGACTTTTACTAACATTAATTTCACTTTTCTTTAAAACTTAATAAACTTATGCTTTTCTAAATTAATGCTGTTTTATTTATGTCAAATAAATAGGTAATTGATTGGATAATATAAAAATAAAAAAACAAATCAATTTAAAATAATAAAACGGTACGATATCACTCGGTAATTAATATTTTACATGAAATCTTGCAGTGCGTCTAATAATTTGGCCAGGGACTGTAGGTTGTCTCATGTGATTCTAACCTACCACAATGCAGGGTAGATAGTGACAATATAATATGGTCAATCCCTCCTCTCAAATGTAAACCTACAAGGCGGGTCTTTTTTTTTCTTTAAAGCTATGTATTTTACATTGCTTTGATAATTTTTTAAATAAAAACGATAACTTAAATATCTAATTTTGATTTACATACTAACTTGCACTATAATCGAAGAGACTCTAATCTGTTTATATATTCTCTAAAATAGACTTAATTTCTTACTAAAGTTTATAGATGTCCGTTAAAATAAGTGGAAAAATCGATCCTAAGCTGCTCAAAGGGGCTGCCCATTCGAGTTAAGAGACCTTGGTTTGACACATCCTATATTGAATTTGATACACCGAAAGTTCATAGAGAAATTGAGCTGGTCCTTATTTCCAGTTCTAGTATTTTACAGAGCTACTGCTAACGGAACATAAGTCACAATCAAATAAATAACCGCTCAAATGCAAGTCGGACTTGAGCAATTAGTGTTCCGTACGTTGATTGCTTTTAAAATAAAGCTTTTGTTACGGAGGTATAAAATGATCAGTGACTTCACAAAACACACCCCAAATGAGTTTTCAACAAAGTTTGTTTCCAATCACTACTGAAAATTGATGATCTTTAAAATTTTGTTTTTTTTTTTTATATACCAGATAAATTATTAAAGGTAATGCACTCGTGATAATTTTGGTTCAATCTACACCCGGTGAAGAATATTCCAGAATTTTTTCAAAATTTTTTAAACAGTACTTTTCGAGATAAAGGATAGCGCTTGTTCGCGACTTTTAAAAAATAATACAAAGAAAAGTGTGCGCAAGTATTATATTACATATTTTTGAACTCGTGTTTTTTACAAGCTTTCATTTGACACCCCACTCGATGACCTAGTAAAAAATGTTTTTTTCTTACTTCCGATTTCACCCCCCAAAAGTAACCCCTTAAGTCAAAATGTAACTTTCAAAACTACATGGCTCTGATGAGGCCATCAATTCCTATATTAGTACCAAATTTCAACCTTCTACGTCAAATAGTTTTGGAGGAACACTAAAAATGAAACAATAATACTATTGTCAACTTTTTTACAATTGTTGAGAAAATCGATCTTGAAAAATTTTTAATTGTTTTTGTATATAATTTTTATACGAGAGTGAATTGCCTTGTAAAAAACAAGCAAATAACATTTTTTTTCAAAAACAAAATTTTTTTTTCTCAACATAATCTCCATTCAGCTGAATAGATTTGTTCCAGCGAGTTCCAATTTTTTTATTCCCCCAGAAAAAAAAATATTTTCTCTATCCATATTGCTTGTCTTTGAACAAAGGAATTTTGACTTTATCAGGAACTTTACTTTTAATTAGCAAAAATGTAAAACGCGGTAACGTGATTAAACCATGTTAATGCCATTTGAAAAAAAAAAAAATTAATCCTTCGTTCAATGACCAGATTGGTACTCTAGTAAACTAAAGTCTTTGGAAATTTTGATTTCAGATGATCCAGGCAGTACTCTTTTAAAAAAAGGAGTCGCAGGGGAACGGGTGTAACGCCTACATGGCTCTGATGGGGCCATCAGTTCCTATATTAGTATCAAATTTTAACTTTCTACGTCAAATAGTTTTGGAGAAAAATAGGTGTAACAGACGGACAGACACCAAAGTGATCTCTTATAAGTATTTCTTACGGAAGACTAAAAATGAAACAATAATACTATTGTCAACTTTTTTACAATTGTTGAGAAAATCGATCATGAAAAATTTTTATTTTGCTTATATTTTCTGAAATGCAATAAAGTTAACTTATTACTATTTTCATTGTTTCTGTTATAACCATAGACATAGAGGACGGACTGAGCATTAACTTCATAAAATTGACCACTCTCTAGAAAGAGACAAAGCGATTGTGCGGCCAATACCTGTCTCTTTTCTATAGGCCTGTAATAAACAAGGCGCTGTATCTCGAGACGGAATTCAAGGAGAGAAAAGCCCCATACCCAATTTTAGTTCAAACAGAACACTTAGAAATATTATTTTTAAGAGCTCCGTAGCTTAGCGGCATTCTAAAAAGAGACAGCTACTGGCCACTCATTCGCTTTGTCTCTCTGAGAGATTGGATCCATATTTACTTCACAACGGGATACGGAACACTCAGTCCATCCTCTATGTCTACGGTTATAACACAATCATAATCAAAGTCTCGAAGGTGATTACAGATTTTAGAAAAGCCGATAGATACCGCTCGCATCTCAAAATTCTAAATATGAAGGATTTATAATCTAACTTAATCGAACAACAATTTTATTTGAGATGACTACCTACCATTCGCTTAACTGATTTGAGATTTTGCAAAACATATATAAAAGAGCAATAAATTCAAATAACATTCTTCATAAAAGTATTTCTATTTTCATCGTAAAAGGACAAATTAATCCATTTAACAAATTTATTGAAGGTATTTTACATTACTAGGTATATATGTACATATATTTTTAAACGCTGTAAAATAAAATAATTTTTTTATCATCAAAATTGTATAAATATTACCCGACCAATATCTATATTTTCTGTTAATATAACATAATTTTTAACAAAACTGTTAAAAATTAGAGATTTTTTCAATTTCACGAAAATACTACGCACTAACCCCCCTCAAGTTGTACTGAACACAACACAACTTATAATTCAAACAGAACATTCAAAATTGAATGATCTAGATACCCCACATTATAATGCTGTATGTTGCACTACCACTAATCAGTTTAAACCATTTTTTTGCCACATCACTCTGGGCACTCTGGACTCCTATCATCGATTTTAAAAATTTGTCCTCCAAACATCTTATTATTACCCTTACGTCACCATTTACACCTTTGATTATATACATGTATAAGAGATCCAATAAATTGGCAATATACAATGCAAATTATAGATATACACGGTAATATATTGGTAACAATAACACATTTTTTGTGCATTTATTTAGAATATTATCACTATCTTATTTATTTTTTTATCGGAAAAATAGTTTTACCGTACTAGTACAAAAAAAAATCACACGATTAAGAACGTTGGAAAATTCAATCAAAATAACGCGTAAATTAAAAACAGTCATTCCTGCTCAACTTTACCCCGACATACAAGTGTTTTCGACAAATAATTAATTATGTACAGATAATAGTTTTTTCTATTAAGTAACGAGCCGAAAATAACAGGACCAGTAAGATTTTAGGACTCCGCCACCTTCCACACTTGACCTGAGTGCACAAGACAACTTAGAGCGTTACTTTTAAAGACTGAACACTGAACGACCATTAGTGATGGGATTTGTAAGGGTTGGTGGATTAACACAGCTAGTTTTCTGCAAATAACTTGTATATTTGTCTTATTGTGACACCGTGTGATAATCGTTTAGATAATGTCAATCAATCTGGACCTACAGCTTAACGTCGGCTTGAAGCCACGGATATAATCTTTTCTTTTCCCGCCCAAAGAGACATTTACTTGTTCCAATGAACAGATTGGGAATTGATCAGTAATGCGAGAGGATGACTCCTAAAGATAAAGTAAGTTTTTATTGGCTGGGATTCAATTTTACGACCGTTGGAAGACGGTAAGCTTTACCACTACACATTGCATACGCATGTGTTGCAAACCGTAACGTTAAAAGAGACAAATTATGGTCTAGATCGAGCGATGTTAGGTAGAATTGACTTATCTCTTTAGGGTTACTTAGGCAATTATTTTTATTGGATAATTAGTAAATGAAATACGGATTGTAGACTTAAATAATCCTTTAAGACTGATTTTTTTTTATCTTGGCATCATCTATATTATACTGGTAACATAACTAATTTAATCTAATGGACGTGGTTAATGACATAGCGATAAATTGGCCAAACAGATCTAGAATACCAGTTCTTCATAAGAAAAAGATTATGAAAAGAATACTAATGAAGTAAGAATTTAGATGAGAAGTTGTGGTCTTTCAAAAAATTTAAATCTTGTTATATGCCACTCTTGACTGCTGCATCAAATAGTTTAAAAACTGTCATCTTAATATAAAGATGGGTTTGTACTTTACACAAAATTTGATGAACTGTTTAA
>CM032455.1:100989630-101009630 GCA_019049505.1 Pachyrhynchus sulphureomaculatus | reverse complement strand
CTTAACTCTTACTGTACATGAGATACACAATAGTAGTAAAACACTTTGCCAATCGATAACTGCACTATTTTACCTTTTTTTTTTTGTTTGTTATACTAAAGGAGGTTGTTAGACCCATGTTGTGATTATGATATACAAGAATGATGTAGGAATGAATACCTGATTTTGTTTTTTATCTGATGATATATACTTAAATAATTTGTACTATTGTTTAAAACTTATAAGTGAGGATAAATTCAATAAAAAACATGTTTCAATACTTACCTATCAAAAATAACTAAAATACATTATAAAACATTAATACAGAGTAACAAAAATTTACTAGAAAATATGTACCTTTTTAGTCAAGGAATTATAGTCAATTACTTCATCTTCAGTTCCTGGTGCCAAAGGCTCCATTTTCCCATGTAAGTAAAAAACTACCTACAAAGATTTATTTTCTTCCCCTTATTATTTTATTTAACAATTATCTGAAAAAGAAAACTATTTCAAAAATAAGAATAATACGTCCTGATATTCACATAGTTTTTCTTTCCTATAGATAACTTACCGTAGCCGTTGAGCTTTTTTTTTGAATACCTGCCTTTTTAAATCTGCCGCCACAGTCACAGAACACAACATGGCCACCTTATCAAAAAATCAATAAAATTTTTTGGAATATTACGTGAAATCCACTACTAATGCCGAAATTAAAGATTTGAGAATTGACAGCTTATTATAAAAACACATAAATAAGCTTAACAATATGATGATAGTTGATTAAATCTAAAAACTTGTACCATCAAAAGGGACGGGTTTGGCGTCCTGTTCTTAACAATTTCCTCTCCTTTTTTAAACGAAATACACGCTGAATCCGGGGCTGTAAATGAAGTATTTATTAAGTATAGGAGGTTTATTACCTGTCCTCTTTAATTGGAATACACAAAAACTAGTATATTTTCTAAAAATTGTTTAAATTTTCGATCATAAAATCACATTCAGCAACTATCCACAAACGCAGACCACAATAATTAGTGTTGCCAATTTGATATTGACAGTTTGACGGGTGGGTGCCCTGGTAAGAATGAATACCAACCTAGGCGTTTTTCATAATTATCCACGGTCTCTATTAGTGCCAACTGGTGAGGGTCCCAAATATTTATAAATTTACCCCTTAATTTGCGTAAACTAATTAATGTCAAAATGAACACCAGTAAAGCTATAAAATTGTTATCATACGTTACCCTCATCACCTCTATCGATTTAAATAACCCAAAAATATTACGAAAATAATTGTCATGTACTCATTATTTAGCGTAAGTTTAAATGATGCATGTATACAAACTAAATTTCAATCCTAATGGTTTAGAAGCTTTCTTGAAATCATCAATTTTCTGAAGTTTTTGCTTATAATATGAGTTGTGTAAGAGGTAAATATTTAATTAATCACAATAGAAAATCGGAGTGTAAAAAAAATGAATTTTTCAGTTTCCCTACCCCTTTCAAAACTAATTGTTACCAACACTACACTAGCTGATTAAACCGATTATAGAACCGGTACTGCCAAATTGTTATTTTTGAAAAATGCCCAAAGTGGTAGAATTTGAGAGATTAAATTGGAGCATATTCTCGAACACTCCCCTCGCTTTGATGATTTTTGCCTCTTATTGAAGACCTGCTGCATTAAAACTATTTTTAAAAAAATTGAAAAGGAAAGTAATACAAATTCTTTTTTGTTCAAAAAAGTTATATAAATTATTTTAAAATATTACATTTGTCTTGAAACAATCGATAATATATTAATTTATATGTTGTCCTGCCTCTTTGTCAACTATCCAAAGAACTTTTCCATCGATAGGATTTACTTTAGCTGCAGGTAAATCTTCTTTACTGACGTGTATTCTCTTGATCATCTCAGCTTTGTCCTTTCCTGCGACAGCAAATACACATAGCTTAGCATTATTTATAACAGGAAAGGTTAGAGTAATTCGACTTGGGGGTGGTTTTGGAGAATCTATAATCGGAGCCACCCATCTAGATACCTCTTCTAAAAGTTTATGGCCTGGAAATAGAGAGCAAGTATGGCCATCAGGTCCCATACCAAGCAAAAGCATATCAAATTGTGGAATAGGATTTCCTGGTACATATTTCCTAACTTCTTTTTCATATACTTGGGCAGCTTCATCTGGAGACACACCTTGTTTAACAACAACAAACTGATTTTCATTTAATTGAACAGCCTGGGTATCTAACAACTGTTTTTTATAAACACCATAGGTTGAGTCTGGGTCATCAACAGGAACCAGTCTTTCATCACAGAAAAATATTCTCCACTTACTAAAATCGGTTTGGACTTTTGGTAAACCAGTTACAAGAAATGTAACTAAAGATCCTCCTGATACGGCAATATTAAAAATTCCATTTTTATCAATACTCTCTTTAGCGGTTTTTTCAATTAAATCACATAGCGACTTTATCACGTCTTCACGGTTTGACACAACTGATATCACCATTTTCAGTGTTTTTTCTAATAAATATAGGTTCTTAAAATAATATACTAAAGTCTAAAGTTAAAAACTTTAAATACAACTCAGCAAAAATTAAAAAACATAAAAAAACACTTGTTGAATTTAATTTTAACCTCTTGATGATATGCTGATAAAATTTGACCTTGTGGGTCATAAATCCGTCTAGTGGGACTGGTACATAGCAGTTATCCATTTTTTCTTTTTAACACTATGAAATAAAAAAGGATGGCTCCAATCACTGAAATGCGTTCGTTATATAGCTATTCTCGTCCGCTAATTGCAACTATTGTGAGAAACTCATACTTCCTTTGTCATATTCATGTGTTAGAAAAGTAGGTACTATTTTTATTTTAATGTATTACTATTCTTTTATATGGGGATAGCCCTTATATGTCATAACATAGGTTCATTCCAACCTTAAATCAGAAACAGATTTCCAGCAATTTGCAAATCGTGTTAATCGCGCATGTCTGTAAAATATTGACCTCTGATTAATTTTCATATGGATGGTTGGAACAGCTGATAATTTACTTGACATGTGAATAAATATAACCTAACAAACTTAGGCCGGTCGAATCTTTGAATCTTGCTTTGAATAACCATAATTTTTTTTTATTTACAAGGCTAAGCATAAAAGTCAAAATGGATCTAGAAGGTATGTGATAAGGTTAATGTGTAAATATATCCAACATTATATATTAACGGTATAATTACTAAATCACTCCAAATGTTGGAATTTGTGAGATGTTCTCACGACTTTCGTGGTGTCCAAGCAACACAAGCCTTTTTAAAATACTTTTATTCAAAGCTTCCACTTTGTCGGATTATAGGTTATGTTGCAAGGAAAATCAAAATAGTTGCAATACGCATGCGCCAAATTATTGGTTAGAAGATAATCCGCAAACTGTTCTGATAGTTTTCAAACAGGTTTGAATTTTAGTTGGAACATAAAACTAATAGTTTGCTAACCGTTAGTAACTTTGGTTGGAACGCAATTAACTTACCGCGCACAATCCCGACTGTAAGAAACTGTTTCTGATGCGGGTTGGAACGAATCTTATAATAGGAAATACCAAGGGATAACTGAGGTTTATTCATTATTGCGCCGTATGAATTGTACTTACCCTGATAGCCAGTGTTGCACTATAAAAACTGGGTCATCTGTAGTTTGGAGTCAATTTGACGCCAAGTTTACGGTAAGTTTTTGGTGAGCAACATTTGGATACATGTTGATCGAAATCTACGGCCGGTAATTGAATACAAGTTGTAAGCAAACTTGTACTACAATATGTACTTCAACTCTTGTACAAGTTCACTCTAATAACTTGTACAGTTTTTTGTAGTCAAGTTGTACTCAAATTGCGTAGGAATTTACTGCCAACTTCGCCCTCGCCAACTTTTTTCTTCAAATTGACTACGAATTCCGGCCCTAGAGTTTATAAAAGTTGGATTCAGCATGGCTATCAGGGTCTGATCTTTTGCTAAGAGCAGATGGCTAAGATTCTTATCTTATATGGTACTACTTACTATATGTGTTCGTATGGCTCTAGACGTACATTTTAAATTAAGTTACTACCTGAAAATGATACAACTCGAGTAAAAATCAAGATATTAATGCTATCAGTAAATTTTTACCCCGATATTTATTATTAATCCGGGAGGGAAATTAATTAAAAGGAGTAACCTATTAAATTAACCATTTATTATATTTTTCATGGCTTACGGTGCACGTAACGCGTAATCAAAAATAAGATAAGAACCTCAACTGTGTTCCAAGTATATTTGTAGTAGATCAAACGAACACTATTTAAAATTTATTATTCTTGAATTTCTAGTAGCGAAATGATTTATTATTCTTGGATATCCTCCACCAAGGAAAATGAGATAAGTGTTACCATCCTTATAAATCTTTTTACTCAAGGCCATTCGTAAAGATTACAACATTCAAATTATTTTATTGGTATATTAAACATTCCATTCATATAGATTTATTTATTTTTATATATCATTATAAAAAATGCATTTAATATCATTTGTCCGTAAAATTGCATGCGGTACTACAGTTTTCGGTTGTTGAATAGGTCTTAAGTTTTCAACGATAATATTTTCATAGGATAAATCAAATGCTCTTATCTGAGTTGTAGCTTCAGTTTTGTTGTACATGTTTATTTTGCAAGATTTGTTAGCTATAAGAGAAAAAAAAATTAATAACGTTTAGAAAAATAAAAAAATATTTTACCTGGTAGAGAAGCCATTAAAAATAAAAATCTTTCTCGTAAAAATGAAGCACAGGACTTTCCTTCTGTGGATAATTTAGAGGTATCCATTGTATTTTCAGTTATTTGCACTTTAGTAAAAGAAATATACATTAACAGAAACTCGAAAAAAACAAATCTTTATTGAATACGAGGTTATGTTTGGTATGACAGGCTGGCCAAAAGTATAATTTACAAATTATAACATAAATTAAAAAATATTACATCATTATTCTACATCAAGAAAGGACTAATATGTACAAATAAAATCCTGATTAATGGCACTAATTTAGATCTTGAATCCTAGATCTCGCATGCATTTTTTGTGTGCTTCTATTAGGTCTCCACAGTTTTCTTCACCCCTTTCAATTATGCTAAAAATATTTTCAGTTTAGTTATTTCGATAATATCTTTATTACATTGTAATCTGCTTACCACTGGTCTCGTACTTTCTTGGTTTCGGGGCAGGCACAGCAAGGCTTTAACTTTTTTGGAGCTTCCGAAGAAGTCTCTTTTTGTGGTTCCGAAGCAGCTTCTACTTTTTCATTTACGTTACCCATATTAACCGAATAACTTGCTTTCCGTAATTATATTTTTGCGACTACAATATCTGTAGTTACACTTCTAAATTATTTTTCTTAGGGTGACCTTTAAAAAAATTAAAGGAGCATAACCTAATCTTTTTAGGTTTTTTTTAAGGTTAAGGCATACGTTCAAAAACATACTCAACTTTTTTGACCTTGCTCTAGGCCACTTTTAAGCTCTGTTCGTTTCGTAAAGCCAACATTTTACGACACTATAAACAAAGGAAAGCAGAGATGGTTACAGCAACCAGAATTTGTCTGGATTTAGTGTTCGTCTTGATCGATATTGTTAATTCATCCAAATTATGGATGTTATAACCCTCTTCTGTTTAGTAGTGTAAAGTAGCGTTTCATTTAATTATAAACGCTCATAGCAGGTTTACAAAATCAAAGAATGAAAAATTTAAGTTTTAATAAAAATGACAGTACAATAATAATGAAGCTATTTCGAAAATTTATAAAAAAAAAATGGATGCGTTAATCACTCCCGTATTTTTAAACTTGTAAAGTGTTCGTAGAAAATACTTTATGCTAATTCTTCTTGAAACGACGGATATAATAAGGCGCTGGAGGTTGGTTTCGGTTAGTGGTAGGTAGGTAGGACTTCTGTATCTTTTTTGTACTTTATTACTTCAATGATGCAAATAACGTGGTCTACGCAGGAGGAGCCGGAGGTACATCTAGTATAAAATAAAACATAAGAACATGATTCTTCCTTCGATTGAATTGATGCATGAAGCACCGAAGGATGCCAAAAGTCAATAAAATGATTTCATTATGGCTGTATTTATTAATACCGAGTTTATACTAACTTGGAATAAATCACTATAGCGACACTACTTAATCGTATTTTGTTAGCACAAGTGACAATTGTAGGTTGGAGCTAAACTTTAACTCGACAAGCACGCCTTAAAGCAGGGGTCGTCAATTTGAAATTAACATTAACATAATTATTGGACGCTACGGAAACACCTATCATCTGCCTTTATTTAGATTAACTAACAAAATTTTCTTTAATGTAATAAAATTAAATTGTACAATTCCTACCTTCTCTTGTAACGCTCTAACGCCGAATAATCAATTCTCGAACAGCCAAATTCATATCTACTTTTTAGTGTTCCGTACGGTAAACTTATTGGAACACTTCGGTGTCTGTCCGTATGTCACACCCGATTTTCTCCGAAACTATTCGACATGGAAAGTTGAAATTTGGCACAAATATAGGAACTGATGGTACAATCAGTGCCGTGTAGTTTTGAAAGTTAAATTTTGACTTAAAGGGTTAATTTTGGGGAGTGAAATCAAAAGTGAAAATTTTTTTTACCAGGTCATCGAGTGATGTGTCAAACGAAAGCTTGCGAAAACAAGAGTTCAAAATATATACGATGTAACACTTGTTCACACTTTTTTTTTGTACAGTTTAAAAAAAATGCCAAAAATAGCTGTCACCCTTTATCTCGAAAAGTACTGATCAAAACATTTTTGAAAAAATTCTAGAATATTCCACATAAAGTGCAGATACAACAAAAATTATCACGAGTGCATTACGTTTGATAATTTATCTGGTATAACAAAAATTTGGCGTATGGTAAAGGTTTGTGTAATATATTTTTAAGTGTACACTATTGTAACCGAGTGGCAAGTCGATCTTGGGCCGATTTAGGTAGTAAATATTTTTATTACTAGATTCTAGATTAAGCTAGATTAATTTATTGGCTATTAGGTAGTTAAAATCCTATAACTATTGCAACATTATTGACTAAGAAAAAACGTGAAAATACATATCTGATCTTAGGGACCTAATTAACTCAGGCTAGGTAAGGAATTTATTTTATTTTAGAAGCATTCACGGCACAGAACACTAATTGCGCAAGTTCAACTTGCATTTGACACCGTTTTTTTACTATGGTTACCATTCAAATGACGCATATTTCTTGCTGCTCTGCCGGTTCTCCGAAATATGACGAATAGTGAAGCAGAATCCAAAACGATGCACTTATACCGCACTAGTAGTGAGCAGTATGCCAGGCATAAAGAAATTTTACTAGATCTAGTGATTTTTTGAATATATATATATATATATATATATATATATATAATATATATATATATATATATATATATATATATATATATATATATATATATATATATATATATATATATATATATATATATATATATATATATATATATATATATATATATATATATATATATATATATATATATATATATATATATATATATATATATATTATATATATATATATATATATATATATATATATATATATATATATATATATATATATATATATTATATATAATATATATATATATATTTATATATATATATATATATATATATATATATATATATATATATATATATATATATATATATATATATATATATATATATATATATATATATATATATATATATATATATATATATATATATATATATATATATATATATATATATATATATATATGCCCGTGCCCCGCTCACGCATTTATTCATTCGGTTATCGATACTTAATAATTGATATATTTTTAATAAATAATCCAGAGTATCGTTTTAATTAATTATACATCATTTTTATTGTATATCATGTAAAAGTATCAACACTTGATTGCGTGAGGCGGAAAGCAAGTGAGAAGTTACGTTGCCACATTCATTATACCCTGAAAACCAAATTATTTCGCGTCTTTCTCTAACATAATGCTCTCTCTGTCTTCTCGTAAGAAATACATTAACATAATATTGCCGGTTCATACCCGGCAGGGTATCCGGTTTTGAGGGATCCTAAGTAGTCAAGTATCCGGTTTGGGTGGACCCTAAAAAGTACTACCCGTTACTCTCTAGTTTTAACGTATGAAAATCAACAGCAGACTCTAACTCAATAGATCTGTCTCATTGATAGAACTATATTAGTTAAAGGATTACCATTAAATATTCTCTAATATTTGAATTAAGCTACAACCTTATGCGTCATTCTTTTGCTAGAGAATTTAGAAAACGGAAAACGAATCGATAAAAAAAATAACTGGTTAAGTGCAAGTTGAACTTGCGCAATTAGTGTTCCGTACGTTGATTGCTTTTAAAATAAAAAAAAATTGTTACAGAGGTATAAAATGATCAGTGACAAAAATTAATTTTTTCTCATACTTCAAATATTATAAGTGTATCAAATTTTAAAGCAATATCAGATATACAAACGGGTGAAAATTAAAGACTATAATTCGCATGATCTGGGGTTCCTGAAACGCGAAAACATCTCGGAGGGTAGTCGTCCATGAATACAATACTTCCCTTGGGTAAGCGAAGTAGCATATAGACAACAGGCATATTGGAGTACTATTTGCAAATCCTTAGAATTAAAGATGATTGTGTGCAAATATTGTGGTAGAACTCGCTTTATTTACACTTTAAATAATGCATTATTTTAATTAGTAATAATACAAATATATATGGAAAAGAAGACATACGATATCTTTTGAAACTCTACTTATATTACCTCTTTTAATATAGGCTACTATAGTCCAATTACTGAAATATTTTAATGATTTGACTTCTTTGCGTCACCTCAAGAAACGTTTCGTAAATATATTAGTTGTACTTTTTAAATAAGGTTCTAGTTAAAAAATATATTTAAAAATAACAAACGTGGCTGACAAAGGAAACGTCAAATCATTAGGTTTTTTTAGTAATTTGTCTATAGTAAGCAAAGTATTTAACGGCAAGCTGAAAAAGTTAATTTTGTTTCAGAAAAAAAGTAAAAAAAAAAAAATTAATATTACTGTCTTATTTTCAACAGTTGATTATTAATTGTGTTTATATGACGATTAAAAAAATAGCACTGATTCATTTTTAAATATTAATATTTTAGGTATTCAAAATATTTAACTTCAAAAAATTTATAATGAAATTGTTAAAAAAAGATAAATATTTTATATATTATGTCGAAGAAAAAACTTATATATGTGTTTACACCAAATATCATATTAAAAAAAAATTTATAATGTAATAATACAAATTCTACAAGATACTTATTTCAAAAACAACACAACTAAATATATGATTTGTGATGAACACCAAAGTATTGTCCAAAATGTTAGAAAACAATTTGGGCATACACTGACTCACAAAGTTATAAAAACCGAATTCTACAATTCACTCGAACACGAATTGGTATAATGGATTATGAACTGTTCTGTTTGGAAGCTTAGAAAAGATACATTTCCTTTTTCAGAAGCAAACTTTTTTACATTTTTTTGGGCAAGTTAAAATATTCCTTATATGTTCTATAAATCTGAAGTCTCATATATAGATTATCTTAATTCATTTAAACATCTTGACTTCTGTTTAAGGTTTTTGAGCTGCTGAATGCTGTATATCTATGAATATTGTACTGTTTTTCGCGCTTACAGGGCCACAGCACCTGTTAGTGTTATTTTACTCATTTGTCAGGTGTGCTCTTGAACTCTCAAGTATGTACCTTTGAAAATTGTACAAATGCATTTATTTAAACTGATATTTTAATATTTTCCTCGAATTTTGATTATGTATTTTAGGTGCTAGAATTCTTCTTCTCTGTTAGTATATGTTTTTTACATTTATGCCCTTACTACAATGGAAATAACCCACAATGAACAACTAAAAAAAGCAAAAAACGGTCAGACTTATAAAGTCTGAATGAATCTCACAATAGACTTTTCTAGTCCACTAATTAGAATAGCTGTTGTCACAGTGAGGTCTAAATTGAAAATACCATTTCGACAATCATTAAGGCTAATTTCAAACCGGGTAAGTAGCAGAACATTAGCTTTAAAAATAATAAGTTATTTTGTAATAATGTCTAATGACTTCTAATAGATAAAAATAATCATAACATCTACCTTTGACTTCATATAAAAATATTGAGATTTTATCAATCCAAAAAAATGTTGTTAAATGTTTTTCTTTACTTCGGAAAAATTACGTTTTGTGATCTATCTGATTTTAAAGCTAAACAACTTGAATATTTTGAACTTTCTTCTGAGTCAGTGTATCTTGTTTTCTTTCAACTTTTTTAATAATTATACAAACACTGACCAGGGAAAAATCCACTATAAGAAATTTCACTCGCTTTCAGAAATACGACAAAATCCCTCGAGGGATTTTGTAATGGAACTTATTACTTTGGCCTCTTCTTTTTTCTGCTTGCGCTTCTTCTTTTTATTTTTCTTTCTTTTCAGTCTATCTGGACTTTCAGTTTGACTACGCTTTGAACGTAAGTCGTCTGTTTCTTCTAAATATTTACGTTTCTTTGATAAAGAGTCCTTTTCTTCTTGCATTACTTCATCTTCTAAAATATCAGTATCAACAGATTGAAGAAATAGGCCTGTTGCTGTGTGATTTTTAGCATCTAACTTACGCTTCTTTTTCAATTTTTTCCTCTCAGCTTTTGACAAATCACTAAAGTTTAATCTAGCTTCCTCGAAAGCTCTATGATTGTCCAATTCAAGATCATTGTTATTGTTTTCTAGGTCTTGCTCAATACCTTCATCAGACCCACTATTGTTATTGGCATCATTAGAATTTTCATCTCTAAGAGATCCTACTTCACTGTCAAAACTAGTATCGAGATCGGCAGTGTATATTTTTGTAACGGTTTCGTTGAAGGATACACTTTTCCTCTTTTTATTTTTCTTCTTGAGGGAAGATGTCGAGGGTCCGGGCATATTGTCAACATCAGCTAAAGGAATGTATTTTTCAACACATTCTTCTTTTTGTTTCTTTAGTTTTTTAAGCTTTTTTTCCACCTTACTACAACTTTCATCAGATAAAGAAACTTTCTTCATTTTTTTGAGCAACAGTTTTTCTTGTTTTTCGATTCGAGAAAGCTTTCCACCAAGTTTTAACCCATGTCGAGCACCTAAAATATTTTTATATATTACTAATTTATATCAGCAGTCTCATCCACATTAATAAGTATATTGCAGAAAGTTTTGTAATAATTATAAGTTCTAAACTATGAATAGTGGGTTTAGGATGAAATAAAACTGCTTGCTTTATAAAATTGTCATAGACTAAGTCTTTAAGCAAAGCTCTGGTCAAGGAAAAACGAATTATGTAGTAGTAATTTCAATCTTTTTTTCTTCTTCTACATTTGTCTTTATGTATAACAAACAAGTAAACCTACTGTTTTATTTTTAAATAATACAATAAGAACTAAGAAGCCAGCTTAGGTTTTTTTTTTAATACGAGTATATATGTGTGTGTATGTAAATTATAAAATATAGTTTCTAAATGTATGCAATATGTAAAAAAAAATTAAGAAATATTATAATAAAAAGGATAATTAATTAGTCCTTTCTTATTGTAGTATCAGTAGAGTAGTAATGAGTTTTTTTGGGTGCTAAACTCACTATTGGCAGCCTATTATTCTTGTATTATTGTGTACAAGAGTATTTACTTCTCTACCATATATGTCTTATTTTTACTTTTTATCTATATAACATTTATTTTTGGCTCATCAATACCCCTTATACTCATACAGAAATATAATTTCATACATATTTATATATATATATATATATATATATATATATATATATATATATATATATATATATATATATACATATATACATATATATATATATATATATATATATATATATATATATATATATATATATATATATATATATTTTATGGCTCTAGCACACATGCTGCAGGGAAGTCCCTAAAGCGCTACAGGAACGACACGTGTGCGGAAAAAGCGATTCACGTTGTTCTTGAATCGCTGTAAATTGTACTTGGTGGGAAACACAGTCCTGGGCAAATTATTCCAAAGGGATGATGTTCTCCATATAAAAGACTGCTTGAAAAGAGTTGTACCAGGAGTAACAAGCTGAACCTCATATGGATGTGAAGTATTAACGCGACGTGTATTTTTAATATGCACCGCTCTGGGAGGAATTAAGTGGGCTATATCCTTTAAACACTTTCCATTAAAATACTTATAGAATAGGCTCAAGTCGCCAACCGTTCTTCGATGTTCCAGCGAATCAAGGCCCCAAACGTGGGAGCAGTATTCCATAGTTGGTCGAATTTGAGCTTTGTAAAGAATTAACAGTTGTTGTGGAGTGTAAAGCTTTCTGGTTGGAAATAATATTCCCAACTTTTGAGAAGCTCTTCTTCCTGAGACATGTTCATGCAGGACATATTTGCTCCCAAATTAACGCCCAAGAAATTGAGTGACGATGTTAGAGGAATGGAGTGCCCCGCCGTAAATATGTCGGGTTTAGCAACGTTAACTTTTTTAGAAAAAATTGCCGCCTGGGTTTATGTAGCGTAAAATTTCCACTTGGTTACCGTCACCCCAAGATAGAATTTCTTCCAGGTCTTTGTTAAGTCGAACGACTTCCCGCTGTCTGTGGATATTCGTCTGAGTAGCCGATGTCCGAGCGTTCAAAGTGAATGAAGAGATAAGCGTACTGTCATCTGCAAAGCTGTAGATTGGGTTTCCGGTCTTTTCCAGCAGATTGTTAATGTAAATGAGAAAGAGAGTAGGAGATAGTATGGAGCCTTGGGGCACATCGGCGTTGATAGTGAAGGTGTTATAAAGAAATCCGTCGACTGCCACTCGTAAGGAACGCTCTCTGAGGAAATATAAAGCCCAAATTCGACCAACTATGGAATACTGCTCCCAAGTTTGGGGCTCCGCTCCCAAACATACACTGCATTTGTTGGATTCTGTTCAGAGAAGAGCGGTCCGTCTGATTGGGGACCCGGAATTGACCGGCGGCCTTGATTCGCTGGAACATCGAAGAACGGTTGGCGACTTGAGTCTGTTCTACAGGTATTTTCATGGAGAGTGTTCGAAGGATGTAGCCCGCTTAATTCCTCCCAAAGCGGTGCATGTTAGAAATACACGTCGCGCTGGTGCTTCGCATCCGTATGAGGTTCAGCTTGTTACTCCGCGTACAACGCTTTTCAAGCAATCTTTTATATGGAGAACGTCATCCCTTTGGAATAGTTTGCCCAGCGCTGTGTTTCCCACCGAGTACAATTTGCAGCGATTCAAGAACAGCGTGAATCGCTTTTTCCGCACTCGTGCCGCTCCTGGAGCGCTTTAGGGACTTCCTTGCAGCACGTGTGCTAGACCAATAAAAAAAAAAAAAAAATGAGAGCCACAAACAGAACTTTTCAGACATACCATAAGAGCAACCGCTCGAGATTCTTCAAAGTGTTCAATTGCGTTGTTTCAAATATGTGTTACATAAGTCAGAAGATCTCCTGTTGATCTATGTTTATGAAAGCCATATTGGTGATCGCTAATAATGTTGAATCCTTCAAGATATTTTAGAAGATGCTGATTGATAGCCTTTTCCATGACTTTCGATATTATTGAAAGCAGTGCGACTGGTCGGTAGTTATTTGGTAAGGTCTTCTTGCCTTTTTTAGGTATCGACTGAACTGTGGCACATTTCCAGTAGGAAGGAAATATTCCCTTTCTGTAGGATACGTTGAAAAGTCCTCTTAGTTCCCTCGCACAGTATTTGAGAACTATGGTAGGTATTCCGTCAGCGCAAGAAGCTTTTTTGGTGTCTAGCTTCATTAAAATACATTTAATGATACGCTGTCTGAAGAGAATATCAGACATCCTTGACTGTACTATGGGAATAGTAGGTGGTGTTTTTTCTTGGAAATCAACAGTAGAATGTGAAGCAAACAGCTCAGCCAACAAGTTCGCTTTTTCAACAGGTGTTGTTGCAATAGAATTATCTGGCCGTGTGAATGGTGGTATGGTGGATTTGGTAAAATTTTGACTAACTGCCTGGAATTGTTGGGAAAAGCGAGAAGTTTGTTTCTAATTCCTTGATTGTGTGCCTCCTTGATTTCGTCGATAATTTCTTTGTATCTGTTCCGAACAAAGGTGTTACGATTTATGGTGTTAGGATTTACACGCCACTGTCGGTAGGCAAGATGTTTAGAAGCAACAGCTTCTTTGCATTTTCGGTCAAACCAAGGCTTACCGTTGGAAGGGTATTTTTTCGAAAAAGGAATGTTAGCTTCCATACCAGCCAAAATAACATCGGAAACCCCTCTGGCGCAGTCAGATGGATCGCCAGACCGAAAACAAACGTCTAACTAAGGGAAAGTTTAAAAATATTCCATGAGATCTTCCCATTTAGCAGATCTGTAGTGCCAAATCCTGCGCAGTTTAGGCGCCTCTCTGTCACTGATTGGTAGGATACTCGATGTCGAAAGCAGTTTATGGTCGGAAGAACCTAACGGCGGAATTACGGTGACCGTGTAAATCTCCGGATTGGTGGTTAAAAACAGATCAAGAAGACTGGCGAACTCTCCGGCGTGTTTTTTGTGTACTAGAATTTTACAAAATGATTCTGCTGCTATCGGGCGGTGAAAATTTCACATTCAATATCATTTACATAGCACAGATGAAACTCCCAGGATTCAGTTGATGGAAAAATGAAAGTTTAAAGAAACTCATTCAACTTTAAGTGAATCTTGGGCTGAGAGGTAGTGCCCAGCAATTTATTAAAACACATTCTTCTTTTGAAAACAAATATTCGACTAAAAAACGCAGCAACCAAGGAAAGGACGTGTTAAGAAGTGATCAATAACTTCAACGCGGCGGGAACGTAACTATTCATATTTAGAGGACTTTAATTTCAAGAAATGATGTTCCGCAGACTGCAGTTTGATATACAATTCCATTTATTAACTTGTCATTTTACTATAAAAATTTTAAAATTAAATTTTTTTTAGGAAACAACTTGTACTATTTTATTTTAAATGTAAACCGTATGTTTCACTGTTCAAGATACAAAATAGTGTTGTTCTTAAATAATATTTATTTCTAGTACATAAACATTTGAATGAGGACAAGAAATATATAAAAATTTTCATTTAGACAGGTCGCTTTTTAAGTTTTTACAAACGACTACTAGATGACGCTATTGAGATGTGACATTACCATAGTTGTAAAATTTGACATTTGTTATTGTTAAAACAGTTGCATCTCTGGCCAAGTAGTTTGTTTACAGTAAGCGTTTAAAAAAAATGGCTTTGTGAACAAATGGAAATTTCACGTGAAAGTTTTCGTTGGATGATTTTTTCCGATTTTAGTAAAGGTTTAACTCAACAACAATCGCTTTGTTCAACTTTTAGTAATAAATCACCATCAGAAAAGACTGTTTACAACCGGTTTGCGGAATTTCGTCATGGTCGTGTTTCCATCAGCGATGAATTTCATAAAGATCGACCAATATCGGTTGTTGTTCCAAAAAACATCAATGTTGTGCGCAACATGATTGAAGAGGATTGGCATGTGGCTTAGAGTGAGGTAGAGGCATCCTTAAGCATATTGAAGACTGCA
The DNA here is from genome assembly GCA_019049505.1 of Pachyrhynchus sulphureomaculatus. Lineage (NCBI taxonomy): Eukaryota > Metazoa > Arthropoda > Insecta > Coleoptera > Curculionidae > Pachyrhynchus > Pachyrhynchus sulphureomaculatus. The sequence continues at coordinate 100,993,881 of CM032455.1, read as the reverse complement.
GTATATTCGATTTTGCATAACATTTAGGTGTGAAAATGATCCATTTCCGATGGATGCCACATAATTTGACCGAAACTTAACAACAAACAGGCTTGTGTCAATTGGTGTACAGAAATGCTCAAAAAATACGACCGAGGACATGCAAAATCCCTATACAATATCGTAACAGGAGACGAAACTTGGATATACTCGTACGAGCTGGAAACTAAGCAACTATCAACTGTATGGGTGTTTTAAAATGAACCGAATGATTCGCGAAAAATTTCCAAGAAAATGATCGCTTGATTCTATGGTTATACCAGACATGTTGCAACCATTGCTTTAGAGGATTGAAAAACAGTTAATGCTGAATAGTATACAACAATTTGTTTGCCAGACGTCATAGATCAAATCAAGAAAAGCAACCGAAAACATCGCATTAATCTTCATCACGACAGTGTCTGCTCTCACACAGCACGTCAAACAATTGATTATTTGACGGAGAAAAATATCGAATTAATGTCTCATTGCCTGTATTCACTTGATTTATCGCCTAACAACTTCTTTTTGTTCCTGTTGAATCCTTCCAGAACCATGTTTTTGAGGTACCAACATAAGAGTGGACGAAATGTTTCGAGAATTGGTTCGAACGCATGCAAAGTGTATAAATCTTAAAGGCGAATATTTTGAGAAACAATAAAACAATTTGTACCAAAAAAATTTTTTTTCTTTGTTTTTGTAAAAACTTAAAAGGTAGCCCTCGTATAGATACATATATAGCTGACAGGTTGTTTGAATTCCTATAGTACTTAGGCTTTTGAAAGGCCAGTTCTGCACCTGCCTCGATTTAGGGTTGTGAGAGGCCATAAGCTTTTAAAAAGGGAAGTAACCTTCCAGGTTGAATCCTCTCAATACACGCTTGGTCCAATTTTATTGAAGATTCCAGGCGAGTTGGTCTTGCTCAGGTGATTGCTGAGCTGGATCAACTGAAGAACTGTTTCTTCATCTCCAAGCACCAGTGTGAGTTGCTCATTCGGGTGATAGTGTCCTGTAAGGATCCTCTTACAAATTTATTGTTTCCCAGATCTACACACATATTTACAATTGGTGCACTGTCCAAATTGCATAAGATTCCCAAAAAAGGTTTACGTCCCATATGTTAGAATTCTTTTTTTTAGCCAGTACGTAGGCTATTTCATTTCTCTGACGACCTGTATGGTCAGACACTCAGACAAGAATCAGACAAGAAACAACACTCAGTGACAGAGAGGCGCCTAAACCGCGCAAGATTTGGAACTACCGATCTGCTAAATAGGAAGATCTTATGGAATATTTTCGAACACTCCCTTGGTTAGATGTTTGTTTTCGATCTGACGACCCATCTGACTGCGCCAGGGAGGTTTCCGATGTTATTTTGGCAGGTATGCAAGCTTACATTCCTTTTTCGAAAAAATGCCCTTCCAACGGCAAGCCTTGGTTTGACCGAAAATGCAACGAAGCTGTTGCTTCTAAACATCTTGCCTACCGACAATGGCGTGTAAATCCTAACACCATAAATCGTAACACACCACAATTGTTAATTCTTTACAAAGCTCAAATTCAACCAACTATGGAATAGTGCTCCCATGTTTGGGGCTCCGCTCGCAAACATACATTGCGTTTGTTGGATTCTATCCAGAGAAGAGCTGTTCGTCTGAATGGAGACCTGGAACTGACCGGCGGCCTTGGTTCGCTGGAACATCAAAGAACGGTTGGCGACTTAAGCCTATTCGACAAGTATTTCCACGGAAAGTGTTCGAAGGATGTAGCCCGCTTAATTCCTCCCAGAGCGGTGCATGTTAGAAATACACGTCGCGCTAATACTTCCCATCTGTATGAGGTTCAGCTTGTTACTCCTTGTAAAACGCCTTTCAAGCAGTCTTTTATATGGAGAACATCATCCCTTTGAAATAATTTGCCCAGGATTGTGTTTTCCACCGAGTACAATTTACAGCGATTCAAGAACAACGTGAATCGCTTTTTCCGCACGTGTCGCTCCTGTAGCGCTTTAGAGACTTCCCTGTAGCACATGTGCTAGACCCATAAAAAAAAGAAGCAGGTTTGCTAGCAAGTCTTTAGACTAGCTTAGCAGTGGTGGTCAAAATTGGTCTGTTTCAAGGACTACAGGGCGGCTCTACTGTCTGAACTAATATGCACGATTCTCCCCGTTACTTTACTTCACTATCTCCTAGCCATATACATAGATGGTGTAGATTTCTGTTAAGAAATCTGATGCATATCTTTCCAGGGATATCGATAGCTTTGTCTCCCACTTTGCAATGACCATTAAAGAAAGGTTGTAATAACTATGTCTGCGGACTAACAACTGTAATAATGTAGTATTTTTACCTTTATGAGCCGTTCTGCCACCACAAGCAGCAAACAGTTCTTCATCAGTTAGACCCTGGAATAACTTTAAAGGTTCTTGCCCTAACATGGGGGTAACATTAAAATTTTCAGTACAACCGTCGGTTAATTTGGCAGTTTTTATAAAGGAACCATACTCAAGATTTTTGTTCTTCTTCAGCTGTTTAACTGAATAATTTTTGGTTGATATCTCTACAGCTTCTTCGTCTCTAACTTTCATTTTCACTTCGGAATCATCCACCTGAAATAAAAACAATAATGGAATAAGTGAACTTATATTTAGTAATAATATAATAAATACAATGAAAATTATCAACAAAATGGCATCCAGACATACAGAAAATTGATAACATCTCCTACCGTTGGCGAGAGAAAATTCAACTGGACAGACAAATTTTTAGTCACATTTCTAGAAATCCAATAAAGTTAACAATTGTTTTACTAACCTATTGAAAAGGGAAGACTCCAATCCACCTGGTAAAATAATATTACTATTGTTCTTTGTTTGATAGACGCTAATAAAATACTTTTGTGTGAACTTATCAACATTCTTAGGATCTTTGTTTGTTTAAGTCAGCAGTTGTTTTTATTTTTTAGTATGTTAAGGGGAGTCGACTTAAATTATAAAAATAGAGTTATAATTTTAAGTATCTAAAATATATTTTAAAACAAAAGGAGAAAAGGCACAAAAATATGAGGTGTGGTTAGAAAATAACCGAGCTGATTTTGTTACGATGATAATATTGGTGCCGCGCGGTTTGTAGTGGGCCATTTTAACGACCACGCAGTTTCTAGTTCGGCTGCAACGCCAATTTAAATCAGATCGTGTATTTGCTCTGCGTTGGAAAAATACTTAGTGTCAATGTTCAGCAACGAGTTAACGTGAAATTTCTGATTAAACTGAGAAAGTTTGCTACAGAAATATTAAGTTTGCTAGCAAGAAATGTATGGTGATGATTGTTTATCATGAACTTAAGTTTTCGTGTCCGTAAAACGATTCAAAGATGGCAGAGAAAGCGTTACAGACGATTTCTGCGTAGGGCGTCCGCGAACGGCAAAACAGGACGATAACATTGAAAAAGTCAAAAAGATCATTAGAGAAAATCGACGTCTGAGTATTAGAACTGTCAGTGAGTTAACAAATATTGACAAAGAAAGTGTTCGGCAAACTGTACATGATAGTTTTAACATGAGCAAAGTGTCTTCAAAGTTGGTACCGAACATCTTTTCTGCCGATCAAAAGCAAGCTCGAGTGACCTTTTGCTCTCACACATTGAATCTGCCCTATCTTTGTAGAAAGGGTAATAACATGCGACAAATCTTGGTTTTTTTTACCTATGACCCTGAAATCAAGCGCCAATCCACGCACTGGAAAAGCCCAAACTTACCGAGGCAAGAAAAAGCATGGCTGATTCAAAGTAATGATGATCGTGTTTTTTGGAATCCGTAGGATTGTTCATACTGATTGGGTGCCGGAAGGTCAAACTGTAAATCAAGTTTACTATAAACAGGTTTGAAATGTGGAAGAATCGGTTTTGGATCCCCTACTAAGACAACGCACCTACGCACAATGGTCTTTCAATTAAGGAGTTATTAACAAAAAAAAAAGGTGGCGGTCCGTGGCTCCGTGGCGTAGTACTTGCTTGCGGTGCACAAGGTCTCGGGTTCAATCCCGGCCGGGCGTAATACTTTTATTTAGGTATATATGGCCCGGCCATGAACATAGGTAGTAGTTGTTTGCAGAAATGCAATCACGTCCAGCAAAACTACCGCGTGGTCTAAACGGTGCCGTGAAAAAAATGTATGTTTCGGCATTTGGATAACATTGACGGGTATTACGACATCCCCGTCGATATCCTCAGGATA
>CM032455.1:100777130-100987130 GCA_019049505.1 Pachyrhynchus sulphureomaculatus | reverse complement strand
TGTTGTATGACTTCCACCACTCTCGCATAGACTGTCTTCCTTCCCCGTCAGTTTCATGAATTAGTTGGCTAAAAGTGCGGCGATGGTAATAAGCTTTGAAGTTTGCTATTGCTCCCTGGTCCATAGGTTGTAATATTGACGTAGTGTTTGGTGGAAGGAACTTTACGTACACTTTTAAGTCTCTGGGCGTATCAAGTGAGGTTGGATGTCCTGGGGCATTGTCTAAGAGTAATATAACTTTAGGTTCAAGCCCATTTCTGTCACAGTATGATTTGACTGATGGGCAAAAACTATTAGAATACCATTCTTGAAAAATTTCCCGTGTAACCCACGCCTTTCTGTTTGATCGCCACACAACTGGTAGACTTGTCTTGTCTGTGCCTCGCATTGCACGGGGTGTTTCTGAATGGTACACTAGTAAAGGTTTCAGTTTGAAATCACCAGTGGCATTACCACCCAGCAGAAGTGTTAGTCGATCTTTCGCAGCTTTGAAACCACTGGCTTGACGTTCTTCCTTAGAGATGAATGTTCGAGATGGCATTTTTTTCCAGTAAAGTGCGGTCTCATCAACATTGAAGATGAGACAAGCAGGAATTTTCTCTCGTCTAACGAAGTCTTGAAACTTGTCTGGAAACTCAGCTGCAGCTTGAATGTCCGCGCTGGCCGCCTCGCCTGTTATGTGGATATTGTGAAGATTAGAACGCTGCTTGAACCGATGGAACCAGCCTCTGCTGGCAGCAAAAGTCGGAGTGGCACTCCCTTCTCCTTCTTTTGTTTTCAGCATCTCATACAAAGATTTTGCTTTTGTGCATATGAGATCTTGACTTAGTGGTGTGTTCTTCTTATTCAAATCTTCGATCCAGACTGACAGTAATTTCTCCATTCTTTCTAAGATAGATGATCTCGAACGAGAAAGTTTTGTTGCACTTATAGGTGTTGAACCTTCGCTGGAGATTTTAATTTTTTCCCGATTTTTATAAATCGTTCTCACAGTCGATTCTGAGAGTCCAAAATCTCTCCCAACAATTGTTGCTTTGCCTCCATTTTCCATTCTTCTTAACACTTTCATCTTCAATTCCAAAGTGACGCTTTTACGCTCTTTTTTCTTTACAGGCGGCATTTTTAACGTAGGGTTAAATTATGTATGTATGTATCTCCAATAAATATTAAAACAAAACTGCCAGCCGACCGAACTAACATTACGGAACAAATGAACACACGAAACGAACGAGGAAATCCCCATAGAACAAAGTCGAAGGACAGGGAATTCCCAATTCTTCAAAGAGAATATTCAGAGAAAGCGGGGATCCCCCCGCGACCATAGAGAAGTTAATGACTACATGAGCGCGAAATTTGAAATTCGCGTTATAGTGAAACCGCGCGTAACGGGGTCGCGCTAAGCGGGGTATTACTGTATATATGTATATATATATATATATATATATATATATATATATATATATATATATATATATATATATATATATATATATATACATACATATATATATATATATATATATATATATATATATATATATATATATATATATATATACACATACATATATATATATATATATATATATATATATATATATATATATATATATATATATATATATATATATATATATATATATATATATATATATATATATATATATATATATATATATATATATATATATATATATATATATATATATATATATATATATATATATATATATATATATATATATATATATATATATATATATATATATATATATATATATATATAAATATATATATATATATATATATATATATATATATATCATATATATATATATATATATATATATATATATACACATATATATATATATATATATATATATATATATATATATATATATATATATATATATATATATATATATATATATATATATATATATATATATATATATATATATATATATATATATATATACATATATACATATATACATATATACATATATACATATATACATATATACATATATACATATATACATATATACATATATACATATATACATATATACATATATACATATATACATATAAACATATATACATATATACATACACATACATACATATATATTATTTCTAAAGGTTAAAATTTATTCATGAACAGTGACATGTACAAAAGTTCACATTTTCTTAATAAATAAACTGTCCAATTTATTGTAAAACTAGTTTAAAATTTACAACATTTACAACATTAAAGAATATCCAATGAAAGCTAAAAATTTGCCATGGTATGTTTTCTACTGCTATTATACTATAGATGATTTTAAAAATCTTTTAAAAAATGGCAATCGACAAGAGCAGTTTAAATATTGGAATATTATTTCTAATGGTGGTGACCAATTTAAAATCGAAGATCCACCCGTTGGAAGTGATCTATTACCAGAAGGTGTTCTAGATTTTAAAAAGAAAAAGACATATACACCTACACGTGTCATCAAAAAACTCCGTAACTGAATAGCAGGCCCTCCCAATTAAGAGCTTCCGAACCTCCCTCCTAAATCGGTTATTATTTAAAATTTTCTTGACGTTCGAAGGCAAGTGGTTGAACATTTTCTTACTCATATACATATATTATAGAGTCCCTTATTAAAGCTGAAGAGGGAATGGGTAGTGAGGCCACATAAGATGAACGCGTCGTGGACACAAAAGAAGCCCCTATCTCTCCCTCAAACTTACCATGTATAAGGCAGGCTGTTTCAATAATAAATATACAAGGCAATGTTAGAATTCTTAGTAATAAACACACTCCTGCAGGATTGCCGAGAACTCAATTGGAACATATAACGCAGTGCTCGCTTTTGTAGCATAAAGACCTTATTCAATAATTGGTTAGAGCAGTAACCCCAGAAACATACCCTATAACGGAGGTGCGATTCCATCAGAGCAAAGTATAAATTTCTCGCGATAGAAACATCTAATTCCCGAGGCACTATTCTCAAGGCAAAACATCCCTTCGCAATCCTCTTACGAGGCTGGTTTGAAAAGCCCGTGCAAAAATAAAAACTACTTATGTGTTTGGGTAAACCTTTTTTATTTTTCGACATAGTCTCCTTTTAGGCTTATACACTTCGTCCAACGATGTTCTAGTTTGTTGATCCCTTCCGAATAATAGGATTTGTCCAAGTCTGCAAAATATCCATTAGTGTCTGCAATCACCTCCTCATTTGAATAAAATCTTTGTCCCGCCAGCCATTTCTTCAAATTGGGGAACAAATAGTAGTCCGAGGGAGCCAAGTCTGGAGAATAGGGGGGATGTGAAACGAGTTGGAATCCTATTTTCAGTAATTTTGCGACCACAACTGCTGAGGTGTGTGCTGGTGCGTTGTCGTGATGGAAAAGGACTTTCTTGTGGGCCAATCGCGGGCGTTTTTCTTGCAGCTCGGTTTTCAAACGGTCCAATAACGATGAATAATATTCACCTGTAATAGTTTTACCCTTTTCCAGATAGTCGATGAGGATTATCCCTTGCGAATCCCAAAAGACAGTCGCCATAACCTTTCCGGCCGAAGGAACGGTCTTCGCCTTTTTTGGTGCAGATTCCCCCTTGGTAACCCATTGTTTAGATTGTTGTTTGATCTCAGGAGTATAGTAATGTATCCATGTTTCATCCACAGTGACGAAACGACGCTTAAAGTCCTCCGGATTATTCTGGAACAGCTGCAAACCATCCTTGCAACACTTCACACGATTCCGTTTTTGGTCAAGCGTGAGCAATCGCGGCACCCATCTTGCGGATAGCTTTCTCATGTCCAAATGTTTATGCAAAATATTATTTACCCGTTCAGTCGAGATGCCCACAGCACTAGCAATCTCACGCACCTGAACTCTTCTGTCATCCATCACCATATCATGGATTTGATCAATGATTTCTGGAGTCGTAACCTCCACAGGCCGTCCAGAACGTTCAGCGTCACTTGTGCCCATATGGCCAGTCCGAAAATTTTGAAACCACTTATAAACTGTTCTAATCGAAGGTGCAGAGTCACCATAATGTTTATCAAGCTTCTCTTTAGTCTTCTGAGGCGTTTTGCCTTTCATAAAGTAATGTTTAATCACCACACGAAATTCTTTTTCGTCCGTTTCTTGAAAATGACTCGACTTCCTTGATTCACACGAATGCCAAATATAAAGGAATAGACCAATATGGCTGAAACTTGGTGTGCGTTCATTCAAGAGATGCTACTAACTAAACATGACCTCGATACGCGCCGGTGGTGCCATCTCTCGGACTTTGCACGGACTTTTCAAACCAGCCTCGTACAAAGCTGCAAAATGTGAGTAGAGAATCTAAATTTAGTGTCTATAAACAAACCTAAAAATTTGTTATAAGTCAAGCCTTCAATAATTTGCGAATCAAGTGAGATATCGTTCAATTGACATTTAAATGAAACAATGTTAGTTTTAGAAATATTCAGGGTTAGATAATTTGAATGACACCAATCTACGATTTTCACTATATCCCCACTGATGTTGCATTCCAACTGTACCACGTCTCTATTGTGCCACATCACAGTTGTGTCATCGGCAAACATCGTAAATACCCCTTTAACATTAAGTTTTGAAAGGTCATTAATATAAAGTAGAAATAACAGAGGACCTAAAACAGAGCCTTGTGGAACTCCACAAGTGACACTCAATTCACGCGACTCATTACCAAGACAGATTGACAGCGCGATGATAAGTAAGATGCCAACCAGGCCAACGCCACACCTCTGAATCTGTCGATTTCAAGCTTACTCAGCAATATCCTATGATTCACACAATCAAAAGCTTTTGCGAGGTCACAGAACACCGCCGCAGCAACCTCTCCAACATTTAACTTGCCATATAGGTTTTCTAGAAACGAAAAAATCGCGTCATTAGTGTTTCTGCCAGCCTGAAAACCAAACTGAGAGGTGCTCAACAAGTTATGCTTAAGGAGGAAATTGAGAATACGACCCCTCACGAGCCTCTCGACCACCTTAGCCAACGTAGGAAGCAATGAGATTGGTCTGTAGTTAGAGGGTAAGCTAGTTTCGCCCCATTTAAAGAGCGGAATAACTTGTGCTCGTTTCAAAGATGGAGGGAAATGTCCTACAAGAAATGATTGATTGATTGCCTCAACAAGCATATGCAATGCTGCGTCAGGCAAAGCAGAAATAACCTTCATTGAAATATTATCCCAACCTGAGGCATTCATATTTTTCACTTCAGCAAATATGCTCTTCATTTCGCAAATATCCGTAGGATAAAAATAAAACGTGTCATCCACCCGTAGATCATCGAGATAACGCAAAGCATCCGATTTAGGATTTAAGTCAGAGGTTAAGTCAGCCGCTATCGTGCAATAAAAAGAGTTTAAGATATCAGACGTTAAACCAGAACTATTGGACAGAGTCCTGTGCTTATTACTATTAAGCTCGTTCACAATTTTCCAACTCTCCCTCTGTCTGTTATTAGAGTCATGTAGTCGGTCATTATAGTACAGTTGCTTTGCGGATTTAATTGTCCTTCTATAAATGCCACGATATTTGTGAAAATAACGAACAAAATCAGAGTTGTCGGCAAAGTATTTTCTTAGCAAATGCATAGAACGCATGTTTCGCGAGGATATTATAATTCCCTTAGTAAGCCATGGTTTTTTCTTTTTTATTTTCAATGTTTTAACAGGAAAGGATCGGTTGAAAGTATAATATAGTAATTCGTGAAAGTATGCTAGTGGGTCATCCGAGTGCATAATTATGCCCCACTCACACTCAGCACATAATTGAGAAAACCTACTATAATTCTTCCTTGCATAAAGCCTACCTTTGCGTTTCCCATTATTATATTTTTTCATTAACGATTTAAAATTACATAAAATTGAATCATGGTCTGAAAGACCCGCATTTATTACTGAACACTTCACAAGGTTCCTATCGCGATTAGTACAAACATAATCAATTAAGGACGAAGAATACTTCGTAACTCGCGTCGGCTCCTGAACAAGCATATTTAAATTTAAAGAGTCCAGTAAATTAGACACCAGATGAAAGTTAACATGCGACTGGTCATTAACATCTATGTTTAGATCTCCTGCCAAGATTATCCATGCGTGCCAAGGCAAGGCCAAAATGAGAGTTTCCAATCTAGATATAAATAAAGGAATGTCATTATTTGGCGGTCTATACAAACAGACGATAAATAAATTTAATTTAGGAACATAAACCACAGAAAATTCAAACTCTTTTTCGACAATCATGTAGTTGTTCTTCTCAAAATCAACAAAAGTATATGTATCCAAAAAAGAATTTATATGGTAATATCTGCCTCCAAGACAAAATGTATAACAACGTAAAAGACACCCTTAAGATGTAAACTTGAGGTGGATGGAAAAGTTATTAAACAGCAAATGTAGTTTAAATATCTAGGCATAGAAATATCTGCTTATGGTGATGTTGAAGCGGAGGTAAGGAAACAAACGACGAAAGCTCTAAAAATAGCAGGGTGCCTAAACAACACAATAACATTGGAATCGAAGCCAAATCGAGAATTTACAAAACAGCTATAACACCTGTTATGGACATATACTGCAGAAACCAGGCCAGAAACATTGAAAACCAAGACTACTGGAATCAACAGAAATGAAGGTACTTCAACGAATAGCTGGAAAGACACTTTGGATGGGGAGAGAAGTGAGGATATAAGAACAGGTGTGGACTAGAGGATATCAACGATTGGGTGATGAGATGGAGAAGAGAGAGGCATGAACACATTGGTAGGATGGAGGACGCAAGAATAGTGAGAATTGCTCATGATAGGTCACCATTAGGAAATAGGAGCGTGGGCTGCCCCCGAAAGAGGTTGTGTGATGGTCTGAATGTGGCGGAATAGTGGCGAGCAGGTGGATGAGTCTGAACAGGTCATAAGCCTAAGTTAGAGAAAGAAGAAGAAGAAAAATTATCGTTTTGAAGCATTATAACAAACTGTACTTACAGACAATGTTTTGGTTTAGAATGAAATTTAGATTCGCAAAACACTGTCCATATTATGTCTTTGAATTAGAAGTATAATATTATCAAAACATTTTATACCTAACAGGAAACAAACCATGTCATTCGTAAAATCGCTTCCTGCTAAATCAATCATCCATTTAAAAATTCAGAGTGTGGTACAGACAAGTAGAAAATAATGTAGTGAATTGTAACACTGTTTAATACAAAAAGTTGCTTTACTTCACGTCTGTATGGTACTACTAAGAAAACTAAATGGTTCTGCTATCTTGTAGTAAAAGCTGCCTTGGATACTTACCAGAATTGCAACTTCTAATTATTAGTTTTAATAGATTATTATATGTGATTATATATAACTTATTATATTATATAACCTTTTGTTTATTACATATATTAATGCTCTACTGAAACTAGACATTGGTGGGATGATGATTTCCTATGCTGACGACACTGTTCTGATTTTTAGAGGTGATGACTGGGATGGAGTTAGGGAGAAGGTGGTCAGTGGTTTCAGCAAGGTAAAAAATTGGTTGGAAACATAAATTATCTATTAATTTGACTAAGACCAATTATATTGCATTTTCATTAACTGTTGCAAATAGGCCAAATTTTTCAGGTATTCGAATAAATAATAACAATAAAATAAATGAAGTGACTAATACAAAATATCTTGGTGTTGTAATAGATCAATTTCTGAAGTGGCAGCCACACATCGACTACCTATCAATCAGATTACGAAAATTAATACACAAATTTTATATAATAAGGAATATTTTAAATACAAAACTACTTATACTTATATATAAATCACTGGTAGAATCTCTGATTGGTTATGGTATTTTGGTGTGGGGAGGGCTGTATGAATCTGCATTGTATGGACTGAATGTAGTACAAAGGTGTATATTGAAAATAATTTATAAAAAACACAGAATATATCCTACTGGCCTTCTCTTTACACAAGAAACATGCAATATTAGAACAATGTATCTCACAACAGTTTACACCTTTCTACATATTCGTAAAGAACGGAATAAATTTGTTAATCATACTCACAAAACACGCTCTAGAGAAAATAGAAACTTAATACTGCCCAGGAATAACAACAACATAAATCTAAAATGTATCAGTTATTTAGGTCCGAGAAGCTACAACTTTCTCCTGAATTCAATGAGGCTGGAGAAAAACAGCAAAAAATTTCGTGAATTATGTAAAGCATATATATTCGATAACTTTCGAATTTTTGAGTCTTTGTTTGGTTGACAGCCATTACACATGAACCATGTATTGTATTTGTATCTGTATTATTGTCCGACACAAAAAGAAGGAAAAAAAAAACCTGATCCAAAAAGAAAGTTATTAGTTAAACTACCTAGACACATACAGGTGCCCTAGCACCTAGGTGTTGTTAATTTGTGATATTATTTTTTTTAAAAAAATCCGTCTTGAAGTGTGAAGTATAAATAATTAAATTATATAAAAAATTTTAAAAAATAAATAGAAATAGATATGTTGAAATACAAATTGAGAAATTATTCTGCTGTTACTTATAAATATAATGTCATTTACTTTCTTTTCTATTAGCCAAAATTATGCACTTCACTAGATTAGATATTTCATTGTTCATTTACCATTTCACCGAATAAATTATGCTTTATCATCAGCATTGACTAGATTGTGTGCTACGGCTAATGCTATTAGTAGAGTCACCAATATAGATTTATTTAGTGATAACATTCAAAACACAAAAAATAAAACTAGACAGGTTTTGTGCTGGTCCGTAAATAAATTATTTATTTATTTATTTATAACTGTAATCTTATCTGTAATGAGGTTTAGCCCCTTTATAAATAAATAAATAATATTGAGAAAGTCAGCGAACCAAAGAATTTTTTAAATTTTGGCAGTTGGACCAGATTGGATTGGTGATCGTATTTTAATGCAAATATACAGAGGCTTGATTATAATTCATATATTCTTGCAATCTTTCACATATTTTAATTTGGAACTATAATTTTTTTATAGATATTTAGTGATAAAATTCAATTTGTATATATATATATATATATATATATATATATATATATATATATATATATATATATATATGTTATATATGTAGTAGTGGAATTTCATTCATCTTTTTCAAAGCGTTGATCACTAGATGTCTTGGCGTTGAATAATGTATGTATGTACGTATGTATGTACGTACGTATGTATGTACGTACGTATGTATGTATGTATGTATGTATGTATGTATATGTATGTATGCATGTATGTACGTACGTACGTACGTACGTAACGTAAGTATGTATGTATGTATGTATGTATATATATGTATGTATGTATATGTATGTATATGTATATGTATATATATGTATATATATGGATATATATGGATATATATGTATATATATGGATATATATATATATATATATATATATATATATATATATATATATATATATATATATATATATATATATATATATATATATATATATATATATATATATATATATATATATATATATATATATATATATATATATATATATATATATATATATATATATATATATATATATATATATATATATATATATATATATATATATATATATATATATATATATATATATATATATATATATATATATATATATATATATATATATATATATATATATATATCAAACATCAGGAATATCAATAGGCTCAAAATTTGTTTTTAGACAAATTTGACTTTAACCGGATATTTTTTTTAATTTTTTTTTTTATTATTCACCTCCCCACCTAAGTAGGGATTTTATCACTAGGGATGTCGTAATATCCGTCAACATTGTCCAAGTTCCAAAATATATATTTATATATATTGGCTTTTCAGAAAAAGGGTTTTTTTTTTTGGAATAGGCTTAAAATGGCCTAAATTTGAAAAATTAACTAACCTGAACTAACTGAAACTAACTTGAATTAAAGAATCAGCAATTACAAAATACATTAAATAATGAAAAAAATGTCCTACCTTAATGTAAAATAACCCGTCAAGTGCAAGTTGAACTTGCACAATTAGTGTTCCGTACGTTGATTGCTTTTCAAATAGAAAATTTTGTTACAGGAAGTATAAAATGATCAGTCACTTCACAAAACACACCCCAAATGAGTTTTTCAACAAAATTTGTTTCCAATCTTTACTGAAATCTGATGACCTTGAAATTTTTGTTTTTTTTATATACCAGATAAATTATTACAAGATAATGCACTCGTGATAATTTTCATTCAATCTACACCCCGTGGAGAATATTCCAGAATTTTTTCAAAATTTTTTCATAAGTACTTTTCGAGATAAGGCGGGTGGACAGCGATTTTTCGCGAATTTTTAAAAATAATACAAAGAAAAGTGCGCGCAAGTATTACATTATATATATATTTTTTACTCGTGTTTTCACAAGCTTTCATTTGACACCACACTCGATTACCTAGTAAAAAAATTTTTTTTTCACTTCCGATTTCACCCCCCAAAACTAACCCCTTAAGTCAAAATTTAACTTTCAAAACTACATGGCTCTGACGAGGCCATCAATTCCTATATTATTACAAAATTTCAACTTTCTATGATAAATGGTTTCGGAGAAAATCGGGTGTGACAGACGGACAGACACCGAAGTAATCTTATAAGTGTTCCGTACGGAACACTAAAAATGATATACATGCTATATTAGTGACTGGAGACCAAAGTTAGTTTAGGTTAGAAAAAACAGCCTTATTTCGATTTTTTCTTATCGATCTTTCAAAAAAAATGTGCAAAACCGGCCCCCCGATATTTTCTCGTAAGCCTTTCAAAATTAGACTGTTTTAAGCCTATTTCAAAAAAAAAAAAAAACAGTTTCCTGAAAAGCCAGTGTAACAAAGTTTTACCACTTTTAGACAATGTGGTAGTGCTGCCATAGACGTTAATGCATTTTTGCAAACAACTACTACCTATGTTTGTGGCCATTTATATTTAAAATTGTAAATAAATAAATGGCATCAGTCTAAAAATTTTATTGGATCTGAGGAATAAATCTTAAAACCTATATTGTAAATCTGTATTAGTAACAAAAGCAAAACTTTTATAAAATTAAAGAGTAATTATGTTTACCTCAATATCAATATTTTCAGCAGCATTATTAAATACTCTTTCCCACCAATTATTAGTAAATTCTCCTCCAACATCATGACCTACTCCAGAATGATCAAACTTAAGCTTGGGTTTAAGTGCAGTGGAAATACCATCTCCATTCCTTCCTAAACCTTTTCCTAAAATTATAGTTTAAATTATATTTGATATGCCACAATTTTCAATTATTCGTTTCCAGTTTTTTGACCTCTGTACCAAAACAGAAGTGAAACTTTATATTTATGAAGTGAAAGTCATAAAATATTTATAAATTAATTCTTGCCTTCAGACCAGCCATATTTCTCAAGTTGCTTTCTGGCAAAATCCATTTTTTAATGTATAAAAATTAAGTTTATTAGATTCAATTTAAAAAATAAGGAGTAATGAGCATTTTTGCACCATGTTGTTTTTATTTTGTTTCATTTAATTTGCGCACGTCTACTTCAAGTTCTCAAGAATTTGTCAGTTGTCAAGTTTTAAGGGGTGTTCGATTAGTCTGATTTGGGCATTTTTTTGAATGAACCAATAAATTATCGGTAAGAGACCCGGATAAGGGGAAAACGGGCAAGGAATTTAAGTATCCAATTTCCAACCTTTTAAACCTCTCATTTTCATAAAGAATCTATAAGTTTATAGTTAAACTGTGCCATCGAAATTTTACATTATAATTTATTACCTTTAATTGAAGAGACTACTGGATGAACATGTTTATCCACTAACATTGGTTGGTTGAACTGCCGAAGGCTTGGTAACTTGATAGCGTGATAACAAGTTCATTAATAGTGCTTATTGTTTATTTGTTTCATTTTTGCTATTATTTTTCAAAATGGAATTAAGAGGCCGAAGAACGGTGAGAGAAGCTTTTCGAAGAATTGATTGGAATGATGGAAATTCAAGTGGTAAGTAAACAATCAACTTATTGTTAGTTTGTATCGTGTTCCTATAATACAATGTTATTACTTATTATTCATCTTGTGGCATAATTTTTCAGAAAGCGTGTTTAGCGCACACAATAATATATTCTCTCATCTCATTATGTGCCTACTTCCATTCCTTTCCGGAAATCCAAGACTAAGATTTAAGCAGTTCGAGAAAAGATTCACCACCAATGTACTCTGCTATACGGATCGGGAAATTTCGGGGAACGCGAAAGATTTCTGTGAAAGTAAGTTAAGTTTTGTGGGTAATAATAATTTTATTAAAATCGTCTGCCAATGGGTATGGCACATAACTTCCTCGCATCCCAAACACGATGTCTTGACTAGTTGGTGTTTGAAACATTTTTTTTTTTCAGGTTTTTTTGCTAAAGAAGTGGAAACAATTGATGAATATATTCCAAGCTTCGAATCAAGCTCATCCGATCAGAAATCGACGAGTATGCTGCTCAAAGAAAACGTCGGCCTTCGCAAATATAAAAGATAGACGTCTATAATACCCACGATGACACGAATCAAGTTCTTAATACGTTTCTTTGCTATGACGATACTTCTGGTGGTGATTCTGATTTGGAATCGAATACTCCCACTCATAACGGTACTGTTCCAGTTCCTGTTGACATCGAAGCTATGCCTGGTGTAAGAAACAGTATACCAACTGGCCATATTATAATGAAATGAAAGTCATTTTCCTCTAGAGATAACACCTTCACAAAAAGAAAGCGTACACCACAGTGCTGGAAAAGAATAAAGCAGCTCTTCTGAGGGAAAAAGAAGAGGGTTACAAATCTTATTCGGCCAAAGACATCCCGAAAGAAATACCGAATTTGGGGATTATGTCCATTTCATTGCAATCTAAAATTCTACCAATTGGATGTTAAAGCCAAAAACGCACTGTTGTACAAATATATTTCAATGGTCAGGGTATAGAGACAATGAAAAGATGCTAATAGAAAAAAAAATTCCTTCGTCTTTTCTCTGTATGATGAAAAATGAGGGTCAAATTGTCCGTGTGTGCAAAACTGCTTTGGTGGCCATTTTTAATATTGGTAGGGGAGAAATTGATCACATCCAAAAATTCATAATGGCTGGCCACAGCATTCCTCCCCTCGATTGTCGAGGTAAACATACAAACCGTTCGCACAGGATGGCTTCCAAAGTTTTGGAGTACATCGAAGACCAAATAAGAAGCTACCCTTGTGAAGAATCACAGTATTTGCGTAATAAAAACATACATAAGAAGTACTTGTATAGGTGGTTCTCAGTGAAGAAGACGTATAAACTTTATTTAGAGGTAGCGAGTGCAAATGATGAGCCTGAACAGTTCAAAGTTCCTGAGTCTACGTATAGGCATATATTTTCTTTAAAGTTCAATTTATCATTTGGTCATCCAAGAAGTGATACATGCAGCACTTGTGAGCTTGGGTTAATCAAACTCATGTTACAAATTACTTACCTGACAGTTGACTTGCAGCATACCATGCCGTTCCCAAAACTTAGTGTGAGAAAAGGCTTTTATCTTCGATAGAAGTGATTTCATAATCTCGGCGTGCCGAGTCGAGGGATGCGGCTCACCTCTTAACGTGGACTAAGGATGTTGCGAGTCGTGAAAATAATGAGGTGACTAGTTCTCTTCTGACCATTCTAGGATTCAACGAACCTTTCGAGTAGCAAAGATTGCCTTATTATCTGGACAGACTTTTGTTCGGGCCAAAACAAGAACTTCTTCATGTTATTTCTTTACCAATACCTCATCCTTAAGGGATATTTCAAGCTAATTGAGAATAAGTTTCCAGAGGTGGGTCATACATATCTTGTAAGCGATCGAGATTTTGGAAGGATCGAAAAAACAAAAGACAGTATTTCTTTCGAACTAGTACTGAAAAATTATGCTGAACAGAGGCAGAGACCATCGGGTCACTGATATTACTCCTCACTTTCGAAATTTTAAAGATCTCCAAAAATAGACTCAATAAAAAATTGGCTTTCAAAGGCCAGGTAAAATAGATTATGGTGAAGGAGTTTGTCTCGTACGTGTACAAGGAATGTTATGATCCAAATACACCTTTGAAGAAAGTAGAATTGCTGAAGCAGAATCGTGATGTAAGAAGATCCGTACGGGTTGAACATTTTGAATTAGGAAGAATCACCAACACCGGAGTGAAGCTAACAACGGAAAAGGTTGAAAATTTAGAACGACAGCTTCCTTACATAAAAAATGAATTTAAATTTTTTGTATGAATCCTTAGTTCAAAAAGAAAAAGAAAAACATTCACTTTTGTCGTTGTTTATTAACCTACATTATTTCCCGATATTGTTGTACTACCACAAAATAAAATTATCTCTCTAATAACATTTTTCTATCTCAAGCTATGCTTAAAAAAATATACTACTTTGATTATTTATTACTGCACCTTACGTGTGTATTTTTTATCAACAAATTGATCAAGATGATATAAATATGGAACATGCATATAACATGTATTTCCACGAATAAGAACCAGTTCCTCCATATATTGAAAATTATCGTGATTAATTTTGTTGATGCCAATAAAACCTGAATTCTTCGAAACAAAACAAAATTCGACTGCAAAGTTTAACTTCTGAGAATTTTCAATTAAAAAGTGTTGCCTTTTTAAAGCTCTGATTACTGTTGCTTCACGTTCAAGATTTTTTAGATGGATTATATGGCCGCTTTTTAGCGTACACTATAAGAATAACTTATTTTAGTTTAAAAGATATTTATTAAACTATCATTCTCTCAAAATTGAATATGGTTTCATTCAATATTTGTTTTTGAAATACATTAAATTTAAATGACATTGAAACAAAGCTGCCATCGAAAATTAACCATAAAGAACAATCTAAACAGAATGTATGCACAATGGCACAGATTTTGACATTTTAGGCCGTTGTAAAATAGCAATTGCAATAAAAATAATAATTCCCTTTAATAAATGACAAAAAAGTAATAACTAACTAATGAAAAATCTGTCTCAGTACTTAAAAAGGGATCAGTAAACTAATATCAAATTTTAGTAGATTTTTTCAAATTATCCTACAGAAAAGGAATAGTTCCTTCTTGGGTTCAATGAATACCCAGAAAAGATAAACAGACTTTACTAATTGCGCATTTTAGTAATATCAAAAGTTATGGAAAAGACGTCCAATTAACAATTTTTAAAATACCTCGAAGTATTTAATATTATTAGAAAACATTAGGGCTTTTACAAGCAAAGATCGAGAGGAGATTCCTTCTTATGGTATGCTTGTACTCTGCAAATAGTAATTGATGAAGTTATTTCCGAAACCATTAAGCCCGGTGTTCCCAGGGGCTTTATAATGTTATCTACTCACTCTTACTTTTTTACCTTAACGATTTGCTCAATTAGACAAAAATATAATCTATAACTTTGTTGACGACAGCATGCTAGTTTCTTCATTTACTTTGGACGTTGACGTAGCTGACGAATAATATATCTGCAGGCAAAAGGAAAATTTAGGCCTTAACAAAAACCTGGCAGAAACTCATTTTTAGCCTAATAATAACTAAGTAAAATTTAATGTAATTAAAGCTCAGGTAGAAGATTTTTAAAAGAGTTAACGTTGCCGACCCCTTAATCATTATGTTGGGAGACTTCCAACAGCATCAATTCGCTAGACGTTAACTAAGAAGCAAATATGTCTTGGTATGATCTAGTTACAGCTTACATTTGCATGTTTCTACAAAGCTCAGCGTAACACTTTCTTCAAGCAACCTTTTATGTGGAGAATTTAATCCCTTCGAAATAAACTACCCATTACTTTGCTTCCAACAGAGTACAACCTACAGCTATTGGAAACTAACATTCTTCGCTACTACCACACACGCGTCGTGTCTCTGGTGGTTTAAAGATTTTTACAGTGCAATTAGGTTAAGAGTCCCCCAGAACTGCTTAAAGTAACTTCAATTAAAATTTCTGATTGTCAAGGTCTCTGTACTTGTTTAAAAATAGAAAATGCAGTTGTATGTTTAAATAAACAAAATATTAAATTGAGCTCATATGCTTCAAAAAAAGCAGAAATGCGAACGAACTTAATGGTGATTAACCTGCAATCTTTTTAAGGAGGGCCTACTGTTTGCCGTTTAGACTTAGGTTCAACTTGAAACCAAATATAAAATACCAGTAGTTATTGTTTTAGACATAGGCGGTCCCAATAATAAGTAGTGCAACTTAGGTTACCGGTTAGTTCATCATTATATAGTAATTCTATTGAAAAAATTTCATATATTCCTTGTGTTAATTAACAAACTCAATTTAAGAACTTCATGTGTGTTTATCCTTTTATTCAAATTCATCTCACTGAAGTGACAGTTGAACCGCTTTTTTAAATTTTATATAAGGTGTGCTTACAAGTACAATATTGTAGGTATTAAAAAAAAAGATTTGCTACACGGATTACCTGTCGAGGACCTTGGAGAGTGGATCTGAGGTACATTCCTTTGATAGGGTCAACCATGGTGTTCTTCTTAAGAAACTCAATAACCGTGGCATATCGGGTTCACTGTTGGGCTGGATTAGGTGTTTATTTGTGTGGCAGAGTTTAGGTGGTTTGAGCTAATAATTTTAAGTCTGTCAACATTACTGTGCCCTCGGGAGTGCCTCAAGGCTCCCATATGAGGCCTCTGATGTTTAACCTGTTCTTGAATGATGTGGCCGACTGCATTCGGTCTTCCAGGTTCTTGCTCCTTGCTGATGATTTGAAGTTGTATATGGTGGTTGGATCGATTGAGCATTGTGTGGGATTGCAAGGTGATTTGGATAGACTTAGTGTCTGTTGTCAGTTAAACAGTGTGGTTTTAAATACTTCTAAATGCTTCTCTATGTCTTTCTTGAGATCGCGCAACCCATTGTTTTTGATTACAGCATAAATGGGACTTCCCTCGTGTCCGTGGTTAATGTTTAGAGATCTGAGGGTTAAGTTTGATTCGGCACTGAGTTTGATTTCTCATATAACCGAGGTAACGTCTAGGTCTCTGAGGACGCTTGGGTTTATTAGGCGTTGCTCATCAGAATTTTCATCCATTACCTCTATAATACTGCTTGTTGGTTAGGCCTTCCTTGGAATATTGCTCATGTGTGTGGAACCCACCTTTTGCTTGCCATGCTAGGAGCTTGGAGCTTGTTCAGACTAAATTTCTACGTCATATTAAATTTAAATTCTTTATCAATGATTGTTTTAGTTATTCAAAATTGACATCTATATTAAACTTGAATACCCTGCCTAACCGGAGAGTTCAACGCGATCTTGTAATGTTCTTTAAAATTTTAAATTCCATTATAAATTGTCCAGAACTTTAATTTCAGATTAATTTGTATGCAGCTAGACATACTAGATCTACGTTGTCCTTCAAACCTTATCATAAGACAACTTACGGAGCTAATACCTTCATGACAAGATCTGTGGGCATTGTAAATAACTGCCCATCACTGGGCTTGTTTTCCGGCTCCTTGTCTCTTTTTAAGAGGCAGATCTGGGTTCTCTTCTGAAATTTTTAGCTTTAGCCTTTAGTTTTAAGTAGTTTTAAGTATCATTTATAGATGTGAACTTTTGTATTTTGTCTTTATGAGTTAATGGGCCTGTCCCGTAAATAAATAAATAAATAAAAATAAAATAATATTATAGGTCAGTTAACAATAACATTACATAGGTATCCCTCATTCAACAGAATAATGACTTTTCAGAAAAGTTATCTTTTGTTGTTGACATACCTATATTTTTTATGGTACATGTCATTAAAGAAAAGTTTTTATCAGAAAATTTGAAATTAAAACCTACCTTGTAACAGGCAGGAAAACTAATAGTTCTTAGAATTCTTGAATTAATATTTCATTTTTATCGATTTAACTACAAATAAAAAGAGAATTGATGTTGTACTGTACATCATAACCTTAGTTGGCTTACTAGTCCTCTTGGCAATTTAAACCTATATTTGTCAAATTAGAACAGTTTTAAAGCTAAACTTTTTTAGTGAATCAGACTAATAGTATTTAATACAATAATGGCTCAACAAATATGCTATAAATAAAATTCTAATATTCTGTAAATATACATGTATTTCTTCTTATTCTTATATAGACCATTGGGAAAAGTCCAAATCCACAAGCTTCGAGCGTGGTTTTGAACATTTTTTTTAACAATGTGTTCATAACAAAAAAGTTTCTTTGGTGTAATTTCCAAAGGAAAACATAGAACCTCAAAAATAGAGCTGAGCAGTAGGCAGCTGATAAATCAAGCTTACTGACTTAATTCATTTTGTGGTTTAGTGGTTAGTGATTTATGCAAATTACTTTTGAAAAAAGCTAGCTTGTAGTTGTAGCTTTAATTTATATAAAACTAGCCGGGCCCGCGGCTCCGCTCGCGTGGACTTGATTTACTACTATCGTCACTGCTTATTCCTTATGTTACCCAACGTAATAAAATATCTCCCATTATTTCTCCTTATCTCCCAATATTTCTCCTTATTTCCCATTATCTTTACATAATTTCCATTATCTAGGCTTATCTCTGCTCATCTCCCATTTATTTCTCCTTATCTCCTATTATTTCTCCTTATCTCCCATTATCTCACTTTATTTCACATTATCTAGGCTTATCTCGACTTATCGCCCATTATTTCTCCTTATCTCCCATTATTTCTCCTTATCTCCCATTATCTCACCATAACTCCCATTATCTAGACTTATCTCTGCTTATCTCCCATTATCTCTCCTTATCTCCCATTATTTATACTTATCTCCCATTATCTCACCTTATCTCCCATTATCGAGGCTTATCTCGACTTATCTCCCATTATTTCTCCTTATCTCACCTTATCTCCCATTATCTAGACTTATATCGAATTATATAGAACATATGTATAAATTTTATAAAAACACCTAAATCGGATAAGTGGTTCTCGAGTGATAAGCGCACTAACGGAGAGACAGACAGACAGAGAGACGTTTCATTTTATATATATTGTATTCTTTGCTAGATGATATTGTTCCATATTTAATGCTTTAGAGAGTGTATTGCAAGAGAACGCGCTAGCGGCAAACTTTTCTCCGACTTGATTCACTATTATCGTCACTGCTTATTCCTTATGTCACCTAATAAAATATATCCTATAACCTGGCCAGAGAACATACGTATGTTTAAAAAAAAGCACGTAAATCGGATAAGTGGTTCTCCAGTGATAAGCACACTAACGGACGGACAGACAGACATTGCATTTTATATATATTATAGATATTCTCTGCTAAATAATATTGTTCCATATTTTAATGGTTTGGACTGTGTATTGCAAGAGAACGCGCTAGCGGCAAACTTTGTCCGACTTCATTTACTATTATTGTCACTGCTCATTCCTTATGCTACCTATCGTAATAAAATATAGCCTATAACCTGGACGGAGAACATATATATATTTAAAAAAAAAAGTACGAAAATCGGATAAGTGGTTCTCCAGTGATAAGCGCACTAACGGACAGACAGACAGACAGAGATACGTTGCATTTTATATATATTATAGATGTAATAAAATATATACCTATAACCTGGTCAGAGAACATATGTATGAATTTAAAAAATCCCGTAAATCGGATAAGTGGTTCTCGAGGGATAAGCGCATTAACGGACAGACAGACAGACAAACATTGCATTTTATATATATTATAGATATAGATTATTATTATTTTTATATAACCTGGCCAAAGAATATATGTATGAATTTAAAAAAAGACAGGTAAATCGGATAAGTGGTTCCCGCGCGATAAACGGACTAATGGACAGACAGACAGAGAGACATTGCATTTTATATATATTATAGATTATACTTTACATATATTCTTTGCTACATAATATTGTTCCATATTTAATGGTTTAGGCTGTGTATTACAAAGGCACGCGCTAGCGGCAAACTTATTTCCGACATCATTCACTATTTTACGTCACTGTTCATTCCTTATGCTACCTATCGTAATAAAATATAGCCTATAACCTGGCCAGAGAACATATGTATGTTTTAAAAAAAAGTACGTAAATCGGATAAGTGGTTCTTCAGTGATAGGCGCACTAACGGACAGACAGACAGACAGACAGAGAGACGTTGCATTTTATATATATTATAGATAATTAATTCTACTTCTTATGCAAGATGCAACCATTCAGCGAAAGAATGTTATTTAAAAACGTTATTAAGTATCCTGCAGCTATGCTAGTGTCAAATAATAAGCTTTACTATATATAGCTTACTTAATTACTTTTTAAAATAATTTGATACTCTGTTCAGCTCTGACCTTTTTGTATAATAATAACAATTAAAGATTCTACCTTTTTAGGAGGTTTCGGGCCAATAGGCCAAAACTATCTACACTTACAGTCTGTCAAGTAAGAACGTGTAAGCGATAATTCATTTTTTGTAGATGTGATTCAACAAAAAAACTGGTAGAGGGAACCTTTGTCTACGACGCCTTTTAATAAAAGTATCAGTTGATTCGGAACTTTCGTCGAAATCACGTAAAATCCAAAATAAGTCACTTGTTAGCGCGTCGTTTCCAGGTTATTCTTTGTTCACATTCAAAGGGGCCTAAAATGACTCATTTCGCGGCCGCTAAATATAGTAAAAACTCGGTATCGTTTGTGAAGAAGTGGGTAAATTATTTTAACAAGAAAAAAGTCGATGACTTGCCAAAACGTGGCTTGGTAGGCAAAGTCACTCCGAAAGTCGAAAAACGAATCGTGTCTTTCTTTCCACGGAACCCGAAATTGATGCTGCGTCAAGGAGCGGCAAAATTAGGAAAATCGGATTTAAATGTGTCCCATGAGACCATTCGACAACATTTTCGTGCTCATGATGTCAAATTCCGAAGCACATTGAAGAAAGGTTTACTGGGTGACAATTACGTCGCGTAGCGGCTTGCTTGGGGTCACGATAAGATACTAAAGTGGCTCTCACAATCGCCGGACGTCAACCCTATTGAAAACGTTTGGTTCTTTGTAAAGAGAAAGCTCAGAGGAAAGACTCTGAGGACTTTGATTCAGTTGTCTAGCGAGATTCGAAAAATTTGGAGATCATTGCCGCTCGAGTGTGCAGAAAATCTCGTCGACAGCATGCCTCGAAGATGCCAGGCGATTATTGATGCAGGAGGCGATTGCACAACTTACTAAGGTAATTGCGCCCTTGTTAGCATACCAAAGAACACATTGATGGCAAAAAATGTTCTCGAAACATATTTTTTCAAGAATACGTTCTTACTTGATAGACAGTAAATGTCATGTAATCCTTTACAGAAACGTATACATTACTTACACTAAGGTGCCGCTTTTTCTGGTTGAGTAAAGATGAAACTGTAGATAATATGTATTAGTCAAAAGAAAAACACCAGTCTTATTATATTTGTTTTATTTTCAAAAGATAACTCTAAATTTTAACACTTTAACAACATAATTTATAATAACAAAGTATCATAAAATATTATGTTATGAAAGTTTATTTTCTTTACATTTGGGGTTATTTATAAAAATTATACTAAATATCACAAGTTGGTTAAATTTTAATTAATTGTTAATGCTATTAAGTAGAGATAAATAACGAAAAACTATTTTTATCATAATTTATTTTTCCTGTTCTAATATTTAGTGTTATTAACTTC
Source organism: Pachyrhynchus sulphureomaculatus (assembly GCA_019049505.1). Taxonomy (NCBI): domain Eukaryota; kingdom Metazoa; phylum Arthropoda; class Insecta; order Coleoptera; family Curculionidae; genus Pachyrhynchus; species Pachyrhynchus sulphureomaculatus. The sequence continues at coordinate 100,965,321 of CM032455.1, read as the reverse complement.
AAAACCGTTTGAAATGTCATTAAGAACTGGGTCGATTCCTATGACAAAATTAATAATTTATTAATGAATCTCAGAAAATTATTTTTTTTGTATTTGTATTGTATTTTAAAATTTTTTTTTACTTGTAAGTTATTATTTGAAGATGTTCATTTAGTGAAATTATTTGGATGCTGCAATTGTTATTGTGATATTGGTAAGATGACACCGACTAATCAAAATAAATTTAAGCATTTGGGATATAAGATTATAGCCTAGATTAAGGCAATAAATTGTGCTGTTAGTTAGAGAAAAATTTAGGCGAATTTAAATTAGTCGTCAAATATTGACTGCAGGTCACTGCGATAACTTAAAACATAATTAATGACACATGTTCTGAACACGTATTGACTAGGGAGCCAATTGTGTAAGCAAACATACTTTTTGACATTTTCTTCATTATCGCTTTCAGGAAAAAGGCAAACTTATGCTATATGTATAACACAAGCAACAAAGACAGAAGATACTCATTTTGACAGTATCTTTCCTTTTATTTTTATAGAATTGCAGCTCAGGAGTCTAGTTTCATGATAATAATATTGACTAGGCGTAAATAACTTGTGCTGTCGTTATTAAAAAACGAACTGTGTTCTCTGAATTTATGGTAAAAACTCACATTCATTAAGACATAAACGGAGGCTGATAAAATTAGAAGTATGTTTAATTTATTTCTAACTTTCACAAATTAAGGCCAGTTTGATAAGATACTTTAGAGTATTCAAATTAGTTTAAAATCATTTGCTGGTTGACGTCACAATGATAACTTTGGTTCATAAATACACTTCTCACTTTGGTTCTTTAAAGTTGTTGGCAAACGGACGCTTGTTTTTCAGTATGGCCATTTGATGTTGGGTGAAAAAAATCTTAATTAGTAAAAATTAAGTAGTTAAATTTATGAAATTATTAAACGGGGATTAGTTTAGTAGTAAAATTGTCCTACCTAGTAATATTTTAAAAGCAATATAAACAGTTTGAGAAAAATGTCTTTTATTGTGAAACTGAACAATTTTAGAATAAATTTAATTGATAAGGTCACCTTGTGGATAGCAATAGTTGACTACGAAAAGAATTTGATTCGGTAGAGATATGGGCAGTCCTTAACGCCTTAAGTAACAGCAGAGTCGATGAAAGGTACACAACTCTTCTTGAATACACATATAGAAATGCCACTTCACAAATAATGCTTGAAGAAAAAACAAATAAAATCAAAATTAAAAGGGGAATTAGACAAGGCGATTCGATGTCTCCAAAACTGTTCACTTTGCCTCTAGAAGACATGTTCAAATCGCTAAAGTGGGAAAATAAAGGAATACTAACAGACGGTAAACGATTAAATCACTTAAGGTTCGCAGATGATATCATCGCCAACACAAAAAAAGAATTACAAGAAATGCTGATGGAATTAAATAACAAGTCTCGAGAAATAGGTCTAAAAATAAACTTCAACAAAATCAAATATTTGAACAACGAAAGTGAAGATAACGGCCAAGAACTATTAATAGAAGGTGAAAGAATAGGAAAAAATATCAAAAAATAATATAAAGGCTGACTTGGATAGAAGAGTCTCGTTAGCCTGGTCTGCGTTCGGAAGGTTACGACTTTAATGTCCACAATATCAACTGGCTTAAATATTCAAATACTACCGACGAACAAGGTCGTGAAGCTGAATCATTCGCAATCAGTTATGGCTTAACTCAGCTTACTGACGAACCAACACGGATCCCTGATCGAGACGGGGAGTTCGCCAGTCTTCTTGATCTGTTTTTAACCACCAATCCGGAGATATACACGGTCACCGTAAATCCGCCGTTAGGTTCTTCCGACCATAAACTGCTTTCGACATCGAGTATCCTGCCAATCTGTGACAGAGAGGGGCCTAGGCCGCGCAAGATTTGGCACTACAAATCTGCAAAATGGGAAGATCTCATGGAATACTTTCGAACTTTCCTTTGGATGGACATTTGTTTTCGATCCGATAACCCATCTGACTGCGCCAGGGAGGTCTCCGATGTTATTTTGGCTGGTATGGAAGCTTACATCCCTTTTTCGAAGAAATGTTCCTCCAACGGCAAGCCTTGGTTCGACCGAAAATGCAAAGAAGCTGTTGCTTCTAAACATATTGCCTACCGACAATTGCGTGAAAATCCTAACACCGTAAATCGTAACATCTTTGTTCATGCCCGGAACAGATGCAAGAGAATTATCGACGAAACTAAGGAGGCACACAATCAACGAATTAGAAACAAACTTCTCGCTTGTCCCAACAATTCCAGGTCCTTTTGGGCAGTCGCTAAGGCAGTTAATCAAAATTTTACCAAATCCACCATACCACCACTCACACGGCCAGATAATTCCATTGCAACCACACCTGTTGAGACAGCGAACTTGTTGGCTGAACTCTTTGCTTCACATTCTACTGTCGATTTCAAAGGAAAAACACCACCTACTATTCCCATATTGCAGTCAAGGATGCCCGATGTTGTCTTCAGACAACGCATCATAAAGCGTATTTTAATGAAGCTAGACACCAAGAAGGCTTCTGGCGCTGACGGAATACCTGCCATAGTTCTCAAAAACTGTGCAAGGGAACTAACACTAGTTTTCTGTAGACTTTTTAACCTATCCTACAGAAAGGGAATATTTCCGTCCTGCTGGAAATGTGCCACGGTTCAGCCGATACCTAAAAAAGGTAAGAAGACCTTGCCAAATAAACTACCGACCAGTTGCACTGCTTTCAATAATATCGAAAGTCATGGAAAAGGTTATCAATGAGCATCTTCTAAAATATTTTGAACGATTCAATATTATTAGCGATCACCAATATGGTTTTCGTAAACATAGATCAACAGGAGATCTTCTGACTTATGTAACACATGTTTGGAACAACGCAATTGAACACTTTGGAGAATCTCGAGCGGTTGCTCTTGACATATCCAAGGCATTCGACCGTGTTTGGCACGATGGACTGTTGGCTAAGTTACGCTCTTATGGTATATCTGAAAGGTTCTGTTTGTGGCTCTCATGCTTCCTCAGAGAGCGTTCTTTACGAGTGGCGGTCGACGGATTTCTTTCTAACACCCTCACTATCAACGCCGGTGTGCCCCAGGGCTCCATACTGTCTCCTACTCTCTTTCTCATTTACATTAACGATCTGCTGGAAAAGACCGGGAATCCAATCTATAGCTTTGCAGATGACAGTACGCTTGTCTCTTCATTCACCTTGAACGCTCGGACATCGGCTGCTCAGGCGAATATACGCAGACAGCAGGAGGTCGTTCAACTTAACAAAGACCTGGAAGAAATTCTATCTTGGGGTGACAGTAACCAAGTGGAATTTAACGCTACAAAAACCCAAGCGGCAGTTTTTTCTAAAAAAGTTAACGTTGCTGAACCCGACATAGTTATGTCGGGGCACTCCATTCCCCTAGCATCGTCGCTCAATTTGTTGGGCGTTAGTTTGAGAGCAAATATGTCTTGGCATGAACATGTTGCAGGCATAGCAAGGAGAGCTTCTCAAAAGTTGGGAATATTATTTAGAACCAGAAAGCTTTACACCCCACAGCAACTGTTAATTCTTTACAAAGCCCAAATTCGACCAACTATGGAATACTGCTCCCACGTTTGGGGCTCCGCTCCCAAACATACACTGCATTTGTTGGATTCTGTTCAGAGAAGAGCGGTCCGTCTGATTGGGGACCCAGAATTGACCGGCGGCCTTGATTCGCTGGAACATCGAAGAACGGTTGGCGACTTGAGCCTATTCTACAAGTATTTTCATGGACAGTGTTCGAAGGATGTAGCCCGCTTAATTCCTCCCAAAGCGGTGCATGTTAGAAATACACGTCGCGCTGGTGCTTCGCATCCGTATGAGGTTCAGCTTGTTACACCGCGTACAACGCTTTTCAAGCAATCTTTTATATGGAGAACGTCATCCCTTTGGAATAATTTGCCCAGCGCTGTGTTTCCCACCGAGTACAATTTACAGCGATTCAAGAACAACGTGAATCGCTTTTTCCGCACTCGTGCCGCTCCTGGAGCGCTTTAGGGACTTCCCTGCAGCACGTGTGCTAGACCCATAAAAAAAAATACATTTAAATTGGACATCCCAAATACAATAAAAGCCAGAGTATTCGATCAATATGTATTGCCGGTATTAACATATAGCACTGAAACGTGGGCTTTAGATAAAAGTATATTAAATAAACTCCAAGTAATCCAAAGAGCACCGGAGAGGAGAATGCGAAATGTTAGACTCCGAGATCGTATTCCTAACATCGAGATACGAAGAAGATCAAAAGTGACAGATGTAATATAACGAATATGTATATTAAGGTGGAATTGGGCGGGGTATATCGCAAGACTGAATGATAACAGATGGACACGCCGTATAGTTGAATGGAGAGAGCAAAAAAGATGCAGAGGTAGACCACAGACAAGATGGACGGACGACCTAAAAAGATTAGTAGGACACGATTGGATGCAAAAAGCAAAACAACAAAGCTCATTGGAGATAACTTGGGGAGGCTTACATCCGACTATGGATGGAAGCTAATGATGATGATGATGATGATGATGATGATGATGATATATATATATATATATATATATATATATATATATATATATATATATATATATATATATATATATGCATGTTTCGCTCCATATCATAGCTTCATAGCTTGTCAGCCAGCCTAGGTGAAGTGGAAAATCACAAACACACTGTATCAGCAGAATACATTTAGAAAGTATCAATGGCCTCAGCGCCATCCGGTATGAAACCGCCAAAACTTTTAATTCAAGAGCAACACGCCTAGGTAAAATAAGATTTAGTACATTTGTTCTCATAAGCAAATTGGGTACTAATAACCGCTATTAAATGAATAGCAGTACTTGTAAAAATATTAAGTACTAACACCATTATTTAATGTTTAGCGGTAACTTAAAAAATAAAGATTCATATAAACGGGAACACTGCTGACTGACTCGAGTATGGAGATCTCTTTAGTACTTCCCTTCTAGCTTATCTTTTTTTTTTGGCGAGATGCAATTTCCAAGCTCATCGGGAGGCAGTGTAACACGGAGGCACAATTATAAACAAAGGAAATAGTTTATTTACGGACAATATTTTTCATCGACGATAGGTTATATATAGACTGGCTGACGAGTTCTAATAGAGAGCGAAACATGCACGTCCTAGTTTGGTGATTTATAGATGGCACGCCCGGGAAGTCCATAGCTTTGCACTCCTGTATTTTTGTTGGAAGACCGTCCTCTAAAGCCGATATATCTTTTTTTATGTACATATATATATATATATATATATATATATATATATATATATATATATATATATATTATATATATATATATATATACTCTATTACTTTATATTCCTTACATTAACGTTTTTTTTTTCATACTTTTTCGGTTTCACAATGATATTGAATTTACTTCTGGTATATCCTGTATATATATCACTAGACATTTTTTAGAATAAGTCAATAAATTATGGTTATGAATGATCATTTTCTCATTTACCATCGATACAAATTGAATCGAACCATTTACTTTAATTGATTTAAAGAATACTTTCACTTTATTATGTCATTTGTGTGTCATTTTATAAGTTGACCCAGTTATATAATTTACCTCTTGTAATATTTTTATTTTCCGTACTATGAGAAAAGTTAATAGTCGTCTTTGTATGCTATTTTGGTAATTTGACGTTGTTCACTCGACGGCGTAGACAGTGTAGGATGCATGACCGCTTGCAGCTTTGCTAACGCCTCCAGAACGTCGTAGTTTCGTTTACATTGCATCTTTGACTATACGCCTCGTGTCATATTGACTAACAAGCTGACTACAGAAATTAGTGCTCGTGCATAAACACTCTGATAATAAATCCACACGAGTTAGCTATGGTGAAACTTAAAAGATATACGTCAAACCTAAACCAGTGTGATTTGTCAAATTCAACCTCAGTGTCAGAAAGTGTGCCATAAACGGTCGATAGATAACTGAGATAGATGTACAAATCTTTTAACATTTTTGTGAATTTTATAGGCGTCGCTTGGCCAGTGGTAATTGGATCTTCAGGTTAAACTATATTTTTGTATATGTTGGCATTTGTCAGTGTATAATATAATTTTAGTTATGAAGTTTTGCATACATAAATAAATATGGGCAAACTTTTTTACCGATAAAAGTGGGGCTTTCATTATTAATAATTTTAGTTTCTTGATGATTTTGAAGCACTAGTTCTAATTTTAAATTAGTGAATCTACATTAAAAATCAAGGTGATCTTATAAGAAAATGGTATCATTTTTTCTAATCTTCAAAACATAAATCTATGATTCACAAAATTTAAGTTAACGATGGTATCTGGGTAGATTAAAAATATTGTTATTGGGGGAGGGGGGGGGAGGTGAAAAAATTACTGAATATGGTACCAAGACCAAAAAAATAATAAGGTGACACAATGTTTGACAATAAATATGTTCCCTCTAAATATTTCTTTACAAGCATTAAACTCACCGAGAAAGGGTTAGTTTAGGCAGTAAAAATTCTATTATTGTCTAGGCTGTGTCTCAACTTTGGAATACATTAAATATACTAAATACTAGTCAACATGATTTTTTTCACAAGGAAACTGAATAGAGACCCTAGTTCAGTTTTTTATGCTGAATTCAAATATGTTATCAGATTTCTTCTATCAGGCATAGTTTTCTTGTGACAGTCATTTTTGTGTAATATACTTCTCTATATTAGGATTTCATTGTTATAATTCTTGTAAATATAGAAGTGGGAATTTGTATTCAAAATAATTTGGCACCAGACAGACTTATTCATGTTGAAACATGTTTTAAGTCTGTCCAAGCTTAATGATGTTCCGACTGTCCTATCTTGTACAAATATTGCACTTTTTTTAGCAAGCAGAGGGCCAGTAGCCAGTATTATAATTGTAGTGAGTCTGGTAACACGTGTACCTACCATACTTATATTTGTGCTGTTTGTTCTTTTTATATGTAAGTTTTTTTTATAAACGTTTTAAAATGCCAAGAACGTATGTAAATCTAGCAAACAATTTCTGCTACGTGTGTGGTGAACTGACCTTCAAGTCTCAAAGGCGAAATTTTACACCGCTTGTGAAAAAATGTTATGAGCTTTATTTTGGGTGTAAAGCTGGTGATTTTGATAAAGACTGGGCGTCAAATTTATGCTGTGTATCATGTGTTAGGCTTCTCATTGGTTGGAAAAATGGTACCCATCAATTTTCAGTCCCTATGATTTGGAGGGAATAGAAGGACCATTTAACTGATTGTTATTTCTGCTTGACTAACATTAAAGTAATTACGTCGAAAACAAAATATACAGTTAAGTACCCCAATTTGGCATCTGCAATTAGACCTGTGCCACATAGCGAAGAGTATCCTGTACCAAAGTTTCCAGATTTTATGACCTTAAGTGATAACTCCGACTCCGACCCAGTTCATACTGAAGACGGAAAAAGCGAGAGAAGTGACCCTACATTTGAAGCAAGTAGTTCATTAGAACCTCACTTTTTATCTCAAGAAGATCTTAATGATCTTATACGGGATTTAAATTTGTCTGAACAGTCAGCTGAGCTTTTAAGTTCTAGGCTTAAAGGTTGATATCTACTCCAAAAAGATAAAAGGATATGCGTTTATCGTAGACGCCATAGTGATTTCAGTGTCTACTTCTCTAAAGAAGGCCATGTAGCTTTTTGTAATGATGTTTGTGCAGTAATGGAGGCTCTTGGACCTCAACACCAGCCAGATGAGTGACGATTGTTCATAGACTCATCGAAAGTCAGTTTGAACGCTGTACTACTCCATAATGGAAATGAATTACCATTATGGAGTATACTAAATATAATTGGAATATCTGTGGTGATTTAAAGGTTATAGCTTTATTGTTACGTTTGCAACTTGGATACACAAAATTCTGCTGTTACTTGTGTGAATGGGATAGCAGGGATAAGGGTTCTCACTACATAATGAAAAAATGGCCTATACGTGAATCTCTTATTCCTGGGCATAAAAATATATTAACTACCCCATTAGTGTATCCCAGAAAGGTGTATTTACCTCCCCTGCACATAAAACTGGGGCTTATAAAAAATCTTGTAAAAAAAATGGATAAAGGTTCTGCTGCGTTTATGTATTTGAAATCGAAATTTCGTAAAATAAGTGATGCAAAATTGAAAGAAGGAATTTTTATAGGGCCCCAAATAAGATCATTAATATCGGGTGATGAATATTTTGAGAAACTGTTATATCCACCGGAAAAAGCAGCGTGGAAATCATTCAAAAATATCTGTTGTGGATTTCTTGGCAATAGTAAAGAAGAAAACTATAGTGGAATAGTGAGTGATCTTCTGACTTCATACAAAGAAATGGGCTTCAACATGTCCTTAAACATTTACTTCTTGGACTCCCGCCTAGACTTTTTCTTTGAAAATCTTGGGGCTGTCTCTGATGAGCATGGCGAGCGTTTTCATTAGCAGATTTCTACTATGGAAAGGAGGTACCAAGGCAAATGGAGTCCCAGTATGCTTCCCGACTACTGCTGGACCATGAAAAGAGACATCCCGAAGGCAAAATATGACCGAAAATCATCATATAAAACTTTTTAGGTTAGAGAAAATTAGCCATGTATTTATTATTCAGTGTCTTGTAAGTACTAATTATTTTAAAACTTTAAACACGTGCCACAAAAAAACCCTGCCTGATGAATAAAATCTGAGAACATATTTAAACTTAGCATGGAAAAGATAAATATATTCCGTTAATTTAGCCCTTGTGAAAGAAAAAAAAAATTTTGTAGACCAGTGGTTGTGGTCCGTCACGCAGATAGCTAATGATTCAACAGTGTTTTGCAGAATTTACTAAACACATAAGAGAAAAATATTACTAATTTAACAAATTTGTCATGTTAAAGGATTATCCATTAACGTATATTTTGCTAATATCATATTTGAGTATCACAATAGGTTCAGATTACATACAAAATTTTATCTAAAAAAATGTGTCTAAGAAATTCAAATTGTTGTTTTTATATGATGCGTAATTTCTATTGAACATCTTTTATTTATCAACAAAAATCCTCATGGTCCGATCCATACCACGGCCAGTAATTTTATTGTCACCAAACAGATAAATGGTATGATCTTCAAAATAAATAAAAAATAATTCTTAATAATGACTAAAAGTTAATGACAAAAACGTTAATATAAAAATAACATGGTAAAATCATACATCGTTTAAAAAATCTGTATTCATATTGAGACTTGACTTTTGAGACAATAAACAATATAAAAAAAACTTGATAAATTTGTTTAAGATAATCCATATACGTCTCCTCCCTTTCTATGGTCAGCATTGGCATAAATAGAACTATTTTCCCTCTTAAGAGCACAAATTATTGACACAGCATCTCTTTTGACCTTATGACCTAAAGATTTTAGTCCGTCGAGAACTTGCTGCAAAGAAAAATATCAATAAATAAAACGTATAGCTGTTTAAACAAATATATAAATATATATATATATATATATATATATATATATATATATATATATATATATATATATATATATACGAGGCTGGTTTGAAAAGTCCGTGCAAAGTCCGAGAGATGGCACCACCGGCGCGTATCGAGGTCATGTTTAGTTAGTAGCATCTCTTAAATGAACGCACACCAAGTTTCAGCCATATTGGTCTATTTCTTTGTGTTTTGGCATTCGTGTGAATCAAGGAAGTCGAGTGATTTTCAAGAAATGGACGAAAAAGCATTTCGTGTGGTGATTAAACATTACTTTATGAAAGGCAAAACGCCTCAGGAGACTAAAGAGAAGCTTGATAAACATTATGGTGACTCTGCACCTTCGATTAGAACAGCTTATAAGTGGTTTCAAAATTTTCGGACTGGCCATATGGGCACAAGTGACGCTGAACGTTCTGGACGGCCTGTGGAGGTTACGACTCCAGAAATCATTGATCAAATCCATGATATGGTGATGGATGACAGACGAGTTAAGGTGCGTGAGATTGCTAGAGCTGTGGGCCTCTCGACTGAACGGGTACATAATATTTTGCATAAACATTTGGACATGAGAAAGCCATCCGCAAGATGGGTACCGCGATTGCTCACGCTTGACCAAAAACGGAATCGTGTGAAGTGTTGCAAGGATGATTTGCAGCTGTTCCAGAAGAATCCGGAGGACTTTAAGCGTCGTTTTCGTCACTGTGGATGAAACATGGATACATTACTATACTCCTGAGACCAAACAACAATCTAAACAATGGGTTACCAAGGGGGAATCTGCACCAAAAAAGGCGAAGACCGTTCCTTCGGCCGGAAAGGTTATGGCGACTGTCTTTTGGGATTCGCAAGGGATAATACTCATCGACTATCTGGAAAAGGGTAAAACTATTACAGGTGAATATTATTCATGGTTATTGGACCGTTTGAAAACCGAGCTGCAAGAAAAACGCCCGCGATTGGCCCACAAGAAAAATTAATGGAAATAGGATTCCAACTCGTTTCACATCTCCCCTATTCTCCAGACTTGGCTCCCTCGGACTACTATTTGTTCCCCAATTTGAAGAAATGGCTGGCGGGACAAAGATTTTATTCAAACGAGGAGGTGATTGCAGACACTAATGGATATTTTGCAGACTTGGACAAATCCTATTATTCGGAAGGGATCAACAAACTAGAAACATCGTTGGACGAAGTGTATAAGCCTAAAAGGAGACTATGTCGAAAAATAAAAAAGGTTTACCCCAAACACATAAGTAGTTTTTATTTCTGCACGGACTTTTCAAACCAGCCTTGTATATATATATATATATATATATATATATATATATATATATATATATGTATATTATATATATATATATATATATATATATATATATATATATATATATATATATATAAATATATATATATATATATATATATATATATATATATATATATATATATATATATATATTTTTATCATATATATATATATATATTATATATATATATATATATATATAAAATATATATATATATATATATATATATATATATATATATATATATATATATATATATATATATATATATATTTATAACATATATATATATATATATATATATAAATATATATACAGGGTGGTCCAAATTGGACACTGTTAAAGGTAAACTCCTTTATCTAAAGGAGATAGACGAAAAACTGATGTCGGTGTCTGAGGCTCAATTTTTATGATAAACTCAATAGTAAAAACCGCATATCGATATCTAGTACCGTTTCAGATATACAGGGTGTTTTTTCGAAAATCTGCATTTTAGAAAAGTGTTTGTAATTCTTTTCCTATTGAAAATGTTTGATTTCTGTAAAAACATTCTCAAAGCACTTTTTCACGTGGATTTCAACAGTGTAAGTTGCATTTTTTTACAACTAATATTTTAATAGTTATTAACGCAAAAATATATTTTTTAAATGGGATACCCTGTATATCCGAATAGAGCTTTAAATTACCATTCTAAAAATATAGCACACTTTATATTTTGCTTAAATCTACTTCAAAATATAAACGTTTTCAGTTTTTACGCGAGTTTTAAACGCACATTTTGTGAAGTAGGCTTTATATATATATATATATATATATATATATATATATATATATATATATATATATATATATATATATTTATATGAAAATGGCACTCATTAAACTCGATTTAAATCGTTCCGTATTGATTTTTGGCGCTTTTTACGACAATTTAACGAGTTTTTCAGCAAAAATTTCGCATATTGAGCTGTAAAAAAAAAGATTCTTAAAAAAGTCGTGTTCAGCTGCGAATAATTGTTTCTGGAGGTCCAAGAAACGATTTAAATCGAGTCTAATGAGTGTCACTTTCAAAAAAAATTTCTCTCCTTTTTGAAGCGCTAACATACCAAGAATTTACGAAAATACTCATATATATATATATACCTATATATATATATATACATATATATATATATATATATATATATATATATATATATATATATATATATATATATATATATATATATATTAATTTCTGTGGAAATAGGTCGAAGTTTTTTTTTAGCTGCGACAGGTTTTTTTGGCAATTTTGGGACATCCTCAGCCTTTGAAAACTATGGAAAAAACCAAGGATCAAGAAATACGAAGATGGATTAAAAAGTTCGCGGCCTAGTCAAGAAAACAAAAGCATCCACACCTGTTTGAAAAAAAGATTCCTCAAGGTCTTCAAAATACTGATGAACTGTAGCTTCGACTTCTTCATTTGATGAAAATTTCTCGCCACCGAGGTGTTTTTTTAGGTTTAGAAACATATGAAAGTTCGAAGGTGCCAAATCAGGAGAATAAGCTGGGTGGGGCAGCAATTTGAAACCACAATCACGAATTTGAGCCATACACTCAACAAACGGATGAACGCGAGCTTGTCCTGTTGGAACAAAACTTTCTTTCTCAGTAATCCTGGACGTTTCTCTTTAATTTCTTGACGTAAACAACGCAAAACGGTGCAACAGTAAGTCGAGTGTATTGTTTCGCCTTTCGGAAGGTACCATAATAATACCTTTAGCATCCCAAAAAACTGACGCCATCATTTTTCAAGCCGACAGAATTGCTTTCGCTTTCTTTGGGGTCGGCTCACCAGATTTTTTCCATTGCTTGGATTGTTGTTTTAACTCTGGAGTGTAGTCGTGAACCCAGGTTTCGTCCATTGTCACAAACCTGTTAAGAAAATCTTGCGGATCAGCTTCAAACATCTCCAAACAGTCGCGAGAAATCGTGAGTCGAATTCGTTTTTGTTCAACTGAAAGCAATCTTGGGACCCACCTAGCGGAAACCTTAGACAATCCGAGTTCGTTGGCAATGATGTTTTGTGTTCGTTCATACGAGATGTCTATAGTGTCTGCAATCTCGCTGGTAGTTAATCTACAGTCTTTTCAATATGAGATCACACACTTTGCCGATGTTTTCTTCAGTCGTAGACGTCGTGGGCCGGTCGGAGCCGTCCACGTCTAAATTCTGCAACCCATTTTTTCACAGTGGCATATGACGGAGCAGATCCCCTAATGTTGTTTTCATATCATCGTGCATCTCCTGTGGTGTTAATCATTTTTTAAACAGGTACTTGATGACCGCATGTTGTTCGATTTTTTCCATTTTTCCAAAAACACTGCACTTGGTCTCACTAAACTCGTTCTAACCTAAAAACCAATTCTACAGCAACAAAATTCTACACTGTGACAACCAAAGAAAGTATGAACTTATTGAGGGTACTATAATAAAAATATTATAATTATTTTTTGGTGAGGCCGCTAACTTTTCAATCCATCCTCGTATATAGAAAGTTTAATGAAATTCACAGAGTCAAGAGGCAATTACAAATTTAAGTCGTAATGTTCATAAAATACTGATCAAATAAATAATTTTGTATGTATAAAACATAATCAATAGACGATTATTAAATTTTTGAGTCAAAAACCTAATTTGATCAAGAAATGTTTCTCACACTTTAGTAGCTTTATTTACTTTAGGTAAACTTACCTGCAGTACTCCATATTCATAATTAACTTGCATGGGATACAATTGATGATGTATTCTTGGTGCATCTACAGCTTCTTTAATATTTTCACCAAACCATAATGATCTTATAATAGTCTAAAGTAACAACAAAATAAATTATAATTAGAATATTTTGAGGTACACATAAAGTGAAGGTAGAGCCGAGTGCGCCATGCAACACCCTTTAAAAGATGACAGTGTTATCTTTTATTAATAGAACTATAGTCTATCAAGTAAGAACGTGTCCGCGATAATTCATTTTTGGTAGATGCGATTCTAGCGATTCCTTCCTCTGAATAGAGTAAAGTTTAATAAAGAAAGGAATCGTATTAGAAATATAACTAGAGTTAATGGTTATGAGGATGACTTAGTAAATAAGCTAATAAATAGACATAAGTTTAGGTTTAATATTCAGAATTCTACCTTTTTTACACGCGAAGAAAATAACACCAAGTATGTCTCCATACCATATAATCCGAAATATAGCAAGGGACTCAATAAGGTATTTAATAAGGTAGGCCTCACCTTAGTCTATAAGTCATCTGAGGAATATCTTAGGAAATTCCGAAGATAAGATTGTGAGAAAAGTGGAATTTATGAAATTATGTAGTTGTAATGATTGTGACAAAAAGTATGTTTGGCAAACTAAAAGGTCAATTAAAACATGATTTAAAGAACATTTAGCACACTACAGTAGAACAGAAAAGTCTAGTATTGCCGCACATGCCCTTAAAGCTGATCATATTGTAACATTAGATAATCTAAGATTAATAAAAAATGTATCTGATAGGAGATTGTTGAACGCATACGAAAGTATGGAAATTATAAAATGTAAAAGTAGTTTAAATAAAGACAGAGAGCCTATTCCTTATAGTCCCCTCTACTGGTTACTTGACCGGAACTGATGGCCTTACCTAGGCCATTAGTTCCGCCTGAGTAATTCAAGGGTCAGGTTAAGTATAAATAGGGTAGATTTGTAGTTTAGCTTTAGTCAATCATCGCTCCTGATGAAGCTAACATGGTTAGCGAAACGCGCGTCGAGAGCAAAAATAAAGTGTTTGGTGTAGTGGTGATATATACTGAGTAGTATTATTGTGCCAAAGATTCCACATTTCCAACTTAGCGATTCAATAAAAAAACTGGTAGAGGGAACGTTTGCCTACGGCGCATTTTGGTAAAAGTATCAGTGGATTCCGAATTTTTGTCGAAATCATATAAAATCCAAAATGAGACACTTGTTTGCGCGTCGGTTCGAGGCAGTCTTTCTTTGTTCTCATCCAAAGGGGCCTAAAATGACACATTTTTCGGCCGCTGAATATATTAAAAAGTCGGTATCGTTTATGAAGAAGTGGGTAAATCGTTTTAATGAGACAAAAAATGTCGACGACTTGTCAAACCTTGTTTCAGTAGGCAAAGTCACTCCAAAAGTCGAAAAATGAATCATGTCTTTGTTTTCACGGGATCGATCCGAAATTGACGCTGCGTTAGACGCCTTTGCTCTCAATCGCCGGACGGCAACCCTATTGAAAACATTTGGTATCTTGTAAAGAGAAATGTCAGAGGAAAGACTCTGAGGATTTTGACTCAGTTGTGTCGCGAGATTCGACAAATTTGAAGTGTTTTGCTCGGTCTTGGTGAATTAGTTTTCGGAGATTATTTAAACTAAATATTGTTTTGATTAGGTTAACTGAAGTTTTTTAAGTATTCCTCTCGCATGTATTTTTAAAAATGGATCGGTTTTTAATAAAGAGTAATAAGCCTTGTGAAAGTGGAAATAAGAGGGCACATTGTCAAATAGTGGCAAGAGTGTGAAGAAGCGTACATATCTAAAATATGAATATACTTATTCTACCAACTGCTGTAATTACGGTGAACAGTATAATTCCTGAGTCTTCTGGGAAACATCTTTAAAGTGTCGGAGAACCTCATAGATAATTAAAAAAATAAAAGGGAAGGAATTTAGGTTGTACTTGGATTAGGTTACAGATAATAATAATGATAGTTATTCGATTTGCTAAGTATGATTTCTAGATAACAATAACATTATAGAACATATTTTCTTGCATAAAAATATTAGTGCTATGGTTCACGACTTGTATGAGATCCTTGATATTTTAAACCTGAAAATAATTTACGAGTAGAGTCGATTAAGTGCGTAGATGTCTGTACTGATGGTGCTCATTATATGTCAGGTCGTTGCAGAGAGAAGAAGAAGAATACAAAAGATTAAGGCTTATTGTTTAGCAGCAAATGCCAACGAGCTAACCTTTCAGACTTAAGCATCAGTTGTGGCTAAACGTCAGGTGTAAAAAAATTGTGCTCTATCAGCATTCTCAAAATGGAACATTAGGCTCGTTTTGTTGTTCTTCTTCTTCCTACTCTATTTCAGGCATATTTGCCTGTTCCTCCTTCGTCACCTATGCCTTTCTTTAGTTTGTGGCGAGATTGTCGCTTCATCTTTTTCGTACTCTTTCTAAACTTCTGCTACCCAATAGCAATTTATTTCGTACCATTCTAAGCATCCTCCCTCATCCATTCGACTGATGCGTTCGTTACACTCTTATCTCCTGGCTTCTTCCCTGTTCAATAATATTCTCCTGGCCATTCTTCGGAGTATCTTCATTTCGCTTGTCTCCAATAATTTCTTAGTTGTTGATGTGTCTGGACGAGTCTCTGCGATGTACGTCATTATAGGTCTTACGACCGTCTTGTAAAGCCTTGATATGGTTTCGATCCCCATGCGCCTCACCTCTGTTTCCACTACACCCTATCCGGAGATTTCTATTCCTAGGTATTTAAATTTCATTTTTTGTCGTATAATTTGTTCGTCAAAGACTAGATCACATCTTATAGGCATTTTAGAAGTTGTTATGCATTTCGTTTTTGAGGCAAATATGAGCATATTATATTGTTTAGCTGTGCAGTTGAAATGGTAAAGGAGACTCTCAAGGTCATCTCCATTTTCTGCTATCAGCACAGCGTCATCAGCATAGCACAAGATTGCGAAGTTCTGGTTATTCATTTTGTATCCTGTCAGGGGACGCGTAATATTTACTATTTCATCCATAACGAAGTGGAAAAGAAGTTGACTTAAGGAGTATCTATGTCATATGCCGCTATCTATAGGAATGAGTTCGGTTGGTTCTCTATCAATTCTTGCTTGTATGTTATTTCCCTTGTAGATGTTTTCTATTGTTTTTATAAAGTTATGCGTGTATTATACAAAATGTGCTGCCTTAAGCTGGACGCGATCCAATGCTTTTTCTAGATCTATGAAACATAGGTACGCGGGCTTGTTATACTCGATAAACTTTTCTGTCACTTGTCTGATGACAAAGACTGCGTATGTGCAGGATCTTTCCTGAAACCCTGTTATTCATCTGACAATGACATATGGCTATTTATTTTGTTTGTTATGATTGTCGATTCCGAATTTTCGTCGAAATCATATAAAATCCAAAATGAGACACTTGTTTGCGCGTCGGTTCGAGGCAGTCTTTCTTTGTTCTCATCCAAAGGGGCCTAAAATGACACATTTTGCGGCCGCTGAATATATTAAAAAGTCGGTATCGTTTATGAAGAAGTGGGTAAATCGTTTTAATGAGACAAAAAATGTCGACGACTTGTCAAACCTTGTTTCAGTAGGCAAAGTCACTGCGAAAGTCGAAAAATGAATCATGTCTTTGTTTTCACGGGATCCGAAATTGACGCTGCGTTAGACGCCTTTGCTGGGCGAAAATCACGTCGCGAAGCGCCCTCGCTTGGGTCCACGATAAGATACTAGAGTGGCCCTATTGAAAACATTTGATATCTTGTAAAAAGAAATGTCAGAGGAAAGATTCTGAGGATTTTGACTCAGTTGTGTCGCGAGATTCGACAAATTTGAAGTGTTTTGCTCGGTCTTGGTGAATTAGTTTTCGGAGATTATTTAAACTAAATATTGTTTTGATTAGGTTAACTGAAGGTTTTTAAGTATTCCTCTCGCATGTTTTTTTAAAAATGGATCGGTTTTTAATAAAGAGTAATAAGCCTTGTGAGAGTGGAAATAAGAGGGCACATTGTCAAATAGTGGCAAGAGTGTGAAGAAGCGTACATATCTAAAATATGAATATACTTATTTCTACCAACTGCTGTAATTACGGTGAACAGTATAATTCCTGAGTCTTCTGGGAAACATCTTTAAAGTGTCGGAGAAACCTCATAGATAATTAAAAAAATAAAAGGGAAGGAATTTAGGTTGTACTTGGATTAGGTTACAGATAATAATAATGATAGTTATTCGATTTGCTATGTATGATTTCTAGATAACAATAACATTATAGAACATATTTTCTTGCATAAAAATATTAGTGCTATGGTTCACGACTTGTATGAGATCCTTGATATTTTGAACCTGAAAATAATTTACGAGTAGAGTCGATTAAGTGCGTAGGTGTCTGTACTGATGGTGCTTATTCTATGTCAGGTCGTTGCAGAGAGAAGAAGAAGAATACAAAAGATTAAGACTTATTGTTTAACAGCAAATGCCAACGAGCTAACCTTCAGACTTAAGCATCAGTTGTGGCTAAACGTCAGGTGTAAAAAAATTGTGCTCTATCAGCATTCTCAAAATGGAACATTAGGCTCGTTTTGTTGTTCTTCTTCTTCCTACTCTATTTCAGGCATATTTGTGTAGTGGTGGATCCATTCTCACATATCGCATGAAAAAACCCTTTTTATTGCACTTGAATAGGACCAAACAGCGCTCAGAATCATCAATACGTTGTTGTTTTTGGTCCACTGCTTTATATGGCCAACATGTTCTTTTGATATCTTTCGGGTGTCAGCTATCTCACGCAATTTCACTTTACGGTCATACAAAATCATTTTGTGGATTTTTTAATGTGTTCCGGTGTAACCACCTCATTTGGGCGTCCAGAGCGTTCAGCATCATTTGTGTCTATACGACCGCGTTTAAATTCAGCATATCAGTAAATGATGAGTGATTTTCCAGGGGCAAAGTCCCTGTAACACTTATCAAGCCATTGCTTTGCTTGAACGATATTTCTTCTCATCAAAAAATAGGTTTTTTCCATTGTTTTGAAGATATCAAAACTAGGGTCACTAAACCCACTGTAACTTGTAAACTAATCGTTGAAATGTCATGAAATTTTGACACGTATCGTTTGAAGGCTGGTACTTCCTAAAATCATATAGATTTTTCGAAAAGGGCGACATCTATATGTCAGACCAAAAACTTTTCAACCTACGTGTTAGTTAGTCAGATTGACTAGCTGTTGGGTCGATCCCCCATATTTAAGAAATTAATTAGGAGCTTTTTCTGTTTTTTAGTTGTTAGAGAGCGCGCTGCACGGCGATTTCTATGTGTATGTTCTCGTTGATTGTTATTTCTGGCGCGTTCTGCTCTATTATACCTTCTTGTCTTCTATATAATATTCGCAGGTAGTTGACTCAGGTTTCTCTTGTTACGCGTTTAATCCCAGTGAGTTTTGTTTCTGGAGTCCGTAGAAATCGCTTCCAATTCTTTTTAAGAGAATCTCCCAATGCTTTTTTTTGATTTGTCTAACCAGCGAAGTGACAAATGAAGAAACTGCGTGTACGAGGCTGGTTTGAAAAGTCCGTGCAAAAATAAAAACTACTTATGTGTTTGGGGTAAACCTTTTTTTTTCGACATAGTCTCCTTTTAGGCTTATACACTTCGTCCAACGATGTTCTAGTTTGTTGATCCCTTCCGAATAATAGGATTTGTCCAAGTCTGCAAAATATCCATTAGTGTCTGCAATCACCTCCTCGTTTGAATAAAATCTTTGTCCCGCCAGCCATTTCTTCAAATTGGGGAACAAATAGTAGTCCGAGGGAGCCAAGTCTGGAGAATAGGGGGATGTGAAACGAGTTGGAATCCTATTTCCATTAATTTTGCGACCACAACTGCTGAGGTGTGTGCTGGTGCGTTGTCGTGATGGAAAAGGACTTTCTTGTGGGCCAATCGCGGGCGTTTTTCTTGCAGCTCGGTTTTCAAACGGTCCAATAACGATGAATAATATTCACCTGTAATAGTTTTACCCTTTTCCAGATAGTCGATGAGGATTATTCCTTGTGAATCCCAAAAGACAGTCGCCATAACCTTTCCGGCCGAAGGAACGGTCTTCGCCTTTTTTGGTGCAGATTCCCCCTTGGTAACCCATTGTTTAGATTGTTGTTTGGTCTCAGGAGTATAGTAATGTATCCATGTTTCATCCACAGTGACGAAACGACGCTTAAAGTCCTCCGGATTCTTCTGGATCAGCTGCAAACCATCCTTGTAACACTTCACACGATTCCGTTTTTGGTCAAGCGTGAGCATTCGCGGCACCCATCTTGCGGATAGCTTTCTCATGTCCAAATGTTTATGCAAAATATTATGTACCCGTTCAGTCGAGATGCCCACAGCACTAGCAATCTCACGCACCTTAACTCTTCTGTCATCCATCACCATATCATGGATTTGATCAATGATTTCTGGAGTCGTAACCTCCACAGGCCGTCCAGAACGTTCAGCGTCACTTGTGCCCATATGGCCAGTCCGAAAATTTTGAAACCACTTATAAACTGTTCTAATCGAAGGTGCAGAGTCACCATAATGTTTATCAAGCTTCTCTTTAGTCTCCTGAGGCGTTTTGCCTTTCATAAAGTAATGTTTAATCCCCACACGAAATTCTTTTTCGTCCATTTCTTGAAAAATCACTCGACTTCCTTGATTCACACGAATGCCAAACACAAAGAAATAGACCAATATGGCTGAAACTTGGTGTGCGTTCATTCAAGAGATGCTACTACCTAAACATGACCTCGATACGCGCCGGTGGTGCCATCTCTCGGACTTTGCACGGACTTTTCAAACCAGCCTCGTACTTTTCTAAGAATAGTTAAGTTTATTGGTAATTTCGTTGATCTGAGGAAAACACAAGAATATGCAGGTACTAAGGGAAAAGTGGGGAAAATGTAAGACCGTGTATTTACAAAATTGTATAATTCGATAAATAAAAGGGCATATTCATCGAAAAAATTGAAAATTTCCCTTTAGAGATCTCGGACATCAATGAAACTCGACGTGATGAGTTGCAGCAACTAGTGATTACTATAGTTTATTAACCTGAAATATTAGCAAAAGATTAATTAAACATAAACTATTTTTTTATGGAATTGTTTGAAGTTGGTATTTAAAAAAAAAGCACAAAAAACTGTGTGTAAAACTTGCATATTATTTTTAAGCTCTCACATAAAAATGGGGTATTATAATACTTAATACAAGTATGTCTGCTTCTCTGTCTGTTCATCTGTCTCAGGTTTATTTGTTGCTTCAAATTTATTATTAATAGAACTGCTTTAGAACACGCAATAGTTCTAGGTATTTACTAAGAGGCTAAATTTTCCAGTCTTAATAATACGAAATTAAAGTTATTAAAATTTAATACAGAAACGAGTCTTTATCTTAAGTGTTAGGTAATTAAAAACGCATGCACCTAATTGTATGATATTTAATTTACATGGGATTAGTTTTTAAAAGACCACTGCCATTACTTAGTATAATCGTAAAACTAGTGGCTGTTTTTCAAAACAACTACAAGTAACTGTCTAGAATAAAAAATGAGTAAAATGATTTTGAAAGCTAGTCTCGTTTTAACAGTTTATGTTAGCTTAGTTCTAACGGTGCAGAACTGTACAAAGTGCGTCACAGACAAGTGTGAAGGTGAAAAATCTTGTGTTTCAATGGATGTTGAAAATGCTACAGGGTGTATTTCATTTTGGGTTGGATATCCACAAACACAAATATTTAATCCGATTTATAAAGGTTGTTGTTGGAACCAGCTTTTTTACCTTGTGAGAAGCTCATTGAACTTGAAAGAGAACAAGGATACGAAGCAGTATGTTCCATTTGTCATGAAAATAACTGCAATGCTAATGTGAAAGTCGAAGATGTTTTAAAGAATTAGATTTTATTGTCAGCATGTGTTATAAACTATATAATATGCAAGTAATATACTTATACTGATTTCATACATGTAGTTTTTCTATAATCACCCCTACTCATCACTTCCCAATTACGAACGACATCCTACCAGGGGCAACATCAGGGCATATTTTGTGGTGTCTTAATGTGTATTTAATGTCTTAGAACCAATTAAAATCAGATTAGTTTTTATTAATTTATTTTTAAGCATTATATATATATATATATATATATATATATATATATATATATATGTATATATATATATATATATATATATATATATATATATATATATATATATATACTTTTTTGTTTTTTTTTCCTTCTTGGGGATGTGGTTCTTGAATAATTTAGGCAAAAACTAAATTTGTTAAAATTATATTTTCTGTCAATTTGGTGTTGACTTATTATCATCAACGTTTTGATCACACTTGGTCTTCGTCAGTATTATTTGCTTATCCTAAAAAGGGGATTTCATTTTAATTAAACGTTGAACAACATTAATAGACAAAGCACTTTCAAACATTCAAATTTTTGCCACTAAAAACAGATTAAAAACCATATTCGTTCCCTGCAGGACATACCTGTATAGAGAATATCCTGCCGGAGAACAAACATGGTTTTTACTCTGTTTTTAGTAACAAAAATGTGAATGTTTGACAGTGTTTTGTCTATTAATGTTTTTAAGCTTTTAATTAAATTGAAATCCCCTTTTTAGGAAAAGCATACAATACTGATGAAGACCAAGTAAACGTTTATGATAATAAACCCACACCAAATTGACAGAAAATATAATTTTAACAAATTTAATTTTTGCCTAAATTAATCAAGAACCACATTCCCAAGAAGAAAAAAAATAAAAAGATAATCTAAAACTGGTTCAAGGACGTCTTCAATTTTATATATATATATATATATATATATATATATATATATATATATATATATATATATATATATATATAGGGTGGATGAGGAAACAATTCCTGATTCAATTTATGCAATTTTTGCCATCGTAGCCATTGACTTGTGACACGGTGTATTGTCTTGATGAAAGAGCATTTTTTTTTTG
Organism: Pachyrhynchus sulphureomaculatus; assembly: GCA_019049505.1. Taxonomy (NCBI): domain Eukaryota; kingdom Metazoa; phylum Arthropoda; class Insecta; order Coleoptera; family Curculionidae; genus Pachyrhynchus; species Pachyrhynchus sulphureomaculatus. Next base: position 100,942,588 of record CM032455.1, on the reverse strand, counting down.
TTCATTTGGTGCCATTTCTTTGCGATTTCTGCCTTCAAACGCACCAATAACTTTATATAATATTTGCTGTTGATGGTTTTTCCTTTCTCAGCATAGTCGATAAAAATTATTCCATGCGCATCCCAAAATACAGAGGTCAAAACCTTCCCAGCCGACTGTTGTGTCTTTGGTTGCTTCGGGCGGCTTTCACCGGCTGCTGTCCACTCAGCTGAGTGTCGATTGGATTCCGCTGTGTAGTGGTGGATCCATATTTCATCCATTGTCATATATCGCATGAAAAAAATCCTTTTTGTTGCGCTTAAACAGTTGATGTTGTTGATGTACGACCGCGTTTAAATTCAGCATACTAGTAAATGATAACTGATTTTCCTGGGGCAGCGTCCCCATAACATTTATCAAGCCATTGCCTTGCCTGAACGGTATTTTTTCCCATCAAAAAACAGTGTTTAATCAACACACGAAATTCGATTTTTTCCATTGTTTTGAAAATATCAAAAGAAGCGTTACTAAAACCACTGTAACTTGTAAACTAATCGTCGAAATGTCATGAAATTTTGACACGTATCGTTTGAAGGTTGGTACTTTCTAAAAATCATATAGATTTTTTTGAAAAGGGCGACATCTATGTGTCAAACCAAAAACCTTTCAACTTATGTGTTATAAGAAACGCAAAGTGTTTAGGGATCCAATATATGATGTTAGATTTCTTTTTTTGTGTTCCTGGAGTTTAGATGTTTGCAAATTATGTTGAAATAGCCAGTAGGTAAGTTAATTTTGAGGTAGAATCTGTTCTAATTTGTACAAAAAACCATGCTTGGACACTTACCCAGGCTACTGAAGTAGTTATGATACTTCCTCCTGCAGCTCCTACGACCATATTGGCATCGCCATTTTTATTGACTATAATCGTTGGGCTCATTGAAGACAGCGGCCGTTTCTCGGGTTTCATTTCATTGTTGGGAGAGCCTGGTAGTCCGAAATAGTTTTCAAAATGAGGAAACGAGAAATCGTCCATGACGCTGTTAAAAATAATTCCAGTTTGTTTGGATGTGAATCCTGCGCCAAAACTAAAAAGACAGAATGTATTTATGAATTTTAAAATAACTTGGAGTTTATATAACAAAAAATCGATATTATTATTATCGTATGTCGCAGCACAGGGAAAACAGAATAATATAAATACATAAAATATAAACGAACAAATAATACACAGGATACATCCACAAATACGAACAATTTAACTAAGCAATATATGTATAAATATAAATAAAACTCCTAGCACTGAAGATCAACTTTTAATTGTCGTAGCCATTCAAGGGCAGCGGGTGTTATCTCATGCAGCTGAGTAACGTCTTCTTCAAAAGCAAGTTCGCCTTATTCACTTGTAATATGATGCGCTGTTTGCTAAGCCGCACCACAAATATACTGCGGAGAATTTTTAAAACCTCATCGATGCATAAGATAAGCGCACCTACTCTGGCCGGTTCGGATTCGATTTAGAGAAGACCACTCTCTTCGTGGAAGTTGAAAACCAGGAACTCGATCAGAGGAGTCTTCGATTAAATGAGAGTTTAAAGGTGGTTTGTTGTTCCATTCTGTTCTCCATTCAGTTTTTAGATCGAAGTTCTTAATCACAAGTTTTTGGGCTGTGTTGCTAGGAGGTTTACGAGATCGAATCTTTTTATTTGTTAACGTATGTAAGAAGAATTAATGCAAAAATTCATCCTGTTGAGCCCAATGGCAACTCCAAAGTATTCTGGATGTAATGTGGCTTGTTATCTTTACGCATATGATCCACAATAAATTAGAAGAAATTAAAAGGGTATACCTGGTCATCTGAGTCAAAAATTCGATTTTTAGATTATTTTCTTTTAGTATGATATCTTAAGAATATTTCCTGTAAGTTTCATAAGAATCGGTTAAAAATTGACAAAGTTAAAGCAGTTTAAAAGAATTGCCGTTACGTAGAGTTTTCGGAGCAGGTAGCGTGCATCTGCTATCGGGTCAGTCTTCGCCGACTTTAACTTGATATTAATGTATTTTAAACTTTTTCTTTTATGATATAATACAAAGAGATTCTTCAATTGTCTTTCTTAGAAGGGACATGGTATTTACACCTGCTACTCTAAAGTTCTATATTCGAAAATGGGAGTTTGTTCAGTACCGTTGTACAGTTCACTCGTAGTAGTTCAGTCGTAGCAGTTATTAAAGTTTATATTTTAATTGGCTTTGTTAAACATCCTGTTTATAGACTTCCGGCAGGCTTATGATAGAATTATAAGAGACAGAATGTATCAAGCATTGTTCCATGTAGAAATACCAACAAAACTATTTAGATTAGTTAAAATGAGTCTACAAAAAACGACCAATAAAATATTGTGGAATGGCCTGGAATCAAAGAATTTTATAGTGGAAAGGGGACTACGACAGGGTGACCCATTGTCTACGACGTTATTAAACTTAGTTTTGGAGAGGATAATAAGAGAGAGCAGCCTAGAGGCTAACGGTACAATTTTTAATAAGGAGCCCCAGTGTATAGCACATGCGGATGATTTGACGTTGATAGCAAAGTCTAGCAGAGAGCTGGTAAAAAGAACGAAAATACTAATAAGAGAGGCAAGTAAGTATGGATTAGAAATCAACTATGAGAAAACGAAATATATGATAGCAGGAAGCACAGAAACTAAGAAAGAAAAAGAACTTAATGTAGTGACCTATGATGGAAGGGAATATAAATTTGAGAGAGTGGATAGATTTATATATTTGGGGGTACTGCTGGAAGAAAACGGGCATGAGGGGAGCGAATTGAAAGCGCGAATAGCAAAGGGCAACCAAAAATGTGGGAGCCTGAATGCTTTAATGAAATCAAAGTACGTCTCTAGAAAGACAAAACTGAGGATTTATACATCGGTCATAAGACCTACTGTCACCTATGGATGTGAAACATGGGTAATAAATAAATTGGAGGAAGAGCCGCTAGAGAGGTGGGAAAGGATGTTAAGAGTGATCTACGGAGGAAGAAATACACCGGAAGGGTGGACTAGGCGGACAAATCAGGAACTGGAAGACTTATATGACGGACCTAGAATCACATCTTTTATAAGAGCGCAAAGAAGGAGACGGTTATTACCGTACAACGTTTGACAAGAGAGAGACTGCCGAAAATGGTGCTGGCGATGAAGCCTGTGGGTGCGAGAAGGAGGGGAAGGCCGAGGAGGAGATGGTTGCAACCTGTTGAGGAGGATTTAAGAGCCATAGGGGTCAGAGACTGGAGGACGAAGGCGCAGAACAGAATAGAATGGAGACATACGATCCAACAATACTTGGACGCCGGATGATGGAAGAGGGAAGGAGGGAAAAGGACACAAGTTTTACTAAGCCCTAGGCCTTCATGCCCTGTAGTGCTTTTATATTATTATTTTGTTAAACATAATAACAGCTATGGGAGTTCATTGTGGCCGAAATGCACATGACTACGCAGCTAAAGTGGACGAGTTGAGCTGGTCGAGCGACAATTGTTATAGAGTACAAAAGAAGCTACAATGCGTCATAGACAAGGACAAATTAGCCAAAAGCTGAAATAACTGATGAAAATGCAGCATATGACCCTGGAGTTGATGATTCATTTACAGGAATTTATTTTTCTATTACTGTTTTTAACCTGATTTTTCAAACCTTAAACTTTAAACGTTTCTTGTAAACCGCTTGGCGGTGTGCAAGATATCCCAAGAATCACTGTACCGATTTTGATGAAATTTGGTACATATTTTCTCTATACATATTACTTGTCCTTGAACGAAGGGATTTTGATTTTATTAAGAACTTTATTTTTAATTAGCAAAAATGTAAAAGACGGTAACGTCATTTTTTCGCTTTTTTGTTTAAACCATTTGATGATTTTTTTTCTGAATCCTTCGTTCAAAGACAAGATTGTTCTTCTAGTAAACTAATTTCTTTGGGAATTTTGATTTCAGATGAACCAGCTCCCAGTAATCGTGAACACCGCAATGCCCCTTAAAAAAAAAGGGGGTCGCAGGAGAACAGGTGTAGCGCCGACATTTTTTTTTAAATTAAAATTTCAGAAATTGTATTATTTATTTATTTATTTATTAATCAAATACCTTGATGTACTGTTAGGTGTCAAGATGTACATTTTTACGTTAAATACATTCTAGCTAAAAAGTGTATACAAATTTTGCTCATTCCTTCTTGTTTTTTCCCCTTTCCTTTCCCTCCCTCCAGGTCGTTTTCCGTTCCTTCAGGTTTTCAGCTATTTCAGTTTCCCAAGTTTTGGCAGGTCTACCTTAGTCTTTTCTGCATCATTCGGGTTTCCCATATTACTTTTTCTTGTTGACTCTCCTTCATTCTCACTAAGTGGCCATAGCATCTCAGTTGGTTCCTTTTTATCGTTGTCATTAGCGGTTCTATCTGCAATTGTTTTCTCACCTCGGTGTTTCTAATTTTATCTCTTCTTGTTATGCCTATTACTGCTCTAAGATATTTCATCTCAATTGCTTGAAGTTTACTGCTCGTTCTTTTTGTGAGTACCCAGCTGTCGCTGCCATATATTATGATAGGTCTAAATATTTTTTATAGACCATCATTTTTGTATTTATGGAGACCTCTTTTTTACGTATGAATGTATTGTTGAGACTGAAGAATACTTTTAGTGCATTTTCTATTCTATCGTTTATTTCCGCATCGTTCTTTCCTGTTTTGTGTATTTTCGTTCCTAGATATTTGAAAGATTCTACTTGTTCTATCTCTCTGTTGTCAGTTTTTATCGTTATCTTTTCTTTGTCTCTGCCTATTATCATTGTCTTGGTCTTGTCTATATTTATTCTTAGATTTCTTTCGTGCAGTGCTGCCTTCCATACTTCTATATTGTTCTGTAACTCTAGTTCTTGGCGTAAATTACTAGACCATCTGCATAGGCGCTTTCAGATATTTCTGTCAGTATCATGTTTCTATAGCCGTCCATTATTATGTTGAACAAGGTTGGGCTTAAAACACCCCCTTGTCTAAATCCCTCTTTTGTTGTAAACTCCTCGGACACATATTTTCCCGTTCTTATATAACATCTTGTGACCTGGTATACACTTTGAATGGCTTTACATAGCTGTATGTTTATTTCTCTTGCTATTAAGCTGTTCCATATAGGTTGCCTTGGGACACTTAAAGGCTTTTTCAAGATCTAGAAACGCAACGTATATTCCGTTATTCTTACTTTTTTCTATTAAATTCTTAATCGTAAAGATATTATCCTGTACTCATCTTCCCTTCCTGAATGAACTTTGGGATTCTTGTAATTGAGGCTCTATAATTTTTTGGACTCTTCTTTCCAAGGTTTGCTCATACATTTTGGTTACTGTATTAAGTAGTTTTATATAGTGGTATGATTATTCCCACTTCCCATTCTTCTGGTATCTTTCCGTTTGTCATTATTTCATTAAATAGTTCCTTAAGATTTCTCGTTGTCGTGTCCCGCTGTTTTGCCTATCTTTAGTGTATTAATCGATTCCTCTAATGTTATTTCTTGTTTTTTCTTGCGTTTGCCTTTGATTTATTTCAACTTCTTCACACTTCTTTACAGCTTGACATATTTGGTTTGTATTTAGACATTCTTCGAAACACTCTTCCACCACTTTCTAACCTCTTCTTCATCATGTATTATTTTTTCCGTTTTTTATTTTTCATATGTTTAACTTCATGTTTTTTTTTTTTCCTTTCCTCATTGTTTTGAGTATTCTATAGAACAACTTTTGGTTTCTATGTCTATTTTCACCACTTTCTAATTTCTCTCCGAACTCTTCCCAAGCTTTTTGTTTCGCTGGCTTCACCCTTTCTTTCACTCTCTGTTCTTTATAGTTATTGTAGTTCTCGTTTGTTCTAGATTGTAGGTACTTTTTCTATTTATCCTTTTTAATTTTCACTTCTTCCCTGATTTCTCGACTCCACCATCTTGTTTGTTTTGTGTTCTTATTTATTCTAATAACTTCGCATGTTACTTTAGCAGTTTTGTATAGTATTTCCTTTATTTTTCTCCATAGCTCTTCCTTCTATATGGATTTCATTAATGTTTCTATATAACTGGTTCATATTTTCTTCTGTTCTTTTCCTGTATTCCGTTGCTATTTCTATTTCCTGTAATTTATACGACTTAATTTTTTCTACTGTAGTGTCCTTGCCATTCCTTAGTTTATCATTTCTTGCTCTACCTTCATTTATTTCTTTTTTCGATGTTAATAGGTAGTGGTCCAAGTATATTTCCGTCCCTCTTCTAACTTTCGTGTCTTTTATTTTTTTCATGTATTTGCTATTGATAATTATGTAATCGATAATAGATTCCTCATTTCTGCTTTCCACTACTCTTGTAAATTTATGAATCTCCTTGTGATTAAAAAATGTGTTAGTTACTTTCAGATCATTGATAATACAGAAATCGCTTACCATTGTTGTTTCTTATACTTTCTGCATGCCTTCCTATTGACTCACCGGTTTCATCATCTCTTTTGCCTACTTAAATAACCAACTATTATCAATCTTCCATTAAAATTCTCCACTGCTTCATATAGTTGTTCCCAGAATTCATCCTTCCTTTTTAACTTTTCATCTTCATCTCCATTCGTTACAATTAAAAGTTTTCCTTTATTATAATATATCCCACTCCCTTTGGTTCTGTTGTGTTCCACTGTATATCATCATATGACCTCCCTCTACCTCTAATTCACCTATTCCTTTCTTTTTCGTTTCAGTAATTCCCATAGGTCTAAATTATTCCTTTCAAATTCTTCAATTAGTTCACTTTCTTTACCGTAGATACTTTTAATGTTCCAGGTTCCTACGTTCCATATTGTATTAAAAGCTATGTATTATTATATAAAATTAAAACCTGATTTATATAATGAATGGTTTCGCTAAAAAAATTCCTAAAAAAACGCTTCTTTTTGGCTCCATAACTAGGTATATCTCTTTAATGTCGAGCGCTCTAGACTTTTGTCGCCTTTTTTACAAAACTTGTTTTTTTTTTATATATAATAAAGGATGTCCTGCAAATTGCAAAAAGAGGGCCTCACCCTGACACCTCATCAACCACATAAACACCAAAAATAAGTGTCAATTCTCTGAGAAATGCGAAAAAAGTTGTGATAATAGCATATTGACTACTTGTAGGTAACATGAAAAAACACAAATAAAAAATCACTAAAAGAATGTTAAAATGTCAAAAGTTCTCGTCCTAACAATGAAAGACATTTTTTTGACCTGAAATATGTTTTATTTTTCAATATAATCTCCTGAAACTTCAATAGATTTATTCCCACGTTTTTCCAAGAATTAAATATCATCATTAAAAGGTGATTCCGGAAGGAATAGCTTCGTTATTTGATGTAAAACGCTTTCCAGCCAGGAATTTTTTCAGTTTTGGAAGATAATAGTCAGAGGGAGCCAAATCTGGTGAATACGCTGGATGTTCAACCAATTCGTACTTTAATTCGTTGAATTTTTCTATCGTCAAAACATTTGTGTGAACACGTGCATTGTCTTGATGAAAAATGATTCTTTTCTTCTTTAAAGCAGGTCTTTTCTCACGAATTTTTGCATACAACTGATCCAAAAGGTTAGAATAATATTCAGAGTTAATTGTTTTACCTAATCGACCAATAAAAGACCTTTGTATTCCCAAAAAACTGTTGCCACAACCTTCCCTGCTGATGGAACCGTCTATGCCTTCTTTGGTGCATTTCCACCGACCTTGATCCATTGTTTCGACTGTTCTTTTCGCTCTGGTGTATAGTGGTAGATCCAAGTTTTCATCAACAGTTACGAAACGGCGCTTGAAATCCATTTTATTTTGCTTAAAACCATTCAAACGCGCTTGACAAATACGCATTCGAATGCATTTTTGATCAATTGTCAGCAAAGGCGGCACCCACCTTGCACAAAGCTTTTTCATATGTAATTCTTCATGCAAAATATTTCCAATTCGTTCTTTTAAGATACCTATCGCCTCAGCTATTTCACGTACTTTTGTTCTCGTCGATCATCACCATATCACGAACTTGCTGAATGATTTGTGGTGTTGTAGTAGTTTTTGGACGACCTTCACGTGGATCAGCTTCGAGGCTTTTTAAATAGGTGAAGTTGCAATAGCATTATCAGGCCGTGTAAGTGGTGGTATAGTATAGTCAAATTGTGACAAATGACCTTAACGACTAACCAAAAAAATCTGGAACTAGGGACAGGTATGATGTTTGTTTTTAATTCTTTGACTGTGTACCTTCTTGGTTTCGAATTTTACTCAACTTTTCTTGGTAAAATAATTGTTATTTTCGTACTAGGTAGAATTTGAGAAAGAATGTCTTGACTTTAGTTTGGTTGTCAGCGCGGGGCCGATTTTCGCCTAGTAGGTCTCTGTTAATATAACCATTGTACAAAAACAACATTGTTAACTTTCTATAGTTTAGTATCTATCCCTTTACGTAACTTTAGTTTTCGGTTACCACTCGTAGACATTTTAAAAATGTTCTTAATTATAAGGGATGTATTAAAAAGTGACAACAATGAGAATCTTGATAGAGAAGGCTGTAGAGTATAATTTTGTGATTTGCTTACCTTTTGTCGACTTTCGAAAGGCATTCGACACAGTGGAACATTGAGCTTTTTTCAGAGCCCTGAAAAATGCGAGAGTGGACTCCAGATACGTGGGATTCTTAAAGTATATATATATATATATAATAACGCCACTTCAACTGTTTATATCAATGAAAAAACCAGACCGATTAGAATAAAACGATGCATAAGACAGGGAGATGTATTGTCACCAAAGATGTTTACGTTGGCTCTTGAAGATGCATTTAAAAGGTTAGATTGGTATTCTAATAGATCTAAAAGGGCTAAATCAGATATGCCGATGATATCGTTATCATAGCTGAAAATACTGAAGACCTCCAACAGATGCTGATAGAACTAGACATCGAATGTTCGAAAATAGGCCTCAACATGAACATGTCCAAGACCAAAGTCATGTGTAGCATGGATCCATTGATCGAAATAAACAACGAAATACTTGAAAACGTGGAAAGTTATGTGTATCTAGGGCACACAATTGCATTAGGCAAAGAGAACCAAACAGTTGAAATGGACAGGCGAAGGAGACTCGCCTGGGGTGCATTTGGTAGACTCAGAGACACACTCAGGAATAAAAATATACCAATGAGTATACGGTCAAAAATCTTCGATCAATGTGTTCTGCCAATTTTGACATATGGGACTCAGACATTGACTCTAACGAAGAAATCTATGTACAAGCTTAGAGTTATACAAAGAGCAATGGAGAGGCAGATGCTGGGAATATCTGTAAGGGATCGAAAGAGAAATGACTGGATCCGAGGGGTGACAAAATGCAGAGATGTAGCCGTGGCGGAAGTGAAATGGAATTACGCGGGACATATAGCTCGTGACCAAGAGAGAAGATGGCCACACACTATTTTAAAATGGAGGCCATTTCTGGGAAGAAGATCCCGGGGACGACCACTTACCCGATGGACAGACGATATCAAGAGGTCAGCGGATTAATGTGGTATAGAATTGCCCAATGCCGAGAGAGATGGCGATCAATGAGGGAAGCCTATGTTCAGGAATGGACTTCGGAAGGCTTATGAGATGAGATGAGAGTATTAAAAAGTAAGACCATATTCTTTTAAGTCTCATTATAATTAAATTTAAAATAGTAAATACTCCCACGGTAACGGTGACAGCTGACACATCGTAAAAATTTAATATATAATAAAAAAACTCGCTTGACTCACTCTCTATTATATTTTCACAGTGGCACTTGTAGACCTAGATATGAAAACGCCTAAATATATACTTGATAAAAATCAGTTAGCTAGTTAGTTATGGTTGGTTAGGTTTTTACTCACAATAAATTAACAGAGCTGGTTACGGAAACAGCATCGCCATTTTGATCAATAATTGACATATGGGCCGTTCCATGGTCATTTTTATTGTAGTAAATTGCGCCATAATGTTTAGGATCTTGAAAAGTTGTGTTATCCATGATCTTTTGTCTGATATTATCAGCATACGTTGATGATGTTAGGTTAGAGAGTAACTGGAAAATTTAAAAGACTATCTTTACACATTTATTTAAAAACCCTTAAGCGGTTAAAGTAGGTTAAATTTGGGCATTACTTATTAAAGTACTGGCATAACATCACGGTAAGATACAATAAATTGTATCTCTGGCTTGAAAGCTTAAAATTGCCTTCCTTGGAGGCCACAGACTCGTTGAAGAATTATTACGAACAATCATCGGTAGGCACCTCGATGGTTAGGATTTTAACCCAATACTAAAAATTCTGGCCTGGTCTTGTGACAACTGTATCTTGGCTTTTCTTCCCTTTTATAATTATTTAAGATCAAAAAGACACCTCACAACACCTACCTCTTGGATATTAACAAAGTTAGTATCTCCTAATTCAGTTCTTTTTGCATAAGAATATTTGTAGGCCTCGATTATTCTGTGGTAAGTCAATACTGTTTTATTTAAATCTTCTATACTACTCCTATTAAACTTGTATCCATCCAAAATATTTAGAATAAAACCTAGAATAGCTCCAGAACCCGGTGGCGGTGCTGTGTATATTGTGTCTCCGTTTTGAAATTTTAACGATAGTGGCTCCATCCACTGTGCGCTAAAAATGTAAAAAAATATAATTTATAAATTTTACAAGAAATTCTTGAATCGTTTTTATAACTGCTTTTTTAATACTTAGAGATAGGTCGGATTAGGTTAGTACTTCTGATTGGGAGAGAGATGCCTCTAGTTGCACTTGAACAGTAAATATTCTGCCAGCTGTTTTTCTCTTGGAAGAATATATTACTAGCTAAATTGTGCATATCATTAAATGTTCATAGAACGGCACTGAGCATATCAAGATAGTAGATATGGTTGGCATCGTGCAAGTGAGTGATAGCTCCACTTTGCTAGAGAATGGCAGCGTCTTAACGATGCTGTCAGACAAGCTAAGGACTTTGGTAATAAATTGATAACTTCCCAATGGTTGTTTGTTATCTGGTGAATGTTGGTATTTTTCGAAGATATGGTAATGGTTTCAGAAAAATCATAACTTTTCTTTTAAGAATAATTGAAGAATACAATACTTGACAACAAAATCCCAATTAGTGGTAATTATGGGATCATGCTCTGACGTACTTCTTGGCGCTTGACTAAGTTTCGAGCTTCACTGTAATTACTGCTACGTAGTAGTATAAAGACATAGTTACATGATTTTTTGAGTTAAACCATTATAGAAATGCTTCATTTTTTATGATGACGATGATAATGAAAATAATAAAAGTAATAATAATTATAATCAAGAAGGGAAGCTTGGAAGATTTTATCGAGGGCAAGGTAAATTATACAGGAAAACCATAGTTTATCTTTTATTTAAGTCGAAAAATGGAAGGAATAAATGGAAAAGCTCTTCCAAAAAAATAAGGCTAAGTGCAGGAACTCTCTGATACAGGATAAAGGACAATTCGATAAAGGACAGGAGACGCTGCGGAAGAGACGACTCTTGAGGAAGAGGAGATAATAGTTGATGTGCAGAGGGCACTGACAGGATAAAAATAATAAGGTTCTCGAATTCTGTAACAAACAAAACGAGAGAGATCCCTTTTTTCGTAATGACTGTCATTCAGTAACTGAATTCGATTATCATCGGCTGAGCCGAATGACTCTCGAATTTAAAAAAAAGAGAAATGTACCGTCCACAATAAATGTCACTTGACCGTTTATATTTGTCCTTCAGATGTTAAAATAGCGTTCACTTTTTCTAGTAACAATATAACTTCAATTAAAATTAACCTGCATTTGAACCTGTTGTTTCGACTTTTTGGCCGGTTTATTAATTTTTTTATTACTTTTAATTTTTACATTAAAATAACCGGCCAAGTACAAGTCGGACTTGCGCAATTAGTCTTCCGTACGTTGATTACTGGGTAGCGAGTAGCACTCTTCTGCGATTCCGGTAGGAGACAGGCTACTACAGGCGGCTCTGCCCTGAGCTTGCTGCTCTTCAACTTCCTATTCTAAGAAGAAGTCAAGCCATCTTCCCTTATCCCACCTTCCTATTATTTTCATTCCTACGCATCCTTAACCCTGAACAACGGCAGCTGGTTGTTCAAAACTGCCCACAAGCAGAAATCAAGGAGAATGGAATGGTTGTGAAGCAGATAGCAAATGCCTTGCGCTTGCTACTGATTCTCTTCAACTTCCCATTCCAAGAAGAAGTCAGGCCATCTTCCCTTATCCCACCTTCCTATTATTTTCATACTTACGCATCCTTAACCCTGAACAACGGCAGCTGGTTGTTCAAAACTGCCCACAAGCAGAAGTCAAGGAGACTGAAATGGTTGTGAAGCAGATAGCAAATTCCTTGCGCTTGCTACTGATTCTCTTCAACTTTCCATTCCAAGAAGAAATGAGGCCATCTTCCCTTATCCCACCTTCCTATTATCTTTATACCTACGCATCCTTAACCCTGAATAACGGCTGCTGGTTGTTCAAAACTGCCCACAAGCAGAAGTCAAGGAGACTGAAATGGTTGTGAAGCAGATAGCAAATGGCGTGGTGAGAGTCACTGAAGTGGCATTTGCACAGCGGTGTACAAGGGAACGGAAAACTACTACACTATTTTTTTTTTCCCAGGAAATGATAATGACAAGATAGAAGAAAAGACCCTTAGTTCCAGGGGAGACGGTGCGAAGAATCATCTGGTGGAAATCGAAAAGAAAACTAGGAACTTGGAATGTCATAAGTTTGTTTGAAGCGGGCAAGCTGCAAATCTGATAGGAGAGATGAAAAGACTCAACATCGATATACTGAGATGTAGTGAAGTGACATGGCCGAACACGGGCACCTGTAGGAATGAGCACTACATCGTTTATTACTTGGGAGATGTAACCACTGAAAATAAAAACGGAGTCGCAATAGTGGTCTCAGAAGAAGTGGCAAGAATAGTGGAAAAATTTTTACCGATTTCAGACAGAATAATGTTGATTCAAATGAATTGCAAACCCCACAAATTTAACATCATACAAGTCTATGCCCAACATCACAAAGTACTGATGAAGAAATCGAAATATTTTATGAAGATTTAAATAAGACTCTATAACACACTAAGAAAAATGAGATAAACATGATAATGGGGGATTTCAATGCCAAAGTAGGAGATGAAAAAGAAGAGGATATTGGGGAGTTCTGAAAAGCACCTCTCTATTACGAACACTTATTTTAAATTGCCACCCCGACGGTTATATACGTGGAAAGCCCTTGCAGATACAAAAGATAACAAAATCATCCCGAAATCAAATAGACTATATAACCATCAATAGAAGACAATGAAATATAGTCAAATCTACCAAAACCTATTCTGGAGCAGATACACCTATAGATCATAATTTGCTGCTTATAAGTATCAAGATAAGACTAAAAAAGTTAAAATATGAACAAACAATAGCAAATATTAACATCGACAAATTCAAAGAAGATGTCATAAAGAAGAGGATTCATCACGAGATTGGTAGAAGTCTGGATACAAACAAGCTGGAAACTCATCAAACGGAAGAAAAATGGCACCACATAAGAGAAATATTGGAAGAAGTAATGGAAAAGCACCTGAGACAAAATACAACTAAAAAGAAACAATCATGGATGACGGCGGAAATATTGGATATGATGGAAGTAAGAAGAAAGTATAAAAACAACAATAATACAAAATACAAAAACGCACATCCTAATAAAAAGAAAGATAAAGGAGGCTAAAGACATCTAGCTAAATGAATAACGCATAGGAATGCCTTAGAAAAGAAATACGACACATTTAATTTACATAAGAAAATCAAAGAAGCTGCTGGACTAAGGTTACAAAGGCAACCATAAGTAATAGAGGATAAAGAAGGTAAACTACTACTGGCCATACAAGAAAGAATAGATAGTTGGGAAGAATATATAAGGAAAATATATAGTGACACAAATAGACAACATAATACAAATAAGCTTAATACAACGGGCCCCCCATAAATAAAGACGAAGTATTAGCAGCAGCAAAACAGCTTAAAAACAAAAGGCAGTAGGAGAAGATAATACACCTACAGAAATCATTAAAATATTTCTTGAAAAACATTTCGATATTATACAGGAACTCTTCAACATACAACACAAGTGATGTAAATTATGATCGGTTGACATCAATTTTTATACCATTGCCAAAAAAGAATAACCCTAGAATGTGCCGAGGAATATCGAAATATAAGTCTAATGAATCAGATCTTAAAACTCTTCCTTAAAATAATCCACCAAAGAGTATAGAAAAAACTAGATGAGCGTACTGGACAAACTCAGCTCGGCTTTAGGAACGGACTATGAACGAGGGACGCACTATTCTCCATCCGCAATCTGATTGAAAGATGTAGGGATGTGAACTCTGATGTTTATTTATGCTTCATAGATTTCGAAAAAGCCTTTGATATGGTAAATCATGAGAAAATGATGGAAATACTACATTCATGTAACATTGATGACAAAGACTTACAAATAGTATCAAGTCTATACTGGAAGCAGACTGCCAAAATAAAAGTTGAGAATAGCATTTCCAAAGAAATAAAAATAAAGAATGGCGTACGTCAGGGTATTTTGTCACCCCTGTTATTTAATGTCTATTCGGAAGAAATCTTCAATAAAGTACTTTCTGATAAAAAAGATGGAATTACAATTAATGGTGTCTGTATAAATAACCTCCGTTCCGCTGATGATACTGTCATTCGAGGGGTCAGTGAAGAAGGCCTACAAAGACTCATGAATGGAATTGTTGAAGCATGTGAGGAATATGGAATGAAACTGAATACGAACAAAATAAAAACGATGGTGGTTAGTAAGAATACCAATACAAACGTAAATATTAAAGTATCAACAAACACTTGAAAGGGTAACAAAAACAACGTAATTAGTGAAGATTGGGACCACTCTATTGAAATACGCTCAAAATTGAAAAAGTACGAAGCTCCTTTGATAAAATGCATAGCATACTCTGCAACTGCCAACTAAACTTAAAAACAAGAACAAGAGTGCTAAGATGCTACGTGTTCTCGGTCATGTAATACTTTATAGAAGCTACAACACAACAAAGAATGGAGTCATTCGGTATGTGGTACTATCGCCGCATGCTGCGTGTTCTTTGGACAGCGCATACGACAAACGTGGAAATACTTGATCGGATGGGAAAAGAACGAGAGTTAATTCCAGCTGTTAAAGAAAGAAAAAGCACTTACTTTAGCCATATTATGAGAAGCCAAAAGTATGAGCTCCTGCAACTTATAATTGAAGGAAAAATAATCGGTAGGCGAGGACCAGGAAGGCGCCGCAACTCCTAGTTGAAAAACTTACAGTGGACAAACATGATATCTATTGAACTGTTTAGAGCGGCAATAGGTAAAATCGCATGGGCAAATGTGATCGCCAACGTCCTTAGAAGATAAGGTACACTAAGAAGAAGAAGATGTTGATTGCTTTTAAAATAAAATTTTTTTGTTACGGAGGTATAAAATGATCAATGACTCTGCAAAACACACCCCAAATGAGTTTTCAACAAGATTTGTTTGATCTTCATTGAAAACTAATGACCTTGATATTTTTTTTTTTCAATTTCATCCCTCAAAACTAACCCTTTAAGTCAAAATTTAACTTTTAAAACTATACGGCTCTGATGAGGCCATCAATTTCTATATTAGTGTCAAAGTTCAACTTTCTCTGTTATATAGTTTCGGAGAAAATCGGGTGTGACAGATAGACCGACAGATACTGAAGTGATCTTATAAGTATTCCGTACGGAATAATAAAAACAAATACGAAAAGTAAATTAGAATAGCGTGGAAAACAACCGGTTAAATGAAGAGCTCTATAAGTGAAACATGATAACAAAAAATACATTTAAGCACTTTTCTTTTGCAGTAAACTTTAAACAGTGCTGAAGAAAACAAATCGTAAACAAAAATTCCAGAACATATACCTAACTACTGACAGTTGAGGCTTAAACACTGTGATGTTCGGGGAAATAAAATAGGCACCGAATATTTTTAATATTAGCAATATAAAATGTTTTTAATTTGTGTAAGGAATCGAGCTTAGCTGAAATATAAAGGTACGAAAATGAAGGTTTTATAGAACACGAAATTTCACAGAGAAAAGGAATTGTTCTCTTTCTCTTTCCCATATGATATATATGGATTTGTAAAAGGCACATGACAATGTATGAAGACGGGAACTGATGACTAGGTTGGACAAAACAACAATGAACAAAGATCATATTGAAAGTATCAAAGATTTATAATGCAACAAGTCCACTGTTAACCTAAAACATATATGAAAGGTGTTTCAAATTACCAAGTGTCGGTCATTAATATTATTAAAAATATATGTTCAATTTGCCCAAAAAAATTGATTTTCTGAATGCTAGTCGATGAGAATTTTGCAGACGACATACAGTTTGCAAAAATTGGAAGAAAGTGTCAAAATTTGAATATTGTAGTAAAGTACGAATGAATTTAAGTATTTTGGTTTTATATTTAGTAACCAAATAGGATGAGAATGGCAGAAGATATTATAGATGGATTGGAATGGAAACTAATAATGTGGTATGCCCTTCTCTAAATACCAGAAAGTAAGTGTGCTATGAAAGTATGAAACTGGATACCTATGGAATCTAAGGAGAAGAAGACCAAGATGAGCATGAAGTTAATGAGATATTGAACAACAGATAGCTGTCAGAGGCGAACGTTGTGAAATTCCCGGTGTATCACTCTTAATCAAAATAATAATCAATCATTTACTCATATTTTCTTAAGTCCTCCGAGGTAATAATGCCACCTGCTTCTTTAATATCCTCCAGAAGCATTTTGGATATGGTCCCATTATAAAAATCATTTCCATCACTTAAGGCGATAAGACTGAGCGTTGTGCAGAGTTTTTTTGGATGTATTATTGATCCTGGTTTCTTGAACTCGTTTTTATCCTTAAACCATTCCCTAAAAAATAGTTTTAGTATATCATAAAATTTCTATTTCTTTCTTTTTTTCTATCAAATATAAATAGCATTATATGTTGTAGCTGGATGTGTCTATACCATTAAAAAGCAAGAGCCTGCAATTATAGCTAAATACACTAAGAATTTTGCTGCTAAAGTGTGCCAATTATGTCTATCTTTTCAATATATAGGAATAACTGTCCAAGAAATGAAAAAAACCTAGATTTAAAAAATTGTAAAGTATAAATATTGATCGTGATATTAGCTAAAATAAATAACAGTTTTATCATATTTCCTATATATATTTTTTTAAACTTAAAAGCAGTGCACAAACTAGTAAAATGGCATTACCAGGTTCAAGCTGAAATTTGATAATGCCAAACTAATCTTTTTACTTTTGATAGAGAACCAAAGTTAAATGTTAGTACATTATGGCAAAGCATGTATGTTAGGGCGCGACATTATTAAAGAGTTTTCAAACAGTCATCTGTTTTAACAAACAAATCAAATAATATTTTTTTGCGTTGAAGACGCCATCGGTGGGAAGGGTTGAAGTTTTTCAAATTTTATAGTGCGATCTTTTGACACGAAAACTTTTGAACAAAATGAGACATCAATTTCGATTTTGGTACACATATAATATGAGGATGGATTGGAAAGTTTGCGGCCTCACCAAAAAATAATTATAATATTTTTATTATAGTACCCTCAATAAGTTCATGCTTTCTTTAATTGTTGCTGTAGAATTTGTCGTTTTTAGGTTAGAAAGAGTTTAGTGCAGCGTTTTTGGAAAAATGGAAAAAAATGAACTACGTGCGGTCATCAAGTACCTGTTTAAAAAAAGATTAACACCAAAGGAGAACCACGAGGATATGAAAAAAACACTAGAGGAATCTGCTTCGTCATATACCACTGTGAAAAAATGAGTTACAGAATTTAAACGTGGACGAGAAAGCATCGAAGATGACCTTCGCTTCGGCCGGCCCACGATGTCTAAGACTAAAGAAAAACATCGGCAAAGTGTGATCTCATATTGAAAAACCGTAGATTAACTATCAGGGAGATTGCAGACACTATAGGCAACTCGTATTAACGAACACAAAACATCATTGCCAACGAGCTTGGATTTTCTAAGATTCCCGCTAAGTGGGTCCCCAGTTTGCTTTCAGTTGAACAAAAAACGAATTCGACTCTCGATTTCTCGCGACTCTATGGAGATGTTTGAGGCTGATCCGCAAGATTTTCTTAACAGGTTTTGTGACGATGGACGAAACCTGGGTTCACCACTATACTCCAGAGTCAGAACAACAATTCAAGCTGGTGAACCGACCTCAAAGAAAGCGAAAGCAATTCTGTCGGCTGGAAAAGTGATGGAGTCAGTTTTTTGGGATGCTAAAGGTATTATTATGGTGGACTACTTTCCGGAAGGCGAAACAATAAACTCGACTTACTATTGCACCGTTTTGCGTCGTTTACGTCAAGAAATTAAAGAGAATTCCTGAGAAAGGAAGTTTTGTATGATCAGGACAACGCTCGCGTTCACACGTCTGTCGAGTCTATGGCTCAAATTCGTGGTAGTGGTTTCGAATTGTTGCCCCACCCGGCTTATTCTCCTTATTTGGCATCTTCGAACTTTCATCCTAAAAACACCTCGGTGGCCAGAAATTTTCATCAAATGAAGAAGTTGAAGCTGCAGTTAACCAGTATTTTGAAGACCTTGAGGAATATTTTTTTCAAACAGGTGTGGAAGCTTTGGAAAGCAGGTGGAAGAAGTGCATAGAGCTAGGTGGAGATTACGTCGAAAAATAAAAAATATTTTTGTACGTATTTTATTTTGTTTTCTTGACTAGGTCACGAACTTTTCAATCCATCCTCGTACTTAGGGAAAGAACAGAACCTACAATTGGGTGGCGAATCGATAAACTGTGTATATTTTTACTATTAAAATTATTTTTTGTATTTTTGGTTGCGATAATAAACAAATTTAAGCTTAATTAGTCCAACATGTAAGAGATTAAAAGGATGCAGGTAGGTATTGGAGGGGTTGATTCGTATATATTCTGTTGTATGTCCTTTTAATGGTCCTTGAAGTACAGGAATCTGAAAATGCAGTTATTTCCCATTATCTTGAACTATTTATGGCCATTTGCATGCGGTTTTATTATAGTGAGAGAGGAAGTTAGAGTGGTTGCTTCATACATATCGTATTATACATATTTTACAGGATTCTTGGACTGCAGGAATCTAAAAATTCCATTCATTACTCCCAACTATTTATGGTTACAACTCATCAAGCGGTAAAGAGTTGGAGTAGAGGAGTTGTTTCGTATATATTGAGTTATAAGTTCTTTTCATACCTACGAATATGAAAATTGTGTTATACTGTCGTTTTTTGCAATTATTTATGGTCAAACATATAAGGAATTAATTAAGTGGGGGAGGCTGTTTTTCTTATCGTTCACCTTCCCACTCCTTAGAGGGGTGTGTATGTCCTTTTTAGCGTTCTTCTGTCATATCTCCGGCATTGTCAATTAATGCCAAACATGTAAATGGTTGATGAGGTGTATCCACATGGCCACTCCGAAAATTTTGAAACTATTTATAAACTGTAAATAATCGAAAACGCAACTGCACAGTATTACTATTATCAGGCTTCTTTTCAGTCTTATGAGGTGATTTACCTTCATAAAGTAATGTTTGATCATTACACGAAACTCTCCTTCACCCATTTCCAATCAATGAATTTCCTTGACTCAAATGAACGCCAAAAACAGAGAAAAAAACCGATTTGGGTGAAACTTGGTGTGCGTTCTTCTAAGAGATGCTACTAACTGAGAAATACCTCGATACACACCAGTGGTTCTATCTCTCTTGCTTGCAAGATGGTGCTATCGACATATGTTACCGAGTATTTACTCGAATTTAAAAGAAGGTTTTGTCGTACTAATATGTTAGCCGGCCTATCCAGGTTTTGGAATATTTCGTATTCAGCAACGTGGTGTTAATATGGAAGAAAACTATGTATTAGCTACGTCAACAAACATTTGACAAAATCAGAGGTTCTGCTATCAAGCACTACACACTACTGACGTTCCCTCAGACAAAAATATAGAAAAGTGACAGATTCAAAAAAAAATCCAAAGTTTCCCAAGGTCGAATATAATAGTCAGTGATAAATCGTATCAAAGGTCTTCGAGTAGCCCAGCTATAATTTATGCGATTTTGCTCCTTGTTCAAACTAAAAATTGGGTATATTTCTATAATATATATAAAATGCAACGTCTCTCTGTCTGTCTATCTGTTCGTTAGGGTGCTTATCACTGGAGAAACACTTATCCGATTTACGTACCTTTTTTTTTTAAAACATACATATGTTTTCTGGTCAGGTTATAGGCTATATTTTATTACGATAGGTAGCATAGGGCATGAGCAGCATAATAGTGAATGAAGTCGGAAAAAAGTTTGCCGCTAGCGCGTTCTCTTGCAATACACAGCCTAAACCATTAAATATGGAACAATATTATGTAGCAGAGAATATCTATAATTTATAATCTATAATATATATAAAATGCAATGTCTCTCTGTCTGTCTGTCTATCCATTAGTGCGTTTATCACGCGAGAACCACTTATCCGATTTACGTGTCTTTTTTTAAATTCATACATATATTCTTTGACCAGGTTATGTAATAATAATAATAATCTATATCTACAAAATATATAATATGCAACGTCTCTCTGTCTGTCTGTCTGTCCGTTAGTGCGCTTATCACTCCAGAACCACTTATCCGATTTACGTGTTTTTTTTTTTAATTCATGCATTTGTTCTCTGGCCAGATTATCTATAATCTTCTCTCTATAATATGTACAAAATGCAACGTGTCTCTGTCTGTCTGTCTGTCTCTCTGCCTGTCTGTCTCTCTGTCCGTTAGTGCGCTTATCACTGGAGAACCACTTATCCGCTTTACGTGCTTTTTTTTAAAACATACATATGTTCTCTGGTCAGGTTATAGAATATATTTTATTACGTTAGGTAACATAAAGAATAAGCAGTGACGATAATAGTTAATCAAGTCGGAAAAAAGTTTGCCGTTAGCGCGTTCTCTTGCAATACACTGCCTAAACCATTAAATATGGAACAATATCATGTTGCAAAGAATATAATACATATAAAATGCAACGTCTGTCTGTCCGTTAGTCCGCTTCTCACTTGAGAACCACTTATCCCATTTACGTGTTTTTATAAATTTATACATATGTTCTATATAATTCGATATAAGCCTAGATAATGGGAGATAAGGTGAAATAATGGGAGATAAGTATAAATAATGGAAGATAAGGAGAAATAATGGGAGATAAGTCTAGATAATGGGAGTTATGGTGAGATAATGGGAGATAAGGAGAAATAATGGGAGTTAAGGAGAAATATTGCGAGATAAGTCGAGATAAGCCTAGATAATGGGAGATAAGGTGAGCTAATGGGAGATAAGGAGAAATAATGGGAGATGAGCAGAGATAAGCCTAAATAATGGAAATTATGTAGAGATAATGGGAGATAAGGAGAAATAATGGGAGATAAGGGGAAATAATGGCAGATATTTTATTACGTTAGGTAATATAAGGAATAAGCAGTGACGATAGTAGTGAATCAAGTTCACGCGAGCGGAGCCGCGGGCATGGCTAGTTATAGTATAGACGTATAGTATGGTATTTCAATTTAAAATAAGTTAAATTAAAAATATTTTGTGATAAACAAGTTTTCTGGTAAATTTGCTTTGATTTTCTTAGCAGTTCCAGGTGTGCCACTTCTCTTTTTGTTGAATTGTATTTTTACTCTAGAAAGGCAAATACACTTTGCAAGGATTTTGAACCTGAGTATGTTTAATGGCTATAAGCAAGTGAGCTTACTGATGATGAACATCATTGTCAACATAAAATTATTTTAATCAACACAGTGAATTGTTTAATTTGATTTAAGTCTATGAAAAAGAAAAAATGGTTAATATTAGTAATGTTCTTGACAATTATTATTTCTACGTTGCTAAGTTTTAAGACTCATTCTCAATTTTCCCCAGCTGTATGTTGTTGGTACTTTGCTACTTGTCGGCTTCTAATTCTATGGATTTAGGTAATAATAGCATTGCGAATTAAGTACATTTTAGTACATCGTCGTCGCCAGAATTTTCAGACTCTCTTTGCATATTTAGTAAGGCCATATCTTAATATGGGAGCCTTGGGGTTGAAGGTGATATTTTCTCGCTTATTTCAAAGTTAAAAACATTGGCTAGTAATATGAGGTCAAGAGCAAAAAACAAACAAATAGAAATCAGCAACTTTGTAAAATCTGCTTAGATACAACTATTCGCAGGTTGTTAAACTGTAAATATTCTCAAATATTTATGTCAGTAACTCCAAAAATTATTTAATTAAGATATAGTACAAGGGTCTAGCATACGTGCTGCAGGGAAATCTCTAAAGCGCTACAGGAGAGACACGTGTGTGGAAAAAGCGATTTACATTAGTCTTGAATCGTTGTAAATTGTACTTGATTGGAAACACAGTCCTGGGCAAATTATTCCAAAGGGATGAGGTTCTCGATATAAAGGACTGTTTGAAAAGAGTTGTACGAGGAGTAACAAGCTGAACTTCATATGGATGTAAAGTATTAGCGCGACGTGTATTTCTAGCATTCACTGCTCTGGGAGGAATTAAGCGGGAAACATCCATCGAACACTTTCTATGAAAATACTTGTCGAATAGGCTCAAGTCGCCAACCGTTCTTCGATGTTCCAACGAATCAAGGTTGCTGGCCAGTACCGGATCTCCAATCAGGCGAACAACTCTCTTTTGAATAAAATCCAACAAATGCAGTGTATGTTTGGGAGCAGAGACCCAAACATGGGAGCAGTATTTCATCGTTGGTCGAATTTCAGCGTTGTACAGAATTAACAGTTATTGTGGAGTGTAAAGTTTTTTAGTTCGAAATAATATTCCCAGCTTTTGAGAAGCTCTCTTGGCTATGCTTAGAACACGTCCATGCCACTACATATTTGCTCCCAAATTATCGCCCAGCCAGTTGAGTGACGATGCTAGCGTTATGCCTCGACATAACTATGTTGGGTTCAGCAACGTTCACTTTTTTAGAAAAAAAAAAAAACTGCCTCCTGGTTTTTTTAGTAGCGTTAAATTTTACTTGGTTACTGTTACCTCTAGATAGAATTTCTTCCAAGTTTTTGTTAAGTTGAACGACCTCCTGCTCTCTGCGGATATTTGCATGAGTTAGCCGATGTTCGAGCGATCAAAGTGAATGATCAGATAAGCATACTGTCATCTGCAAAGCTGTAGATTCTGCTGCTGCTCTTTTCCAGCAGATCGTTAACGTAAATAAGAAAGAGAGTAGCAGACATAATGGAGCTCTGGGGTACACCCAGGTGTTAGAAGGAAACCCGTCGATTGCCACTTGTAAAGAACGCCTTTTGACGAAACTTAAGAGTCATAAACAGAACTTTTCAGACATACCAGAAGAGCGTAGCTTAGCCAACAATCCATCATGCCAAATATGATCGAATGCCTTGGATATATCAAGAGCAACCGCTCGAGATTCTCCACAGTGTTCAATTGCGTTGTTCGAAACATGTGTTACATAAGTTAGAAGATCTCCTGTTGATCTAGTTTACGAAAGCCACATTGATGTTCGCTAATAATATTGAATCCTTCAAGATATTTTAGAAGCATATTAATTTTTGTACACTGTTTTACTTCCCCTGCCAAAGCGAAGTATTGTGTTCGTGAAACCAACACCCTGTAGGATTTTGGATTTTCATCATCGTGCCTGCCTATCGATATATTGGTACATATATACCATAGTGCTTGAAATAAGAAAAGAACTTTTGAGCGATAACGCTTCAGGGGATGACAAGGGGAGGGGATTTCTCCTCTTTAAAATATCGAGTTGTAATGCTGGGATTAAGTTATTCTTTAATGTGGGAAAGTATAATTCCGCAATTATTTTATAAAGGTGTATTGGAAGTGCTGGATAAATCAGATAGTGATTCTTTCCCTACTTTATTTTAACATTACTGATGTTTTATTCACGTTATTCTCTACAAAATCCAGTGTTTATTTTGAAAAACAATTACTCGTAGTTAATGACTTAGCGATAAGATAAGTACATTGGAACACTATAATAAAAGCAAATAATCGGTTTGTTTTGTTATGCTTTATAATGTTATAACGCATAAATTATGACAAAAACGCGACAAGCGAAAAGAGGGAATATAGTTTTTGGGGTATAATAAAACACCAATTTTAATTATTAGCAAATCTAAAGAACTATTATGTTAAAGATTATGAGTTTAGTATTTCAGCTAAAAAATATTAATATATTATTTTCATTCGCTTTGTGCCACTTTTCTAGCGGGGAACGCCATAAGGATCTACAATTTTATTTTTCAAAACTGTTAATTTTTAGATAAATTTGAACAACTGGCTTCAGTTACTTATTTCTGCTGTTTCATTACCTTAGATTAACGTCATCTTCCTTTACTTTGCGTTTTACAAGCCCATTATATTGATGTTTAGACATAACGTATCCCTTATTACAAATATCTATAGCAGGCTGAACCAGGTCCTTCCACTCCATTGTTCCAAACTTTTGATGCAATTCCCAATAACCTTTTAGCTCTCCAGGGACACCAATTGCCAGGCCACCTGCAAAATAACAATAAAAACCTGTTACTATGATGACACACTTTCTCATCTGTATGACTGGACATTGTTTCTTATGACGACAATGGTTATATTTTGCTCGTTAGGTACAATAATTACCCTTTCTTGCAGAATTCAAATCGATACGCTTTGCAAATATCCAATTGAATACTGTTATATATATATATATATATATATATATATATATATATATATATATATATATATATATATATATATATATATATATATGTTTGACTATAAATAACTAACTCCTTGCCTTCAAGAACCCTGAAAAGCATGTATAATACCATATACCAGGTGTACAAGTATTTCTAAAAAAAACATGTTAAATTCGGAAGAATGGTAAAAAAGTGCTTTATTCAAAGTATGCTCCGTCGCTTGTTATACATTTTTCCCACCTTTCGGGCAATTTGTGAATACCACGCCAGTAAAAATCTTCCCCGTTTGCTGCGAAACCATTCATCGAGCCATTTTTTCAAATCTTCGTACGAACCAAAGCGCTGCTCAGCAAGTGCGTGACCTATCGATGCAAATAAGTGGTAATCGGACGGAGCCAAGTCTGGTGAGTAAGCCGCATGGAGTAGAACTTCCCAGCTGAGTGCTTCCAACGTGTCGCGAACTGGTTTTGCCGTATGTGATGGAGCATTGTCATGAAGAAAAAATGACTTTGTGTTGCCTCTTTCGGTATTCTGGCATTTTTTCAAGGAGCGAATGGTTCAAATCGGTCAATTGTTGTTGGTAACGTTTAGTATTAACCGTTTCCCAGGTTTTAACAGCTCAAAATAGACCACGCCCCTCTGGTCCCACCAAACACAGAGCATCGTCTTTTCTGCCAAAGCGATTCGGTCTTGTGGTCGATGTGGATGGTGCGCCTGGGTCTACCCATGATTTTTTGCGCTTAGGATTCTCAAAATAAATCCACTTTTCATCCCCTGTAACTATATGATGCAAAAAACGACTTCCTTTTGTACCGAGTGAGCAAAATATCACACGTGTTTTGGCGCTTTTCCATTTGCCTGTCGTTCAACTCATGTGGTACCCATCTACTGGCTTCTGAATCTTTCCCATCTCTTGTAGCCGATTGGAAACAGCTTGTTGACTAACGCCCAATTGCTCGGGTAGTTGTTTTTTTGTGTTTGCGAATCATCTTCGTCCAACAATGCTTGCAATTCCACATCTTCGTATTTTTTTTGGCGGTGTTCCACGTTCCTTGTCTGCAACATCGAAGACACCACTTTTGAAACGCCGAAACCATCGTTCATACGTATCTTGCGATGGAGCATATTGACCATAAGCTTCTCGAATTAATCGGTATGATTCAACAGCAGTTTTCTTCAAATGAAAACAAAAAATTAATGCTGTCCGCGAATGCTCTTTGTTCGGTATAAAATTTCGACATATTGAGCACAACAACACACACTATGCACACACTTTTCCAATTTATCACTCGTGCGCGTCTGACACTTGTTGATGACACAATAAAATGGCGCAGTGTTAAATCTTAATAGCACAAACAGCATTGGTGCACCATCTGTTGTCTGAAATCCGCATTTCATACTTGTACACCTGGTATACGAAGTGGTCCTTTTAAATACCCTCTCCTATCTCCTTAACTCCTTTATGGGTCAATATAAATAATTATACTTAAAATTTGTTTATTTTCTTATCCAAAAACAAGGAAAAATTACTATAATGATATAGAAAATATATTTTTTTTCTATCCATCACCTATTTCACGCATTTCCCCTAAAGCGATGTTGCTGAAAAATTATAGGTATGTATGTATATTAAATTGGAAATCGATATCTCATTTCGATCGAAAAGTTATCGTGCGAACAGGTACAGACAGGCAGACTGACGGACATGCGGGACTCGTAAACGTAAAGAAATTCAAAAATTGCAGAGAGTAATTTTTTAAGGAATACAATACTTCCCTTTAGAAAGAGAAGTAACAAATAAGTAGGAAACAAATATCGGTGACAGGTGTCTGTTGATAGTTACTGAATGTCACAATTTTAATAAATTTCATTTTGTTTTAAAGGTCACTCGTGACAAGGGAAAATGGTATTTGATTAAGTTCGATATCAGTATTCAAGAAAATGTTTTTAACTTTCAAAAAATTCTTGGCAAAATAGCTTTATATGAATGTTTTATTCTAATTTGTTTTTAAATAACGTGGAGATCCGTGTAGTTAAACATTAGATTATTTTTGTCGTGAAAGTTCAACTTTAAAATAATACTGACTGACCTACTAAGAAATAAATCATAATGGGCGTGCTAAAACTGTCTGAGCAAGTTGTGTTTACTACAAATCGAACCTGTATTATACTGCTACCTATAGTAATTTGGTTAAGAATTAAAAATAACCGGCCAAGTGTAAGACAGACTTGCGCAATTAGTGTTCCGTACGCTGATTGCTTTTAAAATAAAAAAAATTGTTACGGAGGTATAAAATGATCAATGACTTCATAAAAACACCGCAAATGAGTTTTCAACAAAGGTTTGTTCCGATCTTTACTGGAAACTGATAACCTTGAAATTTTTGTTTTTTTATATACCAGATAAATTATTAAAGGTAATGCACTCGAGATAATTCGTTCAATCTACAGTCCCTGGCCAAATTATTAGACGCACTGTATTTTTTTTAGTAATTTTATGTTTCTTAAGAGTTTTTCTGCAATAATGGTATATTTAAACTACAATATTATTGATTTTTATTTAAAAGAATTGTTGTAGACTACATATTTGTATTTATTTTTAACATATGGCAACACTGTGTTGACAAAGTGAAACATGAACGTAAAGAAGTACAAACCTGTATCAGTCGCGATCGGAATCGAGTCAGGTACGGACGTGTTTCTGTGGCTTTATGGACTGTGATTGTTTGTTTAACAGTTTTATACTACTCAGTTAGTTTATTTTGTATGCAGTGTTTTAAAAAAGTAATTGGACTATTTTTATTATGGGTAGAAAAGGCGATCTTTCACCACGTAAAAAAGTGAAGGCCCTTGTGATTGCGAAAAACATTTACAAACCGAGAAATATCACGAAGATTGGAGGTTTCTGAAGCTAGTGTACGACGCATAAAAAAGAAAAATTGAGTCAGGGAAGGAATTAAGCCCGAAAAGAAAGAAAAAGATGCGGTAGAAAACCAATTTTCACTCCACGGTCAGAGAGATGTTTGAAGAAAATTTGTGTAGAAAACAGATTTGCTACCACAAAGGTAATAAAATCACAACTCCAGGATGCTAGCGTAAATGCTTCTGAGCGCACTGTTCGAAGAAAATTTAAAAGAATTAGATTTTAAGGCCTGTCGCCCCGCCAGGAAGCCCAAGTTAACAGCTGCAATGAAAGCAAAGCGCCTGAAGTGGGCCAAACAATGGCAAGACAAAGATGTGGACTTCTGGAGATCGGTAAGATACAGCAATTTAATCAATAATTGATACATTATTATCATTTTCAGTTAAATAAAGCAAATAAACATGGAAGTTTATATATTTTTCCTATTTTTGACAGGTCTGCTTCAGTGACGAAAGCACATTCGAAATTTTGCAGAGTAAAGCTCAGTCTGTGCGTCGTCGTCATGGAGAAAAGTTTCATCCTGATTGTGTCGTCCCGACGGTTAAACATCCCACCAAAGTGATGATTTGGTCAGTCATCAGCGGCAAGGGCACTGGACGTCTGTACGTCGTCAAAGGAATAATGAGGCAAGATCAGTACAAAGAAGTATTACAAAATCGGTTGATTCCGCAGCTCAGAGAATGGTTTCCAAATGGGGAACCATTCACTTTCATGCAAGATGGAGCTCCCTGCCACACTGCTCGGTCTGTTAAAGCTTTTTTGGCAGAAAAAAATATCCCTCTGTTGGATTGGCCGGGTAATAGCCCCATTGAAAATGTGTGGGAGCTGATGAAAAGAGAAGTGGCTAAAGATGTGATTACCAACAAAACCCAGCTCCTAGAAAAGATTATTCATGTGTGGAATCATCATCCTCAAATGCAGGAGACAGTACAATCTTGCATTGATAGCATGCCGCGCAGAATTAAAGCTTTGATAGCGGCTAAAGGTGGCTCAACTAAATATTGACTTTTACTAACATTAATTTCACTTTTCTTTAAAACTTAATAAACTTATGCTTTTCTAAATTAATGCTGTTTTATTTATGTCAAATAAATAGGTAATTGATTGGATAATATAAAAATAAAAAACAAATCAATTTAAAATAATAAAACGGTACAATATCACTCGGTAATTAATATTTTACATGAAATCTTGCAGTGCGTCTAATAATTTGGCCAGGGACTGTATACCCTGTTGGAGAATATTTCAGAATTTTTCCATCAGTACTTTTCGAGATAAGGGGGGGGGCAACGATTTTTCGCAATTTTTTAAAAATAATACAAAGAAAAGTGTTCGCAAATGTTACATTATATATATATTTTCACAAGCTTTCATTTGACACTCCACTCGACGACCTGGTAAAATTTTACTTTCAAAACTACACGGCTTTGATGAGGCCATCAACTTCTATATTAGTGCCAAATTTCAACTTTCTATGTCAAATAGGTTCGGAGAAAATCGGGTGTGTGACAGACAGACAGACAGACAGACGGACGGACGGACAAACGGACGGACGGACGGACAGACAGACAGACGAACAGACACTGAAGTGATCTTATAAGTATTCCATATGGAACACTAAAAATCATTCTTTGTTGCTTTCAACATTTACTTTCTGTAGTACCTACATGATCATCTCGCCAAGTTTTCCATTTTATTTGCAACATCGAAGATATCGGAAAAATAACATGCCGTGGTTTTATACTATAAATGTAGTGACAAATATTTAACCGGAGTTGCTTTCCATTTTATATTTGTCTGATTAAGTAAATCTTACTGCAAATACATAATGGAGAAGGCGCTGGAAGCAATATAATAGATAACGGGAGTTCTAGATTGTGTAGTCATATATGGTGAAAAAAGGTAAACCTCGGAATGAAAGTTAGAAAGTTGAAAATTGGCATAAATCTTCATTGTGATATTCTAAAAGTTAGCGCAAAAATATCATAGAATCTCGTGTCCGCAAGCCAGAATATTCAAGGTCAAAAGTCGCAAAAATTGTTTTTTTGCAAATATCTTGTTTCCTGTGCTTCAGATGATGTTTAAAGCTATACAAAACCTGTAGAGCATAAAATTCTCTACAAATTTGAACTCAAGCGATATTTTATATAATTAACCGTTCTCTAGATAGAGCACGAAGAGTGGGAAGCGCCCCTCCGTATATCGGATAACTCTATGTCAGCTGTGGAAACAAATGCACAGTACAGTTTATAAAATTAATTATTTAAAAATAATGTAATTATTAAGAAACTTGAATTATTTATTTAGTTATAAATGATATTTATAAATATTATTATATATATAATATAAAATATATAATATAAAAAATTGGCAAGGGCAATGTGGAGAAACCAATGCACTCGTCTAAAAGCTTCGACAAATATCCTCATTCTAAAGAACATAGTTTATTTTTGCACGCCTTCAGTGGATGTGCCACAACATCTGTGCTGTTTAAATAACCAGTCAAGTGTAAGTTGAACTTGCGCAATTAGTGTTCCGTACGTTGATTGCTTCTGAAATAAAAAATTTTGTTACGGAGGTGTAAAATGATCAGTGATTTCACAAAACACACCCAAATCAGTTTTCAACAAAGTTTGTTTCCGATCTTTACTGAAAACTGATGACTTTGAAATTTTTGTTTTTTTTTTATTTACCAGTTAAATTATTAACGGTAATGCACTCGTGATAATTTTCGTTCAATCTATACCCCGTGGAGAATATTCCAGAATTTTTTCAAAAATTTTTGGATCAGTACTTTTCGAGATAAGGTGGGGGGACAGCGATTTTTCGTGATTTTTTAAAAATTAAATACATAGAAAGGTGTGCGCAAGTATTACATTATATATATATTTTTTTACTCGTGTTTTTCACAAGCTTTCATTTGACACCACACTCGATGACCTACTAAAAAAACGTTTTTTCACTTCCGATTTCACCCCC
Organism: Pachyrhynchus sulphureomaculatus; assembly: GCA_019049505.1. Taxonomy (NCBI): domain Eukaryota; kingdom Metazoa; phylum Arthropoda; class Insecta; order Coleoptera; family Curculionidae; genus Pachyrhynchus; species Pachyrhynchus sulphureomaculatus. The sequence continues at coordinate 100,911,712 of CM032455.1, read as the reverse complement.
AAAACTAACCCCTTAGGTCAAAATTTGACTTTCAAAACTACACGGCTTTGATGAGGCCATCAATTCCTATATTATTACCAAATTTCAACTTTCTATGACAAATAGTTTCGGAGAAAATCGGGTGTGACAGACAGACAGACAGACACCGAAGTCATCTTATAAGTGTTCCGTACGGAACACTAAAAAGATAAATAAATAATAAAATAAAATTTACAACGTGACGGTCGTCTCTCTCGGGGAAAGCACTCGTGATAATTTTCGTTCAATCTATACCCCGTGGAGAATATTCCAGAATTTTTTCAAAATTCTTGGATCAGTACTTTTCGAGATAGAGGGGGGGGACAGCGATCTTTCGCGATTTTTTCAAAATAATACAAAGAAAAAAGTGTGTACATGTAGGACATTATATATATTTTTGAACTCGTGTTTTTACAAGCTTTCATTTGACACCCCACTCGATGACCTAGTAATTTTTTTTTCACTTCCGATATCGCTCCCCCAAAACTAACCCTTTAAGTCAAGATTTAACTTTCAAAACTACACGGCTCTGATGAGGCCATCAATTTCTATATTAGTACCAAATTTCAACTTCTACGTCAAATGGTTTCGGAGAAAATCGGGTGACAGACAGACAGACGGGCAGACAGACAGACACCGAAGTGATCTTATCCGTACGGAACACTAAAAGGAAAACTGCCAATTATAAAAATGTTCGAGAAATATTCCGATTTGTACCAAGGAATGGGGGTGGATATTACAAAACGAGACCCTGGAACCCACAAACAACATTATTACCACCAGCATCAGAAGAAATACTCAGTACGATCTGTTTCTGGCCAGTGTAATGGACAAGTATGCCTTAACGCTTCATATCCAAATAATCTTGATGAAGAAAGTGAATATGTACCTGAAGTCCTTGAGGCTTTAGAGCCAAATATGACGGACAACGAGGATGATGATAACGGTCTGGAAATTCAATTTGGGCGCCCAGAAGAGGAAGACGACGATGAACAAGAGGAATATTAAGCTGCATGCCTGCTATTGATAATCAGAGTAAAAAAATGCCTTATATTTTAGCTTAAATAAATCGTAGTAGGTTGATGATAAATAAAAATGTAATTACAATGTATATAAACTACTTAATTTCAATATCTTATTATTTATATAAATTAACTAAATATTATCATACGGATGTCTTATTTATGAATAATATTAATAAATATCATTTATAAAATAATTCAAGTTTCTTTAAAATGATAATATTTGTAAATAATTAATTTTATGAACTGTACTATGCATTTGATTTCACAGTTGAGATAGCGTTATCCTACATAGGGATGGGCGCTTCCCACTCTTCGCGCTCTATCTCGAGAACAGTTAATTATATAAAATATCGCCCGAGGCCATATTTGTAGAGAATTTTATGTTCTACAAGTTTTGTAATAACTTCAAACATCATTCGAAGTATAAGAAACAGATATTTGCAAAAAAACGATTTTTACAACGTTTGACTTTGAATATCTTTACTCGCGGACACGAGATTCTATGTGAATTTCGAGTTAACTAAGAATATCAAAACAAGTACCTGAACACATGCTATTATAGAATATAAGTAATTCCCGCCATACCTCTGTGCCCCTTAAAACTAAACAGGAGAGACCTGAAAGCCCTGGTAGATTTGTGTTGTAGAATACTGGACACTACAGGTTGAGGCATCACAAGCATAGAATCGACCTAACATAAAATGCACAATATGGGTATAAATTAGAGATCGTTACAGAAATACAAACACGTAGACCAAAACGTCGCCGCATAACGAAGCCGGTTGACTATCGCTGGGTCATTAAGTAGAAGTTATTATACGAGTACGTAAAAATAGGGAACATATGCGAGGTATCTCTGAGAAATTCGACGAGGCACATATTAATGACCTGGCGGTGGCCAGCCGGCTTCGTCTTGCGGCGACGTTTTGTTCGACGTGTTTGTGTTTCTATAGCGATAGGTATATTATCTGTGGTATGAGCTTTGCCACGATTGGCAGAGGAGAAAATTTTACTCTCTATTTTTCAAACAATAATAAATTATTATTTTAAATATTACGGTGCTTGAACTTGGGCTTAGTATAGTAGTAGATGTCAAATAATACCGACAGTACATTTAAAAGCAATGTTATTTATTATTATGATGAAAAACAACATTCAGCATTAATTAAATAAAAATTGGTTAAGTGTTTATGTTAGCAACAAAATTAAAAATATTGTTGTTCGTAATTAGTTTGTTTTCGGTTTCGTTTTATATATCGCAAGCGTACAAGTATAAACATCTCTGATAAACAATGATAAGGGTATCTGTTTTCAAGCTACGTGCTAGTTTGCAGGGCCAGTGACTAAAGTATTTATGGAATTTCCCTAGTCTTTATTATTATTTATAATCGGCAAAGTGCAAGTCGGACTTGCGCAATTAGGGCTCCGTACGTTGATTGCTTTTACAATAAAATTTTTTGTTACGAAGGTATAAAATGATCAATGACTTCACAAAATACACCCCAAATGGGTTTTCGACAAAGTTTTCTACGATCTTTACTGAAAACTGCCGACCTTCAAATTTTTGGTTTTTTTTTTATATACGAGATAAATTATTAAAGGTAATGCACTCGTGATAATTTTCGTTCAATCTACACCCTGTGGAGAATATTCCAGAATTTTTTCAAAATTTTTTAATCAGTACTTTTCGAGATAAGGGGGGGGAAAGCGATTTTTACGCAACTTTTTAAAAATAATATAAAGAAAAGTGTGCGCAAGTATTACATTATTTATATTTTTGAACTCGTGTTTTTACAAGCTTCCATTTGACATCCCACTCGGTGACCTGTAATTTTTTTTCACTTTCGATTTTACCCTTCAAAACTACACGGCTCTGAAGAGGCCATCAATTCGTATATTAGTGCAAAATTTCAACTTTCTATGTCAAATAGTTTCGAAGAAAATCGGGTGTGACAGATGAACAGACAGACAGACGGACCGACCGACACCAAAGTGATATTATAAGTGTTCCGTATGAAACACTAAAAAATCAACAACATAAGCCTAATTGGTGTATCTGTTAATGACATTATATATACACATAATAAATAACCGGTCAAGTGCAAGTTGAACTTGCACAATTAGTGTTCCGTACGTTGATTGCTTTTAAGGGGGTCACTATCGACAAAAATGAAAAAAATACTTTTTTCGTTTTTTTTCCATTTTTATAATCTACAATCATTTCTGCACAAAACAATCCAACCCCCACAATTATACGATGAGTATAAGTGCCTGAAATTTTTATATAAAGTAGTCAAGGTATGAGCCATCGGTCAGTATCGCCAAGATATGAGTCCCGCTCAGCCTTCGCCTAGCTTCGCACTACGCACCTTTCAATATACCACCCCATTCCACTCATTATGAAGTTATTATTATTTTCACTATTATTATTATTATCCCACTTTTTATTAACAATGCTTAGGAATAATTATATAACACTATTTACTATATACAAATAAGAAACTTTATTTTTACAATAATATTTTGAAAAGCAATAATAAGATTTTATTATTTTGTTATACTTTTTTTTAACTAAAATGAAACCCGCTTCATATGACGGGCCTTCTTTTTTTTCTAACTTCTTAAATTTTTCTTCTAAACTTTTTCTTGCTCTTGAAATTTTTTGCCTCTCGCATTTCGATGCTTGTTGTAAGTCTTTCTCGGCTTTCACTATTCTCAGTTCATCTTCCTTCATCAGCCCAGCAATTGTAAATTTTCCAGGGTCAATGAAAAGTTTTTCAAGTACTCGGCAGCGGGAAATATTACCTTCATTGAAGCAGCATAGTGCATCATATGCACCTAATTCTAGTGTGCTTTTCTCTACAAAAATATTTTTTGGGCATCTAACCCACAATGCATTATTATAGCTTTCGTTTGTGTTTTGTGTCTTACCGTGAACACATTTTTCTAACAGGGCTGGATTCGCCAGGTCCCTGAAGACAGGTTTCAAAATTTTCCATTACTACTTTTGGTAGATGAAAATGCTTTGAGTGCTCATATAATTTTTTTTTTTCTGCCTGGGCCTTGAGGAACTTACACCAGTCCAAGCTGCATAAATTGTGTGCCGGATTCTGGTCGTTTGAGCCGAGATGAAAAAATTCTGCCCATACTGCTTTTTTCATCTCAGCCAAGCTGCCAACGTTTCTTCGTATGGCTAAGCCATAAAACTTTTGAATGTCGTTTATTGCCACATCCGTGAGTCTGCCCTTTCCTCCTATCGGCTTTCCATCTTGCAGTTTTTTGGACGTGTAGGAAGGTTTTAGCTTTCTGAGTCTAGATCCCATCCTTTTTTGTACATGTCCTATACATTCTAACTTCTGAACTAAGAGACTATCTCCGTAAGGGTTTTGTTCTACAACCTTCAAGAAACCCTTTGAGTCTCCATCACCTAAGTAGTGAGAATATCTCACATTGTATTTGTCCATTGACCTCAGGAAAATTTGCTCTGCACCAGCTGCTTCCATAGCCCCACTGGTACCACTATGATTGGCTATGCAATTTTCATTGTGTGTATTCTGAAATTTTAGTGGACAACGACAGTGTTTGGAGAGTACCACAATATCCACTATTTTGCCTGAGTCAGTACTCGCAGCAGAGACTACGCCATTCAAAGAAGCAATAGTAACAGAAAACAGGAAAAAAAATTTGTAACTATGTAAACAAAAACAATCTCTCACGTAAAATATAACCAAACAAAACAAAACTAAAAAAAAAAAATTTGGAAAAAAACATATTTTGTTGTAAACAATCAGTGTTGCCAAACTTGTTTTTGCAAAAAAAAAGAAGACAAACACTCTAGAAATAAATTAAAAAAAGTTGATTATAACAAAAAAAGCAGTCAAAACTACAACTTTTTAGTTTTTCGGCTCTCCTGAAAAATTATCTTCAAAACTATAAAAGTTATTGAGCTATTTTTTTTTTTAAATATCCATGGCAACACTGTCTACAGTTCGGACTAAGGAAATGTCAAACGAAACAGCTGGTAATTTACCGCGTCAATTCAAACATACAAATAAAATTCATGAACTTTCAAAATTTCTAGAAAATGTAATTTAAATTATTTCTATAAACCCTTAGTCCCATTAAATTATATAATAATAAATAATAAGTGTGCAAAGTTTCGTTGAAATAGGATGAACGGTTGCTGAGAAAATGGGTTTTACTTTTCAATGTAAATTGACCTCGGTAGTGACCCCCTTAAAATAAAAAATGTTGTTACGGTGGTATAAAATGATCAGTGACTTCACAAAACACACCCCAAATGAGTTTTCAACAAAGTTTGTTACCAATCTTTACTGAAAATTGATGACCTTGAAATTTTTGTTTTTTTATATACCAGATAAATTATTAAAGGTAATGCATTTGTGATAATTTTCGTTCAATCTGCACCCCCTCGAGAATATTCCTGAATTTTTTCAAAATTTTTTAATCAGTATTTTTCGAGATAAGGTGGGGGGACAGCGATTTTTCGCGATTTTTTAAAAATAATACAAAGAAAAGTGTGCGCAAGTATTACATTATATACATATTTTTTACTCGTGTTTTCACAAGTTTTCATTTGACACCACACTCGATGACCTACTAAAAAACGTTTTTTTCACTTCCGATTTCACCCCCAAAACTAACCCCTTAGGTCAAAATTCGACTTTCAAAACTATACGGCTTTGATGAGGCCATCAATTCCTATATTATTACCAAATTTCAACTTTCTATGACAAATAGTTTCGGAGAAAATCGGGTGTGACGTACGGAACACTAAAAAGATAAATAAATAATAAAATAAAATTTACAACGTGACGGTCGTCTCTCTCGGGAAGGCAATGGTAAGCCACTCGTAGTGTCATGCCTAGTAAAGCTGTCTCACGTTAGTCGCTCGGAATTAGCATGAAACTGTAGGTCCCCTTTGCCTGTGGAAATACTTAAAAAGATATTAACCACAGACAAAGGCGAGGGGCTCGCCTACGTCCGTATTGGATAGGACTCTTCAAGAAGAAGATTACAATTTTAGTTTAGGACGGTCGCTTGAAGAGTAAGGTAAACGTCACATATATGGCAATCCTATGATCGAAATCAGTAATGGCCCATTTAGTTTCATTCCTTAGAAGATCATATGCAGTGTTACAGTTCAGAGTTGAATGCGGTTACAGTTTTTCCGGTCGAAATACAACGCTATTTCAGACATCATGGAAAAAATTGAGATTCGAGCTGTGATAAAATTTTATTTTTTGAAAAAGAACAAGACCACAGAAATAAAAATGAAGCTTGACAATATTTTCGGTGACTCTTCTCCTTCCTTGAAGACCGTAAACTATTGGGTTTCTAGAACAAGCACAAATGACGAGCATCGCAATGGACGCCCCAGCGATGTGACAACTCCGGATATTGTGACGAAAACCCACAAAATGATTTTGAATGACCGCTGTTTGAAGATTTGAGAGATTACTAACATTGTAGGAATCTGATATAACCGCATGCATAACATCGTGCATAAAAATTTGGGTATGCAAAAGCTGGGTGCACGATAAATGCCGCGTCACGACAATGCACCTGCTCACATGTTACTCGCAGTTATGGCCAAAATTTATGAACTTCGCTTCGAATTGCTTAGCCATTCACCCTATTAGCCCGATTTAGCACCTTCAGACTTCTTTTTGTTCCCGAACCTCAAAGAATTTCTTGAAGGGCACCGATTTCATGGAAATGAAGTGATGTACGTTGCGACTGACTATTTTGCACATTAAGAGAATTGTCGCTTCTGATGATGACCTAAACGAGTGTCGAGTACAAAAATAAGGTGTTGGATGTTATAACAACTATTGTGTAGTGTCATTGTGCAAAAATTCCAAAATCTCAACGTAATCAGTTCATGCTATTCAAGAATTGAAATTTAAGAAAATTATAAAAACTTTGATCTTTTAATTAATAATTTATTATTTATTTCAGTAGGAAATATAAATATTCTTTAATAAAACAAACTATTACTATGTATAAATGAGACACCCTATACGTTATTTATTCAAAAAGCGAAATAACTAATGAATAATTCCAAATTAATTATAAAGCAAATCCAGTAAATATATGTGAATGTATTGTGTTGACAAGATTCTTAAGGAAATAAAATACTAACTCAATGTTATTAACATACTCTTTATATTTTCAACCTTTTAAAAAATAAATTAGTTTTGTTGGTGTAATAAATTACTAAAAGCTGGTTTTTTTGTCACGACTAGAGGCTACTAAAAATGGAGGAGATAAAACACTAATACGAATAGTTCAAAAAAAGGTTAGAACCAGTTTATTGAGCTTTGGGTGTGGCTTGAAACTTCTAGTACAGGTTGTTACTTCAAAATTTGAATTTTAAAATATTTGTTGTAAAAAACATATTGATAAATGACAAAAACATTTGCTATATACCAGAGGTGTCAAACTCAATTTTGCAGAGGGCCATATATTAAATTTAGAATGTGTAGGCGGGCCAGATTCAAATAAAAAAAATGTACTGAATTATTATAACATTTTATTTATTTAATTATATAGTATATAATATACGGTTGTTAAAAATTATATCAAAGTTATAAAAGATGGTAATTATTTTGAGCTCGAGGATCCAGATACCTGACTTCTCTTGTTTTTGACAAGCTCATTGATGTCAGGTATCATATTCGTTGTAGTTATTTTAAGAATTGATTGGAGATGTTCATTCGAAAGTCTTGTGCGATGTTTGTTATTATTTATTTTCATGACGGAAAACATCTGCTCACGTAAATAGGTGCTACCAAACATGCAGAGAATGCGTGCTGCATGCTTTTTTAATTCGGGTAGTTATCCAAACTCTTGAAATATTGTGTATAAAATGTAAGAGCGTTAATCTCTTTAAATTTTTCTTTCAAAATACTGTCCGATTAAAGATCTATCAACTCCATTTGCAAATGAACTGGTGCCTGTGAAGCTTCAAAATTGAATGGATTGTTGAAAATTGGGAATTCCATTTCATTCATTTTGTGAAAGTCTTCAAAACGATTGCTGAATTCCGTGATCAAATTTTGCAGAAGTTGAGAATATTGATCCAATTTTTTTTGGTTCACTGTGCCAAATGATTTTAAATGAGGGAAATGATCCAAAGTTTGATTTTTTACCTGATTTTCCCACAGCCTCAACTTTGTTTCAAAGGCTTGAATACATTTGAGTGACAATCAGATTTTTACCCTGTAACTTTACATTCAGATCAGTCAAGTGTTTATTCATATCTACCAAAAGGCACAATCAACCCACCAGTCATTGTCATAATCAATTGGGTTGCCTTTTTCTAACATGAAAGCTTGAATAGGGTCACGTAATGCAAAAATTTTTTCTAAAACTACTCCTCGACTGAGGCAACGAACTTCGGTGAAGTAAGGAACATCAGAAAACTTTTCGTTCAAATCTTGTAAAAACTGCCTGAACTGTCGGTGATTTAGTCCTCTGCTCCTTATAAAATTTACTATTTTAATTATAGGTTGCATGACATGGTCCATTTTTAAATGTTTGGATGCCAATGATTCCTGATGAATTATACAGTGAAATCCCACAAAATTCCCTGATGTTTTCTGTTTTAATTTAGTTACAACGCCCGAATGTTTGCCAGCCATGGCAGGAGCGCCATCCGTAGTTGTGCTGCTAAGTATATTCCAGTCGAGTTCATATTCTGCTATTAAATGCTCAATTGCAGAATAAATATCATTTGCTGTTGTAGTACCTGTCAGTGGAACGCACTTTAATAGTTCTTCAGTTATTTCAAAGTTACTGTTAATACCTCGTATAAAAAACAGCAAGTTGAGCTGTATCAACAGTATCAGTGCTCTCGTCAAACAGCCAGTGAAAAGTTTGTAAATTCCTTAATTTTCTCCTTCAGTTGAAGAACCAAATTTTGAGATAAATCATTTATTCTTGAAGCAACAGTGTTTCTTGACGCGAAATATTTTGAATTATTGACTTTTGAAATGGAAATGAAACATCGGCAACTTTCAACATACAGTCTTTAATAAAATCACCATCAGTGAAAGGTTTTGATCTCTTCGCGATTTCTAATGCAATAATAAAACTTGATTTCAGGGCATCTTCGCTCTCAGTATTAGCTTTAGTAAACATCGATTGTTGACCTTGAAGTTTAGATTTTAAAGATGACAATGTGTCCATTCTTATTTTTTCAGTGTAACAATCGAATTTTGATTTATGATTCGTATCATAGTGTCTCTTCAAGTTAAACTCCTTACAAACAGCAACTGTTTGATTGCAAATCAAACACAGTGGTTTACCTTTCCATTCTATGAAAAAATATGCAATTTCCCATTTAGACTGAAAAACTCTGCACTCACTATCAACTTTACGTTTTTGTGACATTATGCCAAAATCGTATCAATTATGGAACTCGACACAACAATTATGGATATCGCACGCGCCCGACACAAACAAATGCACAATACCTTCACAATCACTACTTCGCAGTACAACTAAAATCCTTCTCCGACCGTATCGCTTCGATTACTCGACTCACACTCAACTGACTCACGTGGCGCCGACGCACTCCTTTTATAATATCGATAAGGAAGGTTCTAGTCTAGACTCGAAGCGCGTGGAAGATTCTATTGTTCTCAACAAAAATAATAGGGTATTTCCGCTTGTTGCTAAGAGATGGCGTTACTGTCTATCTCTCTCGCTTGTCAAGGCACGCGCTGCCCTTGAAATTACTTATAAATGTAGTGTGCGCATTTTAAAACTTCCGTAGAGGAATCGAGTGAAGTCTAAAAGCTCTAAAAAACATGATTCTTCTCTCTGTGACACATTGCGATCGCGGGCCTTATTGATACGTCCCGGGGGCCGGATGCGGCTCGCGGGCCGTATCTTTGACATCCCTGCTGTATACCAAACTTGTTTTACTCAATTTATTTGGGAAATTTTCTCGGATGACTAGCGTGTGTTTGATCTTTTATCGCCGAATCTTGTTGAAATCCAGTTATCTGGATATAACAATCGAAATTTTATAAAGCTCAAAGTTATATTAATTTGCATTAATTTTTACACCAGATTTATCTTGTAGAGGTGCAGATATTAACCTTTAAGGAGAATGCGTTGTAGTGAACTCTTCGACCCATTTATGGTAATTGACCCTTTGCGTATTGAAAGAACAGGAGAAAGTGTGCCCAGGTGAAAGAAAAATACTATTATCAAATATTACTGAAACATTTCCTACATCAGAAGATATTGACGAGTGTCACAAATTTATATATGAAACGTCAAAGCGGGTTTAAAGTCTAAGCTCTAATGCCACGTAATTTCTATTTCAATAGTGTGCATCTTAAATGACAAAAAAGGACAAAAACGTATACTTGAATAATATATATGACGAGCTAGAACAATATGCTACAAACAATGGACCATAAGCACTTTATGAAAAAGTAAAATACCTATCGAAAGAATTCAAACTTAAAACACAAATAATCAGAGATAAGGAAGGTAAAACAGTAACCGTCAGGCCTAGAATCATTGACGTTTGGAAGGATTATTGTAAAGAACTTTTTGTGTCTCAACTCGTGTGCGACTGCATTGTCGACAACGAAACCGCAGAAGAACAAGAGCCACGTACTCTTAAATCTTAAAGAACAGAAAAGAAACAGGTACTAACGAGATAACTGCGAAAATAATAAACATCACATCACTGTGTAATGTGGTGCGGGAGACTGGAAGATGACCGAAAGATTGGTGCGAAGTTGCATTTATACCCTTGCAGAAGAAAGGATCTCCTTTGGATTGCAGCAACTATAGAAAAATCGCTCTGGTGTCACACGCTGCTAAGGTGTTTCTCTGGATCCTAAATGCAAGACTCAAAACTTTTCTACTACCGTAAATATTTACCGAACGAAGAGGCTTCATTCCAGGAAGAGGGACTAGAGAACAATTTCTCAGCATTCGCCAGATAATAGTAAAAGTCAGGAAATTCCAAATAACAACCTATATCTGTTTTTTATAGACTACTCTAAAGCTTTCGACTGCATATAATGGAACAAACTCTGGTTGATTCTAAACAGCATGGGAACACCTATACATCTTGTAAACCTTATCCAATCTCTGTATGAGAACATAAATGGCAGAATTAATTCTTTTCCGATCCCTTTAATCTAGAAGCCGGCGTCAGATAGAGGTATATTCTGTCACTCTTACTTTTTAATATATGTAGTGAACATATAATGAGTTCTGTTTTGGACGGCTGGAGTGGAGGTGTGACAATCGGTGGAAAAAAGCTAAGTAACCTTAGATATGCAGATGATATTGTTATACTTGCAACTTCAATACAAGACCTAGAAGCCATTATGGAGCGCCTGGAAACCACTAGCAAAAACTATGGATTGACAAATAATAGAGCGAAAACTAAAGTAATGATTGTTAGTCGTAATGAAGATCTGTCACACATAAATTAAATTGCTAGTTCCACTGTTGTAGACCGTTTCAACTATTTGGGATCTCCCATAACTAACCATGGTGGCTGTGAAGCAGAAGTAAGAATACGTTTGGATCAGGCTAGAAATTCGATGATCAAACTCACTAAGGTCTGGAAAGATCCAGCTGTCACAAAAAATACAAGGTTAAGATTGCTATCCAGCCTTATATTTCCCATAGCAACTTACGCATCAGAAATATGGACCATTAAACAAGCTGACAAGAGACGAATCGCTCCGTTTGAGATGTGGGCATATCGAAGAATCCTCAGAGTATCATATACCGAACACAGTACTAATGTATCCATTATTGAAGAGGTTAGTATAAATGACCGACTTTCAAATAGAATTAATAGACAGTACCTGAAATATTTTAGTTACATTATGCGGAAATTGGATGCCATGGAAAAACTTGTAGTAACAGGGAAGGTAGAAGGTAAAAGATCAAGGGGACGGTCTCCAACAAGATGGTTTGACTAAGTAAGATCACTCATTGGTATGCGTATGCACGAGTCAAGTCAGGTCGCGCAGGATCGAGATGCCTGGAGAATGACTATTGAGGCAGCAACTGCATAGTGTGATCGATATTCCTATTGGGATGAAAGGATTGAGAGAGAGAGAGAGAGAGAGAAATGAGGAAAAATTAAGATTTCTATAGTATGAATAACATAAATAAGTCAATCTGAATGGATCAATTAACAACAAAATGACTGGACCTCAATGTCAATTATTAAAAACACAACATTCTGCTTAGTTAAAGGCGTATTATACAGAATAGAAAATGTTTACCTTTTGTTTGGTTCCACGGTCACACAGGGTTATTCCGATAGCATAGTTTCTGCAAGGTCTGATTTTACAATTTAAGTTGCAAAAAAAACACAGTTTTGAGGGTATTTTTTGCTATTCCGTTCTCGGTTTAGAATAAGTTAAGACATTTGATATTGTATGCAAATTAGCTTTAAAATCTCTAATAATAAGAAACAATTGATGAACTTGATACTGCATACTTATACCATTACTTAGGAAATTCATCAATTTCTGTTTATTATTAAGTATTTTAACTTCAATTTGCATGTAATCTTGAATATCTGTCGATCATAAAATCTTTGGAACATGATGTGATAGAGCAATTTCGTAAACGAATTGGTTTTCTACAGAAATACATATAAAAATCACGCATTGCGACCATGGAGCCAAAATTTGAGCTGATATGTTAAGTATGTTCTATGAGGAAACATTACAAAGTTAGCCGACTCTAACGCCTTATTCAAGAGATTTAATTACTTACCATCCCTGGACGTTTTCGAATCTTTGTACAGCTCATTTTTCGCATTCAGGGGTGCTTTTTCTCTTGCATTCAGGAAGTACGCTTTTCCTTCATCTTTTTTGTAAATAGTCATCAAAAATCCACCTCCTAACCCCATGCTGTGCATTGTGACCAATCCGTTACAGAAGAGGGTTGCGATCGCCGCATCAACTGCTGTCCCATTTTTTTTCAAAATGTCGCTAAAAAAGTAATAAATACGTATATCGCATTAAGTACATATCTATTTAATTTTTTGTCTTATGTTTAAGTTTGAAGATTTAAGGTGGATATTTATATATGTTATCAAGGCTCCGTATATTTACATAAAACCTGATCGCACATCTAACCTGGCTTGAAAACTGGTTGACTGGATATTTTGCGAATAAATATATATATATATATATATATATATATATATATATATATATATATATATATATATATATATATATATATATATATATATACACGTATATATAAGTTGTCGAAAAAATCTTTTAAAGTCAAAATTGACACATTTGTTTTTTATATTTTAAAAGAACTTTTTTAAATCAATTTTGTCCGATGACCTCTTGCCATTTTTTTGGCAACAACATAATCTCATTACTGTGGAATTTCTCGGGTTTCTAGGCAAAACAAACAAGTGGTTCTTTTGAACCTAACTTAACACATTCCAAGAGTTCTGCAGGCACCGAGACAAATGGTAGTCTGACGGTGTAAGGTCCGGACTATACTCGTATGGTGAATGCATTTAAACTTCCCAGCCAAATTTTTTTTTCCATTTTTTGTTGAGTCATGAAAGATCAGTGAGATCTTTTTTTTTCTCGCACTTTTGACCTGAACTAACCAGGAAAGCTTTTCTTATTGAGATTTTTAGTTCAATATGGACCTTTTATTCGCTCTTGATGATTAATAATATAACATTATTGTCTTAAGAGACACTTCTTAAGTAGCACTATTACTACAAGCATTTCTAGTTTAATTTGGAATAATCTTATCCATAAGATATTCAAAATACTTGAGACTATTTGGATGTTGAGAAAGATATTAAAGTACAAAGGGAGCTGGTGTAAGAATTCAAGCCAACTGATACTGCTCAAAGGTTTAATTTCATTAATTAAATATTTTCGACTCAACAAGTAAACAGAATTGTTGTGTGTATTTCTAAGGAATCCAAATTTTAAGCATTAAAAGTTTGTACAGGGTGAGTCAACGATAGAGTAAAGTTCCTTATCTTATTTGTTTCGGGAATGACGAAAAAATGTTAAATACAATAGTTTTAGGGAATGTTAAGGTGCACAGTTTAAAATTATTTTTGAGTGTACAGGGTACTTCAAAAAAGTATGGCCGATATAACATATGTTTTTTCTTTTAAATGGAACGTCCTGTTTTCTAATTTATTTTTAAATTCTGCGTAAAATTTTATAACTTTTTTATTAATAATGTTATACACCTAAACCTAGTAGTTTTTCTAATATTTAAATTAAACAAAAAATACTAGTTTTCAGTTTTGTAGCGTCATCGTTTCTAAAGGTGGAATACCCATAATTGGTACGAGCGTTCTATAGAGAAGAAAAAAAGATATATGTAAAGAAATTTGAGTTAGATGCTACAGGGCGTTCAAAATAAATTTATGCATTTCCACTATTTTGTATTGAAAAATTTAAAAAAATTTTAAATGGCACACCCTGTATATTTTTTGATTGATTTTTCTGATAGATTTTTACAAAATCCTCCAACTCTTATTAAGTATGTCATATACCTATTTCTAATAGTTTTCGATTTATTTCGAATTTTTCAATTTTTATTCTTGTTTTTAATACACTTACGCTATAACATCATAGTTGCCAAGACAAAACAAAAATGTAGGCATTGTCAAATTTTGACATGTCTATTAAGCAAGTAAAAATAGTTTAATTTGTTGTAGTAAATGACGTATAAAGGTAATAGTTATGGATTTTCCTAAAAATGAATTGATATGGTTTATATACCGGACGCGGCGGGAAAAATTGTCTTTTGGCTCTTACGGAGCGAAGTACCCTAACAGACGTATACTATCTAGAAAATCTTTTCAGTGGTTAATGGACCGGTTTGATGGTAGTGGTAGCGTTGAGTATACGAAACGGAAAGTAGTAAACCAGAACGGTACTAATGAGGAAAAAGAAATGGAGATTTTACTTCACGTTGAAGATAATTTCCAAGTCAGCAGCTGTCAACTAGTTGACTTAACTGACACATCCCAATCTACAAGTATCATCCCTTTCAGTTGGAACGACACCAAGAACTTCAAGACAATGATTTTGAACGACGAGTAAACTTTTGTACCACCATGAATGGAGCAATAGAGGCCGATCCAAATTTTTTTTATCCAAAACAAGGTTTTCTGATAAAGCTACTTTTCGCAGTAATAGAGCAGTTAACAGCCATAACATGCATTATTATTCAACAATTAATCCATTTAAGGTCCAGGAAGTTCAAAACCAAAACCATTAGTCGCTTAATGCATAGTGTCGAATATTAAATTCTCGAATTATTGGTCCATATTTTTTCCGCGAACCGCTAAACGGGCCTAAAAATCTAAATTTTTTGCAAAACGAATTACCCCAGCTTCTTGAAGAAGTTGATAACTTTGAAAGGGAACAAATGTGGATTCAACAAGACGGAGCTCCTGCTCATTACCACTGGAAAGTTCGGGAATTTTTAATCGATCGTTACCCATAAAAATGGATTGGTAGGGATGGATTCATTCAGTGTCCCCCTCGATCATATGATTTAACCCCTTTAGACTTCTTTTTGTGGGGCGACATTAAAGATCGTGTTTATGTGAATCCCCTTACAACACCAGTAGATATAGAAAATAGGATACGGGATGCGTGCAGGACAATAGTGCCCTTTATGCTAAGGAAAGTAAAGGAAAATATAGTAAAATAACTAAACATGTGTATTCAAGTATACGGGCATATTTTTGAAGATTTATTACGTCATAATAATTAATTATTAGATAAGTTAAACTATATTAAAATTATTATTAACTATTTGTTTATGTTTTCACAATAGCGTAAGTGTATTAAAAACAAGGGTAAAAACAGAAAAATTCAAAATAAATCGAAAACTATTAGAAATAGGTATATGCCACACTTAATAAAAGTTGGAGGGTTTTGTAAAATCTATCAGAAATAATAATAATATACAGGATGTGCTATTTAACAAATTTGAGATTTTTCAATTTAAAATAGTCGAAATGCATAAATTTATTTTGAACACTAACTCAAATTTCTTTATATATATCTTTTTTTTCATCTCTATAGAACGCTCGTACCAATTATGACTATTCCACCTTCAGAAACAATGGCGCTACTGGCAATTTTTTACAAAACTGAAAACTAGTATTTAAAAAAAAAACTACTAGGTTTAGGTATATAATATTATTAATAAAAAAAGTTATAAAATTTTACGCAGAATTTAAAAATAAATTAGAAAATAGGATGTTCCATTTAAAAAAACATAGGTTATATCGGCCACGCTTTTTTGAAGTACCCTGTATACTCAAAAATAATTTTAAACTGTGCACCATAAAATTCCCTAAAAACTATTGTATTTAACATTTTTTCGTCATTCCCGAAACAAATGAGATAATGAACATTACTCTGTCGTTGACTCCCTGACCCTGTACATTCCTCTAAAGTGACGGCTTAAGCCGCAATGTCGACGTTCAGGATAATTCGCTCTTATGTCTTTGAGGATGACAGGTACGTATGAAAATGACTGAAAAATTTACTTTACATCCGCTTTAGAAAATGTTAATGGTCATAACCAGATATCCTGGTTTCCGCAAGATTAGGTGACATCATACACTTCCGGCCTGAGTAGAGATTTTACCCTTTTGTCATATCCTACGGATATCGGCGGGGATATTGTAATGCCCGTCAACGTTGTCTAAGTGCCGAAACCTACATTTTGGTATTTCACAGCACCTTTTTACACAACGCGATAGTGCTGCCATGGACGTTATTGCTTTTCTGCAAACAACTACTACCTGTGTACGTGGCCAGGCCATATATACTTAAATAAAAGTATACCGAACTGCCGGGATTGGAACCCGAGACCTTCTGCAAGTACTACGCCACGAAGCTACGGACCGCCACAAATGTTAACTCGGTTTTCAAGCAGCTCCGACTAGACGCCAATGGATTTTTTCTTGTGAAGAAGTGAAAATGTGAAGAGTTCACAGTAACAACCAGAAATAGCAGCGATCACGGAAACGATGTGCCAAACCATGATTGGATCCGGAAACGTAATGGCTCAAGTTCATTTAGATGACATTATTTATAAAAGATAATTTTCAAAGGACAAAGGACTGTAGTTTAATATACAATAAAGGTTTGTTTTTCCAATATGTCATCTTCGTGTATGCGGCGCCTAATATTTGAACTTCACAAGATTACAGGAACCATAATTTAGGCTTAAGCTGCATGCGGTTAGAAAGTGTTTTGCATCTGTAATTCCGAAGTCGAGTATCAAAAATATTTCATATTACTTTAAAGTCAGTACAAACTTCTACCCAGAAACGCGTGGGTAATAGTGATAATTAACGAAGTTAAAACAGTGCTGTCACAAATCCACTGAAAATAAATTATAAAACTGGAGTCTTTATTACTAAAAAGTTATTTCGGTAAGTTTTTTATTTTTCTAGAAATTTTGAAACAACGATTAGATTTTATTTAAATAAAAACACTTAAAACACACTACAACGTGGTATTGGTTAGTCGTTTATATTTTTTCTATAATACAATAACAGTCTACTTCAATGCATAACAAATGTGACCTTCAACAAATCTAGTTTTCACTCGATTTGTTATCTAACCAACCGTAAATTTGAGTAAGCTTTTGTATTTAATAACCTGTGATAATAATTAAAAATAACTGAGAAATATTATTTATTATTATGTATCAGAGGAACTGGGTAGAAATGATCGCTAGAAAACTGAGAATACAAATATGCTTAAAGGAATTTGATATTGCCACCGACGCGACGTCGACGTACAGAGTGGCCATTCGAGGGGTGTTGTTTCAAAAATATCTTCAGGTCTCAGGATTTATCCATTTTAAATATATTTTTTTTAAAATAATGTTGATCAAATTTCGAAGAGATTTTCGGAGCCCGATTTTAAAAAAAAGCTTAACCTAATTTAACTTAACGTAACCTAATCTAGCCTAACATAAGGTAAAATAATGAAAAATTAGGAAATGAAAGGTAATAGTCTCTGAATCTAAAAGCCTTAAATATAGCCCAACATAACCTAATCCAACCTTTTTTTTAATTTTTTTAAAGGTGAGGAAAAAATAAAATCTTCGCAAGACACCTGGCCTATTGTTATGTCAGTCAGGTAATGTCTGATTCGGTTTAGAGCCGCCTACCGACTAAAAAAAACCCTCCTCTTCCTCAAGGATACGTTCCTGGAACTGCCCCAAGCATTACTTCTGTGAGCGACTCCTGTTCACCTAACGTCTTTTCCTCTTAATCTTCATTATGTCTCTAAGCATTTTGCCCCCAGGATCCATTTCTGCTCACTTTCCATCATCATGTCTTCAATGTTTTCCTTTGTTATTCCATTCCCGCTTTTTATCTCCGCTTCTTTTCTTTGTGTCTCAAATCTAGTATATTGAAAAATACTGTGTTCCGGACTGTCTTGTTGGTCGCAGAACCTGCAGTCCTCATTTTCTTTCTTTTTTATCTTATATAGTAGTAGTAGTAGTAAAAAGAGCGGGTGGTATCTTGAGCCCCTAATGTCACCTAGATCTAAAAGTTCTTCTGTGACACCCCACTGTCGAATCAGGGTCGTAGTCCTAGTCCGGCATTTTCTGCCAAGAGACATAGGCTACTCACCCTGACCTCTTGTAGATCTTTGGGTTCATAGAATAGTTGACTCCAGTATCTGTATCTTTTAACCATTAGTGCAGGACATTCGCGCAAAATGTGAATACTGTCCTTGCTTTCTCCCTCGCACAGCCGACATGTTTTCCGCTCAGCCAATTTGAGATTATATAAATGGGCTTGTAGTGCCACATGTCCCGTAAGGAGTCCTGCACTCAGGCGTAGCCTTTGTTTTTTGACATTGACAAGAGTTCCTTTGTTCTGCCTGTCGTAGTTTGTTTTATAAGGAGCTTGGCTTGACGACACTCCGCTTCTGCAGTCCAAGAGAGTTGGTGTTCTTTGTCCAACCATTCCCTGATTTTGTTTTTACCGAAAGCGACTGGAACTCCTACAACCTGTTCAGGTGGGTCCTCTAAGGTGCCTCTTTTGGCGAGTTCGTCCGCTATTTCATTTCCAGATATGCCTTGGTGGCCTGGTACCCACATTAGGGTAACCTCGTTGTTACTTCCTAACGTGTTTAGTTCTTGCACGCATTCCCTGATCATTAAGCTGTCCGTGGTGGATTTACCAAGAGCTTGTATAGTTGCTTTACTGTCGCAGCAGATTAAAATTTTCGTATTATTTGTCCTTGTCGAGATTTGTATTTTCGCACATCTGAGGATGGTTAACACCTCCGCTTGGAAAACCGTAGCCATATTGCTCATGGATATACTTTCCCTGTGGTTTCATTTATGTCAAAAGATTCCCGCCCCAAAGCGGCCATTAGCACCCGAACCGTCAGGAGCTTTTGAGTGTCCTTCCTCTCAGGGATATGGACAGAAAAGTACTTAATCACTTGTTTTGTTTTCGTGATTCTATCTTGTTTTAAGACGAATGGGCGTTCCTGGAGGAATTTCAGACCTGAGTGTCCTCGGTCCCCATTCCTTCCATCTTATATAAATACGTTCCGAATATTCCATGGTCAGAAATGGCCTGGGTGAGACAGCAATCAACTTCAGCCCATTTAAATATGTTCCATATCCTCACATCTTTTATAAAGGTCTTAGTCCATCCCTGATATTGCTGCCACCTTTCCTGCCATCTATCCTATTAACTCTTTGCAGAAGATTGAGGTACTTTTTATACTTAATGACCCTGGCTTAAGTTGGAGCTGCATAGAGAGCCATCCTTTTTCTTTATCTTGGTCCATCGACATTTGGCATAATCCTAGATAGCTTATTTATTACTCTATTTGTCTTTTCACATGTTCCAACAATATGCGTTGTCATTCTCATGTGTTTATCCAAATGGACACCTAAGTATTTAATTGCATTTTTGCTATTAATTTTATGTTTATTGACATCTATTTGAAGATTCTTTATTTTACGTCTGCCGGAAAGAAGTACCGTCTCCGTTTTAGCAGTTGCCAGTGTAATTCCCATATCTTGTAATTTATGTACCCACATCTCTATAATGTACGTTGCCTTTTCCTCGAGTCTTTCTAACGTTTTGTCACAAGATACCACTGCTAGGTCATCTGCAAAGGCCACAAGGTAATCTCCTGCTTCTGTTTTCGTTTTCAAGATCTTGTTGTAGAAGATGTTCCATAACCTGGGGTACTCCAGCACTGGCCGTATGTTTACTTCCCTCCCACGTCTCAATATAACAATTGGTCAGATTATTCTTATTATATACCTGCTTATATCATTCCTTTGTAGCGATTTTACTATTTGTTTCCATGGGGCCGAGTTAAAAGCATTTTCTATGTCTTATGGCATCTACCGAGCTCTTGCCCTGTCTATAGCCAAATTGGTTTTCGTGTATAACCTTTTTAGTTTCAAGTTCGTCCCTTAATTGCATGTTTATTAAGCTTTCCAGAATTTTACCCATAACATTAAGCAAACACAGAGGTCTATAACTTGTTTCCATCAATCCTTCTTTCTTCGGTTTCTCAATCAAGACTAACCTAGCCGTCTTCCATATCTGTGGGAAGTTGCCTGACCCCAGAGATTTGTTTATAACCCTTAGTACTGTTTGGGGATGTTTTTCATTTATGTACTTTACAATCTGCAGGGAAATCTCATCCGGTCCTGGAGCCTTGTTTATTTTAATTCTTTTCGCAGATTTTACTATATCCTCCTCTGTGAAATACTTTATACTGTTTTCAGAGATTTTTAGGGTGGGCCAGTTAATTATAAGATGTTTAGGAAATAACTTCTCAATTTGGGCTTGTGTTTCTTCTTCTGATATCATACCTTATATTCCTGCTTTTCAACCTCTCCATGGCAATCTTGTATGCGTTTCCTTATATATTGTTTTCTAGGTCCCTAATTAGATTCTTCCAATGTTCTTTTCTAATTGTCCACTTTAATTCTCTTTTTGATTTCTTATAGCTCTCATGTACCCTCTCTATATGCTTTTCGTTTGCATGTGGTAGCGCCCTTACTCTAGCCCAAATTCTTTTTTTTTCTGGATGCAATCTCGTCTTTTCTCTTCTATCTTTTCACACCACCAATAAACTGGTGGATGTCGAGTGGTATGTTTCCTTTTCCGAGGGAAGTTAACATCGCAAATCTTTTTAATCTCTTGCATCATCTGGTCTGGATTGCTAGTTTCGATATTTTCTAGTTTGTTTTGTTGTCCTTCTAAGAAGGTTTTCCAGTTATGTTTGTTGATTCGCCATCCCATGCTTTCCCTTAATCTAGTTTTCGTTTCCTTCTTGTTAGCAATCTCAAAACATATATTATTATGATTCGATAAGTTTTCAGTTTCATCATCCACTCTCCATCCATGTATACTTCTGCTGATATTTGAAGTCGCTAGAATAAAATCTATCAGTGAGGTACTATTTGCTCCATTGAAGGTGGAAACATCACCTCTGTTTAAAATTACGAGTTTGCTGGCCGCTATCCAGTCTTGCAGTGGATCCCCTCTTTCCATTTGTTACTGTTGATCCGAATAGCATTGTCTTTGCGTTCAGATCCCCCCTCAGAATTATCTCCTTTCGTATATGCCTTATGTCACTTTTCATATCACTCAGCTGCCTCTCAAAGTCTTCCATTTTACCGTTGGGTGAAAAATAGCAAGATATTCTTACTAAGTCGTTCAGTTCTACAATCACATATCCTTGCTTGCTTTGGTGGTTTATAACCGTCTTATCTCTAATACCAATAAAACTGTCACAGTTTCTATCGCAGTAATAATATTTCTATCTTTTTAGATTAGGTTCCTGTCCTATCAGTACATCAATTTGGTTTTCTCTTTCAAGTCGCTCCATCAAGTCGTGTGCCGCTGCACATCTATTCATGTTTAATTGTATGAACCTTATTTTGCCTTTTGTTAGATTAGTTATTTGAACAGCCATTATGTACAAGAGTCTAATGATTCTCTAATTTTTGATTTTTTCTTTCATTTTTTGCATTATTTCTATATATAGTTAGCCCTTTTCGAAATTCTTTACATTTATTTGTTCCAGCTCTATGTCCGACCTAATCCAACCTAATACGATTTAACCTAATCTGATCTAACCTAACCTAATCTTAACTAGCCTAGCCTAGCATAATATAATACAAAATAAATATATGTAAGGTAGGAAATGAAAAATAATAGTTTCTGCATCTAAAAGCCTTAAATACAACCTAATCTAACCTTACTAACCATATGTAAGGGAGGTTAGGTTACGTTAAGTTAAGTTAGCTTAGGTTTTTTTTTTAAAAAATCGGGCTCCGAAGATCTCTTCGAAATTTGATCAGGATTATTTAAAAAAATATATTTAAAAAGGATGACTCCTGAGACCTGTAGGTATTTTTGAAACAACACCACTGCTGTGCGACGCTGTATTTTTTTATTGGTAAAGTTCAGAAAATCACTACAGGAGTAGTATGTGTGTGAAAGTAGCGTTTTACGTCCGTTTTGAAAGTTGTACTCAATTTTGAGCTAACCTAAACAGTTCTCCTGCGCTTTGTATTCCGGTTCGTTGACGGATATTCCTTAACTAAGAATATTGTTGTTGCCTAACTGCTGCCTGCCTTCTATTTTACCCTCTATTATGAGTTGTAAGATTCTAAACCGAACGATCTCCTCTAAGAGCTTTCTGGGGGGATTGGTGTGTCGCGAAAGACATTTGTTCTGTTTAAAACTGCATTGGTACAAAAAATTACAGCTATAGCGATAGCTATATTTACATTATTGAGTTTATGCTGTCTGAGGTACTTGAAATGTCTCAAATCCTTCGAGGCGTTTGATCGTGGTAGCATTTAGGGTCCAGACCTCAGCTCCATACAATGACACAGACCATATGTGGCACTAAGCTATTCTTTGACTGAATTTTAAGTTGTTCCTGTTGTCCATTTTGTTAAAAAGTATACGCGTTGATTCTATCTTATATTTAAGTTCCTTTTCCAGGTGCAGTTATTTAGTAATGTAACAACCCAAGTATCTGAATCTGTTTCACGTTTTTTCTTGGTCAATAATGTATAACAGTTATAGCTTCTTGGCTACCTAATAGCCAATAAATGAATTTAGCTCAATCTAGAATCTAGTAGAAAAAGTTTAAAAGAAATATTTACTATCTAAATCTTGTTTAATTATAAATAAATCAAATAAAAATTATATTGTCTCGTTACCTATCCGTTAGTCACTAGTCATTATGGAAATCTATTTTACTTGGGATTGGCCAAATGCAGTAATGTACTGAAAAGTATATACTGAATGTACCGAATACGAATTGATATTTCGTAGCTCTTAGTCTCTTTTAAATTCACAACTTTCCACGAAAAAGCCTCCACCATATTGTCAAGACACATATTTGTTTTTTATACCAGATAAATTATCAAACTCTTGATAATTTTCGCTCAATCTACACTTTATGGAGAATATTCCAGAAGTTTTTTAAAATTTTTTGACCGGTACTTTTCGAGATAGGGTGGAAGGACAAAGATTTTTGGCCATTTTTTAAAAATGATATGAAGAAAAATTTGCACGAGTATTACATCATATATTATTTTGAATTCATTTAATGTCCCACTCGATGCCCTTAGATATATTTTTTTCATTTTTTCTTACAAGCTAACCCCTTAAGTCAAAATTTAATTTTAAAAAAACTATACGGCTCTGATGGGGCCATCAATTCTTATAGTAGTCCCATATTTCAACTTTCCATGTCAAATAGTTTCGGAGAAAATCGTGCGTGACTGACAGGCGGACACCGAAGTTACCCCATAAGTGTCCCGTTGAAACACTAAAAATTAT
Organism: Pachyrhynchus sulphureomaculatus; assembly: GCA_019049505.1. NCBI lineage: Eukaryota > Metazoa > Arthropoda > Insecta > Coleoptera > Curculionidae > Pachyrhynchus > Pachyrhynchus sulphureomaculatus. The sequence goes on along the minus strand of CM032455.1, from coordinate 100,887,748 downwards.
TTCTTTGGTGCAACGCCGCTAAACACCGGAATGATCACATGTGTCTGTTGGTAAAACCTGGTGGGGATACGTACCAGTGTTGTCACTTATTGTTAAATTTAATAGTAGGTTATATGTGGCTATATTTAACTTATTAAAATACAAATTTAGAAAATATTAATATTTTTTATAAATATAAATTATATTCTTTCTTCTCCATTAGCGCAAATTACGCACTTCTTTAGATGGGACTTTTAATGACATGACAACAATATACATTGGACCGATCTATTTGCATGTTATCCAATTAGCCAGTTTTCAGTCCAACTTAACCCATTTATGCCCAACGGGTCAAAAACGACCCACTACTTTAATTATACAACTACCTATACACGTGCATGTGTAAAGTGTTACCTATCGTTGCATTCAGTTGTTGAAAGAATAAACATCATTAGCACTATATTGCAGAACGTGCTAAGAATTCGTTTTTTTAGTATTCGTGAAAAAAATAAATGATAAATTATTGCAGCGTGACATGGAAAGAAAATCGTACTGGTAAGTGGCTTATTTGACTACTTATTGTGTTTGTTTCTCAAATTAGTTATTGTACTGATTTCAGATTATGCGAAGTAATATTTCTTTGGAGGTTAGGTTTTTTTATTTGTAAAATAAATGCATGAAAAGTTGCTTGGGTCGTTTTTGACCCGTTGGGCAGATATGTTCTATACATTTTCTTATTTTTAGGACGAAACCATTGACGACGGCTGAGTTGTTAGACGAAATAGAAAAACTAACCGATGATCCTATTCCAGACGCAATCTATATAACTCCCCCAGATGATAATGGGTTTGAAAGTAATGAAGACTCAGGGGATGAAGACTGTAATAATCCCAACAGATTAAACTCAAAGCAGCTTCAAGCGCCAGCGGAAACCAATACAGAAGAAGCCAGCAATTACGATGATGACAGTAACATAACAGAATCTGCTGGAAGGCAAAACAAGTCACGGAAGAATCGACAATGGGTAATAGGTGATTTGAATAGAGGTAAAACAAAACAGTCAAATATCGAACTTTTACCTGTGTTGACATTAGGCGATGAATGCGAACCTCTGGATTTTATAAAGCTCTTCCTGAATCCGGAAATATTGGAAACTTCTTGTAAAATATACCGTCTTATATGCTGGCAGTAAAAATTGTAGATTAGAAATTGGCAATGACGACATGCTGGTTTTTATTGCTATTCTTTATGTGAGTGGATACGTTCCCGTTCCCAGACGTCGCATGTTTTGGGAAGGACGAGATGACGCCCGAAATGTTTTGGTTTATAACTCTATGAGAAGAAAATCGGTTTGAAGAAATATTTAGATTTTTGCACGCAGCTGATAACAACAACTTAGCACAGAATGATAAAATGGCAAAGCTACGACCTTTGATTGAAAAAATGAACGAAAATTTCCCCCTAACTTCTTGTGTGTCTATCGACGAATCCATGATTCCGTATTTTGGCCGAAACGGATGTAAACAGTTTATCAGAGGAAAGCCAATCCGTTTCGGTTACAAAGCATGGGTTTTAGCAACTCCGTCAGGCTATTGTGTCAATTTCGACGTGTATCTCAACAGACTGACGAAAAACTTGGACTAGGCGAATCTGTAGTAACGAATTTTGCGAAATTATTACAAACTAATTTTCCTGATTTTGAGTGTTCATTATTCTTCGACAATTTCTTTACAAGCACTACTCTTATCAGTAAGTTGGGAGAAATGGGTTTTGGTGCAACGGGTACAGTGCGAGAAAACCGTACCGATAAATGTCCACTTCAACAATCTTTCCAAATGAAAAAAAGGGAAAGGGGCGTATTTGATAATGCCATTGACAAAGAAAATAATATTGTTTGTGTCCGTTGGAAGGATAACAGTGTGGTCACAATTTTATCAAATGAATTTGGCGTAGAACCTATCCGCCAAGCTGCTAGATATTCTGCAAAAGAGAAAAAAAAAGTTGAAATCCCCCAGCCAAACGTGATACATTGTTACAACAAGTTCATGGGTGGTGTTGACCAAATGGACAACAATGTGGCAAACTATCGAATAGGCTTTCGTGGAAAGAAATGGTATATTCCTATTTTGTTTTGGACGTTTGATGTATGTATGAATAATGCTTGGATACTGGCTCGAAAATTTGGAAAAAAAAATTGACAATTTGGAATTTCGCAGATTAGTTGTATTATCAGTACTTCAAAAATATGGAAAACCTCCCTTAGCTACTGGCCCAAAGCTTACACTTGTTAGTCCGGCCGCTCGTAGACATGGCCAGCATCTGATTTTGAGTAGTCAGACACGACGAAGGTGTGCTCATTGCAAGAACAAAACCACTAAAGCTTGTGACCGGTGTGAAGTTGCTTTACATGACAAATGTTTTGTAGATTTTCATAAAAAAAAACTATTTGAATATTATAACCAAATTTGTTATTATTTAAAGGCTTATGATTTTATGGAGATAAAAATAACACAACACCCTACAAGTATTTATGTTTTTCACTATACATTTGATCATAGTACCCTATTTGCCCAAGTGGGTCAAAAACGACCCACATCAAAACATCAAATCTCCTGATTCAAACTTATTATTTTACAGTTACTTAGTCTATTTATATGTCATTTAACTAAAATAAGTGAGATTTATAAAGATTTAAAGAAAAAATAATTCTGGGCATAAATGGGTTAAATGTATGATTGCCTTTCGCGAGCCTTAGAAATACTCATGCAGCGAACTGAAAAGTAGACATCTTAATTTAAATACTAAAAATTTAAGCTATAGCGCTTTCAAAAACAACGTTAAATAGTGTCGAGGTGAGATTGGAATGGTGGAATGATTATACACCAATCATTTGTGTCGAATAGAATATTATCATTTTTGTTTTCTTATGAATATGTTTCCAATATTATTATTCTTATTGGTTTACTTATTATTGTTATACAAATAAAGTTCTTTATTATTATAGGTATTGTAATATCTAGTAAGTAAAAAAAAGGTAAGCAATCAGTGTTCGACTGACTGAAACCACCTAGTGTAAGCAATGAATTTGGAGAATACCTGGTGATTGGAAAAGCGAATGAAAGCAAAGAATGACAATGAAATATGAGTTTCATATTATTTTTCTATTATTATCAAGTATAAGTTTTCCTTTTTCTGCAATGTATTTGCAATCTCCCTATTTTCCCTATTAAGAGAAGTATTGTATTCGTAAAAAAATCATACTCTAGGGTCCCTAGATCACGAAAAACATAGTTTCCAATTTCCGTCAGTCTGTTCGTAGACACGATAACCCTCGAATGAAATAAGATATTGATTTTAAATTTGGTATACATATTTCCCAGTTCGAAAGCTGAAAATATTCTGGAAAGACAACGAAATTTCCAACCAAGTTAAAGTGAGACTGATGAATTGCCTGATTTTCCCATTACTGATGTAAGAGTGCGAATCGTGGACGTTGAGACAAAAGGAGAGGAAAAAAGATCGAAGCAACGCAAATGTTTTGCTGGAGAAAAATGCTTAATATCACATGGGATCAACACAGAACGAATATGTCTATTTAAACGAAGACTATCCAGCATCATCCAACTTAGAACCTTCAAATATTTTGGACACGTTATTAGAAAAGGCCCAGAAAATCTAGAAGAATTGTCATCCATGGTAAAGTGGAGGATAAGAGACAACGGGGTCAATTTCCGACAAGGTGGATAGACCAGCTAAAATCATTAACAGGAAGATCAATGCATGATCTTATAAATGAAGCTCAGTATAGAGCGAACTCCCAGCAACTTACGTGGGACGTATGAGAGGCAGAGATTCCATATGGGATAAAAGACTGCAAAGATAGATACATATAATAACCGAGATGTGGTGCTGGCGGCGAATGTTTCGAATTCCCTGAATGGCAGCGAGGACCAACATATCAATCCTCAACAAGCTACAAATATTAAAGAGGCTATCTAAAGAGTGCCGGAGGCTAATCCTTTCATGTTTTGGTTACATAACCCGTAAAAACGAGGAAAGCTTAGAGAAGCTATTACTACAGAGTAAGGTTGAAGGCAAAAGATTAAAGGGGCGATTTCCATCACGTTGGATCGATCAAGTGAAGCAAATGAGCCATAGAACCCCTCAGAACACACAGGTTAGGGAAAAATGGAGATCTATTACACGAAACTTTTCATGAGATCACGAAGCTTTAGTCATGAAGGAACGACTAAGAAGAAGAATAATAACTGTAGTAAGAACGACACCTATAATTTTAAGCAATATCAGAAAATGTTGAAAGAGGTGGAGGTTGTTAAATTTGATATAGTTTCAATGGTTTTTCTTCTTATTCTGGTTTTTGGTTAAGATTTTGAAAAAGTTTCTAATTTAAGGATAATTATTTATAGTCAAATAGTCAAAGGGGTTGGCGAGGGGGATAGAGTAGATGCATCGTACGTATCATGTTATAGGTCGTTTTCAGGGTTCTGGAAGTTGAGAAATCTCAAAACTGTGTTATTCTTCATCAGGCCAAATTTTAAAAAAAGTATATAAAAAGAAATGTCACATTTAAGTTGAAAGAAATATCTTTAAATCCATTCTTCGGCTCGCCTTTTTTTTGTGATTGCCAGTATAAAAATACCTATCATTTAAAGTATGCATGTTACGCTTGGGTTAAGGTATTCTTTAGTGTGGGAAAATCAAATTCAGTATTTATTTTAAAGTTGTTTGTTTGCAAGGAAAGTATTGTGTAAATCACTATTTTTTCATTATAATTAGTATTATATAAAAGGCAATATATTATTTGGAAATAAATAAAAATTTCCATTAATTGACTAGTGCAAAGTTCAATTTTGTGTTTTCCTACATTTTATTATTTATTTGTTAAAGAAATCTAAAATCTAGAATGATGTTATTTGTTTATATTATAGATTTCTAATAATAAATTGTGTTACAGTTTTTAATACCCGATGTCGCAAATATTGCCATTTTTATGGTTTTTATTTATCTACATAGAGCTGAGTCGATTGAATAATGGTGTTCGGACATCAATGCAGGTCGACGCCATCAATTGCAGAAATTATTTGCTGCATCTTTTTTTTACTTTCATGCAGCCACATAACAAAGAAAATATCTTACTTATGTATGTATCATTTTCAGCAAATAGTACCTTTCCAGTTTTGTACGTGCGCATAGGTAAAAAATCATACATAGGAACAAAAACAATATGTCACTCGGTACCATTAAATTACTACTCTACTTAGCCCATGCGGAACTTCTTCATGATTAGTTGCGTGCGTTTAAATCGTATCTACAGTCTGTCAAGTAAGAGCGTGACCGCTCGTATTCTTGTAAACATGTGTTTCGAGAAGATTTTTTGCCATCAATTTTTTCTTTGGTGTTCTACCAAACATTTTCAATAGAAATGGCGTCCGGTAATTGTGAGGGCCACTCTAGTATCTTATCGTGGGCCCAAGCGAGCTGTTTCGCGACGTGATTTTCGCCCAGCAAAGGTTTCTTCAACGTGCTTCGGAATTTGACATCATGAGCACGAAGATGTTGTCGAACGGTCTTATGGGACACATTCAAACCCGATGTTCTTAATTTTGCCGCTCCAATTTCAGGTCCCGCGAAAACAAAGACACGATTCATTTTTCGACATTCGGAGTGACTTTGCCGAGCCACGTTTTGGCAAGTTGTCGACATTTTCGTCTCATTAAAAGGATTTACCCACCTTTTCAGAAACGATACCGACTTTTTAATATATTTAGAGGCCGCGGAATGTGTCATTTTTGGCCCCTTTTGGATGGGAACAAAGAAAGACTGCCTCGAACCGACGCGCAAACAAGTGACTCATTTAGGATTTTATGTGATTTCTACGAATGTTCGGAATCGACTGATACTAAAACAGGTTATAAACAAAGGTTCCTTTTACCGATTTTTTGTTGAATTGCTAGAATCGCATCTGTCAAAAATGAATTATCGAGGACACGTTCTTATTTGACATACTGAAGTACTGCATTGTTTTTGGAGCATTTTACGGGTGTCCACAGCTGTTATCTGCGATAGTTTTTCTACGTGCAAGTACAAATTTGTCAGGGTGAGATTTGTTGCTGTGATAAAGTCATATAGAGGAAGATATATTGCTTTATGGGTGTTTTCGGAGTATGCAGAGGTTAAAAATAATTGCGGCAACTAGTTGCTACAACTTATCGTGCCGAGTTGCCTTGGTCACTGAAGACACTAAAGCCCTTCGGATATTGATGCGACTCGGCGCAATTAATCACAAACGTAATTTTTTAGGTACGACTTATTACCCCTGCATGCCAATCGTTGAGTGATAAGTTGGATGATATGCAATAACTATATGTTTGCTTTTAATATAGAAATTTGTTATTGCTTAGGTATTTTATGTGTTCGAGTAGGTAGAGTTCGTTTTTTTTTTAGTGTTCCGTACGGAACACTTATAAGATCACTTCGGTGTCTGTCCGTCTGTCTGTCTGTCACACCCAATTTTCTCCGAAATTATTTGACATAGAAAGTTGAAATTTGGTACTAATATAGGAACAGATGGCCTCATCAAAGCCATGTAGTTTTGAAAGTTAAATTTTGACTTATATTGTTAGCTTTGTGGGGTGAAATCGGAATTTTTACTAGGTCATCGAGTGGGGTGTCAAATGAAACCTTGTACAAACACGAGTTCAAAGATATATATAATGTAATACTTGCGCGCACTTTTCTTTGTAATATTTTTAAACAATCGCGAAAAATCACTGTCCTCCCCCTTTATCTCGAAAAGTGACTCCACGGAGTGCAGATTAAATGAAAATTAGCACGAGTGCATTACCTTTAATAATTTATCTGGTTTATAAAAAAAAACAAAAATTTCAAGGTCATCAGTTTTCATTGAAGATCGGAAAAAAAATTTGTTAAAAATTCATTTGGGGTGTGTTTTCTGAAGTCACTGATCATTTTTATACCTTGGTTACAATTTTTTTTTATTTTAGAAGCAATCAACGTACGGAACACTAATTGCACTTGACCGGTTATTTTTAAATTAATTGCAATTTTTGCTAATATTGGCAACATTAATGTTATATTTTTATTTTCCGTTTAGGTAGAAAATTTAGGGATTAGTTTAAAAATTGTGTTAAAGAAAAAAAAAATAAATAAAAGCAAAAATCACGGTCCTAAAAAGGTATTAATAAGACTATAAATTACTAAGTAAGAAATCACAAACTCTTTTAAGTTTTTACTTATAAAAGATGTTTAGTAGGTTAACGATAATTTTTGGTTTTATATGGTACAATTTCTTGCAAAATCTTCCATATTTTTTGAATTTTAAACTGTTTACTGTAGTTTTTTTGATTAAATAATAGTTTTCACTTTTTATCTCTACCTGTACTTGAACTACCCTTATTCAACCGTATGCAGAACTAAAAAAATGGTAAAATTATTTTCCCTCGCAAACACGCAGCTTTAAAATAAACACCGAATCTTACTGTCTCATAGTAAATCAGTAAATAACTCAGTATTTTATCCAGTAACTACTTTATAGTGAGATATTTTTAAAAAATTGTCCATTATCTTAACCAAAACAATGGAAAAATTATCATAATATTTAATATATTCGACTGAAGTACCCGTTACTTGATAGAAATTCATAATAACTGAAATAACTAATTTTGTTAATTCAAAATTTCCATTATATTTTGTAACTGTGATAATTGTTTCGGTACACAGTACCTTCTTCAGATAACAGTTAATGATTATCTGAAGAAGGTACTGTGTACCGAAACAATATATATATATATATATATATATATATATATATATATATATATATATATATATATATATATATATATTTATTTAGTAAATGTTCTCGACCGTTATGACGTGATAAACTTACCAAAAAACTGCTTTGTTATTTTCTAGTTTTTAACTCCACATGAAGCTAAAAATATATCAGCGAAATATAGAGTTTTTCTTCAACAACAAATAAGTATTTTATTCAAGACCGCTTTTCCGAAATCTATACACACACACACACACATATATATATATATATATATATATATATATATATATATATATATATATATATATATTTATATATATGAAACATCCTATAACCGAATTAAAATTGGTTTATTACATGAATATTTTTAAATTGCTCGGAAAACCCTGACAGGACATATAACACGATATATCTAAAACAATCCCTCTAATCCTATCTCTTTATCATATATGTTTTAAATATTTATGCACAAAATGTATTATCTCAACAAAGAACCAGGAAAAATTATCATATTGCTATTTAAACCTGACAAAACTTGTCGACACTCTTGAAACATATGCCCAAACTATCGGTCTCATCCCATCGTTAGGTCTTATGTATGTACAAAGTTTGAAATTTATATCCCATTTCGTTCGAGTTATCGTGACAGTAGACAGACAGACCAACGGAAATGGATTAACTATGTTTTTCGTTGTTTAGGGACTCTAAATTGTGAAAAAAGCAAAAATCTCTGATTTTTTTTACAAATACAATGCTTTCCTTTAGTGAAGAAAGTAAAAAATCGGATCTACAAATAAAAAGCCAATTTACAAAAACAAGTTTATTTAACACTCAGTGTTAAAAATACAAATACAGAAATTACTCTGTATTTGAAGTAATAGTACAAAAAACTTAACAACTATTACAAAATAATTTATTAAATTAATATTTTAACACAGAATAAATCCAGTCAATATAACCTCATATTTAAAATTAAAAACAACAATGTGGCTTTCGACTAGGTCATGAATATCAGATGGCAGATGACCTTAATGTTCGAGGTTAAAAGTATCGTCGATTCGCACGTCTGCGTACCTTCCGATAAAGCATATATAAATCACAGTCCTTGTAAACTATAGCGAAGGAAATCGTCTTTGATTGAGGAAAACTGTTTTTTTTCACTCACTTTTTACGCCTTATTCTTCCTGTTGGCTTCTGTATTTTTTAGTTTCTGAGTGATTTTTCTAGAATGGCCGCTGGGATCAAAATGGTTGGTGTGAGATTCGGCTTCTTTCTTTGTTCGTTGCTTACCGCTGTGGCCGGCGTAAATGTGCTTGTCGTAAGCAAAATTATAGTGCTCGTATTCATCAAAATGTGCTTCAGCAGAGGATGACATCTTAATATCTTTTTGCTGCATATCACTTGAAAATTTTCGTAATTGAGAACACTCACGATTTGACACTTTCGTCGTTTTGATTCGATTGATTTCAATGTTTTCAATGAACTATCTCCATGCGCAGCGTTTCTGGGGTTTTTATAGTTACGTCTGGTGACTGTAGGATGACGTATAGTAACGTCTCATACAAATGCGATGTTGTCACGTCTTTTAGAAGCTAGGGAGATATTGAACGATTTTCAATTTAACTGTAATTACTATATTGCCTCTTAATTACTCTGAATAATGTGATGAAATGTTATTTTTTGTAAATTATAGTTATTCTAAAGTTTAAATTGCGACACTACAAACAAAAAACGAGTTCCAAGGAAAAATACCACCCACTATTCCCAATATGCAGACAAGAATGTCCGATATTGTTTTCAGACAGCGTGCCATAAAACGTATTTTAATGAAGCTAGACACCAAAAAACTTGTGGCACTGATTGCCCGAGTATGGCCAAAAATACGCGAGCTAACATCAACATTTTCCGTAAACTTTTCGATCTATCCTACAAAAATGGCATATTTTCTTTCTGCTGGACATGCGCTACAGAAGATCTTGCTAAACAGTTACCGATCAGTCGCACATCGAAAAGTATGGAAAATGCTATTTATCAGCGTCTTCTAAAATATCTAGAAGGATTCAATAAAACTAGCTACCATCAATATGGCTTTCGTAAGTAAAGATCAACAAGAGATCCTCTAACTTATGTCACAGATGTCTGGAACAATTTTTTTTTATGGGTCTAGCACACGTGCTACAGGGAAGTCCCTAAAGCACTACAGGAGCGACACGCGTGCGGAGAAAGCGATTCACGTCTTTCTTGAATCGCTGCAAATTGTAGTTGGTGGGAAACACAGTCCTGGGCAAATTATTCCAAAGGAATGATGTTCTCCAGATAAACGACTGCTTGAAAAGCGTTATACGAGGACTAACAAGCTGAACTTCATACGGATGTGAAGTATTAGCGCGACGTGTACTTCTAACATGAACCGCTCTGGAAGGAATTAAGCGGGCCACATCCTTCGAACACTTTCCATGAAAAGACTTGTAGTATAGGCTCAAGTCGCCAACCGTTCGTTGATGTTCCAGCGCCGGTCAGTTTCGGGTCTCCAATCAGACCAACAGCTCTTCTCTGAATAGCGGAGCTCCAAACATGGGAGCAGTATTCCATAGTTGGTCGAATTTGAGCTTTGTAAATAATTAACAGTTGTTGTGGAGTGTAAAGCTTTCTGGTTCGAAATAATATTTCCAACTTTTGAGAAGCTCTCCTTGCTATGCCTGCAACATGTTCATGCCAGGACATATTTGCTCCCAAATTAACGCCCAACAAATTGAGTGACGATGTTAGAGGAATGGAGTGCCCCGACATAACTATGTCGGGTTCAGCAACGTTAACTTTTTTAGAAAAAACTGCCGCCTGGGTTTTTGTAGCATTAAATTCCAGTTGGTTACTGTCACCCCAAGATAGAATTTCTTCCAGGTCTTTGTTAAGTTGAACGACTTCCTGCTGTCTGCGGATATTCGCCTGAGTAGCCGATGTCCGAGCGTTCACAGTGAATGAAGAAATAAGTTTACTGTCATTTGCAAAGCTGTAGATTGAATTCTCGGTCTTTTTCAGCAGATCGTTAATATAAATGAGAAAGAGAGTAGGAGACAGTATGGAGCCTTGGGATACACCACCGTTGTGTTCAATTGCGTTGTTCCAAACATGTGTTACATAAGTCAGAAGATCTCCTGTTGACCTATTTTTATTTTTACGAAAGCCATATTGGTGATCGCTAATAATGTTGAATCCTTCAAGATATTTTAGAAGATGCTGATTGATAGCCTTTTCCATGACTTTCGATATTATTGAAAGCAGTGCGATTGGTCCGTAGTTATTTGATAAGGTCTTCTTGCCTTTTTTAGGTATCGGCTGAACTATGGCACATTTCCAGCAGGAAGGAAATATTCCCTTTCTGTAGGATAGGTTGAAAAGTCTACAGAAAACTGGTGTTAGTTCCCTCGCACAGTTTTTGAGAACTAACTAGCTTCATCAAAATACGTTTTATGATACGCTGTCTGAAGACAATATCGGGCATCCTTGATTGCACTATGGGAATAGTAGGTGGTGTTTTTCCTTGGAAATCGACAGTAGAATGTGAAGCAAAGAGTTCAGCCAACAAGTTCGCTTTCTCAACAGGTGTCGTTGCAATATAATTATCTGGCCGTGTGAGTGGTGGTATGGTGGATTTGGTGAAATTTTGGCTAACTGCCTTAGCGACTGACCAAAAGGACCTGGAATTGTTGGGACAAGCGAGAAGTTTGTTTCTAATCCGTTGATTATGTGCCTCCTTGGTTTAATCGACAATTTCTTTGCATCTGTTCCTGGCACGAACAAAGGTGTTACGATTTATGGTGTTAGGATTTTCACGCCATTGTCGGTATGCAAGATGTTTAGAAGCAACAACTTCTTTGCATCTTCGGTTGCTCAAACCAAGGCTTGTCGTAGGAAGGGCATTTCTTCGAAAAAGGGATGTAAGCCTCCATACCGACCAAAATAACATCGGAAACCTCTCTGGCGCAGTCAGATGGGTCGTCGGATCGAAAACAAACGTCTAACCAAGGGAAAGTTCGAAAATATTCCATGAGATCTTCCCATTTAGCAGATTTGTAGTGCCAAATCTTGCGCGGTTTAGGCACCTCTCTGTAACTGCAATTGAACATTATGGAGAATTTTGAGAGTTGCACTTAATACATCCAAGAGATTTCACCGTGTTCGGCATGAAGGATTATTGGCTAAGTTACGCTTTTATGGTATGGATGTCCGAACGGTTTTATTTATGGCTTCCGTGTTTCCTCAGAAAGCGTTCTTTATAGTGGTAGTTGACGAGTTTCTTTCTAATACCTTCATTATTAATGCTGGTGTACTGTAAGGCTCCATTCTATCTCCTATTCTCGTTCTCATTTACAAGAAACTAGGAATCCAATCTACAGCTTTGCAGATGACAGTACGTTTATTTTTTCATTTATTTTGATTTCTCGAACATCGGTCACTTATGCAAATATCGGCAGACAGCAGGAAGTCACATAACTTAAAAAATAGCTTAAAGAAGTTCTAACTTGAGGGTGCCAATAACTAAGTCGAATTTAACGTTATAAAAATCAAGAAGGCAATTTTTCTCTTTGCGGAACCCATAGTGATGTTGCGGCACACCATTCCTATAACATTGTCCCTCAGTTTGGTGGGCGTTGAGTTTGGAGCAAATAAGTCTTGGCATTGCATCTGTATATTATCATTTTTTCTGATAGATTTTACAAAATTCTCCAACTTTTATTAAGTATATCATATACCTATTTCTAATAGTTTTCGATTTATTTTGAATTTTTCAATTTTTACCCTTGTTTTTAATACACTTACGCTATTGGAAAACATGAACAAACAGTTAATAATAATTTTAATATAGTTTAACTTATCTAATGATTAATTATTATGAAGTAATAAATGTTCAAAAATATGCACTACACATGTTTAGTCGTTTTACTATATTTTCCTTCACTTTCCTTAGCATAAAGAGCGTTATTGTCCTGCACGCATCCTGTATCCTATTTTCCGTATCTACTAGTGTTGTAGGGAGATTCACATAAACACGATCTTTAGTGTAACTGTTGAATAATAATGCATGTTATGGCTGTTAACTGTTCCATTACTGCAAAACGTAGCTTCATCAGAAAACATTATTTTTGGATAAAAAATTTGGATCGGCCTCTATTGCTCCATTCATGGTGGTACAAAAGTTTACTCGTCGTTTAAAATCACGGTCTTGAAGTTCTTGGAGTAGTTCCATATGAAAGGGATAACACTTGTATTTTCTCGTGGTGCGTCAGATAAGTCAGCTAGTGGACGGCTTCTGACCTGGGGATTATTTTCAACATGAAGTAAAATCTCCACTTCTTTTTCCTCATTGGTAGCATTCTGGTTTACTACTTTCCGTTTCATATACTCAACGCTACCACTACCATCAAACGGTTCCTTAAAGTACTGAAAAGATGTTCTAGATGGTATACGTCTATTAGGGTACTTCGCTCTGTAAAGCCTTACTGCCAAAAGATAATTTTTTCCCGCCTCGCCAAGTATATAAACCATATCAATTAATTCATTTTTAGGAAAATCCATAACTATTACCTTTATACGTCACTTACTACAACAAATTAAACAATTTTTTACTTGGTTAATAGACATGTCAATATTTGACAGTGCCTACATTTTTGTTTTGTCTTGGCAACTATGATGTTATAGCGTAGGTGTATTAAAAACAAGGGTAAATATTGAAAAATTCAAAATAAATCGAAAATTATTAGAAATATATACCTATTTCTAATAGGTATATGACATGCTTAATAAAAGTTGGAGAGTAAAATCTATCAGAGAAAATAATAATATATAGGGTGCGCTATTTAAAAAATTTAAGATTTTTCAATTTAAAATAGTCGAAATGTATAAATTTATTTTGAACACCCTGTAGCATCTAACTAAAATTTCTTTACAAATATCTTTTTTTCATCTCTGTAGAACGCTCGTACCAATTATAAGTATTCCACTTAGAAACAATGGCACAGGCAATTGTTTGCAAAACTGAAAACTATTATTTTTTTTAAAAAAATTGAAATATTACAAAAACTACTAGGTTTAGGTATATACGAGGCTGGTTTGAAAAGTCCGTGCAAAAATAAAAACTACTTATGTGTTTGGGGTAAACCTTTTTTATTTTTCGACATAGTCTCCTTTTAGGCTTATACACTTCGTCCAACGATGTTCTAGTTTGTTGATCCCTTCCGAATAATAGGATTTGTCCAAGTCTGCAAAATATCCTTTAGTGTCTGCAATCACCTCCTCGTTTGAATAAAATCTTTGTCCCGCCAGCCATTTCTTCAAATTGGGGAACAAATAGTAGTCCGAGGGAGCCAAGTCTGGAGAATAGGGGGGATGTGAAATGAGTTGGAATCCTATTTCCATTAATTTTGCGACCACAACTGCTGAGGTGTGTGCTGGTGCGTTGTCGTGATGGAAAAGGACTTTCTTGTGGGCCAATCGCGGGCGTTTTTCTTGCAGCTCGGTTTTCAAACGGTCCAATAACGATGAATAATATTCACCTGTAATAGTTTTACCCTTTTCCAGACAGTCGATGAGGATTATCCCTTGCGAATCCCAAAAGACAGTCGTCATAACCTTTCCGACGGAAGGAACGGTCTTCGCCTTTTTTGGTGCAGATTCCCCCTTGGTAACCCATTGTTTAGATTGTTGTTTGGTCTCAGGAGTATAGTAATGTATCCATGTTTCATTCACAGTGACGAAACGACGCTTAAAGTCCTCCGGATTCTTCTGGAACAGCTGCAAACCATCCTTGCAACACTTCACACGATTCCGTTTTTGGTCAAGCGTGAGCAATCGTGGCACCCATCTTGCGGATAGCTTTCTCATGTCCAAATGTTTATGCCAAATATTATGTACCCGTTCAGTCGAGATGCCCACAGCACTAGCAATCTCACGCACCTTAACTATTCTGTCATCCATCACAATATCATGGATTTGATAAATGATTTCTGGAGTCGTAACCTCCACAGGCCGTCCAGAACGTTCAGCGTCACTTGTGCCCATATGGCCAGTCCGAAAATTTTGAAACTACTTATAAACTGTTCTAATCGAAGGTGCAGAGTCACCATAATGTTTATCAAGCTTCTCTTTACTCTCCTGAGGCGTTTTGCCTTTCATAAAGTAATGTTTAATCACCACACGAAATTCTTTTTCGTCCATTTCTTGAAAATCACTCGACTTCCTTGATTCACACGAATGCCAAACACAAAGAAATAGACCAATATGGCTGAAACTTGGTGTGCGTTCATTCAAGAGATGCTACTAACTAAACATGACCTCGATACGCGCCGGTGGTGCCATCTCTCGGACTTTGCACGGACTTTTCAAACCAGCCTCGTAATATTATTAATAAAAAAGTTATAAAATTTTACGCAGAATTTAACAATAAATCAGAAAATAGAATGTTCCATTTACAAAAACATATGTTATACGGGCCCCTTTATAACATATGTTATAAAGTACCCTGTATACTCAAAAATAATTTTAAACTGTGCACCTTAACATTCTCTAAAATTATTGTATTTAACATTTTTTCGCCATTCCCGAAACAAATGAAATAATGAACTTTACTCTATCGTTGATTCACCCTGTACAAAGCTTAAATTCGACAAACGATGGAATACCGCTCCCATGTATGGGGCTCTGCTCCCAAACATACACTATATTTGTTGGATTCTATTCAGAAGAGAGCTGTTCGCCTGACTGGAGATCCATTGATGAGCAACCGTCGAAGAGCGGTTGATGACGGAGTTCTATCGACGTAGCCCGCTTAATTTCTCCGAGAGCGGTGTATGCTAGGAATACATGTCGCGCTAATACATCACATGGGGTAGATGGTTCAGCTTGCCACTCCTCGTATGACTTTTTTCAAGCAGTCTTTTATATGGAGAACCTTATCGCTTTGGAATGATGAGCCGCTTTTTTCGCACATTCGTTGGTTCTTTAGCGTTTTAGGGATTTCCTTGCAACACGTGTGCTATACCCATAAAAAAATTACATTCTACGAGGCTGGTTTGAAAAGTCCGTGCAAAGTCCGAGAGATGGCACCACCGGCGCGTATCGAGGTCATGTTTAGTTAGTAGCATCTCTTGAATGAACGCACACCAAGTTTCAGCCATATTGGTCTATTTCTTTGTGTTTGGCATTCGTGTGAATCAAGGAAGTCGAGTGATTTTCAAGAAATGGACGAAAAAGAATTTCGTGTGGTGATTAAACATTACTTTATGAAAGGCAAAACGCCTCAGGAGACTAAAGAGAAGCTTGATAAACATTATGGTGACTCTGCACCTTCGATTAGAACAGTTTATAAGTGGTTTCAAAATTTTCGGACTGGCCATATGGGCACAAGTGACGCTGAACGTTCTGGACGGCCTGTGGAGGTTACGACTCCAGAAATCATTGATCAAACCCATGATATGGTGATGGATGACAGAAGAGTTAAGGTGCGTGAGATTGCTAGTGCTGTGGGCATCTCGACTGAACGGGTACATAATATTTTGCATAAACATTTGGACATGAGAAAGCTATCCGCAAGATGGGTGCCGAGATTGCTCACGCTTGACCAAAAACGGAATCGTGTGAAGTGTTGCAAGGATGGTTTGCAGCTGTTCCAGAAGAATCCGGAGGACTTTAAGCGTCGTTTCGTCACTGTGGATGGAACATGGATACATTACTATACTCCTGAGACCAAACAACAATCTAAACAATGGGTTACCAAGGGGGAATCTGCACCAAAAAAGGCGAAGACCGTTCCTTCGGCCGGAAAGGTTATGGCTACTGTCTTTTGGGATTCGCAAGGGATAATCCTCATCGACTATCTGGAAAAGGGTAAAACTATTACAGGTGAATATTATTCATCGTTATTGGACCGTTTGAAAACCGAGCTGCAAGAAAAACGCCCGCGATTGGCCCACAAGAAAGTCCTTTTCCATCACGACAACGCACCAGCACACACCTCAGTTGTGGTCGCAAAATTAATGGAAATAGGATTCCAACTCGTTTCACATCCCCCCTATTCTCCAGACTTGGCTCCCTCGGACTACTATTTGTTCCCCAATTTGAAGAAATGGCTGGCGGGACAAAGATTTTATTCAAACGAGGAGGTGATTGCAGACACTAATGGATATTTTGCAGACTTGGATAAATCCTGTTATTCGGAAGGGATCAACAAACTAGAACATCGTTGGACGAAGTGTATAAGCCTAAAAGGAGACTATGTTGAAAAATAAAAAAAGGTTTACCCCAAACACATAAGTAGTTTTTATTTTTGCACGGACTTTTCAAACCAGCCTCGTAATAGTAAAAATCATTGTAAAAACGAATGGAAATTACTGAAATTATGGGGAGAATTCTAAATCTTCCTTAGGCCTACAGCAGTCTTCAATATGCTAAGTTGGTTTAAAAATAACATCGGTGAAAACTATCGTTAAACATATGGTTTGACTTTAAAATTTAATTTAGAATAAATAGAAAAAAAAACTGATGAAAAAAGCTTATTGCGATTTTTAAAAATGCACATTACCAGCTATACCGGTGAGTACAAAAATCGACTCCCACTTTTTGGCTTCATTTAACACGGATCTTAGAATTTAGTGAACATATATTTTTACGGATTTTAGTATCATTTGAAAGCCTATTCTATTTTTTTTCTAATGATTGACCGATTCCAGAGCATACCTCGTGTTTTTTACTGATTAAAATGATTGAACGGGGAAACAAGGAGAACAAGGATTGAAAACAGGGATAAGAGAAAGGAAAAATTAAACACATTTTAAGATTAACAGTTAAGTTCATTGATAAAAACCAAAATCAATAATTTGTATTACCCCACCTCCCCAGGCCTTACTGCTTCTAGCTGGTTTTTCATGGAGCGGGTGAGTTTTGCACTACTGTCTGTGAGATTCTGCCCCACTCTTCCGCTATCACAACCTTTAAGTTCCTTAGCGACGCAGGGGTTGGATTTCTGGCTCGAACCGTTCTTTTGAGCTCATCTAACATGTGCTCGATTGGATTAAAGTCAGGACTCCGCGCAGGCCAGTCTAATATGGGTACTCCCACTTCCGCCACATATTGCCGCATCAATGCAGCAGCATGTTGCCTCGCATTGTCGAGCATTAGCAGGAAGCTATCGCCAACAAACCCAGCGTAAGGAACGACTTGTTCCTGCAAGACCTCCTTGATGTATCTCTCCGTAGTTAATCCACCGCTAGGAGTTTCATCAGTTATGAAAACTAAATCGGTTTTCGCATCCAGTGAGATACCTCCCCACACCATGGCAGAACCTTCTCCGTAGGCGATCGTTTCAGTAATTCAGCATTGCGCATAGCACTCCCCAGGTCTACTATAGACTCGTCTTCTTCCATCATTGCCATCTAGGCACATTTGAAACTCGTTGGAGAATAAAACGGAGCGCCATTACTCTAAGATCCAGTCGACATATTTTCGGGTAAATCTGAGTCGCGCTTGTCGATGGGCTGCTATCAATTTGGGTCTATTAGCTGGTCTCCTCGGAGTTAGGTTAGCTTCTTTAAGTCTTCTTCTGACTGTCCAATGACTGATAGTCCGACCACTCCTGCTGGACCTCAACGCCGGTCAAGTGACGATTTCTTAGGTTGTGTTGACTATGAAGCGGTCGTCTCGCTCCGAGGTACACCTTCTTCTTCCTAATTCTAGTCTCCGTGTAAAGACGCCAGACTCTTGGTAACATCTGTAGACCCTGTAGTCAGCTGACAGGCTCAGGTACCGTTACACAGTGACTACACGTTGGCTTTGCCCTTCTTGCAATAAGGCAATGACTTGTGCCGCTTCTTCCAGGGTGGTATCCATTTTCCGATGACGTAATTAGTAAGCAAGTATAGCACAGATGTTGAAGGTTCAAGTTCCGATAAAGGAATGAAGGAAAATGCAGTTGCATGTGTTTTTATAAGGATGAAGAGCGCGCGACAAGTACGTTACTGAGCGAGCAAAAACGGTTCTATTCAGTAAAACCGTTTTAATCAGTAAAACTTTTTGAAAATCCAAATGTTTTTGGTATTATTGGAAAGAGTAAAAAATCAGCATTCTAATGATACCAAAAATAATACCACTGGTTCAAAATTAAATTCAAGGATCGGTGTTAAATGAAGCAAAATCGCTTGAGTCGATTTCCTTGCTCACCAGTGTAAATTGTGAATAGATAGAATAGCTAAAATATAAACATTCCTGAAAAATTCCTGTTAAGATGCAGCCATTTTCAAAAACGTTGCCTGTAGGATAAATGAGTCATTTTCTAATTTATGATTTTCTTAAAAATTGGAAGATATTAATCATAATCTTTACGCTCTAATTAATTTATTTTGCGAAAATAAGACAATAATGAAAATTTCCCTTTAGAATGCTTATTACTTACTACTTTGCTAAAGGGAAATATTGTATCCTCCGAGATTTTTGCAGTTCTTCATATTTCAGAATACCTAGATTATGAAAATATACTTTCAGTTAAGTTTAGCTTTGTTGCTCGGTCTGTTTGATTGTCAGACTGTTGACGCGATAACTTTCGAATGAAATGGTATCTCATTTCGAAACGGTACCCATATAAAACTTAAACATAACATTTATATTAACGATCTGCTGGAAAAGACCGAGAATCCAATCTACAGCTTTGCAGATGGCAGTACACTTATCTCATTCACTTTGAACGCTCGGACATCGGCTACTCAGACGAATATCCGCACCCAGCAGGAAGAGATTCAACTCAACAAAGACCTGGAAGAAATTCTATCTCGGGGTGACAGTAACTAAGTGGAATTTAACGCTACAAAAACCCAGGTGGCAGTTTTTTCTAAAAAAGTTAACGTTGCTGAACCCAACATAGTTATGTCGGGGCACTCCATTCCTCTAACATCGTCACTCAATTTGTTGGGCGTTAATTTGGAAGCAAATATATCCTGGCATGAACATGTTGCAGGCATAGCAAGGAGAGCTTCTCAAAAGTTGGGAATATTATTTCGAACCAGAAAGCTTTACACCCCACAACAACTGTTAATTCTTTACGAAGCTCAAGTTTGACCAACTATGGAATACTGCTCCCATGTTTGAAGCTCCGCTCCCAAACATACCCTGCATTTGTTGGATTCTATTCAGGGAAGAGCTGTTCGTCTGATTGGAGACCCGGAACTGACCGGCGGCCTTGATCCGCTGGAACATCGAAGAACGGTTGGCGACTTGAGCTTATTCTACAAGTATTTTCATGGACAGTGTTCGAAGGAAGTGGCCCGCTTAATTCCTCCCAGAGCGGTGCATGTTAGAAGTACACCTCGCTCTAATATTTCACATCCGTATGAGGTTCAGCTTGTTACTCCTCGTACAACGCTTTTCGAGCAGTCTTTTATATGGAGAACGCCATCCCTTTGGAATTATTTGCCCAGGACTATGTTTCCCACCGAGTACAATTTACAGCAATTCAAGAACAACGTGAATCGCTTTCTCCGCACACGTGTTGCTCCTGTAGCGCTTTAGGGACTTCCCTGTAGCACGTGTGCTAGACCCATAAAAAAAAATAATCAAATCTCAGAATGTGCATTCATTCTAATATTTATCAGGTGAAATATATACCGTACAGAATTTTATAACGCTAGAGCAGTAAAAGGTCTAGACTCTGATAGAAATATTATTGAAAAACTTCATTAGCCACAGACAACTGCTGTTAAGGTAGAATCCATTCAAGTGAACAAGTAAAAATACCGCTTTTGTTTAATTTATATTCAGAAGAAGTTTTTGTTAAAGCTCTAAGCGACTGTAAAGAAGGTATCAAGATTAATGGTGAGGCCATGAACAATATTAGATACGCTGACGATCCTGGCATAATTGCTGAACATCAAGAATCTCTGTAGCGTTTACTAAATATCATCTTCCAAACAGGAAATGTATATGGATTAAACATCAATGTTTGTAAAACTGGTTGTTTCGAAATCGGGCCAAAAACAGATGACCATACCGATAAATAATATGCAAATAGAGCAAGTTAACAAGCTTACATATCTAGGATGCTGGATTACCGGAAACTCGTATCCAGACGTAGAGGTAACAGCGAGGACCGAATGATAAAGTGCTACCTTTACTTAGCTCTGTTGTATGGCATGAAGGCCTGGACCTTGAAATTTACAACTACGAAAAAGATTGAGGCCTTTGAAATGTGGGTGTTCTGACGAATGTTAAGAATTTCGTGGACTGAACAAGTAACCAATGAATCCGATCTAAGTAGTTAGCAGAGAACGTGAACTTCTAAATATTGTTAAATTAAGAAACACTTTATATCAACAAATACCAGTTATTGCATCTTATTATCTAGGGTAAAGTGGAAGTGAAACGAGGCCCAGGCAGAAGACAAATAAATGTCTTGGATGAAAAATATTAGGCGTTGGACAAACATGAATATGGAAACCCTAATAAGAACAGCAGAGAATAGGAAAAAAGTTAGCTAATCTTTGATAGAGGAGACGGCACAAGAACAAGAAGAAGAAAAGCAGTAACATGTACAGGATGTCTCATTTTCGTTGTGGGGAGATACCTCCGTTATGGTATAAGAGTAAATAGAAAATTACGGTTTTTGCATCACTTCATTTTTTTTCTATAAAAGGAAAGGTTTTAATTTTGCTAATTTTTGAGTTGCATGACAAAATTAAAAATTTCAAATTTTAACCATCTTCCGTATATTGATGAAATTAATTAAAAATTGATAAACAAGTGAAAATTAATTCTCACAGTTTTTTTATTAGAATTGAGTGGACTCTCCATATATTCATAGAAGAAATAAAGTTGTGTTTTTAGTATTTCGTACGGAACACTTATAAGATGACTCTGTCTGTCCGTCTGCCTGCCTGTCTGTCTGCCACACCCGATTTTCTCCCAAACTATTTGTCATAGAAAGTTGAAATTTGGTAATAATATAGGAATTGATGGCCTCATCAAAGCCGTGTAGTTTTGAAAGTCAAATTTTGACTTAAGGGGTTAGTTTTGGGGGGTGAAATCGGAAGTGAAAAAAATTTTTTTTAGTAGGTCATCGAGTGTGGCGTCAAATGAAAGCTTGTGAAAACACGAGTAATATATATATATATATATATATATATATATATATATATATATATATATATATATATATATATATATATTGTAATACTTGCGCATACTTTTCTTTGTATTATTTTTAAAAAATCGCGAAAAATCGAAAAGTACTGATCAAAAAATTTTGAAAACATTCTGGAATATTCTCCAGGGGGTGTAGATTGAACGAAAATTATCATGAGTGCATTACCTCTAATAATTTATCTGGTATATAAAAAACAAAAATTTCAAGGTCATCAATTTTCAGTAAAGATTGGAAACAAACTTTGTTGAAAACTCATTTTGGGTGTGTTTTGTGAAGTCACTGATCATTTTATATCACCGTAACAACATTTTTTATTTTAAAAGCAATCAACGTACGGAACACTAATTGTGCAAGTTCAACTTGCACTTGACCGGTTTTTTTATTAAATGAAATAGCCCGCCTAAGTTAAAAAAATAATAGTTTAGATGAATATAGATAGAAGATTAACTCGGTCGCGGTTGAATATGATGGAATAACAAATTTATGTAATAACTTATTTTAACACAATCTAATCAAATTTATTTATATTTCCAGACAATTAAAACTACTTACTAAAGTTTTAAACAATAATAACATAAATCAACAATGGAAAAACACCGTATAAAACTGTTTTTAGTTTTGTTTTAAATTCAGTGATTAAACCAAAATTGATAAAATTGCGTTACAGTAAATAAGTACGTTATTGATATTATGGTATATTGCCTAAAAAAAATTGTTAAAGTCATTAGCCAGTACTTGTAAACAGTTCTAAAATTAATACCGAATTTGACTAAAGGAAAACTTAATCCAAGCATTACGTAATTTTCAGACCTATGCATCCCAAGAACTATGAAAAGGACTTATACAAGATTTATATGAAGCAACACCTCTAACCTCTTTCTCTCAAACCCAGTTTTGCTTTATTATAAATAATTATGCTTAAAATGGGTCCCTTATCACAATCAAAAGCCAGAAAAAATTGTCATAATACTATTGAAAATTATAAGATATATCGACTTTTAAGCTTTTTGCTCCCTCTGAAGAGATATAGCTCAAAAACTATAGGTTTTTTTCCTGCTTTAGGTGTCATACGTGTACCAAATTTGAATTATTTCGTTCGAGAGTTATTCTGTTATTAGACCGACAGAAATGGGAAAGTATGTATCTTGTGACCGAGGGATCCTGAAACGTGAAAAAATACAAAACCCTTGATGATTTTTTCACGAATACAATATTTTCCTTTAGCCTAGCAATTAAATACGTATTTATTTTTTAGAATATATCTTCCAACTATATGTAGGTGTAAATGGATATATGGATATATATATATATATATATATATATATATATATATATATATATATATATATATATATATATATATATATACGGTGTTATGTAATTCACTGCGTATATTGAAACGGATGACTCGTGGAGTCATGTAGAAGCACATTCAATACTTTTTTTAATTTGAAAATTTTTGAAAAATTAAAAAAATGGACAAAACTGTATTTTATCGCCAAATGAACCCTCATCTGAAAGATTGCTATTGTACGAACTAGCTCAGGTGCAGGTGTATTGTTGCTGCTCGTGCAATCCGCCTGCGCTGAATTAAATTTTACCATGGTAAATGTCACGTGCTTGTTAACAATCGGACATTTTTAGTTGTTTTGTTTATCAGTGGCGGAGCGAAAACAATATCTTTATTTTATGTGTGAATTTTCTGCAGTCGGTCTTGCTAGAAGGAGGTGCTAGTTCCATTATATGTAGTAAGTTCCATAACACCCTGTATGTATATATATATATATATATATATATATATATATATATATATATATATATATATATATATATATACAGGGTATTATGTTACTGAATTTTATTCAACAAAATGATGACATTCCTGGTTTCACTAATAAGTAGCACTAGGTCTTGGCAATCGCGGTTCTCTATTTTCGATATTCCTCGATTTTTATAAATAGAAAATGTTGTATAGCAGGAAGTAATGCTGTTTGCGCAATTTATTTTATTTTTCAAATATTTCATCATGTTGTGATAATAAAAATAATAATGTTATTAGTTTTTTGGTATTTTATTGTGAATTAGTCAGTCATTAATCAGTTATCAGTTATCAAAAAAAAAATAGTTTATATCATTAAGTGTATTGGTTGCTTCTTTTGTGCCATTAAAAAAATATTGTAGCTTTGGATAACCGTCTGTACATTATCCTTGTTTTTGATTAAAACGTGTTTTAGGAATAATTAGTGCATCAAAATATTACTTATTGTTTCAATTTATTCAATTAGTTCACTTACAATTTGAAGGAGTTAGGACAGTTTTATTTTATCTTACCTTGACCATGATTTAGAAAACAACAATAGAGTCAATCCACCCGTTAATAATTATTACAGGGCCACTCTCACATAGTATTGAAATAATTTTATTGGGCTACCCGCTCAACATGTTCATTCTTCCTCCTAAAATCCCTGCCCTTCATTTTTTTTAAACATAGTTGGTTTACCTTATCCGATTTACGTTTTTTTTTTTAATTCACACATTTGTTTTCTGGCCAGGTTGTTCATAATCTTCTATAATATATATAAAATGCAACGTCTCTCTGTCTGTCCGTTAGTGCGCTTATCACTCGAGAACCACCTATCCAATTTACGTGTTTTTTTTTAGATTTATACATATGTTCTCTGGTTAGGTTATAGGATATATTTTATTACGTTAGGTAATACCATATAAGAAATAAGCAGTGACGAGAATAGCGAATTAAGTCGGAAAAAAGTTTGCCGCTAGCGTACTCTCTTGAAATACACTGCCTAAACCGTTAAATATGGAACAATATCATGTAACAAAGAATAGGATATATATAAAATGCAACGTTTCTCTATCTATCTGCCTGTCCGTTAGTGTGCTTATAACTCGAGAACCACTTAACCGATTTACGTGTTTTTTATTTTAATTCATATACATATATGTTTTCTGGCCAGATTCTAAAATAATAATAGTAATCTATATAATATATATAAACCTTAATTTCTTTCTGTCTGTCTGTCTGTCCGTTAGTGTGCTTATCATTCGAGAACCACGTATCCGATTTACGTGATATATATATATATATATATATATATATATATATATATATATATATATATATATATATATATATATATATATATATATATATACATAAACACTGAAGGGCAGTAAAAGAGCTACTGATAACAAACAAACTTAACAATAAAACTGGGATTGCTCTTTTTAGTGTTCCGTACGGAACACTTATAAGATCACTTCGGTGTCTGTCTGTCTGTCTGTCTGTCTGTCTGTCTGTCACACCCGATTTTCTCCGAAACTATTTGACATAGAAAGGTGAAATTTGGTAATAATATAGGAATTGATGGCCTCATCAGAGCCATGCAGTTTTGAGAATTAAATTTTGATTTAAGGGGTTAGTTTTGGGGGGTGAAGTCAGAAGTGGAAAAAAAATTTTTTTACTAGGTCATCGAGTGTGGTGTCAAATGAAAGCTTGTGAAAACACGAGTAAAAAATATACATATAATATTATACTTGCACGCACTTTTCTTTGTATTATTTTTAAAAATTCGCGAAAAATCGCTGTCCCGGGCCTTATCTCGAAAAGTACTTATCAAAAAATTTCGAAAAAATTCTGGAATATTTTCCACGGGGTGTAGATTGAACGAAAATTATCACGAGTGCATTACCTTTAATAATTTGTATGGTATATAAAAAAACAAAAATTTCAAGGTCATCAGATTTCAGTAAAGATTGGTAACAAACTTTGTTGAAAACTCATTTGGGGTGTGTTTTGTGAAGTCACTGATCATTTTATACCACCGCAACATAAATTTTGACATAAGGGGTTCGTTTTGAGGGGTGAAATCGGAAGTGAAAAAAAAAATTTTTTACTAGGTCATCGAGTGTGGTGTCAAATGAAAGCTTGTGAAAACCCGAGTAAAATATATATATATATATATATATATATATATATAAATATATAAATATATATATATATATATATATATATATATATATATATATATATATATATATATATATATATATATATATATATATATATATATATATATATATATATATATATTTATATATAATATAATACTTGCGCACACTTTTCTTCGTATTACTTTTAAAAAATCGCTGTCCCCTACCTTATCTCGAAAAGTACTGATCAAAAAATTTTGAAAAAATTCTGGAATATTCTCCACGGGGTATAGATTGAACGAAAATTATCACGAGTGCATTACCTTTAATAATTTATTTGGTATATAAAAAAATATATCAAGGTCACCAGTTTTCAGTAAAGATTGGAAACAAACTTTGTCGAACACTCATTTGGAGTGTGTTTTGTGAAGTCACTGATCATTTTATACCACCCTAACAAAAAATTTTATTTCAAAAACAATCAATGTACGGAACACTAATTGTGCAAGTTCAACTTGCACTTGACCGGTTTTATTTAGGTTGAGAGTGCAAATAAAAGTTGGTGTTGCATTATTTTTAAATTCTCAAGCTTTCGTTTGTGTTTACAAACTTCTTCAGGAGATAAAATTTATCAGTGATTGCTCTCCAAGAACAGCGGTAAAAAACGTAAAGCTCCAACATGATAGCACATTAAGACAATAAAAGGGCACTATTTAACATAATCAGATTTTTTAAATATAGCAAGATGATCCAATTATTAATTAAATAAATTTTATGATGGCACGTCTCTATAAAAATTATTAAATTAAATCTTGGATCATCTTGCTAAATTTAAAAAATCTGATTATGTTAAATAGTACCCCTTGTCTTAATGTGCTACCATGTTGGAGCTTTACGTTTTTTACCGCTGTTCTTGGAGAGCAATCATTGATACATTTTACAATTTAAAAATAAAATTCAGTCGAAAAAAATAATGCAACACCAACTTTTATTTGCACTTGCAACCTAAAAAAGAGCAATCCCAGTGTTAAGTTTATATATATATATATATATATATATATATATATATATATATATATATATATATATATATATATATATATATAAGTAGTAGAGGTAACGCGCTTCTGGGACACCTCGATGGCCACTTTTTAACCCGACCTTGACCACTATCCGAAGAAGTGAATTCAGGAGGTGAAAGTCATTTGGGTCATCTCTTCTGGAAGTTGTTTCAGGCAGGTGTTTCTTCGTCCGCATAAGTGTAGTTAGTTACGTTTTCGTTGACCTTTGACCTTTCTACCTTTCTACCTGAAAAATCCGAAGAGGTGACGTCAATGACGTCACAAGTCCAGTGGTTGTTGAACAGTGCCCTATTGGCACATTTGACCTTGAAGAAGTGTTTACTTGTATTCTATTTACCTGTATACCTGTATACCTGTTGTCACCTAATTACCTGTATACCTGTGTCACCTGTTTACCTGTAATTTACCTGTAATTTACCTGTAATTTACCTGTAATAGTTGAAGAAGTTTTGACGTCACTCGTCCAGTGGATGTAGCTCAGTGCCTTTTTGTCACTTTTGTTGACCTTGAGGACTTAGAATAAATCTTAAATGTTGTGTATTAAATTAAATAAGTTAAAAAAAGTCATGTCTGTAGTAGGATTTGAACCTACATAAGTTGGTTTCAATACTGCAAAACTTGGGGACTTATCCTACTTAGCCAAATAGGATTCGTAATAGAGAATGCAATTGTTGGGATGACATAAAAAAGGATTGGTGAATAATATGTGAAAAGTCTGCAAAGTTGAAATTTGTACAAGAAGTAGTCGTCAATGACGTAAATTGTCCAGTGGATGTTGAATCAGTGCCTCTTTGGCAATATAAGTTGTCGAAAAGGTGTAAAATTAGAGGTAAATAGGTGTAAGATAGGTGTAAATAGATGTGAATAGGTGTAAGTGTGTATGAGAAGAAGTCTGCAAGAAGTGTTGTCAATGACGTAAATTGTCCAGTGGCTGTTGAACAGTGCCTTTTTGGCAAAATAAGTTGTTGAAAATGTCTTCCGAATAGGTAGAATCGGTGTAAATAGGTGTAATATGAGATTCTGCAAGAAGTGATCGTCAATGACGTAACAAGTCCAGTAGATGTGCAAACAGGGTATCTTAACTTCATTAAAACTTTAATAAACTTTCATTTGAGGAGAAGTTGCATTAGTTTAGATGCTCATTGGTGTGTTCTTATCAGAGTAGGCGTAACTAGATAAGAAAGGTTGTATTTGGTTGGTTGAATGTGTAAAATGAGATAAGAATCTGTGTATTTGGATAGGTGAGCTGTGAAAATGGGTGTTGTCTATTGGAAAAGGCATGTATTTGATAGGTTGTTGTGTAAAATTTGCTAATAAGAGTATAAATTTGATTGGTTGAAGGGTAAAAAATGTGTGTTATCTATTCGAAATTGTGTCTGATAGGTTGAATTGTAAAGGGAAAGAAGTAAATGTATTAAAAATAGCAATGATACAATGTAAAATCTTGTAATTTGAGCGAAAACAGTAAATAACTGGCGCCGTAAAGTCGGTAAAAATGTCGAAGATAAGGCAAAATGTAAACAAAAAGTATGAATAATGTGTGATTCATGGTACTTTTTGTAAGTAAAATTGAGTAAACAAGTGGCTCGTTAGGTCATCAAAGTAGATAAGAGAGGTCAAAAATAGTTGATAAGAGATGAGTGAATGTATGTGAGAATGTAAGAAATAGCAAAAAGTTGTATTAATAGGAAAATTCCATGCAAATAATTGAAAGAGCAAGAAATTTATTTGGCTGTGGGAAAGTTAAAGGCAAAAGTTGTTGTTTGTTCTCAAGTTATTATAGTGATATGAAATGAGCTTATTGTGAGCTCGTTGAAATTTTGTGTGAACTCGTTGGATTTTGCTATAATATGTTATATGAGATGAAAGCAAGTTAAATAAGTAATATTTGTCAAGAATCGTAAAATAAGTACGAAATGAGCTTAAATGAATCTCAAATGAGTTTTTGATTTGTAATAATAATAGTAAAATATTAAATGAGCCTAGCCTTTTACCGTATAAGAGTAAAAGTTGTTGTTTGTTTTTTTCACAAAGAGTTAGTTTTGTTGAGCTTAGTTTGGTCTCGTTGTATTGTAAATTTTAGTAAAATATATATGTAGAGAGAGAGATGATCCTAGCCTAGTCTGTACTCGTATTATGAGAGGAGAATAAAATACAAGTATGAGCAGATATTTAAGACAATATATTAATAAATTCTACAAATTGTTACTAAAATAAAGTAGATACAAGAAACTATAAAATAATTCATTCGAGTCATCTGTTACTAGTTTTGTAAAAGGTTTTGTTGAGCCTAATAAAAGTATAATTTGGTCTCGTTGTATTGTAAATCTTAGTAAAATATTTGTTAAAAATGAGCTGAGCCTTTGACTCGTTGTTGTGTGGGAACGAGAGGAGAATAAAACATACAAGTATGAGAACACAGATTTAATAAATATATTAATACCAATGAACAAAAGAGCCTCGTCTAATTTGTTTAAAAATCTTTACAACTATTCTTCTATACCTTGGAGAAAATTATTCTACTTACTTAAATACTTAAAATATAAAATCTCTATAAAACAATAAAACTAACTAAAATCTTAAGATGTAAATGTAGAGCCTGGTACGAAATGATACAAAAACCTAAATTAAATGAGAGAGTTCAACAAATTTGATAAGAAAGATCAAATATTTATCGATAAGAGGATGTAAAATGTATTGGATAAAATATAAATTGCAATGTTATGTTTTACTAATAACTATATATTTGATTAGAAATATTAAATAAATGCGAGAGAGAGTTCAACAAAAACAGATAAGAAAGGTTAAAATTAGTTGATAAGAGGATGTAAAATGTATTGGATAAATTAATATTTTAGATTCTTACTTAAATACTTAAAAGTACAAAAATATACAATAAAACTAACTAAAATGTTAAGATGTAAATAATATGTTGCCTGGTACGAAATGATACCAACAAAAACCAGTTGTTGTTAAGAGAGTTCAACAAAAACAGATAAGAAAGATCAAATTTTTGTCGATAAGAGGATGTAAAATGTATTGGATAAAGTACAAATTGCAATATTATATGCTTTACTAATAACTATTTGACTAAAAATTATGAATTGCTTAATAGTATGTATAAATGAGAGAGAGAGTTCAACAAAAACAGATAAGAAATGTTAAAATTAGTTGATAAAAAGTAGATTCGAAAGCATTAAAAATAATTGAAAGACCAATAAATTTAAACATGTAAAATATTTTGTTTCCAAGTTACTACTATCACTAATTAGAGTTGATATTTGTATAAATCAAAATTTGTTTCCAAAAGAACAAAGATTTGTCAAAAACTTTGGAACTGCTGTTGTTGCTACTGTTGTTGCTACTGTTGTTGCTACTGTTATTGGCAGAAGACATTTAGTTAAATAGAGAGAAATTTCTTTATTTCCAACAATTTCGATAATTATATAGTAGTTTTACATTGGATAATGCACAATGCCATGGATTAATATCCTTATGAAAATAACATTCTGGAATCATTTTAAATTGACTTAATTTAGGTTCTTGTTCAATGGGAATGTTGTGTATATAGTCCTCATTTAAGAATTTCTTTAAAATATTCACTTTTGCATTTCCTTTGACGTAAATTCGATATGGAGTTTGATAAATTTTCAATACATCTTGTAAAATGGGTTCGATATCGTTTATTTCAACAAATCCATTTTCCCAACATAGTCCGTGATATTTGTCTGACCAATCAATCAATTTTTGATCTTTAGCATTAGATATCATAGTTCTCGAGAATGGTGGTTTAAATAAATAATTTGCACAACGATGTCCATCATAAATTGCCAACTCTTTGATTACATATCCAAAAGAACAATTATATCCTTGAATGTCAATAAACACATCTGATTCAATCATATTGATATCGAATGACTGACTAACTGAATAATAATATTTTTTGTTCAAGTTAAACGTTTAAACTGATGACTATATTAATAAATAATTCGTTCTATTTTATATTTTAAACTTATAGATTTGTTTTGCTTAATTAGTTTTTGCTTTATTGCAAAAACAAGTCAATTGTTGTCTTACTTAATTAGTTTTGATTTATGTAAAAAACAAAAACAAGTCAATTAGTCTATAAAAATATAATGATACGAGATAAATATCGAAAAACATGTTTTTAATAACAAATGGAAATTTTGCATGATGCAAGTGGTAATATTCCAAATTAAATTGCATTTATACTGATAAACGTGTATAATCAGTATATATTTCTAAAAAATGCATATCGGATGATTAATATCCTGTATTTAATATATAAACACCCATATTATACCGATTCAATTACAATTTTTGTTTGTTGTGTAAAGATTCGTTTCTAGTTAGTTTGAACGAAATGATCTTTGTCGCAGTCGACATAATAGATGAGGAGACGTCATTAGACATGTTGTATGTGTTATTAAAAGAGTTCTTCAAGTGAGTATGAATAGTAAAATTCACCTTTCTAAACTTTTACTTGTTTCTTGTCTAACATATTATTATTATTATTGATTTTCAGAGATATTTTGTTTGAAATAAGAAGAGGACAGAACACGATTCATTTGTGTTTGGAGGAGGAACCGACACGAGAAGAATGGGAGGAATTTGACAAGTTCCCTGTGAAAATTGTTTTTTACGATGTAATTCTTAGATAGTCTGTTAATAAAATACAAATATCTTACAAACATTGCTTTATTTTATAACCAAATTAACAAATTACTAGAGCTTAAACTTATGAATATATACTAATAGATAAATCTTAAAAAAACTAATAATAGATAAATATAAGTTTCTAAAAAATATCAAATGATTATCATATGATTAATATCCTGTATTTAATATATAAACACACAAGTCAAGTACAAATAGAGAAGAAGAAGAAGAAAGGCAAGTTGATATTGATTCTCAAGAATTGTTCAAGAGAGAAAATTATACCATTTTCAATTTTTATATTAACACATTATAACGCAAAAAGCAGAAGAGGAAAGTCTGATCAAAGTAGCAGTTTTTCGAGAAAAAGAACCTTTTGTTTGTTGTGTGTAAAGATTCTAGTTAGTTTGAAAGCAAAAATATGATTTTAATATTTGAATCTGAAGATTTGAATGCCTTATCGACAAATATGTTATTACTCCAAGAGTTATTCAAGTGAGTATGAATAGTAAAATTCCTAAATCATCTTACTAGCAATATATTTATTTTTCAGAGATATTTTGTTGGAAATAAAAAGGCAAAGGAGACGTATTCATGTGCGTTTGGAGAAGGAACCGACACAAAAAGTATGGGATGAAATTGCGAGACTTCCTGTTAAAAAAGTTTTTTGTATGAAAAAGATGTAGTCTTTAATAAAATCCAAAATACCTTATAAATATTGTTTTATTTTATAACCAAATTATTCCTAGGTTAAACTTTATATACTAATAGATTAAAAAACTAATAATAGATAAATCTAATACAGTTTGTATTATAATAGGTAAAAAAGACTCTTAGAGGTACAAAAACGTAAAATTATTCAGAATCGGAAGAATCTGAATAGACTAAATTTTTAAAACATTGATTAAATTCCGCAATGTCAATATCTGTTTGCGGTTGTGCACAATATTGTCGTGCACCCAAAAATTGAGCAGCGGGAATCTTATATTTTCCCGAAGAACCAAAATTGTTTGATTTTCTGATAAGACTCCTCTTTAGAGTCGTAATATTTCTTTCGATCGATGCATTTACCAAAGGACATATAATTAATTGAGCAATTTTTCGATACTTTTCCAATAAGATATTTTCATCCGATATAAAATAAATAATTAGAGGTCCGTTGTAGGTTGCATCTACGATGCCTGTTCGTATAGTTCCTATAGAATTCGTAGAGGATCTCGCAAGAATTTGTCCATAGAATCCTATAGGAATATTTACTTTTTCAATCAATTCAATCTTTGTAGCTTTCCCTGCGGGACAAAATGTGTCGTGTTTAATACAAAGATCGAAACCTGCATCTGATTTGTATGCTTTCCAACAAGAATTATTTCCCGGAATAATTATTTTCGAGTTGTCATCATCGTCGTCATTAATTATTTGAATTGCTCTTTCTATACGTACATACAAGTCGGAAAAGTAAGTTTTATCATACATTTGTGGATAATGAGGTAAAAAGACATATTGGTTGAAAAGGTTGTATTTGGATAATAAGGTGAAAAATTTAAATTGAGTCTTTACATATTTTACGGCTGAAATTAAATCTATCTCTTGTATTTGCATAATTTTCCAAATAATGTCCTTAAGATTGTACTTATTAGGGATAACAATTACCGATGGAAATTGTTCAAATATTTCTGTTGGAATTTCCTTTAAACAGTCGATGATATTCTTTTCATCAAAATTTTCAATCGAGTCAAATATTAACGAAAAATACAATTGAGATAGTGGTGAACGTTCAAATAGTCTATAATTTTGTTGTTGTTGCATTTTATTCACAATTGTTAATGTGTGCAGGTTTTGTCTAAAAGTCTTTAATGATTCCCTACTATTTTCATGTTTAACATCATTATAGAGGTGTACGTTTTCAAATCTCTTGAGAAATTTGAGTAGTCCCATATGTGTAAGACCATCCAAAAATATATTTTTAGCAAGTGGAAATTTTTCCTTAGGAGTAGTAGTAGTAGTAGTAGTAGTAGTAGTAGTAGTAGTAGGAATTGTTGTATCCATATCAATGATTAGATTAGATGAAGATGTTGTAGGCATGGTAGATTCAACGTTTAAAGAGGACATACTGCAAACAACAACAATTCAAATTAGATATGATGTATAAATATAAAACCTGTTAAACTCACCTGTTTAAGTAATTATACACACACACAAAACAAAAAATATATGTTGTGAGAGAGGAAAACGCAGACAATTGCTTGTATTTACCAATTCAATCTTTTTATAACATAAAAGAGAGTTCAAAACAGATAAGAAGGTTAAAATTTAGCAGATAAGGAATAAATTCAAATACATTGAATGTACAATATAATTAATATAACTCGTGTTTTATGCAATGATAAAAGTATTAGCAGTATGTAGTTAAAAATAACAAAAACAACAACTTGTACGGAAAAAGGCTTTATTAAGTATAAAAGAGAAAACTATAATGATTTAACAACAACAATTTTCAATTTGATCAATGTAGGGTTTCATTTCTTGTAAAAAGGTGGGACTGATTCCTCGTTGAAATTTTTGAATAAATTTCCAATTAACTCGTTCTCTATGTCGACGGATAAAATCTTCAGTCAAGTTTTGATGGATACTGATGGCATTCCAATCCAACATTCCGGCAAATTCCTCCATAAATCGTTCGTTTAATTGCTGATATTGGGAGATAAGTTGCCAATTGACTTTATTGATACAAGTTCGTATTAGATCTTCGTCTAAATGTTGTTTTCGTGAAATGATGTTCCAATTGACAAAATCTTGAAAATAAATGATAAATTTCGCAGGTAAATCGGGAAAATTGGATATTTCATTCCACCAAGCTCTTAGACAAGCCATTATTTTTAGAATGTATGTGTCAATAGCAAGTATACAAATAATATGATTGTATTTGATGTATGTTTTTATATATAAATTAACAGGAAATGGATGCTATCTGTTTCCTTGTCTTTCGTTTGCTTCTCTCTCGATTCCTCGTTCTTCTTTGCCAAAGGAAAGAAGGTAAGCAGGTACGTTCTTTGCTCCATCGTTCTGTTTGATTCGATCTTTGACCACACACGACAAACATTTTTGATTTCGTATTTCACTTTCACCTTTACATTGTGGACATTTTACTCGTACAATAACTGGCATTTTGAATGAATGATATGATATGTGTATTAATGAAATGTTTTATACAAGTTATCTCTCCCTACTATTTATAATTGATAGAAGCATGGAAATTAGACTATTTTTCCTATATACAAAATTAATTAAACAATATGTACAATATTTACGTATTCTAACTCGATCTCGATAGTAACTATTTATATTTTTGTTAACTGTACATCCACATTTTAAACAGTTAAATTTTACATTTTCCATATTTTTTAGAGACTTTAAGAGGTTCTCGGGAGGAGAACACGATCTCTATAAAAACAGATGCTAAATAAGTTTTTGATTCATTTATCATTCGCTCATATTGACCACACTAATGTTATCTACCTGTCTATTGCTTGTTCTCGTTATTGTCGTTGGTCAAAGTACAAACAACTACGATGCTGATGTCAATAATTCTTGTAATCAAAATTACGAATATTTATTAGAGGATTATCATTCACTTTATAATACCAGTTTAAATTTGTATCAGGAATGTATTAAGTCACTGGACAATTATATGGATTTATACGATAATGAACAAGCTGTTAATGATATTTGTATGGGAAAAATTCTAGAATACGAATACCTGGCTGCGAATTTAACAATGTCGTTAAATTATACGAAACATATTGCACTGCTCAAGGAAAATATCAAATTGGAATCGGATTTGTATTTATTGAGAACCAATCTAACGGAAACATTGCAAATTTGTCAAGAAAAATACAAAGTAGCATATGTCGTAATTGCCGATTTAAAGGAGGAAATTGAAAATTTTAAAAGTAATTTGACCGATCTGACTCGTGAAATCTATCAGTTAGATAACGATGTGTCCAAATGTCAAAAGGATTTAAAACAACAGAGGAAAGAAGAAACGAAAATTTTCGTAAATCTAAAAGACTGCTTAGAACGAGAAGAAGTACTTTTGGACTCGAAAGACAAATATATTATTCGACTGTCGACGTGTAGAAGACAAAATAGAAAATTGCGAGAAGGAGAAAGTTAAAATTTAATTTGGTGCATTTGAACTACTCATTGCATAGTAATATAATTTATCATTGTATGTGCTACTCTTGACATTATCTGCATGGAATTTTTTACTTATTTATGTAGTTGTTGTTGGAGAGAAACACACAGAGTTCCATATGCAAATCATCAAAGACCTCGAACTCGAATACGGGTTTATTGTAATCAGTGTGCTCGTATAACTATGTGGTATCTTTTGGAGGAATAACAAATCAGTATCTTAGAAATAGTCTTAGAAATAACAATTGCTGCTACCATGAACTTTACTTATTTATGTAGTGGTTGTTGGAGAGAATCGAAAAGTATACCTTTTCAACCACATATAGCTCAAGTAAATTTAATCATTAGACGTAATAATTCTGTTCGACAACTTCGACCTCGACTCAGATTACGAGATTATTGTTATAAATGTGAACGAACGACTATTTGGTATCTTATCGAAGAATAATCTCAGGAAATCACATAGTATGAGTTAATACTTGTAAAATTGTATTCAGTTATAAAATAGACGATATGTTTAAGTAATAACATGTTTTTTATTAAGTTTACTAAATAGTACAAAGATTTATGACCCAAATATGTTATTTTACTTTGACATGAAGGACAACGGAATTCATTCTTTATCGATTTCTAGCTCGTTTTCTATTAAACTTTATTATTATTAAAATTATTTCATTTAAACCTTTTTGATATAACGAATCAAGACAAATTTTAAGATTATTTTATTTTACTCCTACTACCCAAGTCATTTTCAATTGAAACCAATATTAAAATGAATAACTAAATACTTTCATGTATCTTATATCTAACTATTATTCGTAAATAAAACAAAGGTAAATGTTTTACAGTTTATTAGTAACTTGAAAAACTTTTACGTTTACAAACTATAAGGTATATTTATTACTTAATATATAGGATTTTATCCCTGGATACTTTTGAATCGCATCCAAAAATGTCTTTTCATCCTCTGCACTCTCGGCCTCTACGTGTAGATACCTTATCGGTAATATCCAGGTAATTTCTTCCAATTTGGTAGTTGGTGTTTCATCCCCGTCCAAGAATACATTTATTTGATTAGTATTATTTACAATTTCAATTTTATGCACACCACGTCTGTGAAAGAAATAAAAGATATAATAATCTATATATTAATTAAGTCAATCATTAAAATCAAATCTAAATATATAAGTAGTAAATTATATGAAACAATACTCACACGAATAAGTTTTTTATTAATATATATAACGTTTTGATAGGTAATACTTTAATGTCTTCAGATTCAAAAATTATCAACATTGTTAAAAGCAACTATTTGTTTCACTACACAACAAATAAATTTGATTCTGAGTAAGAAATTTTAATGCTTATATAGTAAATACAGGAAAAAAAATAAATCACGTCATTTGATATTTGGAAAATTTATGTGACTAGAGCAATAAATTAATGATATCTTGTTTACTTAAAAACCTTATCAGACAACATATTTGCTTATTTTTAATAGACTAATTGATTCTCATGACGACTATGTATGATGTGATTAAATCCCCTATATAATAGGTGTATAGAAAGGTATTAAAATCAATACAAAATTCATTCGTCTAATAGTTACTTGCTCCAATACTTAATAATGTCGCTTTTTAATGAAGAAGAAATAAATGCCAACAACGTTATTAAAAGAAATATAGAGTTACTAAGACTACTGGAATTAAGGGAAATGGAAATTGTCGAAGAAGAGGAAGAACATTTACCCTTAAATTTATTAAGAGAAAAATTACTACAACAAAAAGTTCAAGTTGATAAAAATGATGATGATGATGATGACAACAATGATGAAATCCCACTTAGTAAATTAAAGGAAAAATGGTTAAAGGAGAAAATGGATGAGGATGAACAGATGATTGAACAAACAGAGAGTGAAATGGATGTGGATGATGATGATGATGATGATGATGATGATGATGAATATTTAAGTTGGGAGGATATAATTAAATTAGGATATCAGATATTATAGTTTAGATGTAAGATATTTTATAAATACCTTTAAGAAGAAAATAGATATTATTATAGTTTAGATGTTAGATATTTTATTATAAATACCTTTAAGAAGAAAATAGATATTTCTCTCGTATAAAAACTTTTGTTTTAATAATTGAAACTTTTCTAGAGACCTAAATACAAAAATAAGATTAATATTGAAATCATTTCAGGTAAACAATTTTTGTGGAGAGGTCATATTATATATGTTTGCTTTGTAAAAGTCGTATTAGTTGTAAAGTAACTGTGACACGATGAAGTTGGCTGTTCTCGATATTCAGGGATTTAACTTTTTATTTGCTGCCGATGATGATAATCATGATGTGTATGTGGAAGAATTCCATGCTAAAGAAATTACTATATCAAATGTTTTACAGACAAGTCATTATGTATTGAAACCCAAAATACCATTTGCTCAATTATCTCGACTCAATAAAAGAGCTGTTTGTAAGACTGAAAAGGAACTTGGTTTACGATATTCTTCCGGCTATGTAGATTACAAGCAAGTTGGAGAAATTTTAGATAGAGTACTGGACAATATTGATGTATTGTATGTAAAAGGAAAACATGTTTTTCGATTCGTTCAAGACAACATTGCTGCTTCTACTACTACTAAATTTGCATACTAATCCCAATTTCAAGATGATTGATATAGATACTTTAAATGTATGGAACATGCCAACATTTAATCCTACAAAACCTTCCTGTTTAGATCATAATCTAATTTACAATGCTAAAGTTCAATGTAGTACTACAAACTGTATGACACTATTGGCATGGCTTTCGATATTCATCCCATAATATCAACATCATATGTGTTTAATAAATTTTTTAAGGAATTTTTCCAAAATGTTAACTGAATAATTTGTAGAAATATTATTGAAAGAGCGAGTTTAATAAATATTTTCAATTTCAAACATGTGTGTTTTATTATTTCCTATTTAAAATACTAAAAGTATTAAGAACATAAGGACTTTATACTAGAAAAACAAAACATTAAATATTTAAGGATATAAGGACTTTATTAAGACAAATATACATATATCTATTACTTAAAAATAAAAGGTAATAAGAATTAACAAGGAGTTTCTAATGGTTGCCTCTTTGTTCTCTTTGTCGTTGTTGGTATTCTCGTTCCCCAATCGGTCTTGGAATTATTGATTGTACATGTTTATCTATAAGATCATGTGTACCAGTCTTCCAGATATCCTGACATTTCGAATGCATTCCTTGTTGTCCCCCTGAAAATAGATCGTTATCACGAACACCACATGCTATACATCCTCCATTTTGATATAAACCGACTCCACTTAACAACTTACCAGGTGTTAATTCGACAGCATTACGATTAATCCAAAGTCCATTTCTTTTTGTTACTACATATAATTGTTGACGATCTTCACTCATTGTTTATTTGATTTTATGTTTATCAAATACTGACTATTAACCAAACATATCCATTTAAATATACCTATCCCTTCTCAATCGTTCTTTTTTTTAACCTCAAGAATTATAGGAGAATCTCAGTATAACACATTAAATTGTCAAAGATTTCATCTTATTTGCAAAATGAATTTATTCAGTCAAGATGATTTAGTATATAAAACTTGTAGAAAAATTGATGATTTTGTCAAGAAATTAGCATGTTGTTGTGAAACAAGGATTCGACTAATATCTTATCGAGAATATTTAACACCTTTTATCGATCGCAAACAAGTTACGACAAATAATTTAGAAACACATTACGTATCATGTGTATGGTCACATCCTGGAGTTCGAGAAGGACCCGATACATGTGAATGTTTCCATGTTAATATGGTACTAAGACGTGTCAATGAAGAATTGTCAGCGTTGTCGAATTCAAACAAATGCATCCAATGTAGTATTTATTGCAATCATAATAAGAATAATAAGTTAATTGAACAATTATCTAAACTAGTTGTAAATCTATCGAGCTGTTTTAAAAAATAAATTTTAATACAATGTTAAATAAAATTGCCATCTAAATATTTTGTTTTTTAAGTAATAGCGCTAATTAAGTCATAGCAAATTTTCCAATCACTTTGTTATTATAAACATGTTTTCGACATTTATCTCTTTAAATTAGTTTTTGTTATTTTTGTCTATAGCGACTAGTCGACTCCATACATCATTATTTAGATAAGTGGTAATTTTCCAAATTAAACTATTTTGTTGAATTTATACTGATAAACGTGTATAATTAGTATATGTTTCTAAAAAATGCATATCGGATGATTTGTATTTATTATTATTATATAAACACATACATGTCTTATGTCGAATCAATTACAAGTTATCAACATAGTGACATATAACTGATTTAATCTCTTTGGAAATTTTAAAAACAGAAAATTGTCAAATCATACACGATGACAAGTTCTCAATGTTCATATAAGCTAGTACTAAAATGTTCACGAAGTGGTGCAACGTTAAAATTTTGTTGGAGTACTAAAATGGTACAACTGAAGAGCTGGTCCCTGATGTTAACTCAATTAAGTAAATCAAAGTGTAAAAATTGTCTACAACCTTTAATTATGCAAACTTATTATAAAAACAAGCCTTGTGCATTGGTTAGACCAGTACATGAAAATCTGTTCATTGACAAGGAAGAATATGAATGGCTCAGGGACACACTACTTCATATGGGTCGCAAATGTCTTCGATATACAACTCGAATTAATGTATTAGCAGGAATGAGCGGCCCGTATTCAGCTAAACTGAAGATGGCAGCCTCCACTATACGTAAACGTTCCCACCAGGATGATTAATGTATTAAGATTTTAGTTAATTTTATATAGAGATTTTATATTTTTTAAGTATTTAAGTAAGTCAATAATTTAAACCAATTTGCTTTTTAGTAGACAAATAATATTGATATTATATTTACAACCTATTTCTTAGTTTATTATTAGTCAAATCTTTGTTCTTTTGGAAACAAATTTTGATTTATACAAATATCAGAATTACTAAGTAGTGATAGTAACTTTAAAACAAACAAAACAACCTTTACGTGTTTACATTTACCTACAACGAAATATCGTAAATTTATTGGTCTTTCAATTATTTTAATGCTTTCGAATCTACTTTTTATCAACTAAACAACCTATTTCTTAGTTTATTATTAGTCAAATCTTTGTTCTTTTGGAAACAAATTTTGATTTATACAAATATCAACTCTAATTAGTGATAGTAGTAACTTGGAAACAAAATATTTTACATGTTTAAATTTATTGGTCTTTCAATTATTTTTAATGCTTTCGAATCTACTTTTTATCAACTAATTTTAACATTTCTTATCTGTTTTTGTTGAACTCTCTCTCTCATTTATACATACTATTAAGCAATTCATAATTTTTAGTCAAATAGTTATTAGTAAAGCATATAATATTGCAATTTGTACTTTATCCAATACATTTTACATCCTCTTATCGACAAAAATTTGATCTTTCTTATCTGTTTTTGTTGAACTCTCTTAACAACAACTGGTTTTTGTTGGTATCATTTCGTACCAGGCAACATATTATTTACATCTTAACATTTTAGTTAGTTTTATTGTATATTTTTTGTACTTTTAAGTATTTAAGTAAGAATCTAAAATATTAATTTATCCAATACATTTTACATCCTCTTATCAACTAATTTTAACCTTTCTTATCTGTTTTTGTTGAACTCTCTCTCGCATTTATTTAATATTTCTAATCAAATATATAGTTATTAGTAAAACATAACATTGCAATTTATATTTTATCCAATACATTTTACATCCTCTTATCGATAAATATTTGATCTTTCTTATCAAATTTGTTGAACTCTCTCATTTAATTTAGGTTTTTGTATCATTTCGTACCAGGCTCTACATTTACATCTTAAGATTTTAGTTAGTTTTATTGTTTTATAGAGATTTTATATTTTAAGTATTTAAGTAAGTAGAATAATTTTCTCCAAGGTATAGAAGAATAGTTGTAAAGATTTTTAAACAAATTAGACGAGGCTCTTTTGTTCATTGGTATTAATATATTTATTAAATCTGTGTTCTCATACTTGTATGTTTTATTCTCCTCTCGTTCCCACACAACAACGAGTCAAAGGCTCAGCTCATTTTTAACAAATATTTTTACTAAGATTTACAATACAACGAGACCAAATTATACTTTTATTAGGCTCAACAAAACCTTTTACAAAACTAGTAACAGATGACTCGAATGAATTATTTTATAGTTTCTTGTATCTACTTTATTTTAGTAACAATTTGTAGAATTTATTAATATATTGTCTTAAATATCTGCTCATACTTGTATTTTATTCTCCTCTCATAATACGAGTACAGACTAGGCTAGGATCATCTCTCTCTCTACATATATATTTTACTAAAATTTACAATACAACGAGACCAAACTAAGCTCAACAAAACTAACTCTTTGTGAAAAAAAACAAACAACAACTTTTACTCTTATACGGTAAAAGGCTAGGCTCATTTAATATTTTACTATTATTATTACAAATCAAAAACTCATTTGAGATTCATTTAAGCTCATTTCGTACTTATTTTACGATTCTTGACAAATATTACTTATTTAACTTGCTTTCATCTCATATAACATATTATAGCAAAATCCAACGAGTTCACACAAAATTTCAACGAGCTCACAATAAGCTCATTTCATATCACTATAATAACTTGAGAACAAACAACAACTTTTGCCTTTAACTTTCCCACAGCCAAATAAATTTCTTGCTCTTTCAATTATTTGCATGGAATTTTCCTATTAATACAACTTTTTGCTATTTCTTACATTCTCACATACATTCACTCATCTCTTATCAACTATTTTTGACCTCTCTTATCTACTTTGATGACCTAACGAGCCACTTGTTTACTCAATTTTACTTACAAAAAGTACCATGAATCACACATTATTCATACTTTTTGTTTACATTTTGCCTTATCTTCGACATTTTTACCGACTTTACGGCGCCAGTTATTTACTGTTTTCGCTCAAATTACAAGATTTTTACATTGTATCATTGCTATTTTTAATACATTTACTTCTTTGCCTTTACAATTCAACCTATCAGACACAATTTCGAATAGATAACACACATTTTTTACCCTTCAACC
Source organism: Pachyrhynchus sulphureomaculatus (assembly GCA_019049505.1). NCBI lineage: Eukaryota > Metazoa > Arthropoda > Insecta > Coleoptera > Curculionidae > Pachyrhynchus > Pachyrhynchus sulphureomaculatus. The sequence goes on along the minus strand of CM032455.1, from coordinate 100,844,690 downwards.
AATCAAATTTATACTCTTATTAGCAAATTTTACACAACAACCTATCAAATACATGCCTTTTCCAATAGACAACACCCATTTTCACAGCTCACCTATCCAAATACACAGATTCTTATCTCATTTTACACATTCAACCAACCAAATACAACCTTTCTTATCTAGTTACGCCTACTCTGATAAGAACACACCAATGAGCATCTAAACTAATGCAACTTCTCCTCAAATGAAAGTTTATTAAAGTTTTAATGAAGTTAAGATACCCTGTTTGCACATCTACTGGACTTGTTACGTCATTGACGATCACTTCTTGCAGAATCTCATATTACACCTATTTACACCGATTCTACCTATTCGGAAGACATTTTCAACAACTTATTTTGCCAAAAAGGCACTGTTCAACAGCCACTGGACAATTTACGTCATTGACAACACTTCTTGCAGACTTCTTCTCATACACACTTACACCTATTCACATCTATTTACACCTATCTTACACCTATTTTACCTCTAATTTTACACCTTTTCGACAACTTATATTGCCAAAGAGGCACTGATTCAACATCCACTGGACAATTTACGTCATTGACGACTACTTCTTGTACAAATTTCAACTTTGCAGACTTTTCACATATTATTCACCAATCCTTTTTTATGTCATCCCAACAATTGCATTCTCTATTACGAATCCTATTTGGCTAAGTAGGATAAGTCCCCAAGTTTTGCAGTATTGAAACCAACTTATGTAGGTTCAAATCCTACTACAGACATGACTTTTTTTAACTTATTTAATTTAATACACAACATTTAAGATTTATTCTAAGTCCTCAAGGTCAACAAAAGTGACAAAAAGGCACTGAGCTACATCCACTGGACGAGTGACGTCAAAACTTCTTCAACTATTACAGGTAAATTACAGGTAAATTACAGGTAAATTACAGGTAAACAGGTGACACAGGTATACAGGTAATTAGGTGACAACAGGTATACAGGTATACAGGTAAATAGAATACAAGTAAACACTTCTTCAAGGTCAAATGTGCCAATAGGGCACTGTTCAACAACCACTGGACTTGTGACGTCATTGACGTCACCTCTTCGGATTTTTCAGGTAGAAAGGTAGAAAGGTCAAAGGTCAACGAAAACGTAACTAACTACACTTATGCGGACGAAGAAACACCTGCCTGAAACAACTTCCAGAAGAGATGACCCAAATGACTTTCACCTCCTGAATTCACTTCTTCGGATAGTGGTCAAGGTCGGGTTAAAAAGTGGCCATCGAGGTGTCCCAGAAGCGCGTTACCTCTACTACTTATATATATATATATATATATATGTTAGCATTTACTGTATGGAAAAACCCCAGTTCCTGGCCTCGTTGAAAAGAATTTGTAGGAAAGCCGAGAATATGTAACATAAGAAGTGGAATATAGCTTATATATATATATATATATATATATATATATATATATATACTAGCCGGGCTCGCGGCTCCGCTCGCGTGGACTTGATTCACTACTATCGTCACTGCTTATTCCTTATGTTACCCAACGTAATAAAATATCTCCCATTATTTCTCCTTATCTCCCAATATTTCTCCTTATTTCCCATTATCTCTACATAATTTCCATTATCTAGGCTTATCTCTGCTCATCTCCCATTATTTCTCCTTATCTCCCATTATTTCTCCTTATCTCCCATTATCTCACCTTATTTCCCATTATCTAGGCTTATCTCGACTTATCTCCCATTATTTCTCCTTATCTCCCATTATTTCTCCTTATCTCCCATTATCTCACCATAACTCCCATTATTTAGACTTATCTCTGCTTATCTCCCATTATCTCTCCTTATCTCCCATTATTTATACTTATCTCCCATTATCTTACCTTATCTCCCATTATCGAGGCTTATCTCGACTTATCTCCCATTATTTCTCCTTATCTCCAATTATCTCACCTTATCTCCCATTATCTCACCTTATCTCCCATTATCTAGGCTTATATCGAATTATATAGAACATATGTATAAATTTATAAAAAACACGTAAATTGGTGGTAAAGTGGTTCTCGAGTGATAAGCGCACTAACGGACAGACAGACAAACAGAGAGACGTTTCATTTTATATACATTGTATTCTTTGCTACATGATATTGTTCCATATTTAATGCTTTAGGGAGTGTATTGCAAGAGAACGCGCTAGCGGCAAACTTTTCTCCGACTTAATTCACTATTATCGTCACTGCTTATTCATTATGTCACCTAATAAAATGTAGCCTATAACCTGGCCAGAGAACATACGTATGGTTAAAAAAAAAGCTCGTAAATCGGATAAGTAGTTCTGCAGTGATAAGCACACTAACGGACGGACAGACAGACAGACAGACGGACAGAGAGACATTACATTTTATATATATTATAGATATTCTCTGCTACATAATATTGTTCCATATTTAATGGTTTGGACTGTGTATTGCAAGAGAACGCGCTAGCGGCAAACTTTGTCCGACTTCATTTACTATTATTGTCACTGCTCATTCCTTATGCTACCTATCGTAATAAAATGTAGCCTATAACCTGGCCGGAGAACATATGTATGTTTTAAAAAAAAAAGTACGAAAATTGGATAAGTGGTTCTCCAGTGATAAGCGCACTAACGGACAGACAGACAGACAGAATACGTTGCATTTTATATATATTATAGATGTAATAAAATATATACCTATAACCTGGTCAGAGAACATATGTAGGAATTTAAAAAATCACGTAAATCGGATAAGTGGTTCTCGAGGGATAAGCGCATTAACGGACAGACAGACAGACAGACAGACAAACATTGCATTTTATATATTATAGATATAGATTATTATTATTATTATATAACCTGGCTAAAGAATATATGCATGAATTTAAAAAAAAACAGGTAAATCGGATAAGTGATTCCCGCGTGATAAACGCACTCATGGACATACAGACAGACAGAGGGGATATTGCATTTTATATATATTACAGATTATACATATACAGATACATAATATTGTTCCATATTTAATGGTTTAGGCTGTGTATTGCAAAGGCACGCGCTAACGGCAAACTTATTTGCGACATCATTCACTATTTTACGTCACTGCTCATTCTTTATGCTACCTATCGTAATAAAATATAGCCTATAACCTGGCCAGAGAACATATGTATGTTTTTAAAAAAAAAGTACGTAAATCGGATAAGTGGTTTTTCAGTGATAGGCGCACTAACGGACGGACAGACAGACAGACAGACAGACAGAGAGACGTTGCATTTTATATATATTATAGATGTAATAAAAGATATATCTAAAACCTGGTCAGAGAACATATGTACGAATTTAAACAATCACGTAAATCGGATAAGTGGTTCTCGAGGGATAAACGCACTAACGGACAGACAGACAGACAGAGAGAGGTTGCAATTTGTTTATATTATAGGTATAGATTATTATTATTATTATATAACCTGGCCAAAAAATATATGTATGAATTTAAAAAAAGACGTAAATCGGATAAGTGGTTCTCGCGTGATAAACGCACCAGTGGACAGACAGACAGACAGAGAGACATTGCATATTATATATATTATAGATTCTAGATATTCTCTACTACATAATATTGTTCCATATTTAATGGTTTAGACTGTGTATTGCAAGGGAACGCGCTAGCGATAAACTTTTTTCCGACTTCATTCACTATTATCGTCACTGTTCATTCCTTATGCTATCTATCGTAATAAAATGGCCAGAGAACACATGTATGTTTTAAAAAAAAAAAGTACGTAAATCGGATAAGTGGTTCTCCAGTGATAAGGTCACTAACGGACAGACAGACAGAGAGACGTTGAATTTTATATATATATATATATATATATATATATATATATATATATATATATATATATATATATATATATAAGTTGGGTTGAATTCTTTCTTGAACCTTGGAATAATGAATATATATTTTTTTCAATTTCTTGGGCTTTATGGTTCTTTTGTTTTAAGGATAGAGAAATTACATCACGTTCTAGTTAGAAGTTTATTGAAAACGTTTCGCCTAATTTTTAGGCTTCTTCAGTTCATCCAAAATTGAAATTTTCTGTTTTGGATATTCAGTAGGACGCACAAATTTTTTTTTTTATGAATATATATCAAATTCTTAAACTTATAATACAATGTAGAAGGTGAAAATAATAAAAATACACACAAAAATATATATAAAAACTTACACGTGTGGGTTGAAACGGGGGGGGGGGGGGGGGGGGGGGGGGGGGGGGGGGGGGGGGGGGGGGGGGGGGGGGGGGGGGGGGGGGGGGGGGGGGGGGGGGGGTGGGGGGGGGGGGGGGGGGGGGGGGGGGGGGGGGGGGGGGGGGGGGGGGGGGGGGGGGGGGGGGGGGGGGGGGGGGGGGGGGGGGGGGGGGGGGGGGGGGGGGGGGGGGGGGGGGGGGGGGGGGGGGGGGGGGGGGGGGGGGGGGGGGGGGGGGGGGTGGGGGGGGGGGGGGGGGGGGGGGGGGGGGGGGGGGGGGGGGGGGGGGGGGGGGGGGGGGGGGGGGGGGGGGGGGGGGGGGGGGGGGGGGGTGGGGGGGGGGGGGGGGGGGGGGGGGGGGGGGGGGGGGGGTGGGGGGGGGGGGGGGGGGGGGGGGGGGGGGGTTTGGGGGGGGGGGGGGGGGGGGGGGGGGGGGGGGGGGGGGGGGGGGGGGGGGGGGGGGGGGGGGGGGTGGGGGGGGGGGGGGGGGGGGGGGGGGGAAGGATGGTGTGAATGGTAGTTTAGATATTTTCCAGAACTTGTTGGTTTTGTGTACCATTTGCTATTTATTTTTTTTTTTTTTCTCTTATTAGAGTTAGATCTAGGAAGTTTATGGCGTTGTTTTGTTCTGTTTCGATGGTGAATTGTAATTTTTTGTTGAACTGGTTGAAGGCTTTAACTGTGTTTTCTATTTGGTCTTCTGGTAGTGCTAGAATGCAATCATCTACGTATCTTTTGAAGAAAATAGGTTTGTTGCTTAAGCTATCAATAACACTTTCCTCCAAATATTCCAATGCCAGTTGGGCAAGGGTAGCAGAAATAGGAGCCCCAATTGCACAACCTTCCATTTGAAGGTAGAATGAGTTCTGGTACTGAAAGAAATTGTTTTTAAAGATTATATTTATGGCATTTATGAATTCCTCTTGTGGTAGGCAGGTGTGTTTTTTAATTTGGTCCCATTTATTTGTTATTGCGGTGATTATAAGGTTTATGGGTAAGTTTGTATATAAGGACATGACATCGAGGGATATGAGTTTACTTTTATTGGGCATGTGTATACTATCTATGAAATTTTTAAACTCGAAAGAGTTTTTTATATAATAAACATTTTTTCCAGTGACTTTAGAAAGAATATTTGAGAGGAATTTGGAGATATTGTGGAAAGTATACTAGAAACTATCGGTCTTAGTGGGACGTTGGGCTTGTGCAATTTGGGAAGGCCGTATATTTTGGGAGGTTCTGCATTGTGAATGATAAGAGTGCTATATGTTTCCTTACTGATGTAGTCTTTGTTGTACCAGGTTTTAACTAACTATTTAAAGTTTGATAGGTATTTGTGGGATTGTTTTGTATTTTCTTATAAGTACTTTCATCATTTAATAATTCTAACATTTTTGATTCGTAGTCGTTTGTGTTAAGAATAACCGTTTTGTTGCTTTTGTCCGGAGTTAGGATCGTAATTTGAGGATTATTTTTTAAAAACTTTTTTACTTTGTGTATTTTATTATTAATACTGCGTTGAGTTATGTTATTTTTTGCATTAATGTTGTTTTTGATTTTATTTTTATGGTTTGTCAAAATGTTTACTACTTGTGATCGGACTGTATTTTTTGTATCGTTATTCAATGTTTGAATTGCATATTCTGTGCTGGCTATATAATCAGTAATTGGGTATTCAGATGGATTAGTTATTGTTTTGGCAAAATTTCGGCCATAGGATAAAACTTCTAGAATATCTTCCGGAATGTATGTGTCTGATAAATTTTCGCACCATTCTTTTATTATAGAATTTTTTTGGTTGTCCATTTGTATTTAAAAGAGAATTGTATTTTTTTATGTTCTTAATTTTAATTTGTGAAAAGGCCTTTTCATATTTATTTCCCTCTATGTCTTTGAACTCATTGACTAGATTAGTAGGTAAGAAGGCTATCTTTGTGTATGTGATTTCAATTGATTTTTTAAGGGTTCTTATTTTTTTAACTGTGTCAGTTAAGGCTAATTTTATAATATTTAGCTTGAAATTATTTAATAATGACTTTAGTTTCCCATTCAAATATGTGTCATCAAACATAATATGAATAAGTTTTATATTAAGAAATTTAGGGAAAATGTTATTGTGTTTACACTTTAATAGGAATATTCTGCGATTAATTTGGTTGGCTAGTTTTTCGTGCAGTTTGGAGATATTCTTCATGTTTTGTTCTGTTTCCAGGTTTTAAAAAATGTGACCGTCTTAATAACACCTTTTAAAGAATGTTAAGTGTGTCTTCGTTTCAACCCACACATGTAAGTTTTTATATATATTTTTGTGTGTATTTTTATTATTTTCACCTTCTACATTGTATTATAAGTTTAAGAATTTTATATATTCATAATTAAAACAAATTTGTGCGTCCTATTGAATATCCAAAACAGAAAATTTCAATTTTTAGATGAACTGAAGAAGCCTAAAAATTAGGCGAAAGGTTTTCAATAAACTTCTAACTAGAACGTGATGGAATTTCTCTATCCTTAAAACAAAAGAACCATAAAGCCCAAGAAATTGAAAAAATATATATTTATTATTCCAAGGTTCAAGAAAGAATTCAAGCCAACTTAAAAAAAGTATTGTTATGGAGTATAATCTTCTAAATTATATAAACCGGGCATGGATGGAACTTTTCTAACTTCTTAGGTTATAAACGAGCAATATAAAAGTAGGTAGGTGCAACTGTAACATGTCTCTAAAAGATATCACTGGAATATGTTTATTTATAGTAGATAGTGTAACATTATACTGAAGACGACTTAATTGTTGAATGAAACCAATTAGCCACGGTTTAGACTACAAGCAATTATTTTATAACGGTACTTTAACTGGTAATAAACCACGTATTGTACTCTTTTAAATAATTCTGTTTGGCATGTAATTTTTGAACCAGCTCGAGTTTTAATAGACTAGTGTTAAATAAAAGCCAAAAATAGTGTGGGCGGTGAACGGCTTGTTGTCAATTAGTTGCCAAGTAAGTTAATATATATTAAAGAAAGTAATAGCCAAATTATTTATTCAGTTTAATTAGTTGAGGTTAGTTCAGGTTAGCTTTTATTATTTGGAGACTTCTTGCTGATTTATGAAAACAAGGTCGGGCTTTTATATCACAATATTTTATTAAACTAGTCTGGAAGCGCTACTAAAATTTTAAGTAAATTTTATCTTCACAATTGTAAGAATATTGTTATCTATTAAGCAAAAAAACATATATTGTTTTAGCGGTTGTCCTTATAATTATTTAAAATGCATTACTTGTGACTTTCTTGTATATAATTAATGATTTCCTATTGCTTAAAATGAAATGTGATATTGATTAAGAAATAAAGAAATTTGCGTTTTATAACATAAGAACTTTATTTGCGACAATAATAGAGAGATTTTGCAACGTTTATTAGTGTTCCCTACGGAACACTTATAAGATCACTTCGGTGTCTGTCCGTCTGTCACACCCGATTTTCTCCGAAACTATTTGTCATAGAAAGTTGAAATTTGGTAGTAATATAGGAATTGATGGCCTCATCAGAGCCATGTAGTTTTGAAAGTTAAATTTTGACTTAAGGGGTTAGTTTTGGGGGGTGAAATCGGAAGTGAAAAAAAAATTTTGTACTAGGTAATCGAGTGTGGTGTCAAATGAAAGCTTGTGAAAACACGAGTAAAATATATATATATATATATATATATATATATATATATATATATATATATATATATATATATATAATGTAATACTTGCGCGTACTTTTCTTTGTATTATTTTTAAAAAATCGCGAAAAATCGCTGTCCACCCGCCTTATCTCTGAAAGTACTTATCAAAAAATTTTGAAAAAATTCTGAAATATTTTCCACGAGGTGTAGATTGAACGAAAATTATCACGAGTGCATTACCTGTAATAATTTATCTGGTATATAAAAAAAAACAGAAATTTCAAGGTCATCAATTTTCAGTAAAGATTGGAAATAAAATTTGTTGAAAACTTATTTGGGGTGTGTTTTGTGAAGTCACTGATCATTTTATATATCACCGTAACATAAATTTTGACTTAAGGGATTCGTTTTGAGGGGTGAAATCGGAAGTGAAAAAAAAATTTTTTTTACTAGGTAATCGAATGTGGTGTCAAATGAAAGCTTGTAAAAACATGAGTAAAAAATATATATATAATGTAATACTTGCTCACACTTTTCTTCGTATTACTTTTAAAAAATCGTGAAAAATCGCTGTCCCTTACCTTATCTCGAAAAGTACTGATCAAAACATTTTGAAAAAATCCTGGAATATTCTCCACGGGGTATAGATTGAACGAAAATTATCATTACCTTTAATAATTTATCTGGTATATAAAAAAAACCAAAATTTCAAGGTCACCAGTTTTCAGTAAAGATCAGAAAAAACTTTGTTGAAAACTCATTTGGGGTGTGTTTTGTGAAGTCACTGATCATTTTATACCACCCTTACAAATTTTTTTATTTTAAAAACAATCAACGTACGGAACACTAATTGTGCAAGTTCAACTTGCACTTGACCGGTTTTTTTTCAAATGCCCTTGTCCTTATCGTTATCTCAAGCATGCGCAGAATTAACGCGAAGGAATTGCAGGTTAAGTTAGTATTCATCTCCTCTCTCCTCTCTCCATTCATTTCATGGTTAAGCACGCCGGTTACACTGATAAACAAAATTGTAACTTTGTCGTGCCACATGGACTTTTATGATATTTTTTACTTTAATAGGTGGTTGGTAGTAAAAACAAACATTAAAAAAAAACTAATAGTCAAGAATTTTATTCTCGTAAGTAATATAAAATATTTCAAAAAACAATGACCTCCTAAACCAAAAATGTAAAAAAGTTTTATTATGAAGTTACGATCTAAGATTTTCTAGCAAATTTAAATCCTGGTTGGTCTATTTTGATTGTCCAGCAGTAATCTACCAACATATTTGGGTTGCATCTGGGTTCCATCTTAGAAATGTCCTGATGGAACCTTTCTCCGTGCTCATCGCGCACAGCCCCCAAATTCCAGGTGTGAGTCTAAAAAATGAATCTTGGGTGACATGTTGCAACCTAATACTTGATAAGCCAACAATAGTTCGCTAACCAACTCTCTGTAGCTCTCACTCTTGTGGCTACCCAAAAAATTTGCAACAACAATCTTAAAAGATTTCCATGCTGGTTTTTCTAAATCGCTCAATTTTTCTTCAAATACCGGATCTTTTATTAACTCCCTGATTTGAGGTCCTATGAAAATACCCTCTTCTATCTTTGCATCACTTATTTTGGGGAATTTTTCTTTTAGATACAAAAATCCACTCCCATTGGATCCATTGGCTTTACAAAATTTTTGATTAGGCCTAATTTGATATGCAATGGTGGAAGAAGTAATTCAGATGGCTCTTGTGTATGTAATGTAAATACTTTACATTTTTTTGTCCAGGAATTAAGGATGCACGCCTAGGCCATATTTTTTTATGATAGTGGTTTGTTTTGTATCGACTGTCCCATTGGCATAAAAAGCAGCAGAATTTAGTATAACCCAGCTGAAGTCCGAGTAATAGGGCAACAACTTTTAAATCGCCACAGATTTTGAAAGAATATGTACTGTACTTGATTTTTTCAAGTAATAACTTCATGTTTTCATAAGTTTCTTTCATATTAGCAGCATCGGCCAGAGGTACAGAAGGAAGTATATTTCCGTTATGCAGTAACACTGCTTTTAGACTTGTTTTCAATGTCAATGAATAAACGCCACTGGGAGGAATCAAAATCGATTTTCAAAATCTTCATAATCCCATTTATATCATTACAATACACCAAGTCCCCGTCTTGAGAAAAGTATGAACTGAAGTGTTGATCACGATTTCGAAAATAGCTGATTTTAGTTTCATGATGTAGCAAATTCCATCCTTTTAATCGAGATTCTAATAGTTCTGACTGCTTTTTTGACAAATTTAAATCGCGAACCAAATCGTTTAGGTCTCCTTGAGTTATCAAGTGTAGCTTGGTTAGAATTTCTTCAAACTCAGAGTCATCGTCCTCATCAACACATTGGCTTGAAGTGGAGGATTGTGTATCGTCAATCTCAACGGACGCAGATGCAACTGGTATAGGCAAATTTTCACTATGAGGGACTGGTCTCATGGTTGACAGTAAATTTGGGTAAATTGTGTGTTTTTTCTTGAAATTTATACTATTTACGTCAGGACGACAAAAATAGCAGCCCGAAATGTGATCTCTTGGTTCGGTCCAAATAATGGGTGCAGCAAACGGCATATGACGGGACCCTTTCTTCCAATCGGTTAAATTCTTCACACACGTTATGCAACAAATATGAGGGGTCCAGGAATTGTCTTGATGAGCCACAGCGAAACCAAAATACCGGTGATAACAAGTCTAGTTTTGTGAAATTTCATCTTTGTTTTTGAAAGTCAGTTCACCACAAACATAACAAAAATAGTTAGGAACGTTACTACACTTTCTCGACATGTTAACGCAGTTAATAAATCACAATATTTTGATGAAATCACAGACAAATAGTTTTATGACTATTTCTTCGCGAATGTTCCTTTGCTTTTATTGCCGTAGTAGTAGTTATACGTATTATCGTATCACAAGAAAACTGAGGCTAATTGAAACAAAACAACTGCAGTTTAATAATAAGGGTAGTTAGCTAAAACAGTATTAGTTATCAAAGTTCGTGTGGCATGACTAGTGTTGACCAGTGTTATTAGTATCCGATGGGTCAACATAAGTTTCTAAATTAAAATCGTGTCTAGCACATTTCCTTCAATATTTCCAAGGTAATATGAATGTACGATAAATAAAATTCCGTTTGAAATTAGCACTACACACACTGTAATGCCATTGTGCTAAAGATTGCAAAATCCCAACATAATCTGAACACTAATTAACTGTTGTCAGTGTTACTTCCAATAAAAGATTATCATTTCGATTTTACTGTATTTTCTTGCTGGTTTGTATACCTAAGTAAGAAAAAAAAACAGGTCTTACCATAATAGCGATAAGAATAACAAACTTCAAATAACCCCTCTAAGTTTATAAATAAGGGAAATCGTTGACCTTAATAAAGGATTCTCTTATTTTATTTCAATACTGTGCAAGCTCCGAATGGTGAGCGCATGCTTCAAATAACGATAACAGCTGAGTCCTTATATTCCATTTCTTCCCTTTACTATTGCGCAAGCTCCAAACGGTGGGCGCATGCTTTAAATAAAGATAAAGACAGTGGCCTGCCAAAATAAGCGTTGCAAAATCTCTCTAATACGAGGCTGGTTTGAAAAGTCCGTGCAAAGTCCGAGAGATGGCACCACCGGCGCGTATCGAAGTCATGTTTAGTTAGTAGCATCTCTTGAATGAACGCACACCAAGTTTCAGCCATATTGGTCTATTTCTTTGTGTTTGGCATTCGTGTGAATCAAGGAAGTCGAGTGATTTTCAAGAAATGGACGAAAAAGAATTTCGTGTGGTGATTAAACATTACTTTATGAAAGGCAAAACCCCTCAGGAGACTAAAAAGAAGCTTGATAAACATTATTGTGACTCTGCACCTTCGATTAGAACAGTTTATAAGTGGTTTCAAAATTTTTCGGACTGGCCATATGGGCACAAGTGACGCTGAACGTTCTGGACGGCCTGTGGAGGTTACGACTCCAGAAAACATTGATCAAATCCATGATATGGTGATGGATGACAGAAGAATTAAGGTGCGTGAGATTGCTAGTGCTGTGGGCATCTCGACTGAACGGGTACATAATATTTTGGATAAACATTTGGACATGAGAAAGCTAAAGACTTTAAGCGTCGTTTCGTCACTGTGGATGAAACATGGATACATTACTATACTCCTGAGACCAAACAACAATCTAAACAATGGGTTACCAAGAGGGAATCTGCACCAAAAAAGGCGAAGACCGTTCCTTCGGCCGGAAAGGTTATGGCGACTGTCTTTTGGGATTCGCAAGGGATAATCCTCATCGACTCTTTGGAAAAGGGTAAAACTATTACAGGTGAATATTATTCATCGTTATTGGACCGTTTGAAAACCGAGCTGCAAGAAAAACGCCCGCGATTGGCCCACAAGAAAGTCCTTTTCCATCACGACAACGCACCAGCACACACCTCAGCAGTTGTGGTCGCAAAATTAATGGAAATAGGATTCCAACTCGTTTCACATCCCCCCTATTCTCCAGACTTGGTTCCTTCGGACTACTATTTGTTCCCCAATTTGAAGAAATGGCTGGCGGGACAAAGATTTTATTCAAACGAGGAGGTGATTGCAGACACTAATGGATATTTTGCAGACTTGGACAAATCCTATTATTCGGAAGGGATCAACAAACTAGAACATCGTTGGACGAAGTGTATAAGCCTAAAAGTCGAAAAATAAAAAAGGTTTACCCCAAACACATAAGTAGTTTTTATTTTTGCACGGACTTTTCAAACCAGCCTCGTATTGTGACAGTGGGTCTTGTTTTGAATTGAAATTAATTTTTATATTTATAATTTGTATATGCGAAATATGACTTATTCTTTAGGAGTAAGAGCGTATTGACAAGTTTATAGCTTAGCATAGAAAGAACAAGCAAATCTTAAAAATTAAAATTGTTTATTCAGCGTAATCTCCTTTTAACGTTATACACTTAGCGCGATAGAGCTACAGGTCATATTTCGGGCTATGAAAAATGCTAGAATAGATTCAAGATACCAAGACCTTCTTAAATACGTATATGAAAAGGCTACAATACAAGCTAAAATTAATGATGATCTAATAAGCGATGAGATATTTTTACAACGAGGAATAAGATCAGGCGACACTATCTCTCCGAAGCTTTTCACACTGGAGGACGTCTCTAAACAACTAGATTGGGAAAATAGAGGAATAAATGTAGATGGAAGATATTCGAGCCGCCTCCGTTTTGCAGATGAGGTGGTTCTGATCGGTAACAGCTCTCAAGAGTTACAGGAAATGATCGAAGAGCTAAAGGAAGCTTCAGAAGAAATTAGGCTGATTGTGAATTTAACAAAATTTAAAATCATAACTCCAGACGAAACATCAATCTACGTTGGAGGCAATAAACTAGAGAAAGTGCAAGAATATGTCTACCTGAGTCGTGGAATAAAAATGGATAAGGAGAACCAAAGGCCTGAATTGAATAGTAGGATTAGAATGTCATGGGCAGCCACTGGAAAATTAAATCATGTCCTGAAAACTTTTGATATCCCGATCAATTTTAAAACTAGTTTTTAACACGTGCATTCTCCCTGTAATGACGTTTGGGGTAGGAACAGTAACACTAACAGTAAAAAGAGCCAACAAACTTCGAACTACCTAGCAAGCATTAGAACGCATCATGTTGAGAGTAACGCTTAGAGACCATTTGTAAAACGGGGAGATATGTCTACGAGCGGTAGAGTAGTTTTAATGGTACAGAGCGTCAACTTGACAATGTTTTTAACTATATAAACTCAATACATAAAAATATTAAATTCACTATGGAACTAGAAGTCGACAATAAAATTAGTTTTCTTGACTTAACGATAACCAGACATTACAACAAACACAAATTCTCTATTTTTCACAAACCCTCACATACAGATACTACAATAAACATAAAATCAGCTCACCCCCTACAACACAAATTGGCAGCTTACCACAGTTGCATAGACTTGTAAGTGTCCCCTTATCTGTAGATGATTTTAATAAAGAATTAAATCTAATAAAACAAATTGCTGTTAACAACGGATATTCTCCTGACACCATAGACTCAATTCTAAACAAAAAATTAAAAAATAAAGCTATTTCTTTAGTATACCCCAAGAAAGAAAACACAGGGAAAAAATATAATGTTTTAACCTATTTTGGTAACACGTCAGAGAAAATTAAAAAAACACTTAAACAAATATAATATCAACATAGCTTTTAGAACAAACAACTCGTTAGGAAAATTCATTAAAAACGCAAAGGGAAAACAAAATAGATCAAAAAAATCTGGAGTGTATCAGCTGAATTGTGGTTCTTCTCATAAAAGATACATAGGTTAGACAGGTCGCTCATTCGAAACTAGGATTTCAGAACATAAAAGAAGCTATTTAAAAAACAAAACTGACTCAGCGTATAGTAATCATTTAACAGAATCAAATCATCTTTTTGATGATAAATTTAAAATTCTACACATACAAAACAAAGGCGTAAAATTAAACCTATTAGAAAATTTAGAAATAACTAGAATTAAAAATTCAGACATCATCTTAAACGAACAAAAAGATATCTGTCTGGCCCATGGTAACTCCCGTTTACTCAATTTATACAATTAATATTCAGAATGGATTTCCCAGCAATATTCATTAGCATATAGTATTAATTTTATTAGCTATCTACCTTAGGGTATTTGTATAAATGTAACAACACTAATATTCAAATATCATTTTGTATCAGAAGAAGCTATAGTATAGCGAAACGCGTCATACAGTTTCAGTGAAACTTAATAAAGTGGAAATTTGACAAAATCATTACATTCGTTATGAATTTCCATCAAGTAACAGCCACAACAATTCAAAGTTCTTACTTTCTGGTAGTTTTCACCCCTTTGTATTATGTTCTTTTGTTTCAACGTTTTTTAGTTCAGGTTGAGTGTATATTCTTGGAAATGTATTTAAACCAGAGATTCTCCTTTGCCTTGCATAAAATTTTGTATTTCGTTGCGTTTGCATTTCTAATAAAATTTTCTTATATTTATCACATTTTTATACTAACGCTCAATTTACTACTATCAAAATGCTTAATATAACTAACCTGAACAAACGCCTTTGTTAACCAGGGTTATGGTCACATATGTACGGAAAGTACTTTTTCTTCCCTATTTGAATAATAACTATAAAAAGTAAAAAATCATACACAGGGTGTTCAATTTAAAAAAAAATATAGTTTGTATCAGATGCGAAAAACGCGATGCGCAATTGTTTCTGTTTTAACTCCGTAAAAAATTCTTTGAAAACACTACAACTATTATTACGTATTTCATATATCTTCCTAACTCTTCAAATAAGCAATTGAGAGGGGAGGTCCCTAATCAATAACCCTGTAGATTCACTATTTTGAAATAATTATTGATAGGTATAAATCAAAAAACATTAATTAATAGATGGGACCTACAGTTTAACGTGAGTTTGAAACCACATGATGTGCAAATGGTATTCTTGTCTCAGTATTATAAACGTCTGGCATACTTCTTAATTAATTACCACGAACTTCGACAGAGGCAAGTCATTGCGGCGTAACGGCGAAGTATATTTTTAAAACAAATTTTTTCTCTGTCCGTTAGTCAATTTGAGAGTCACACAAAAACGGCTGAATGGACTTTAACCAAATTTAATATGAAGATAAAGTAGGTGCTGAGTCAGGTTATAAGAGATATTTTTTAGGGAATAGGCAATTATTTTTATTGAACAGACCGAAATATTCTTTACCAACAGAAGCCTATTACCTGTATAAACAGTTTATGTACTAGAGTATGTTATAATACCATATGATTATTTTTATTGAAAATGTTAACATATTTTTAGTGTTCCGTACGAAATACTTATTGGTTCACTTCGGTGTTCATCTGTCTATCTGTGTGTCTGTCACACCCATTACTTTTGGGAGGTGAAATCGGGAGTGTTAAAAAGAAAAAAAATTACCAGGTCATCGAGTGGGGTGTCAAGTGAAAGCTTGTGAAAACACAAGTTCATAAATATATGCTTTTCTTTGTGATATTTAACAAAAAAATGGCCAAAAATCGCTTTCCCTCCACCCTATCTCGAAAACTACTGATCAGAAAATTTTGACAAAATTCTGGAATATGTTTCATAAGTGTGATTTGATAATTTATCTGGTATTAAAAAAGTCTATGTGCCATGACAATATGGTGGAGGTTTTTTAATATATTTTTCAGTACATTACTGCTACCGAGTAGCGCGTCGCTTCTGTACTAAGATAAAATAATTATATTTTATTTATATTTATAATTAAAGAAATATTTAGGAAGTAAATATTTGTTTTACAGTTTTATTACCAGCTTCTAGATTGAGCTAGATTGATTTATTACCTAAGCAGCTAAGATGCTATAACTATTATACGTTATTGACTAAAAAAAACTTAAAATATAGATAGATAGAGAAAATATATACATGACAGGAGCCTAATTAACTTAGCCTACCTAAGGATTTTATTTTATTTTAAACGCAATCACCGTACGGAATACTAATTGCGCAAGTCCGACTTGCATTTGGCCGGTCTTTTTTTCTTATTATCCAAAGGTTCAATCTCCTTCAGAGCAAATGTTCAAGTCTGTCGCATTTTAAAATAAAGTTACTGAAAATTTTAATGTATTAGACCATACGATAGAACCTATATAAGATAATATGGCAACACTGCCCGGTACTACTTCAATTTTTATAAATAGAAAAGGTTGTATAGCAGGAATTAATGCTGTTTGCGCACTTTATTTTGTTTTGCAAATATTTCATTATGTTGTGATAATGAAAATAATATTGTTATTAATTTTTATAAGACAAAAATTCCAATTACATTATTTGATATTTTATTGTGAAATTAACAGGTATCAAAAATAAACAATAGTTATCATCGTTAAGTATGTTGGTGTTCCTTTTGTGTTATTAAAAAAATAATGTAACCTTGGATAATCGTTTGTATATTATCCTTGTCGTTGATTAAAACGTGTTTTAGGAATAATTATTGCATCAAAATATTACTGATTGTTTCACGTTATTCAATTAGTTCACTTAAAATTTGTAGATGTACGGTATATTTTCTAAATTTTATTTTAGTCCACCTAACAATGTTTGAATAGCTTTACTTTATGTTACATTGACCATGATTTAGAAAATAACAATAGAGTCAATCCACGTTAGTAAATAGTACAAGGCTACTCTTACATGATATTTAAACAATTTTCGCTGGGTAACAGGGTAGCTCGATAAGTTCGTTCCCCCACTAAAATTATTTCTCCTCATTTTTTTTTAAACGTAGTAATGTGTTTACTAATTAAACGTTTAGTAACCCAATTTAAGATTTTACAAAAAGAGTATCTTACATCGGCTACAACTACAACCAGGTGTTCAAGTATGAAATGCGGATTTTTTTCTAAAAAAAAACATGTTAAATTCGGAAGAATGATAAAAAGTGCTTTATTCAAAGTATGCTCCATCGCTTGTTATACATTTTTCCCATCTTTCGGGCAATTTGTGAATACCACGCCAGTAAAAATCTTCCCCTTATGCTGCGAACCATTCATCGAGCCATTTTTTCACATCTTCGTACGAACCAAAGCGCTGCTCAGCAAGTACGTGACCCATCGATGCAAACAAGTGGTAATCGGAAGGAGCCAAGTCTGGTGAGTAAGCCGCATGGGGTAGAACTTTCCAGCTGAGTGCTTCCGACGTATCGCGAACTGGTTTTGCCGTATGTGATGGAGCATTGTCATGAAGAAAAATGACTTTGTGTTGCCTCTTTCGGTATTCTAGCCTTTTTTCAAGCAGCGAACGGTTCAAATCAGTCAATTGTTATTGGTAAAGTTTAGTATTAACCGTTTCCCCCCAGATTTTAACAGCTCATAATAGACCACGCCCCTCTGGTCCCACCAAACACAGAGCTTCGTCTTTCTACCAAAGCGATTCGGCCTTGTGGTCGAGGTGGATGGTGCGCCTGGGTCTACCCATGATTTTTTGCGCTTGGAATTCTCAAAATAAATCCACTTTTCATCCCCTGTAATTATACGATGCAAAAACGACTTCCTTTTGTACCGAGCGAGCAAAATGTCACACGTGTTTTTGCGCTTTTCCATTTGCCTGTCGTTTAACTCATGTGGTACCCATCTACCAGTCTTCTGAATCTTTCTCATCTTTCGTAGCCGATTGGAAACAGCTTGTTGACTAACGCCCAATTGCTCGGCGAGTTGTTTTTGTGATTGCGAATCATCTTCGTCCAAAAATGCTTGCAATTGCAAGTAATCGATATGATTCAACAGCAGTTTTCTTCAAACGAAAACAAAAAATTAATGCTGTCCGCGAATGCTCTTTGTTCGGTATAAATTTCGACATATTGAACACAACACTATGCACACACTTTTCCAATTTATTACTCGTGCGCGTCTGAGACTTGTTGATGACACAACAAAATGGCGCAGTGTCAAATCTTTATAGCACAAACTGCATTGGTGCACCATCTGTTGTCTGAAATCCGCATTTCATACTTGTACACCTGGTAGAATGGGTTAATTGGGCCCCTTCGACATGGACACACCATACAGGCACTGTTGAGGCTGTTAGAAAAATGTACAGAAAGTTTTGCAAACAAATTTAAGTGAATTTACACAACAGGTATCACCACTACATCAAACACTTTCTTTTTGTACTCTATGTGCGTTTCGCTAACAATGTAAGCATCATCCGGAGCGATGATTATCTAAATCTAAGAATACAAACTACACAGTCAAGTAACCCGTATAGAAAACTGTGAAGTAGAGGACTTCTATCTTTATTTAGACTATTGTTACATTTTGTTAATTTAGTATTTTCTTATGCGTTTGAAAATCTCCTATCAAATGCATTTTTCATTAACCTTATGTTATCTAATGTCACTGTATGATTCTAATTACGACCATGTTCCACAATCCTTCATTTTTCAGATCTACCATACCTTATCTTCATTACAACTTTTCTCGCAAAATTCCACTTGTATCACGTTCGTGAGTTTTATCCTGTGATGACTTATAGACTAACGCAAGGCCTACATTATTAAATACCCTAGTAAGTCATTTGATATATTTAAGATTATAATGTATTAAAACATATTTCGTCATATCCTGCTCACGAGTAAGACAGGTGGGATTATGAATACTTAACCTACACATATCTATTTAACAACTTGTTTATTATGTTTTCGTCATAACCATTGAACATGTTCTTGTCTATGTTCTTAATACGATTCCACTCATTTCAGAATCTGACTTCATTCAACGGGAAAGTGACTAAACGATGAACCAAAGTGTAACGCGGCAAATTTATGTTGTTTACAATGTAATGTGTCAATAGGAATATATTTATCTGTTACGGTATCTTTCCTATAGATGGAAAAATCTAATTTATTATTATTTGAGAGAGAAATGGTAATTGTCTGTTGTTCTCACTTTCATAGGTAAATCTGTTGAAGTACTCTTAGTATGACGACCATATAATCCAAAATATACTCGAGGACTGGATAAAGTGTTTAATAATGTAGCCTCACCATAGTCTATAAGTCATCAGACGACCAAAAAAATGCCTTAGGAAAGCCGAAGGATAAAACTTACGAACGTGATAGAAGCTAAATTTATGATATAACTTGTAACAAGAAGTATGTTGGGTAAACAAGAAGGGCAGTTCAAATAAGATCTTTTTCAACAAAATCATACAGTAATATTAGATAATTTAAGGTTAATAAAGAGTGTACGTGATTGGAAATTATTAGACGCATAGAGTATTGAAGTAATAAAATGTAAAAATAGTCTAAATAAAGACCAGGGACCTATTCCTTACAGTTCTCTCTACGGGAATTAGTTGTACTTGAGTGATTCCAAGTTTAGTATTAATAGTCTAATTTTCTTATATTTATTCAATCATCGCTCTTGCTGATGCTAAGATGGTTAGCGAAACGCGCGTCGAGTGCAAAAATAAACTGTTTGGTGTAGTGGTGACAACTGTTGTGTAGAGTCATTGTGCCAAAGATTGCAAAGTCTCAACGCAATTTAAGAGAATGTGTATGAGTTTAAAATTTTTTCATGACCAAATAATATGACAGAATAACATACGTATAGATGGTATTTTAGAGCTAGAGGTAGAAAGGAAATGGATAGGTACTATAAGTTAGGAAAAAATGGCACAAAAACAACAAATAAATTGTGGAACAAATGAAATGAATTGAATGTTATTGGTGAACAAACAAAGTCACCTTCAGATCTTTTTTAAATGTTGCACAAGGAACTGAAAAATCTGTGATATTAGAATTGTTGAAGATGCTACAATATAGGAAAACAAGAGTTTCAACAGTTGTTTATGATGTTTAGGTATTATTAAAATAGTTTTATGTCAAATGTTAGGGTTATGCAGGTCTCTGGCCAATACTCGTACGGCGGTGTTTCAAACTTTGATATCTTATAAAAATAGCAATAATGCATACTCGTACAGTATACATGGATTATACATACTTAACCACTTTAAATCTCTAGGCTTATGGGAAATTTTTTTTCTTCGATGTATATTCAAAATCAAACATAGACATGAATTCTGGAGCTTTTGAATACGTCCATTATTTACCATATTTAGGCAAGGCCCATAAACATGAACAATTTAACAATAAAGCCAGTGAATGATTTCTAGGGTATATTCTTGTATTTGGTTTAAATATCTGTGGGAATATAACATTTTCAATGCCGAATTTCCATGTTTTCAAATTACCATTGACATATTCTCTGTATCTTAATTTATAATTCAAAAGACGCTCCAGAGTCATTGGTAAAGTTTTAAATTTTATTTGGTTTATTCCAATATCAACTTCTTCTTCTTCTTGAAATGCCATATCGGATATGGACGTAGGCGGCCCTGTCGCCTTTGCCTGTGATTTGTGCCTTTTGAAGTGTTCCATAGAGAAAGGAAACCTACAGTTTAATGCCGGTTCCGAACGGACAAAGTAAGAGGGCTTTACTAGGCATGATACTACGGGTGGCTTGCCATTGACTTCCCGAGAAAGGAGACCATCACGTTGTAAAGTTTTAGTTTTTTAAATTTTATTATTTTCCGAACCGAGATTCGAACTCGGGTCTCTGGCGTAGAAAATAGACATCTTACCGACTACGCTATGGGTGCCTCTCAACCAATATCAACACTGCTTAAAATATTCTCTCTAATGCCGTCACTATAAAATAGAAGACGAAAACATCGATGGATTAATTTTTAATCAATTACCATGGATCTGACTGTGGATTAAGCAGTGTTGACAATACAGACAACTTGCTTTGAGGAAATGAAAAAAACTCCAGCTCACATGATGGTTTTTGTCTGATGACGCGTTCGGTTTTACATGTACTTTGCATATTTCTTTAGATTTTCAGTTGCTAACAAGTTTCAAGAAATCTACAAACCGTAGATAAAACAATAATTTAAAAAAATCATTTCGATAACATCCATTACAAGCAGGGGCGTGCTGGGATAAGAATTGTAACCGGGATTCGCCCTAAGTGCCTCCCTCTCTCCCTATATTTTTTTTTACTGTGATACACATTATATGTATTTATTATTATATATTTATGATTATTATATTTATTATTATATATTTATTATATTATATCATATTATATTTTATTTTTATCATATATTTTTATTTACATAAACGTGCAGGGTACATGATTGAACCAATGAAGAAAATTTATATTTTACTAATGTAGAATATTCAATATATTTTGCAATACAAAAAAGTACAAAGCTCACGTTGGCTCCTGCGCTGCGTGGAGGAATCTATGAATCACGAAAGTAAAGACCTTGCAAACACGGAACTATTCTGACAAAGCCTTTCGATAACAGTTTTTTTTCATCAATAGCTTCCAGAATATCGCTTTCGCCCGCCATGAGCATGCATGCTTCTAAGTTTTTGTCGTTCATAGTTGCTGTTAATCTATTTTTGATCATTTTTAATTTGGAAAAAGCTCTCTCGCAACCCATTTGCGTCATAGGCAACGACAGCAAAAATTTGTAAACTATGTGCAGGTTTTGTATTCAGAAACATACATTCTGTACTCAACTAATAAGGTATAGACACAACTGAGACAACGATTATATTTTTTTGACTTCTCGATGTCGACGCCTGAACTTTGACATTCGCTTGATGAATTTTCGTTGTCCACTCCCAAAGATGATTTATCATCACAAGAAGATGATCTTCTTCATCATAAACATTTCGCAACCTCCGTAATGAAAGCTGCGGGAAAAACAAAGCAAGGGAAAAAAGTTCGTTACGAACTTCTTCTTTGAGAGTTCAGAATTTTTGTCGAGCGCGTGCTTCGGTAAGCCGTTTTTCACAATTTCTTTGAATTTTTTCGGATTGAAACCCTCTACATCGCTATCACACGCTTTATGTTTTTCGAATCGATTATGAATCACCATTATGCCTTAGTCAATTAGAAAGTTAGGTGTGCTAGAATCTATTTAAAATGTACAGTAAATAGATGTAACCAATGTTCTTTTTTTTGTACGGCTAATGAAGTGTCAGAAAACATTAAGTAATTTAGGACAACGAACTTCCTAGCACCTGGTCTTGGTTTCAAAATAAAAACTGTTAGATTAGAACTAATAGTAATCCTTTCAAAAGCAAGATGTTCGAATTAGCCTATTGTTTATTTTGCTCTCCTTTTCTATGTCTAAAACAATTGTTTGAATTTTTCAAAATCGGATGTTTTTTTACTTTCAAAGAATGTTCATGTGGGGTTATCTTTATATGTAATATATAATAATAATAATCTTACCAGTATGTTATATTCAAAGGTGATTATTCAATACAACACTTTTTAACATATAATTAGTGTTCCGTACGGAACCCTTACAACATCACTTCGGTGTCGGTCCGTCTGTCTGTCTGTCTGCCAGTCTGTCATACGAACTATTAGGCATAGAAAGGTGAAATTTGGCACAAATATAGGAATTGATGGCCTCATCAGAGCGGTGTAGTTTTGAAAGTTAAATTTTGACTTAAGGGGTTAGTTTTGGGGGATGAAATCGGATGTGAAAAAAAACATAACCAGGTTATCGAGTAGGGTGTGAAATGAAAGCTTGTAAAAAGACGAGTTCAAAAATGTAATACTTGCGCACACTTGTCTTTGTATTATTTTTAAAAAATTATCTTAGTTATCTCGAAAAGTACTGATCAAAACATTTTGAAAAAATTTTGGAATATTCTCCACAAGGTGAATGAAAATTATCACGAGTGCCTTACCATCAATAATTTATCTCGTCTATACAAAAAACAAAAATTTGAAGGTCATCAGTACAGATTGAAAAAAATCTTTCATGAAAACTGACCATAAATATCAACCATAAAATTGTTTTGTCTCTAGAGGAGCGACGCGCGGTAATGAGAATATAATTATCTCCACCATATTGTCGAGAAACCTCGATATTGTCAAGGTACATAGTTTTTTTATATTAGATAAATTATCAATCATTTTATGAAGAATATTCGAGAATTTTCTCAAAATTCTTTGTTTAATATTTTTCGAGATAGGGGGTTTTCGGACATTTTTTAAAAATAATACAGAGAAAAGAGTGCTCAAGTGTTACATTACATTCCCGATGCGGTTGTTTTTTTAATAAAATTTTCTTATATTTATCACATTTTTATACTAATGCTTAACTTACTACTATCAAAATGCTTAATATAAACAAATGCCTTTATTAACCTGTGTTATTGTCACACATGCACGGAAAGTACTTTTTCTTCCTTATTCGGATAATAACTATAAAAAGTAAAAAATCATATCAATTTAAAAGAACATAGTTTGTGTCGTATGCGAAAAACGCAATGCGCAATTGTTTCTGTTTTAATTCCGTAAAAATATCTTTGAAAACTCTACAATTATTATTACACATTTCATATTTCTTTCTAACTCTTCAAATAAGCAATTTAGAGGGGAGATCCATTGATAATCAATAACCCTGTAGATTCACTATTTTGAAACAATTATTGATAGGTATAAATCAAAAAACATTAATTAATGGATACTACAGTACAGAATTAATGGATACTACAGTTTAACGTAAGTTTTAAACAACATGATGTGCAAATGGTACTCCTGTCTCAGTATTATAACGTCTTGCATACGTCTTAATTACCACGAACTTCGACTGAGGTCAGTCTTCGCGGCGTAACGGCGAAGAATATTTTTAAAACAAATTTTTTTGCCTGTCCGTTGGTCTATTTGAGAGTCACATAAAAACGGCTGAATGGACTTTAACTGAATTTAATATGAAGATAAAGTAGGTGCTGAGTCAGGTTGTAAGATATATTTATATATCTATAATATATATAAAATGCAACGTCCCTCTGTCTGTCTGTCTGTCCGTTAGTGCGCTTATCACTGGAGAACCACTTATCCGATTTACGTACTTTTTTTTTTTAAACATACATATGTTCTCTGGCCAGGTTATAGGCTATATTTTATTACGTTAGGTAGCATAATGAATAAGCAGTGACGTAAAATAGTGAATGAAGTCGGAAAAAAGTTTGCCGCAAGCGCGTTTGCTTGAAATACACAGCCTAAACCATTAAATATGGAACAATATTATGTAGCAGAGAATATCTATAATCTATAATATATAAAATGCAATGTCTCTCTCTGTCTGTCTGTCCGTTAGTGCGTTTATCACACGATAATCACTTATCCAATTTACGTGTCTTTTTTTTTTTTAAATTCATACATATATTCTTTGGCCAGGTTATATAATAATAATCTATATCTACAATATATATAAAATGCAACGTCTCTTTGTATGTCTGTCTGACCGTTAGTGCGTTTTTATCCCTCAAGAACCACTTATCCGATTTACGTGATTTTTTAAATTCATACATATGTTCCAGGTTATAAATACGAGTATATATTTTATTACATCTATAATTATATATATATATATATATACATATATATATATATATATATATATATATATATATATATATATATATATATATATATATATATGTATATATATATATATATATATATATATATATATATATATATAATGCAACGTATCTTTGTCTGTCTGTCCATTAGTGCGCTTATCACTGGAGAACCACCTATCCGATTTACGTGCTTTTTTTTTAAACATGCTAAACCATTAAATATGGAACAATATCATATGGCAAAGAATATCTGTAATAAATATAAAATGCAACGTCTCTCTGTCTGTCTCTCCGTTATTGCGCTTATCACTGGAGAACCCACTTATCCGATTTACGTGCTTTTTTTTAAACATACATATGTTCTTTGGCCAGGTTATAGGATATATTTTATTACGTCAGGTGACATAAGGAATAAGCAGTGATGATAATAATGAATCAAGTCGGAGAAAAGTTTGCCACTAGGGCGTTCTCTTGCAATACACTGCCTAAAGCATTAAATATGGAACAATATCATGTAGCAAAGAATATAATATATTATCTATAATCTTCTATCTAGATTATATATAAAATGCAGCGTCTCTCTGTCTGTCTGTCTGCCTGTCTCACTGCCTGTCTCTCTGCCTGTCTGTCTGTCTGTCTGTCCGTTAATGAGTTTATCACTTGAGAACCACTTATCCGATTTACGTTTTTTATAGATTTATACATATGTTCTATATAATTCGATATAAGACTAGATAATGGAAGATAAGATGAGGTAATGGGAGACAAGGAAAAATAATGGGAGATAAGTCGAGATAAGCCTCGATAATGGGAGATAAGGTGAGATAATGGGAGATTAGTATAAATAAAGGGAGATAAGGAGAAATAATGGGAAATAAGTAGAGATAAGTCTAGATAATGGAAGTTAGGGTGAGATAATGGGAAATAAGGAGAAATAATGGGAGATAAGGAGAAATATTACGACATAAGTCGAGATAAGCCTAGATGATGGGAGATAAGGTGAGATAATGGGAGATAAGGAGAAATAGTGGGAGATATTTTATTACGTTGGGTAACATAGGGAATAAGCAGTGACGATAGTAGTGAATCAAATCCACGCGAGCGGAGCCGCGGGCCCTGCTAGTATTATATAAATCTACAAACTGTAGATAAAAAAAAATCATTTCGATAACATCTATTACAAGCAAGGGCGTGCTGGGATAAAAATTGTAACCGGGATTCGCCCTAAGTGCCCCCCCCTCCCCCCTATATTTTTTTTTACTGTGATACACATTATATGTATTTATTATTATATATTTATTATATTATATCATATTATATTTTATATTTATCATATATTTTTATTTATATAAACGTTCAGGGTACATGAATGAACCAATGTAGAAAATTTATATTTTACTAATGTAGAATATTCAATATATTTTGTAATACAAAAAAGTACAAAGCTCACGTTGGCTCCTGCGTGGAGAAATCTATGAATCACGAAAGTAAAGACCTTGCAAACACTGAACTATTCTGACAAAGCCTTTCGATAACAGTTTTTTCATCAATAGCTTCCAGAATATCGCTTTCGCCCGCCATGAGCATGCATGATTCTAAGTTTTCGTCGTTCATGGTTGCTCTTAATCTATTTTTGATCATTTTTAATTTGGAAAAAGCTCTCTCGCAACTCACTTGCGTCATAGGCAACGACAGCAAAAATTTATAAACTATGTGCAGGTTTTTATATTCAGAAACATACATTCTGTACTCAACTAATAAGGTATAGACACAATTGAGACAACGATTATATTTTTTTGACTTCTCGTTGTCGACGCCTGAACTTTGACATTCGCTTGATGAATTTTCGTTGTCCACCCCCAAAGATGATTTGTCATCACAAGAAGATGATCTTCTTCATCATAAACATTTCGCAACGTCCGTAATGAAAGCTGCGGGAAAAACAAAGCAAGGGAAAAAAGTTACGAACTTCTTCTTTGAGAGTTCACAATTTTTGTCGAGCACGTGCTTCGGTAAGACGTTTTTCACAATTTCTTTGAATTTTTCGGATTGAAACCCTCTACAGCGCTATAGAACGCTTTATGTTTTTCGAATCGATTATGAATCACCATTATGACTGTGTCAACATTGTACGTTTTTATTTCAAAATTTTTGATTGTATCATTCACATCTTGGGTAGGATATTATAAGCATTCATAAAGGGATTGTTTAATGATTATAATTCATGATTTTCAGTTAAATTTTAAATCGCCTGTTTATACTTATGCCTTAGTCAATTAGAAAGTTAGGTGTGCTAGAATCTATTTAAAATGTACAGTAAATAGATGTAACCAATGTTCCTATTTTTGTACGGCTAATGAAGTGTCAGAAAACATTAAGTAATTTAGGACAACGAACTTCCTAGCACCTGGTCTTGGTTTTAAAAATAAAACTGTTAGATTAGAACTAATAGTAATCCTTTCAAAAGCAAGATGTTCGAATTAGCCTATTGTTTATTTTGCTCTCCTTTTTTATATCTAAAACAATTGTTTGAATTTTTCAAAATCAGATAATTTACTTTCAAAGAATGTTTATGTGGGGTTATCTTCATATGTAATATATAATAATAATATGTTTTATTCAAAGGTGATTATTCAATACAACACTTTTTAACATATAATTAGTGTTCCGTACGGAACACTTATAAGATCACTTCGGTGTCGGTCCGTCTGTCTGTCTGTCTGTCCGTCCGTCTGTCATACGAACTATTAGGCACAGAAAGTTGAAATTTGGCACAAATATAGGAATTGATGGCTTCATCAGAGCGGTGTAGTTTTGAAAGTTAAATTTTGACTTAAGGGGTTAGTTTTGGGGGATGAAATCGGAAGTGAAAAAAAAATAACCAGGTTATCGAGTAGGGTGTGAAATGAAAGCTTGTAAAAAGACAAGATCAAAAATATATACAGTGCGACCTCGATAATCCGGACTAATTAAAACCGCGGTGATCCGAATTAGTAAATAATTCGAATTACTGAAGCAGGACATTACTTATATTAAAAAACGAATCATTTAATACGAAACAACTAAAAAATAGTACATACGTAGAATAATATTTAAAATAGAAGCATATCTTATCAAGTTTTATCTTATTTTGTAAAAAAATTGTAATTTTTGTTTGCTTGACCCTTCTTTGGTTCATCATAAAAGCAATTTCTTTTAATCTTTAAAGTACAAGAACATCACTTAGAGGGATATCATTTTCTTCTGCCCATCTCATGCACACATTGAAACTTTTAACTGCCTCATCATTCTTCACAGTGTTCTTAACAGTCTGGTTTGTATTAGTATTTAACTCTGAACCTTCATTATCACTCTCATGTTGTTCATCTTTATCATCTATGTCTTCCAGTGGTAACAAATCTTCATCATTTTCAAGCCAATTACATATTTCCACGTTCGTGAGATTCTGCTCAGTGAGAACATTCAGTATATCTGAAACATCTGTTAAATATTTACGAATTAACCAAAAAAATACTAAAAGAAAAATTTCAGGCTTTACCTTTCATTTCTTTATTCGTGGAAAGCAAATTGTGCCGCAATTCACTCAGAGGAATCAGATCTTCAGCATCATATTCAGTGTCTGGATTGGTATCTGCCACATAAGCCATAATTTTCTGCCAGCGCTTTTTCAAGACTTCAGGGGAGACTTTTTCCCATCAATAGCATAGTAGACATACAGCATCTTTTGGGTTAATGCTTTTTAATAACCTAACAGGGTTCTCTTCATTATTTGATAAAATATGGGCTAATAGACTTTTCCGATAAAATAATTTTGTCAGTCTGATTGCATTCTGGTCCATAGGCTGCAAAAATGCAGTACAATTTGGTAGAAGAAATATTGTTGTAAACTGTCCATCCTCACTAGTCAGCTCTTCTATAGTTCCATGGCTCAAAGCGTTATCAACGATTAGCAGGGCTCTTTCAGGCAAGTTGAGACTTCTTAAATAACTTTTGACTTGACGAATAAAAGAATGATGAAACCAGTCTAAGAAAATTGCTGTAGTCATCCATGCATTGGCAGATGATTTGTACTCAACAGGTATGTTCATATTTTTAAAAGCCCTCGGATTTTTTGCCTTTCCTATCACTAACAACTTTAATTTTTGTGATCCATCAGCATTGCAACATGTTAGAAAGGTAACGCGTTCTTTGTTTATTTTCCGACCTGGTGCCGTCTTTTCCTGAGAACGAACCAGCGTTTTTTCAGGCAACATTTTCCAATACAGAGCTGATTCATCTGCACTGTATATTTGAGGAAGGTTTAATTCTTTTATCTTATCTGCGAATAAAGTTAGGAAAGGATCGACGGCACTTTCATCATTGGATAGTTTTTCACCACAAACTTTTAAAGCACGCAGACCATGTCTTTTTCTGAAGTTAGAAATCCAGCCTCTGCTAGCTCTAAAATTATCATTCCCGTAGGTTTCAGTGTAAAACTGTTTTGCTTTGCCTGATAAAGTTTCGTAGGAAATTGGGACGTGCCTTGATCGTTGCGTACAAAACCATGTATACAAACGAGTTTCCATTTCTGGATATTCGGCTTTTCGTAAGGTTTTTCTGACGCCAGGACCGGAATCACATTTGGAAATAAATCTAAAAGAAGTTACACGTCCATAGTGAGTGTCCAAAATTATCTTTAAAATAAATCATATATACATATGTACCTTTTGATTTTCCCTTGCTTCTTTTTTATATCCGAAATTGTTTTTGTCAGTGTAATATGTTTTCTTTTAGAAGGCATTTTAATATGTAGGTACATATACGTAAAAAAAACGTTTACATACTTATATGAACCACATAAAGTAAAATAGAACGTAGGTATGTTGTACTTGTGACAATAAACAAACAATTACACAGTCCTTAACCTTTAGACGCGATACGCGATGCGTTGTAGGCAAATCAAAGGCACCTACAGTTTGTGTGAATCCCAGATGTATTAGACTAGAAGTTAGGGGAATCCCCTCACTATCGATTTCAGTTTTCCCATGTAGTTTAAAATTAAGTAGATGTCTAAAAACGCAGGTCCGGATTACCTAGTACTATCAAATTCGGATTATAAAGTACACAATGCAATAGAAATGTTTGTCCGGATTATTAAAGAATCCGGTTTAATGGAGATCCGGATTATCGAAGTGGCACTGTATAATGTAATACTTGCGCACACTTTTCTTTGTATTATTTTAAAAAAATTATCTTAGTTATCTCGAAAAGTACTGATCAAAAATTTTGAAAAAATTTTGCAATATTCTATACAAGGTGTAGAATGAATGAAAATTATCACGAGTGCCTTACCATTAATAATTTATCTCCTTTATACAAAAAACAAAAATTTGAAGGTCATCAGTACAGATTGAAAAAAATCTTTGACGAAAACTTATTTATCAACCATAAAATTGTTTTGTCTCTAGAGGAGCGACGCGCGGTAATGAGAGTATAATTATCTCCACCATATTGTCGAGAAACCTCCTCGATATTGTCAAGGTACATAGTTTTTTTATATTAGATAAATTATCAATCATTTTATGAGGAATATTCGAGAATTTTTCAAAATTCTTTGTTTAATATTTTGCGAGATAGGGTGGGTGGACAGGGGGTTTTTGGCCATTTTTTTAAAAATAATACAGAGAAAAGAGTGCTCAAGTGTTACATTATATATATTTTTAACTCGTATTTTTACAAGCTTTCATTTGACTTGAAAAAAAAAACATTTTCACTTCCGATTTCACCCCCCCTAAGTCAAAATTTAACATTCAAAGCTACACGGCTCTGATTGGGCCATCAATTCCTATATTTGTGTCAAATTTCAACCTTCCATGTCAAATAGTTTAGGAGAAAATCGGGTGTGGTAGACGGACAGACGGGCGGACAGACAGCCAATAAGTGTGGAACACTAAAAAGTACTTTACAAATTTCAAAATAATTAAAGATTCAAAAGGGTTTTCATAAACATGGACAATTACATGAATCGATCAAGAGTATTTTAACTTGTTATAAATGTGGAAACATAAGTTCATTTAATTAGCAGTGCTACGATATTTCCAATATTATCCAGTCTCCATATTTGAAGTCTCTCCTATATTCAACTTACTTTGTGATTAATACCACCGCCATACAGTATTATTTTATTTTTAAAATATCAAATAGTAGTATTTGGATTAAATTATTCTTCAAAATGCCCAAGCTGAACTAAGCGGTAACCGAGCCCTCTCTTAATTTTGCTGGGGAAGTACCTGGCAAAAAACTTTATCATTTGGTATTGTTTTATTTAGTATTTAATTTGTAATAAAAATGGAGTCAATATTTGCTTATAGGTAAAAAAGTCAATGGTCTTCCAAGTTTTAATATTGTATTTCGTTTCCAGTGTTCCGTACGGAACACTTATAGGATCACTTCAGTGTCCGCCTGTCTGTCTGTTTGTCTGTGTTATACTCCAAGTGAAAAAAAAGAATACCAGGTCATCGAGGAGTTTTGAAAAAATTTTAGAATAGTCTTTATTTCTTCATTGAGCAAAAATTATCACGAGTGCTTGAGGTTTGACAATTTATCTGGTATAAAAAAACAACTAGGTGATTTAAAAATATAGTGGAGGTTTTTTAAACATACTTTTTAATACATTATTGCTACCGAGTCACGGGTGGAGACAAATTAATTTTGTTTCAATTGTTTATAATTATGGCAGCTTGACCAAAACGATGAAGACCGGGCAACTGACAATGGACCTGCCAAAAGTGTTATGCCGGCGAGTAAACCGACACCCACCAAGGCGGGAAAGTCAAGGCAACGCATGAGTTATACTACAGGAACAAACGAACACACCATGCGTTGCTTTGATAAAAGCAGAAGTCCTGACAAAGAAACCACTGAGAAGGGAATCACTCGCCGCCTAGACCCACCACCATCAATCCCAAACGCAACCGACGAAGTATTTAATCAAAAACTCCCGCAACGACAAAGAAATCCCAACAGCACAAAACCAAAATTCAAACAGCAAATAAGAATAGAAAACGAACTCAACAACATCAGGAGATATCTAGGACACCTTACCCAGTTTATCAACGGGAACGTGTCCAAACGAGTCACGCAGAGTATAAACAAGATCAAGTCCGGGTCTCCCGGCAGAACACTGCCAGAAACCCTGGATACTCTGAAACAAAAACTATCCGTATATGCCGCAAGACTTCGTAGATACAAAGAACCAAATGAGAGGAAAGATACCAACAACCTCTTCCGAAGAAGCCAAACACAGTTCTACCGGAAAACTATGCACAGCAAACAGACAGCGGTGACCGAACCATCAAACAAACAAGAACTCGCAGGTCATTGGAAAAGTATCTGGTCAGAACCCAAACTACCCAATAATAACACCCCCTGGATCAAAGCCAAAGAAGGCAAAGATAAACATGTGACAGTACAGGAAAATTCCACATTAACTACTGTGGGACCAAAGAGCATGATGAGGCGCCTGGATGCAAGAAGTTCCGGAGGTAGAATGGCCCCCCGTTCGGATCTCCGGGTAGGGGCTGGTTCGGAGGCGTCGACTTGCAGACATCATAATTTTAAGATAGATTTTTGCAACATACGAGGTATAAACTCGAACATAAATTCAGTGCATCAACACCTGCAATCAGATAAACCTCATGTACTCGCTCTATGTGAAACCAAGGTCAGTCCATCGACCAGCACGGTCAACTATCTTTATCCTGGGTACGACTTCTATTCCCGATTTAGGCGTAACTTTGGAATCTGTCTTTTTGTCAGAAGCGACCTCTCTTGTCAACGAGAAGAAGCTCTGGAGCCCCCAAACTTTGATGTTATGTGGTTAAAAATAACGACTCAACAAACCACAAGGTTCATCTGTATCCTGTATCGACCACCAAGTGATACCAATTTTCGAACACTTTTCGCTTCTCTTGCAGACACCATCGATCATTTACAAAGTAACTATCCAAGTGCCGAAACTGCCATCCTGGGCGACTTTAATGTCCACAATATCAACTGGCTCAAATATTCAAATACTACCGACGAACAAGGTCGTGAAGCTGAATCATTCTCAATCAGTTATGGCTTAACTCAGCTTATTGACGAACCAACACGGATTCCTGATCGAGACGGGGAGTTCGCCAGTCTTCTTGATCTGTTTTTAACCACCAATCCGGAGATTTACACGGTCACCGTAAATCCGCCGTTAGGTTCTTCCGACCATAAACTGCTTTCGACATTGAGTATCCTGCCAATCAGTGACAGGGAGGCGCCTAGGCCGTGCAAGATTTGGCACTACAAATCTGCTAAATGGGAAGATCTCATGGAATACTTTCGAACTTTCCCTTGGATGGACGTTTGTTTTCGATCCGATAACCCATCTGACTGCGCCAGGGAGGTCTCCGATGTTATTTTGGCTGGTATGGAAGCTTACATCCCTTTTTCGAAGAAATGCTCCTCCAACGGCAAGCCTTGGTTCGACCGAAAATGCAAAGAAGCTGTTGCTTCTAAACATATTGCCTACCGACAATGGCGTGAAAATCCTAACACCTTAAATCGAAACATCTTTGTTCATGCCCGGAAACAGATGCAAGGGAATTATCGACGAAACCAAGGAGGCACACAATCAACGAATTAGAAACAAACTTCTCGCTTGTCCCAACAATTCCAGGTCCTTTTGGGCAGTCGCTAAGGCAGTTAGTCAAAACTTTACCAAATCCACAATACCACCACTCACACGGCCAGATAATTCCATTGCAACCACACCTGTTGAGAGAGCGAACTTGTTGGCTGAACTCTTTGCTTCACATTCTACTGTCGATTTCCAAGGAAAAACACCACCTACTATTCCCATATTGCAGTCAAGGATGCCCGATGTTGTCTTCAGACAGCGCATCATAAAGCGTATTTTAATGAAGCTAGACACCAAGAAGGCTTCTGGCGCTGACGGAATACCTGCCATAGTTCTCAAAAACTGTGCAAGGGAACTAACACCAGTTTTCTGTAGACTTTTTAACCTATCCTACAGAAAGGGAATATTTCCGTCCTGCTGGAAATGTGCCACGGTTCAGCCGATACCTAAAAAAGGTAAGAAGATCTTGCCAAATAACTACCGACCAGTTGCACTGCTTTCAATAATATCGAAAGTCATGGAAAAGGTTATCAATGAGCATCTTCTAAAATATCTTGAACGATTCAATATTATTAGCGATCGCCAATATGGTTTTCGTAAACATAGATCAACAGGAGATCTTCTGACTTATGTAACACATGTTTGGAACAACGCAATCGAACACTTTGGAGAATCTCGAGCGGTTGCTCTTGACATATCCAAGGCATTCGACCGTGTTTGGCACGATGGACTGTTGGCTAAGTTGCGCTCTTATGGTGTGTCTGAAAGGTTCTGTTTGTGGCTCTCATGTTTCCTCAGAGAGCGTTCTTTACGAGTGGCGGTCGACGGATTTCTTTCTAACACCCTCACTATCAACGCCGGTGTGCCCCAGGGCTCCATACTGTCTCCTACTCTCTTTCTCATTTACATTAACGATCTGCTGGAAAAGACCGGGAATCCAATCTATAGCTTTGCAGATGATAGTACGCTTGTCTCTTCATTCACCTTGAACGCTCGGACATCGGCTGCTCAGGCGAATGTCCGTAGACAGCAGGAGGTCGTTCAACTTAACAAAGACCTGGAAGAAATTCTATCTTGGGGTGACAGTAACCAAGTGGAATTTAACGCTACAAAAACCCAAGCGGCAGTTTTTTCTAAAAAAGTTAACGTTGCTGAACCCGACATAGTTATGTTGGGGCACTCCATTCCCCTAGCATCGTCGCTCAATTTGTTGGGCGTTAGTTTGGGAGCAAATATGTCTTGGCATGAACATGTTGCAGGCATAGCAAGGAGAGCTTCTCAAAAATTGGGAATATTATTTAGAACCAGAAAGCTTTACACCCCACAGCAACTGTTAATTCTTTACAAAGCCCAAATTCGACCAACTATGGAATACTGCTCCCACGTTTGGGGCTCCGCTCCCAAACATACACTGCATTTGTTGGATTCTGTTCAGAGAAGAGCGGTCCGTCTGATTGGGGACCCGGAATTGACCGGCGGCCTTGATTCGCTGGAACATCGAAGAACGGTTGGCGACTTGAGTCTGTTCTACAAGTATTTTCATGGAAAGTGTTCGAAGGATGTAGCCCGCTTAATTCCTCCCAAAGCGGTGCATGTTAGAAATACACGTCGCGCTGGTGCTTCGCATCCGTATGGGGTTCAGCTTGTTACTCCGCGTACGACGCTTTTCAAGCAATCTTTTATATGGAGAACGTCATCCCTTTGGAATAATTTGCCCAGCGCTGTGTTTCCCACCGAGTACAATTTACAGCGATTCAAGAACAACGTGAATCGCTTTTTCCGCACTCGTGCCGCTCCTGGAGCGCTTTAGGGACTTCCCTGCAGCACGTGTGCTAGACCAATAAAAAAAAAACAAAAAAAAACAAAACGAATATTTAAGTAGTAAATATTTGTTCTACACTATTAATACTAGATTCTAGATTGAGCTAGAATGATTTTTTTGGCTATTGGGTAACTAAGATGCTATAACTATTATACATTATTGAATAAGAAAAAACGTGAAAATACATATTGGATTTTAAGAGATATACAGGTCATGGACCTAATTAACGTAACCTATTTAAGGACTTTATTTTATTTTAAAAGTAATCACCGTACGGAATGCTAATTGGGCAATTCCGACTTGCACTTGGCCGGTTTTTTTATATATTACGCTTCTAAATTTGTTTGTCTTATTGCTGTATATGTTAACTTACTCATGTTGTCATTGTCCAAATTAAGTCCTTTCAGTGAATTTGATATACATTTATAACCAGATGCATTAAAAATTAAATTCTTATATATGGTAAGTATCGCCAAGAAGTCGTTTTATTAGAAAATTTAAAATATGAATCGAGACATAAAATCTCAGAATAGATAGGAAAAAACAGACTTTAGAAATTAAAATAATACATCATTTTTGTAATTTTTTGGATTCGTAACTCAGTCTCATTACTTCAGGTAGCTTATTGATGCTCTAAACTCCTAATTTTGAAATTAGACCAGTGTTAAATTGGTGAATTAGTTAGTTGTAGTTTAAGGTTTATCCTTTCCCGTTTTATTAAAAATTTGTACTGTAATTGAATTCAACATGTCAGGTAGCTTAAATATTTTGAGATTAAATATATAGAAGTTTAATATAAAATGAAAAATTAATAGCAAGATACAACATTTATTATCTCTAGGTGATACAAGTCTAATATTAGGATCATACCTTGCCCTCTGTCTAGAACTATTCCAAACACAGAGCGGTGAAGAATTTAATAGTTAAGACAAGGTCAGCGTAATTCGTAAGGATCGGTTGAGCCACGTGAATGAAAATTCACTTGGCTCAACCAAAAACTGCAAAAAATGCACAAATCAATATTTGAGCAATTATTTACCCACCAATGGAACCATCTCGGGACGCGTTTCATCCTATTAGGACTCATCAACTAAGCTAGGATCCTAGCTAAGAATTCCTCTACTGGTTTGTGTCTTGAATGATCCCCGGAAGACGGCAGGTATGTTTTCAATATTGGGCTTACATCAGTCAGATATTCTAACTGTTGTATTCTGCTGTTGTATTACGTTTGTGTTACGATAAGAAGTTGTTTTCTCCTCTGTCGATCCTAGTTCGATCATTTCGGTAGTTAATAGTAAAAAAAGTTTTTATCTCTCCCTAGTTTACAATAAGATTACAAAAATTGTAAAATAGGCCCATTCTTTTATTATTATTGTATTACTTATTTTATTACGATTTTCTTTCTAATACCAAAAATTTAAGGATTAAAAATAAGAAAAAATATGGATCTGGCAATCTTATCTCCATACTGTTATCACTGGTGGGATCTTAGAGAGGCATCATAAAACGGTTCACAAAAACTATGAAAGGGATTTTCCGTCACAGAGTGAATTAAGAAAACGAAAAGTACGTGATTTGATAACTTGTTTGAAAAAAAAAACAAACCATGTTCACAAGACCAGCCAAACAATCAAAAGCTGCAACGATCGCGTCATTTAAAATATCTCATATATTGGCGAAACACAAGAAACCATTTGATGATGGATTGGTTGTGAAGGAAGCATTTATTGAAGCGGATGAGACTTTATTTGGAGATTTTAAAAATAAAACAGAGATTATGTCTGCTATTAGAGAACTTCAGTTATCTCGACCGACTGTCACAAGGCGTGTTGAAGTCATGAGTCAGGACATGGCAGATAAACTAAAACATGATATCATGGAATGTACATACTTTTCTTTACAGTTGTGTATTTTTATTCAAATGGTATTCAATGACATGTCGGCTAAGGAAGAGTTTTTGACAATGATTCCTCTGAAAGGAAAGACCCGTGGCGAAGATATATATGACGTTTTCTTCAAATTTGTAACAAACTACAAGCTACCAATATATAAACTAGTGTGCATTACAACCGATGGAGCACGAGCAATGACTGGAAACAAAAACGGTTTTGTGGCATTGTGTCGAGCTAATGATGATTTCCCTTCATTTTTCTCCTTCCATTGCAATATACATCAACAAGTTTTGTGGTCAAAAGTTCTAAACATGGAGGAGATTATGGGCATTGCAATAAAAATTGTGAACTCTATCCGTGCACGTAGCTTGCAACGACGGCTCTTTAAATTGCAGTTGGAAGATAGTGAGTCAGCTGAACACACTGATTTAGTTCTTCACACGGACGTCAGGTGGTTGAGTCGCGGAAAATTCCTAGAAAGGTTTCAAGAATTATTGCCCGAAATAACAGCTTTTCTGGACGAAAGAGGTGATGACACTCAGATGCTGAAAAACGGAAAATGGCTGACTGATTTGGCATTTTTGACAGACATCACAATGCATTTAATCACCATTAATTTGGAGCTTCAAGGTAAAGGAAAAAATATTATTGAGATGATTAGCGCAATAAACGCATTCAAAAGTAAATTGCAACTTATGATAGATCAACTGAAAAGAAAGGAACTAAAAAATTTTCCGTCTTTGAAAGCAAGGATTCATCAGTTGAATTATGATATTTATGAGGCAGAATTATCAAATATTTTGGGCCAATTCGAAATACGTTCTTATGATTTCAGTAAATTGGCAAATATCGCATCATTTATGAGTTATCCTTTTTCGTGTAAAACATTGAGGAATTAGCTACTGAAATAGCAAGTCAGTTTAACATGGACTCATGTTCTGTTGAAAATGAGCTAGTGCAGATTATATCAGATATACATCTCAAAGCCACAGCATCTGATACAAAATTCTGGTGTTTTATATCTGAAGATAAATATCCGAATCTAAGGCAAATCGCCCTTCAACTGACGGCAATGTTTGGGTCAACTTATTTGTGCGAGTCTGCATTTTCTGAAATGAAGATAATTAAGTCAAAATATCGCAATCGACTAACTGACGAACATATGTCATCATGCTTGCGATTAGCACTCGGTAATTACGTACCATCTTATGAAAAGTATGCTGAGGACATGCAGTGCCACGCTTCAACATCCAAAGTCACTCTTTAGTTAAGTTTAGACACTAGAACTCGTTTGTTTTGTAAGAACCAATAAACTTTTTAATAACAACAATTTTGAATAATTATGAGTTTTTTCATTGACATTTTAGAGCAGACCTACCTTGACTAAAAAAATGCATATTGTGCGGAAAAACTAATATCTATGCCACGATACACCCTACCTAGACGACAATCCTGCATCACACTTACTTGCAGCCTCTCAGAGTCGATCGATCGTAGTCTAACAATATTGAGGTAGATCGCCAGCAGTTCAAGTTTGAGCACCCCTGCTTTACACAATAAATTAAATATGCACTTTCAGCGATCAAATAAATTTTAAATCTCCCATAAAATTAATATTGTATTTATTATTAATTAATAATTATTAATTAATAAATTAATAATAATAATTAATTATTAATATAATAACCTAAAGAGAAAAACAACGTTCTAATGTGCTATACTCGTATATCTGTGGGTTCTGTATGAAAAGGGTGAATTTTAATTTTTACATTTGGATGAGAATAAATTGTAAATGGGTAATTGAGCGGAATAATTAAACTATTTTGTGTAAGTTATGGTAGTTTAACGAGCCATCTGTATATTTATATTAGGGATTTTGTTATTAAAAATAGCCACTACCATTTCTTTTTCATTGGATATTTTCACTGTCAGTAAATACTTTTATAATACGGGAATTGATTGAAAAGCTTCCTGTAGAAATAGTAGAGATTTATTGGTAAGTACCGTCTTTACATGGCCATGTGTATTGGTACTTTCTCTATTAACGTGTTGTAAATTTAATGATTGCCTCTAATTTTTGTAACAATGAATGTAACTCATTACTTAAAGATCAGAGAGAAGACGGATTAATCGATGAATTTGACAACTAGACTTTTCTCTACCAGGCTTAATTAACTTCGGCTACTTATTATTTAACAGTCGCATTCATATTTTGCTTTGCTTTAGTGTTAAGCCTTTCTTATATAGAACGTTTTGAAAACTTGGCTTGTTAAAAACATGTAAAATATTAATCAGTAAAGAAATAAAATAGAGTATAGTAACTATTCATGTACTAATGAATGTAGCTAGGTTACGGTAGTTACAAATAAGACGAGGCTACGAACTCTGTACTAAAATTTTTTGATTATTTTATTGATGGGAATACAGGATCTTTACGCAAATAAAAGAAAAGTTTATAATACTATTATTTTTCTGATTTACGTTTTACAAACTAATGATTAAGGTAAGTTTTTTGATGTTCATGTTTCTTACAAATGAAATAAGCTTAGTTATAAAAACTTGCTTGTAGAGTGGCTACAGGACTGGTTTTCTATTTATTAAACAAGAGATTGCCCACACTGATTATTGTACCGTTGTGCGTATTATTATATTACCAGGACAAATTTAAAAGTGTAATGAACAACTTAAATAAAACGTATTTTAATGATAAAATAGTATGATCCAGTTCTTTTATCATACTGTGGCAAATATTTCCTTTACTGATATTAAATACTTTGTATATACGAGGGCTACCTTTTAAGTTCTTACAAAAACAACGAAAGAAAAAAAAAATTGGTACAAATCGTTTTATTGCTTCATAAAATATTCGCCATTAAGATTTATACACCATTACATGCCTTCGAACTCATTCTCGAAACATTTTTTCCACTCTGAAGTTGGTACCTCAAAAACATGGTTTTGGAAGGATTCAACAGCTTCTTGAGGTAATGAAAATCGCTGTCCACGCATTTTTTTTTGACATTCGGGAACAAAAAGAAGTCATTAGGCGATAATTCAAGTGAATACGCGTAATGATACATTAATTCGATGTTTTTCCCAGTCAAATAATCAACTGTTTGACGTGCTCTGTGAGAGCTGGCATTGTCATGATGTCGGTTGGTTTTCGTGATTTCATCGATGACTTTTGGCAAAAATATTGTTGTATATCAAAGAAATAAGCGATTATTTTCTTGGAAGTGCTTCGCGAACGAACCACTTTTGTTTGATTCGGGTTCACTTGCCTTCCTTCCTTCATTGTTCCTGTGTTAACTGCTTCATTCATTCGTCCATCATTCGTAATATATGCCCAGATATTTATATTTCTTACATTGTCTTATTTCTTGCTGCTGTTCTTCCAGCATTATATTTTGTTGTTCTCCGCCAATACACATGCACTCTGTTTTGTTAGTGTTAACTTCCATGCTCCACTTTTTATATTCGTCTATTAACTTCCGTGTCATATATTCTGCATCTTCCGAATCAAGAAGAGAAGATCCTTTGTGCACCTGTGCCAAATCAACTTTTTTTTTAACTCTCTTCATTATATATCATTAATTCTTGTATTTCAGATTTTGTCAGCAGAATTTGCTCTTTTTATTCATTGACTGTAATAACTAGCATCACCGAAGACTAATGTTTTCTGGAACAGTTTTTAAAAAATAGTCTTGAAACGAGTTTTCAAAATGTTCGGCGGTAGTGTTGTGAGCCTTGTCCCTTGGTTTTTTTTTTATGGGTCTAGCACACGTGCTGCAGGGAAGAAGTCCCTAAAGCGCTACAGGAGCAACACGTGTGCGGAAAAAAAGCGATTCACGTTGTTCTTGAATCGCTGTAAATTGTACTCGGTGGGAAACACAGTCCTGGGCAAATTATTCCAAAGGGATGATGTTCTCCATATAAATGATTGCTTGAAAACCGTTGTACGAGGAGTAACAAGCTGAACCGAATACGGATGTGAAGTATTAGCGCGACGTGTACTTCTAACATGCACCGCTCTGGGAGGAATTAAGCGGACCACAGCCTTCGAACACTTTCCATGAAAATACTTGTAGAATAGGCTCAAGCCGCCAACCGTTCTTCGATGTTCCAGCGAATCAAGGCCGCCGGTCAGTTCCGGGTCTCTAGTCAGACGAACAGCTCTTCTCTGAATAGAATGCAACATGCAGTGTATGTTTGGGAGCGGAGCCCTAAAAATGGGAGCAGTATTCCATAGTTGGTCGATTTGAGCTTGGTAAAGAATTAAGAGTTGTTGTGGAGTGTAAAGCTTTCTGTTTCGAAATAATATTCCCAACTCTTGAGAAGCTCTCCTTGCTATGCCTGCAACATGTTCATGCCAGGACATATTTGCTCCCAAATTAACGCCCAACAAATTGAGTGACGATGTTAGAGGAATGGAGTGCCCCGACATAACTATGTCGGGTTCAGCAACGTTAACTTTTTTAGAAAAAAACTGCCGCCTGGGTTTTTGTAGCGTTAAATTCCACTTGGTTACTGTCACCCCAAGATAGAATTTCTTCCAGGTCTTTGTTAAGTTGAATAACTTCCTGCTGTCTGTGGATACTCGTCTGAGTAGCCGATGTCCAAGCGTTCAAAGTGAATGAAGAGATAAGCGTACTGTCATCTGCTAAGCTGTAGATTGGATTCTCGGTCTTTTCCAGCAGATCGTTAATGTAAATGAAAAAAAGAGTAGGAGACAGTATGGAGCCTTGAGGTACACCGGCGTTGATAGTGAAGGTGTTACAAAGAAATCCGTCGACTGCCACTCGTAAAGAAACGCTCTCTGAGGAAACATGAGAGCCACAAACAGAACTTTTCAGACATACCATAAGAGCGTAGCTTAGCCAACAGCCCATCGTGCCAAACACGGTCGAATGCCTTGGATATGTCAAGAGCAACCGCTCGAGATTCTCTAAAGTGTTCAATTGCGTTGTTCCAAACGTGTGTTACATAAGTCAGAAGATCTCCTGTTGATCTATTTTTACGGTTTAAAGACGTACTAATCTGACATTTATCACTTGAATCACTCCACCCTTTTTTTATAGTAATATGAGTGTCTAACCAAGTTTCGTCTAGGTAAATAATATATCTTCTGATTGCAAATATTCAAACCTTTTCTTAATCTTTGGAGTTTTTTCTTTTGTTCACTAACCGATACTTAGAACGTACGTTAAGCAGGGCATTGCACCTAATTTTTTTTATTGTATCGTGGGTTGTTTTGCGCCAGGTGATAATTTTTTTCTGGAAAACTTAGAAGAAACGATCCTGGATATCCCGCTTGTTAAAGGTCTATAAGTAGGCATCCTTATCTAATTCATCCGATTAAAACCTGAATGTGTAAACCCTTTCGGAACTTTTACAAAACTAAGCTCAATTTCTTCGAACGCTTTGTACTAACCTAGAGTCATTAATTTTATTTTACCTG
Organism: Pachyrhynchus sulphureomaculatus; assembly: GCA_019049505.1. Classification (NCBI taxonomy): domain Eukaryota; kingdom Metazoa; phylum Arthropoda; class Insecta; order Coleoptera; family Curculionidae; genus Pachyrhynchus; species Pachyrhynchus sulphureomaculatus. The sequence goes on along the minus strand of CM032455.1, from coordinate 100,801,851 downwards.
TTTATACCTAAGAAGTAAGTATGGACAGGTCGTTGCATCATCACTGTCAGGTTAGACAACACACGAGACAACAGTGATCAAGAGTCAAACAGTATATTTTTGTACAATCTAACTTACACATCCATTAGTTAAAATTCTAAGTAAAAAATTTAATTGTACCGTCATCCTTAGTGATAACAGTAATTCGAAAAATATAGAAAAATACCCGTTTTTAGAATAACAAGAAAGTAAAGTCAATGTTTATTTATTTCGTTGAACCGGGTCCCTACGGAACAAGTTCATGTTCAGAGTTCGTTCGTGGATCACCTGGATCCGACAGAAACAGCTAAACTCGAATCTATCTAACGCGACGTGGTAGTAAATGAAGAATCTGGGAATAATCCTACATTTAATAACCTTATTACTTTAATAGTTTCAAAGTAGTTTAAGTTGTAATGATTGATTGTGGTGTTAATAAAGTTGAATATAATTTTTAAATTTTGTTTCTCATATATGATGACTGATTCGGAATTGTCTAAAATTTGCTGTGAAAATAAAAACAGTTATTCACAAAATATGACACTAATGTCTATAAAAAATAACAAATCGCATTAAACGATTTACAAAAGGTGATATATTTTTCCGTATTGTTACTGAAGTATGCCTTTACTGCCTCTCTCCAAGCTGCTTTCCAATTTTTTAGAAATAGACCAGCCTCTCAATTTTCATTTAGGTTCAATTTATCAATGCGTAATTAACACCAACTCCAAGATATGGCAACATCTATTAGTTGTATTTATTTTCATGTTATTGATAGTTACAGCTGGAGTTTAGTTTTAATTCGACCCTGTTTAACTCGCCTTTAATGATACTCGTTTTGGTGTAAATCATTCGTAAGTTTTCTGTTATTGTTGGATGTATGTATTAATTTTAACGGATTTTTCGGTAAAAATATCGCTTTATGGTAAAAAAATGGTTACAAATTGTCCATCCCTAGCCACTACTTTTCCCCATCGTTGTGGCAGTATCTGAATACCACGTTGAAAGAACGACTCGTTTTTTGAGGCTATCCACGAATCGATCCAATTTTTGGTATCCTCATAAGAATGGAAGCGCTGTTCAGACAGGCTGTGAGTCATCGATCGGAACAAGTGATAATCATAAGGAGCAATGTCTGGGGAGTACGGCGGGTGAGGTAGGACATCCCATCCAAGCGCTTCTAGCGTTTCCTTGATGGGTTTTGAAACATATGGCCGAGGGATGTTATGAAAAATTACTTTGTCGTGTCTTTTGGCATATTGCGGTCATTGTTCCTTCAACGCTCGGCTCAATTGTCGATCGTTGTCGTAACGTTCCTCAGTAATAGTTTCGTTGGGTTGGAGCAGCTCATAATACACTACACCCAGCTGATCTCACCAGATACACCGCAGAAGCTTGGATCCATGAATATTCGGCTTTGGCGTGGATGTTGATAGTTCACCGAGCTTCGCCCATGATTTTTTGTACTTTCGATTAGCGTAGCGAATGCATTTTTCATCACCAGTTATGATACGATCCAAAAAACCTTTCTGATTGTGCCGTTGAAAAATCGCCTTTCAATGTCTCTCGGTTTCAATTCGTATAGCACCAAATTCTCTTGCCTTTGAATCATTCCCAGTGCATATAAGTGCTTGGAAATGGTTGTTTGATCAACATCTAATGATTCTGCAAATTCTTTTTACATTTGGCACGGGTCTTCATCGAGTAATGCCTCCAATTCTTTATCTTGAATCTTTTTCGGCTGGTTTGAAAATTCTTTGCCTTCCGTGTCGAGATTACCACTTTTAAAGCGTCGAAACCAGTACTTATATGATTTCAACGATGGAATATAATCACCATAGGTTTCCACCAGCAATCGATGACTTTCAGCAGCGCTTTTCTTCGAATTAAACAAGAAAAGTAACATAAATCAATATATCGATTTAAGTTCTTCAGTGTTCCAAAAAAAATATGTTGTTTACACTTCGGCAAAACACTATATATTAAAAATTAAAGCCTAAAGATGATGTTTCATCATGAATATAGCAGCAGTATGTCCGATGCGTTATAATACAAGTTACTCTTAGAAATCATTCAAAATTAATTCACAATCCTTATAAATTTAGATCCCTTCTATTAAATTGCAGTAGTTAGCTAGTATAGTAAAAGTTTGGTCCCCTAAGGACTCTTGTTTTGTCTCATCTCTGGGTATCTCCCACAACTCAAGCCCATTATGTCTGCCAGTGACCTATATACATTACAATTATCATCATCGCAAGGCTCTTGCCAAAAAATGCCTAAATCGGAATATCATTTTTAATGTATGTTTTTTTTTGTCTTATTTATAGTATAAAACTTGCCAGAAAATAATTTAAATGGGTCTGCATCCACCATCCACAAAAAGTCAAATGTTGAACAGAAACCTCTTAGGTTTTAACCGATGAGTGGTGTTGAAGTCAAGTTTACTTACCTGCCTACTTGTGCACATGTGGCCGCGTCGGCACATACAGCTGCCTTTTTGAATACACGTAAGATCGATGATGAGGGTGGAAGAGGTACGGTTGGGTTGGGTGGACTAAGATGTTCTTCATTTTCTTCTTCCTTTTTACCGTTCTTAAATACTCCAGTGCAATAAGCACCTACGATTAATGCTATAATAACCAAAATCCCTATCGTACCAAGGATGTAGCGTTTCTTGAGTTGTGGACTGAAAAAAAAATTGCAATATTATCGTGTGCAGTAAAAGTTAGTATGTCTGGTAACAACATTTAAAAATAACTTTATAAAAAATTATTTTCATTTATGTAATTGATTTTGTATTATAAAAATCTTAAGTAACACAGTGAATTATGCATGTTTAATTGCATCTAGTAATTCATTTTTTATGTATTTCGCGGGCGCGGTTACAAGACACTAAAAGTGTCATTTTTTACGATAAAATCGTAGGGCATTTGAAAGTAAAAAATATCACCCTACGTCCGAAGTTGGCCTTCTTTCTCCGAAACACGTCAGCTCCTCACAGCTGAGTCTTCCTAGCGCCTCACATACACATATAAAGTGAAGCGGTATCTATTCAGCCTCCAACCAGCCCATGGAGGGTCGTTTATCACACTAAGTAGTACTAAATACCTTCTTAACCTATAATCTCCCACGAAAATCCTCACAGGTGGGTCTACTTCTTTTAAGCAGGCACTCAAGACTCGCCCCTCTACAGCACACTACAAAGTCTGCACCCAGCGTTCCGATACTATCGCTCTCTTGAGCATCGAGCAGCCCATTCCTAAGGGCAACTCCCACTTGTCGCTTGGATATAACCAAAGCAAGTTCGAGTCCCCTGGCTATGAGTCTGGGGAGCTCGTCCGCATTTTCGTTGCCCTGTACCTCTTCATGTCCGAGGACCCACATCAACTTTTAAATTCACTATTTTACCACTGATCATCTACTTGAAAGGTTGATTTTAAAATTCAATAACCTATTTTACCTTATCTTTAAAATAAGTAGTATAATTCTCTTTCCTGTTTATTATTTTTTTTTACATGCGACACCGCCCCCATTCTGCATAACAAAACTACGTGTATAATTCCTCTATAATATATATAAAATGCAACGTCTCTCTGTCTGTCTGTCTGTCTGTCCGTTAGTGCGCTTATCTCTGGAGAACCACTTACGTACTTTTTTTTTTAAAACATACATATGTTCTCTGGCCAGGTTATAGGCTATATTTTATTACGATAGGTAGCATAAGGAATGAGTAGTGTGACGTAAAATAGTGAATGAAGTCGGAAAAAAGTTTACCGCTATCGCGTTTCCTTGCAATAAACAGCCTAAACCATTAAATATGGAACAATATTATGTAGCAGAGAATATCTATAATCTATAATATATATATAAAATGTAATGTCTCTCTGTCTGTCTGTCTGTCAATTAGTGCGTTTGTCACGCAAAAACCACTTTTTAAATTCATACATATATTCTTTGGCCAGGTTATATAATACCTAACTAACCTATATCTATAATATATATAAGTCTGTCTGTCTGTCCGTTAGTGCGCTTATCCCTCGAGATCTACTTATGCAATTTACGTGATTTTTTAAATTCATACATATGTTCTCTGACCAGGTTATAGATATATATTTTATTACATCTATAATATATATAAAATGCAACGTATCTCTGTCTGTTTGTTCGTTTGTGCGCTTATCACTGGAGAACCACTTATCCGATTTACGTGCTTTTTTTTTAAACATGCTAAACCATTAAATATGGAACAATATCAAGTAGCAAAGAATATCTATAATATATATAAAATGCAACGTCTCTCTATCTATCTGTCTATCCGTTAGTGCGCTTATCACTGGAGAACCACTTATCCGATTTACGTTCTTTTTTGTTAAACATACATATAGGATATATTTTATTACGTTAGGTGACATAAGGAATAAGCAGTGACGATAATAGTGAATCAAGTCGGAGAAAAGTTTGCCGCTAGCGCGTTCTCTTGCAATACACTGCCTAAAGTATTAAATATGGAACAATATCATGTAGCAAAGAATATAATATATAAAAAATGCAACGTCTCTCTGTCTGTGTGTCTGTCCGTTAGTGCGCTTATCACCCGAGAACCCCTTATCCGATTTACGCGTTTTTATAAATTTTTACATATGTTCTATATAATTCGATATAAACCTAGATAATGGGAGATAAGGCGAGATAATGGGAGATAAGGAGAAATAATGGGAGATAAGTCGAGATAAGCCTCGATAATGGGAGATAAGGTGAGATAATGGGAAATAAATATAAATAATGGGAGCTAAGGAGAAATAATGGGAGATAAGCAGAGATAAGTCTAAATAATGGGAGTTATGGTGAGATAATGGGAGATAAGGAGAAATAATGGGAGATAAGGAGAAATATGGAGAGATAAGTCGAGATAAGCCTAGATAATGGGAGATAAGGTGTGATAATGGGAGATAAGGAGAAATAATGGGAGATAAGGAGAAATAATGGGAGATGAGCAGAGATAAGCCTAGATAATGGAATGTAGAGATATTGAGAGATAAGGGGAAATAATGGGAGATATTTTATTACGTTGGGTAACATAAGGAATAAGCAAGTGGCGAATCAAGTCCACGCGAGCGGAGCCGCGGGCCCGGCTAGTTATCTATAAATCATCATCTTACATACTATTGACTCACGCCAAACTGAACTAATAAATCTCAAATAATTTCGATTGCCAGGAGGTGTATTATTATTACATAACATAATTCTTTAATTGAGTGTATGGTATTACTTGAGGGGTGCATTTTATCTGATCCGAAAACTTTCAAGAAGAAAATGAACAAGAGGCGTCTAACACAGAGAAAAAGACAGAGCAGAATAACAAAGGTTATTGTCTGAAACTAATATTTAATTAGTATTGAGCAATTAACTTTTGAATTCTAAATACCCAAGTTTATCGAAAAAGATACCAAGTTTTGTCTTAAAAGAATTATTACAAAAATCCTATTGCTAGTTAATTGCTTGATGTAAATTAAATATTGGTTCAAACAGTTACATATTTTTTCGTAAATTTTCGTAAAATTTATCAGCAAAATATGACAAAAAAAAATCGGTAAAATAATTTATTCCAGCACTTCTTTGGCAAACGCACAGTTTGACAGCAAATATTGAATTTTACTTTTTACGGTAAGGAGAACTTCATTCAAGTATTAGAACTCCAAAAACCCTGACTATAGCACTTGCCGTAATGAGAGAAGTAAAAAAGAAAAAAATTTAAATAAGTTGTTAGTGCTAACTCGCACTAAAGGCAGAAAACGAAAATGGTAAGAAAAGTGAAGACTTTGGAAGAATTATACACGGCCAAAAAGAAGATGATGATGATGTTTTGGAGCCAGGACGCATCAACTACGCCCATAAAGTGATTGTTGAATTGGTTTAAACTTTAAAATGAATTTCTCGTAGATAATCACATATGTTATTTTTGTTTGCGGCAAGAATGGTGATTATGTATTTATGGTAGGGGTAGGTTGTACGAGGCTGGTTTGAAAAGTCCGTGCAAAAATAAAAACTACTTATGTGTTTGGGGGTAAACCTTTTTTATTTTTCGACATAGTCTCCTTTTAGGCTTATACACTTCGTCCAACGATGATCTAGTTTGTTGATCCCTTCCGAATAATAGGATTTGTTCAAGTTTGCAAAATATCCATTAGTGTCTGCAATCACCTCCTCATTTGAATAAAATCTTTGTCTCGCCAGCCATTTCTTCAAATTGGGGAACAAATAGTAGTCCGAGGGAGCCAAGTCTGGAGAATAGGGGGATGTGAAACGAGTTGGAATCCTATTTCCATTAATTTTGCGACCACAACTGCTGAGGTGTGTGCTGGTGCGTTGTCGTGATGGAAAAGGACTTTCTTGTGGGCCAATCGCGGGCGTTTTTCTTGCAGCTCGGTTTTCAAACGGTCCAATAACGATAAATAATATTCACCTGTAATAGTTTTACCCTTTTCTAGATAGTCGATGAGGATTATCCGTTGCGAATCCCAAAAAAGACAGTCGCCATAACCTTTCCGGCCGAAGGAACGGTCTTCGCCTTTTTTGGTGCAGATTCCCCCTTGGTAACCCATTGTTTAGATTGTTATTTGGTCTCAGGAGAATAGTAATGTATCCATGTTTTCATCCACAGTGACGAAACGACGCTTAAAGTCCTCCGGATTCTTCTGGAACAGCTGAAAACCATCCTTGCAACACTTCACACGATTCCGTTTTTGGTCAAGCGTGAGCAATCGCGGCACCCATCTTGCGGATAGCTTTCTCATGTCCAAATGTTTATGCAAAATATTATGTACCCGTTCAGTCGAGATGCCCACAGCATTAGCAATCTCACGCACCTTAACTCTTCTGTCATCCATCACCATATCATGGATTTGATCAATGATTTCTGGAGTCGTAACCTCCACAGGCCGTCCAGAACGTTCAGCGTCACTTGTGCCCATATGGCCAGTCCGAAAATTTTGAAACCACTTATAAACTGTTCTAATCGAAGGTGCAGAGTCACCATAATGTTTATCAAGCTTCTTTTTAGTCTCCTGAGGCGTTTTGCCTTTCATAAAGTAATGTTTAATCACCACACGAAATTCTTTTTCGTCTATTTCTTGAAAATCACTCGACTTCCTTGATTCACACGAATGCCAAACACAAAGAAATAGACCAATATGGCTGAAACTTGGTGTGCGTTCATTCAAGAGATGCTACTAACTAAACATGACCTCGATACGCGCCAGTGGTGCCATCTCTCGGACTTTGCACGGACTTTTCAAACCAGCCGCGTACTTTAGTCGGATGTCTTTAAGGCGATTTGCTGTGAGTATATGCAAGACTGTTAAGTTGGATCCGCAACTTTGACATTTGGGTTCTTGTGTTCCTTCCAAGAGGTGGCGGTGAGTTGAGAAAGTGTGTCCAGCAGCCAGTCTTCGCAGAATCACGTTCTCTTTTCTACTGAGGTTCTTATTATGTAGGGGGGGGGGGGAAATACCGAGGATTTGAGTGGCCACAATTTATTGTTTGGATTTTCTAGATCCCATTTTATAATTGGAATAAGGAATTATGGATAGATTTAAGGTGAGAGTTAAAGTCTGAGTAGTAATTCTCGGCCGTGATGGAAATACCGTTATCCATAGCTTGTTTGGCTAGTCTATCCGCTCTGTCATTTTCCTGGTTGTCTATGTGGCTGGGAAGCCAGAAATAGGAGATGGAACGTTGAGTTTTGTGGAGTAGAGGAGATCTAGAATTTGTCGGATGTAGTTGTAGGATAGGTTTCTGGTCTTGATGGATGATAAGTCACTAAGAGAATCGGAGATAATTAGGATGAGTTTAGAGCTTGTGGTTAGAGCGAATCTAGTTGCCTCTTTGATAGCTAGGAGTTCAGCTGTAAATGTGGAGACATAATGAGGAAGTTTGAACTTTCTGGAGGTGGTGGGCGATGTGAAGGCAGAACCGATTCCCTTGTCTGATTTGGAACTGTCCGTATAAAAGAGGGTATGTTTGGGGTATTTTGTGGATTTGTAAAACGGATTTATTGAGAAAAAAAGTTTGGAGAGTCCACTTTATTATATTGTCGCATGGAAAGATCAATATGTGGTATAAGAAAGAATCATGGGGGAAAGGTGGTTTGCAAAGAGTAGTCGTATTTAGGGGGGGAAGAGATTGTGGAGTGACAGTAAGGCCGAGATTCTCTGAGGAATCGAGTTTTGTGGAAGTAGTTGGTTGGGTATGTGTATGTTTGATAGGTTCAATGTGATTTTGGAATAAGGTTTATATATGGAGGATGAATACAATTTTAGGAGAGACAGCTGCCTCACGAGATGTAAGGGAGGGTTAGATGTAAGGCGTTGTAAAGTAGGGATAGGGGTAGTGCGAAAAGCTCCCGTAGAGAGTCGGAGGGATTGATTTTGGATTAGATCGAGGGTCTTGATACAGCTTTTGACTCGCGGCTCCATATATAAAATCACCGTAGGTCAGTTTGGAAAGAATGAGGGAGTTATATACTTGTAGTGGCAAGGAAAGTCAGCCCCCCAGTTCATGAGAGACAATAATCGTAATAGGTTTAAATCGGAGGAGGTTTTTGTTTTGAGGGATTTGATGTGGGCCTTCCATGTAAGTTTGGAGTCAAATGTAAGGCCTAGGATCTTAAGGAATTCGGCAGTAGGGATTTGGTTGTTTGCAAGATAGAGGGAGTTAAGTCTGGGACATGTTCTGCGTCTGCAAAAGTGCACAACTGTGGATTTTGCTGGGGAGAATGAGAAATTATATTTTTTGGCCCAGGTCCCGAGGGAGTGAAGAGCTGTCTGAAGAAGGTCAGAACAGCTTTGAGAAAAGGAGGAAGAGGTGTATAATATAATGTCGTCCGCAAATATTTTTGTTTTTATATTTGTTGTGGCTATATTAAAAAGCGTAGGACAGAAGACTGATCCTTGAGGGACTCCCAGGGAGGAGAAGAAAGGAGAGGATTTCGTGGAAAGAACTTTTATCTGAAAAGTTCGGGGTTGAAGGAAGTTGTGAATGAATTTAGCGAAAGCACCTTTTAATCCAAGGGTCATTAATTGGGAGAGTATTACGTTTTTGTGAGTTTTGTCAGAGGCTGAGGATAGGTCTAGGGAGGTTAGCAGAAGGTGGTTTTGATAGTGAAAGGAGCGAAGAAAAATATAATTTTTTTTATGGAAGTTTTATGTTGCAAGTTTTACTATCTCCATTAATGCCAGACTGAATCGTCTGTTGCAATCCTCACCGAAAGGATTATTGCATGAATTTAATATAGTCTAAAATAAACAATTTCCCAATTTATTCGAATTTAGTTCGGTTACATTAATGTCTTAAGACCCTTAATAGGGTCTCACATGGAGCAACCAAAATATTTCAAGACTTATGTATGAAAAAAAAAGATTGCAATATTATCGGGTGTATATATAAATGTATATATATATATATATATATATATATATATATATATATATATATATATATATATACATATATTATATATATAAAATATATATATAAATATTATAAATGAACAAATAATATATTCCTTGACTGCAAAAATCCCTGACAGTGACGTGTAACATGATATACTGAAAAGACTCACTTTAAGTGCCTCTCCCATCTCTTCTAACCCTTATATATTGGATTAAAAATAATTATGATTCAAATTTATTCATTGTCTTAACTAAGAATCACGAAAATATTTCATTTTACTATCGAAACTATACAAGATTTTCCGACCCCTAGCCTTTTCACCCTTCCTCTGGATCTACATTACTGAAAAAATATATGGATATGTACTAAACTTGTAATTATTATTTGATTTCATTGGAAAGTTGCCCTGTCAAAAGACTAAGAGACAGACTCGTGACAAACAGATCAATGAAAATTATAAACTATGTCTGTCATGATCTAGTTGCTTTTTTAAAACGTGAAGAAATGCAAAAATCTCAACGGAGATTTTTACGGAGAAAATACTTCCTTTCATGAAGGAAAGAAAAACTCTAAAATCACCTTAAATTTTTGATCCAAGAAATAATTTTTTGATTAAAATTTAAGTGAGATGGAAGGAACAAGTATGACAATTTACATGTTATCTTCTCATATGGAGACGCCACTGTTTGAGAAGGACAGCATGTAAACTTACAATGTCAATAACATTCTTAACATTTCAAACTACATTTATTGTCATTTTATTATATATATTTCCTGAGAATTTTATTTCCTTTGTCCATGACTTTTCTAAGATTGGTGTGTTTTAAAATATAAAAGGTGATTTTACAATGTATGTAAATTATTTTAATGTATTATATTGTACAATACAGCTATAGAGCTTCTTTTTAGTGTTTCCGTACGGAACACTTATAAGATCACTTCGGTGTCCGTCCGTCTGTCTGTCTGTCACACCCGTTTTTCTCCGAAACTGTTTGACCTAGAAAGTTGAAATTTGGCACTAATATAGGAATTGATGGCTTTATCAGAGCCGTGGTTAGTTTTGGGGAGTGAAATCGGAAGTGAGAAAAAAAATTTACCAGGTCATCGAGTGGGGTGTCAAATGAAAGCTTGTAAAAAGACGAGTTCAAAAATATAAATAATGTAATACTTGCGCACACTCTTTGTAAAATTTTTAAAATCACTGTCCCCCACTTATCTAGAAAAGTACTGATCAAAAAATTTTGAAAAAATTCTGGAATATTCTCTACAGGGTGTAGATTGAACGAAAATTATCACGAGTGCATTACCTTTAATAATTTATCTGGTATATAAAAAAAAACAAAAATTTTAAGGTCATCAGTTTTTAGTGAAGATCGGAAAAAAACGGTGAAGTCACATACTTCCATAAAAAAAAATTTTATTTTAAAAGCAATCAATGTACGGAACCTTAATTGCGCAAGTCCAACTTGCCCTTGACCGGTTATTTAATTTTGTGACTTTGTAGTATGTATTTCTTAAAATATCTCTTGTTATATTCCTCCCAGCTGCTTTAGTAGACAAATATAAAACATAACAAAAAAACCGGTCTAGTGCAAGTTGGATTTGTGCAATTAGTGTTCTGTACCGTGATTGCTTTGAAATTATTTTTTTTTTACATTTCACAAAACACACCCCAGATGAGTTTTCAACAAAGTTTATTTCCGATATTTGTTGAAAACTGATGACACCGAATTTTTTTTTATATTCCAGATAAATTATGAAAGGTAATGCACTAGTGATAATTCTCCCTCAATCTATACTTTATAGAGAATATTTCAGAATTTTTTCAAAATTTTTTGGTCAGTAGTTTCCGAGATAAGGGGGAACAGCGATTTTTGGCAATGCTTAAGCAATATTACAAAGAAAAGTGTACGTATTACCTCATATATATTTTTGAACTCGTGTTTTTACAAGCTTTCATTTGAGACCCCACCCGATGACCTGGTAATTTTTTTTTTTTACTTCTGATTTCACTCCCCAAAACTAACCACTTAAGTCAAAATTTAACTTTTAAAACTACACGGTTCTGATAGAGCCACCAATTCCTACATTAGTGAAAAATGGGTGTGACAGACGGACAGACACCGAAGTGTTCTTATAGGTGTTCCGTACGGAATACTAAAAATAGAATCAAGACTGAATAAGGAGAATTCCTTGTGAAAGTAATAACATAGACGAAAGAATGAGTTGTTGAATTCTTTCGTCTCTGTTAATATTTTATAGGCTATAGTGCTTATCATCTATGTACGAGGGCATTTTTTAAGTTATCTACCTAGTCCTGCATGATGTCATATACAATAAAACAAATCTTGTTTTCAAGTTGCTGTCGCTTTACTTTGGCGAAATTTCGTACGAATTTTTTTTCTGAAAAGTGAGTGAAAGTAATTTGGAGCATTTCGCAATGATAAAGTCTCTCAATAAACAGGGAAATGGATCAGAAGTTATCCACAAAGGAATTTCCCAGGCGTATGTCAATGAACAGACTTCGAGTGGCGCAGCGTGCAATGGAAAGAACTATGCTTGGAGTGAGTTTGAGAGATAGAATTCCAAATGAGGAAATCCGGAGAAGAACATGGTTGACGGATGCTTTGGAAAGAGCGGCTCAATTAAAGTGGGGATGGGTTGGCCACGTAGCGAGAGAGAACAACGACAGATGGGCCTACAAGTTTGCAGTATGGCGCTTAAGGGAGAGTAAAAGGAGTGTGGGAAGATCTCAAAGAAGGCGGCCAGATAACTTTTAGAATATCGCAGGAAAAAATTGGAACAGAACAGCTCTGGACAGGGAAAGATGGAAAGATTTGGAAGAGGCCTTCATCCAGGAGTGGATGAGGGTAGGCTGAAAAGATGTTAATAACGGCCTATCTTATTTTCAAATAAAATGTTGGTCTAAACAGTTTTTATGGGGCCAACACTCAATTGAGAATGATTATTAAGACCGACAGAGGCAAGAGTTAAGGAAATCATCAGGCTTGTTGAGGATTTGCTGCTGTTAAATCGATGAATGCAGATTCCAGTGCTGGTAAAAGAACCTGTAGTATTCGAAATGAAACTTTCAAGACTGTGTACGAATATTTAGGCATGAAAGTAGTTCGATAGATTCCAAACACCTTACACCAGAGTAGAAATGAGGAGGAACTAAATAACTCCATTTGGCCGCTTTGAAGAACAGTGAAAATTATTTTTAGCATATCATCAAAGGCGACAAGATTTGGGTGTTCTATTAAGATATTTTCACGAAATAGAAGTCGATACTATGGGTTCATAAAGGCTTTTTACCTTCAAAGACGGCGAAAACTTAGTTGTCTTCTGGAGACTTCATGGTGTCAATTTTCTGGGGCTATGAAGTAATTCTGCTTATTAAGTATATTTTTTTTAGGAGCAGACCATATGTGCTGTAGGGAAATGCCTAAAGCGCTACAAGAGCGACGCGTGTGCGTATTAAGTGACTCACATTGGCCTTCAATCGCTGTAAATTGTACTCCGTGGGAAACACAGTCCTGGGGAAATCATTCCAAAGCGATGAGGTTTTCCATATATTACATTACTCTCCTCTAACTTGCTAGGTTTGCCGGATTTTTGAAAAATGTTTTACCTATATATTCTATGTACATAGGAAAGGAAAAATGTACAGAATATCATGTCTCAATATATTTGGCCTTCATTGATTTGGCATTTGATACTGTTGAAATTTGGTCAGTTCTAAAATATCTGGCAAATACACGAATAGATTCCAGATATATAAAAATAATAGAGAACATCTATAAAGAAGTATCTCCCCGTGGGGGAGCGGGATAGAATATCTCCCCTGGTACGTTCTGCTTGTCGTAGGAGGCGATTTAAAGAACAACCTAGATGGTAGATGCCCAGATCCCACCAGCATCGCCCGTTTTGTGGCTGTGCCGATGTCCCGGACTGTGGGACCAAATAGCATGATGAGGCACCTAGATACAAAAAATTCCGGAGGTAAAATAGCCCCCCGTTCGGATCTCCGCAACATACGAGGTTTAAACTCGAACATAAATTCAGTGCGCCAACACCTGCAATCAAATAAACCTCATGTACTTGCTCTCTGTGAAACCAAGGTCAGGTTATCGATCAGGACAGTCAATTATCTTTATCCTGGGTACGACTTCTATTCCCGATTTCGGTGTAACTTTGGAATTTATCTTTTTGTCAGAAGCGACTTCTCTTGCCAACGAGAAGAAGCTCTGGAACCCCCAAACTTTGATGTTATGTGGTTAAAAATAACGACTGAACAAACCACAAGGTTCATCTGTATCCTCTATCGACCACCAAGTGATACTAACTTTAGAACACTTTTCAGTTCTCTTGCAGACACCATCGATCATTTACAATTTAACTATCCAAATGCCGAAATTGCCATCCTGGGTGACTTTAATCTACACAATATCAACTGGCTTAAATATTCAAATACTACCGACGAGCAAGGTGAAGCCGAATCATTTTCAATCAGTTGTGGCTTAACTCAGCTTATTGACGAACCAACACGGCTCCCTGATCGAGACGGGGAGTTCGCCAGTCTTCTTGATCTGTTTTTAACCACCAATCCGGAGATTTACACGGTCAGCGTAAATCCGCCGTTAGGTTCTTCTGACCATAAACTACTTTCGACATCGAGTATCCTACTTACCAAAGACAGAGAGGCGCCTAAACCGCGCAAGATTTGGCACTACAAATCTGCTAAATGGGAAGATATCATGGAATATTTTCGAACTTTCCTTTGGTTAGACGTTTGTTTTCGATCTGACGACCCATCTGACTGCGCCAGGGCGGTTTCTGATGCTATTTTGGCCGGTATGGAGGCTTACATCCCTTTTTCGAAGAAATGCCCTTTCAACGACAAGCCTTGGCTGGACCGAAAATGCAAAGAAGCTGTTGCTTCTAAACATCTTGCCTACCGACAATGGCGTGAAAATCCTAACACCATAAACCGTAACACCTTTGTTCATGCCAGGAATAGATGCAAAGAAATCATCGACGAAACCAAGGAGGCACACAATCAACGAATTAGAAACAAACTTCTCGCTTGTCCCAACAATTCCAGGTCCTTTTGGTCAGTCGCTAAGGCAGTCAGTCAAAATTTCACCAAATCCACCATACCACCACTCACACGGCCAGATAATTCTATTGCAACGATACCTGTTGAGAAAGCGAACTTGTTGGCTGAACTCTTTGCTTCACATTCTACAGTCGATTTCCAAGGAAAAACTACTACTATTCCCATGGTGCAGTCAAGGATGCCCGATATTGTCTTCAGACAGCGTATCATAAAACGTATTTTAATGAAGCTAGACTCCAAAAAAGCTTCTGGCGCTGACGGAATACCTGCCATAGTTCTCAAAAACTGTGCGAGGGAACTAACCCCAGTTTTCTGTAGACTTTTCAACCTATCCTACAGAAAGGGAATATTTCCTTCCTGCTGGAAATGTGCCACAGTTCAGCCGATACCTAAAAAAGGCAAGAAGACCGTGCCAAATAACTACCGACCAATCGCACTGCTTTTAATAATATCGAAAGTCATGGAAAAGGCTATCAATCAGCATCTTCTAAAATATCTTGAAGGATTCAACATTATTAGCGATCATCAATATGGCTTTCGTAAAAATAGATCAACAGGAGATCTTCTGACTTATATAACACACACGTTTGGAACAACGCAATTGAACACTTTGGAGAATCGCGAGCGGTTGCTCTTGACATATCCAAGGCATTCGACCGTGTTTGGCACGATGGGCTGTTGGCTAAGCTACGCTCTTATGGTATATCTGAAAAGTTCTGTTTGTGGCTCTCATGTTTTCTGAGAGAGCGTTCTTTACGAGTGGCAGTCGACGGATTTCTTTCTAACACCTTCACTATCAACGCCGGTGTACCTCAAGGCTCCATACTGTCTCCTACTCTTTTTCTCATTTACATTAACGATCTGCTGGAAAAGACCGAAAATCCAATCTACAGCTTTGCAGATGACAGTATGCTTTTCTCTTCATTCACTTTGAACGCTCGGACATCGGCTACTCAGACGAATATCCGCAGACAGCAGGAAGTCATTCAACTTAATAAAGACCTGGAGGAAATTTTATCTTGGGGTGACAGTAACTAAGTGGAATTTAACGCTACAAAAACCCAGGCGGCAGTTTTTTCTAAAAAAGTTAACGTTGCTGAACCCGACATAGTTATGTCGGGGCACTCCATTCCTCTAACATCGTCACTCAATTTGTTGGGCGTTAATTTGGGAGCAAATATGTCCTGGCATGAACATGTTGTAGGCATAGCAAGGAGAGCTTCTCAAACGTTGGGAATATTATTTCGAACCAGAAAGCTTTACACTCCACAATAACTGTTAATTTTTACAAAGCTCAAATTCGACCAACTATGGAATACTGCTCCCATCTTTGGGTCTCCGCTCCCAAACATACACTGCATTTGTTGGATTCTATTCAGAGAAGAGCTGTTCGTCTGATTGGAGACCCGGAACTGACCGGCGGTCTTGATTAGCTGGAACATCGAAGAACGGTTGGTGACTTGAGCCTATTCTAGAAGTATTTTCATGGAAAGTGCTCGAAGGATGTGGTCCGCTTAATTCCTTCCAGAGCGGTGCATGTTAGAAGTATACGTCGCGCTAATACTTCACATCCGTATGAGGTTCAGCTTGTTACTCCTTGTACAACGCTTTTCAAGCAGTCTGTGTTTCCCACCGAGTACAATTTACAGCGATTCCGCACACGTGTCGCTTCGTAGCGCTTTAGAGCCTTCTTCTCTGCAGCACGTGTGCTAGACCCATAAAAAAAAAATCTATACATATTAAAATTAAGGAAACAACTGTCACTAACAACATGACATTAAAAAGAGGAGTAAAACAAAACTAAATTAATGGGCCATGAAGATACTAACATACAGATAGGAAATAACTCCATAGAACGCCTCGACTGGTAAGGAAAACTAGCATGCATGATTTACCCGGCGAATAAGGCTAGCATGGGTAGCTTTTGGGAAACTAGGATATATCTTAAAAAGTACTGCAATACCCATGCCCTTAAAAACGAAAGCCTACAATACTTGTATCTTACCTGTCAGCACATATGGACTGGAAACGATATACCTCACTAAAGCATTTGCTAAAAAGCTCGTAACTTCATAGAGAGCTATGGAGAGAGAGATAGAATTCATAACGAGCAGATAAAGAGACGAACCAAAGTCCATGGCATAGTTCTGGAGGCGGCAAGGATGAAGTGGCAATAAGCGGGTCATGTGGCTAGATCATCGGGAGACAGATGGGTTTATGGCGGCACAGTATGGAGACCTAAAGAAATAGGAAGAGGCGTGGGACGTCCGCAGAAATGTTGGGTCGATAATATAAAAGTAGTTAAAAGGTGGCAAAAGATAGGGAAGTGTGGAAGAGATTAGAAGAGTTCTACATCCAAGAGTGGACAAACTTGGGTTAAGAAGAAGAAAACGAAAGAGGTGAAGGAATTTCAGTCGGCCATACATTAATTAATATGAATCAGTAAATTATTTCAATGTTATAAATCTGTACCAAATGGTGAAGGTACGTAAAACTACAACAATTCAGGGGAGGCAATAATTTCTATTTTATTTTAAATTCTGTTTTTCTAGGATTGTTATAAAAGTATTTAAAATGCAGTATTAGATATGCTAGAAAATTATTTGTTTCCTGCAGTGTGTGTTTTTCGCACGCTTCTTCATATATACACGCATATATATATATATATATATATATATATATATATATATATATATATATATATATATATTATATATATATATAAATATATATATAATATATCTATAATATATCTAAAATGCAACGTCTCTCTGTCTGTCTGTCTGTCAGTTAGTGCGCTTATCCCTCGAGAACCACTTAGCCGATTTACGTGATTTTTTAAATTCATACATATGTTCTCTAACCAGGTTATAGATATATATTTTATTACATCTATAATATATATAAAATGCAACGTATCTCTGTCTGTCTGTCTGTCCGTTAGTGCGCTTATCATTGGAGAACAACTTATCCGATTTACATGCTTTTTTTTTAAACCTTTAAATATGGAACAATATCATGTAGCAAAGAATATCTACAATATATATAAAATGCAACGTCTCTCTGTCTGTCTGTCTGCCTGTCCGTTAGTGCGCTTATCATTGGAGAACCACTTATCCGATTTAGTTGCTTTTTTTTTAAACATACATATGTTCTCTGGTCAGGTTATAGGATACATTTTATTACGTTACGTGACATAAGGAATAAGCAGTTACGATAATAGTGAATCAAGTCGGAGAAAAGTTTGCTGCTAGCGCGTTCTCTTGCAAGACACTGTCTAAAGCATTAAATATGGAATAATATCATGTAGCAAAGAATATAATATATATAAAATGCAACGTCTCTCTGTCTATCTGTTAGTGCGCTTATCACTCGAGAAGCACTTATCCGATTTATGTGTTTTTTTTTAATTCATACATTTGTTCTCTGGCCAGGTTACCTATAATCTTCTATCTAGAATATATATAAAATGCAACGTCTCTCTGTCTGTCTGTCTGCCTGTCTCTCTGCCTGTCTGTCTGTCTGTCCGTTAGTGCGCTTATCACTTGAGAACCACTTATCCGATTTACGTGTTTTTATAAATTTATACATATGTTCTATATAATTCAATATAAGCCTAGATAATGGGACATAAGAGGAGATAATGAGAGATAAGGAGAAATAATGGGAGATAAGTCGAGATAAGCCTCGATAATGGGAGATAAGGTGAGATAATGGGAGATAAGTATAAATAATGGGAGATAAGGAGAAATAATGGGAGATAAGCAGAGATAAGTCTAGATAATGGGAGTTATAGCGAGATAATGAGAGATATGGAGAAATAATGGGAGATAAGGAGAAATAATGGGAGATTAGCAGAGATAAAGTCTAGATAATGGGAGCTATGGCGAGATAATGGGAGATAAGGTGAGATAATGGGAGATAAGGAGAAATATTGCGAGATAAGTCGAGATAAGCCTAGATAAGTCGAGATAAGCCGAGATAATGGGAGATAAGGTGAGATGATGGGAGATAAGGAGAAAAAATGGGAGATAAGGAGAAATAATGGGAGATGAGCAGAGATAAGCCTAGATAATGGAAATTATGTAGAGATAATGGGAGATAAGGAGAAATATTGGGAGATAAGGGGAAATAATGGGAGATATTTTATTACGTTGGGTAACATAAGGAATAAGCAGTGACGATAGTAGTAAATCAAGTCCACGCGAGCGGAGCCGCGGGCCCGGCTAGTATATATATATACAAAGATAGGTAACTTGTCACTGCTCACATGCTCTGCGCATAATTTTTTTTAAATAATGTTAGATAGTAAGCTTTATAGACATATTAAATTAGATATTTACATCTACAGTTGATGCTATAGTGAACAAAATATAGAATGCAACACGCGCGAAAGGCACTATTCATTGTGAGACTTGTGACTTTTGTTTACACTGACCCAACCATCATAATTTTTTGAAAAGTGCTAGTTACACAATATACTATTGCCCTCACTCTAATTATTACAACAAATACCAGAAAAATTATCACGGATATACATTTTTCACCTGTATATCATAAAAATGACAAACTACGCACTTGACCTCGAAATAGTTATTTACGTGAGAAGTTAGGAAAGCAGTATTTTATAGATCGAGTAATATTGTGAGGGAAGTCATAGTAGGAGTCACGAAAGCTTACAAGTCTTGCTGTAATGCTGCCACTTTTTCGTACACGCACACTTTTTTGTGTATTCGCATAAAATAATTTATTTGTGACCTTGGTATGTCAGATACAAAATACAATGTTACCTTGGTAATATTAGTTCACACTTTATTTTCATCAGCTTCTCTGATCTCATGTTGGAATCATATGAAAAAATTTATTTTCCGCACTAGGGGCGGAAAGGTTATTTTTTAGTTTAAAAATTTATTAGAAAGTAGCAATCATCCGAACGAATGCACAACATAGATATGAAAGGCTTCCTGTGTTTAGAAATGTAAAATTGTCTATTTTATTGGAAAATAACTTTCTGATGGTATTATCATTGCAAAGATGTCCATTATTCATTAACTCCAAATAAATAGAGATTCCTTACGTTACTTTGCTTCAATTAGCAAGCTACTGATTTGTTGGATTTTACTTTCCTGATCAAGGAAGGAAGTATTTGTTAAATAAATCACTTTCCTAGCTTTTTATACTTCTTCATGTTTCAGCGTCTCCAGAAAAATATAAATTCCAATTTTTGTTAATCTGTCGATCTGTCCCTGTTTATTGGTACAATAACTCAACAGGGAAAATATATATAATTTCAAATTTTATACAGATATAACAGTTACAAGAAGAAAGAAACCTATAGTTTTTGAATGATATTAGTTCAAGGGAAGGGAGTTTCAACTGTGAAATTTTCTTGATTCTGATTCATATATACCGGGATAAAAGATTTGGTGACAGGGTAAGAAGGGATTGCTTTGTAAATATCAGGGTTTCTTTAGGGTTTTCGGAGTTGAAGAATCTAAAGAATATATTATTTTATCATTGCTTCCAATTTTAACTGAAGCGCTTTCTTTACTCAATTTTATTAAATCACTTTGTATTGTTCCTAAATTTCTACATATCTGTATCAAATGGTGAAGGTAATTTTAAGAGATAACAGTTTATGAGAACAGTAACACAGGTATACAAAAAAAAAATTCTCTGTGTTTTAAGTGAGACACGTGTTTTCTTAAGTTTTTTTTTATGCTAAATTCAAAAAAATCACAATAAAAGACATCTACCGTGAGGTTTTTTCAACACTGAACACTATTCCTCGTGTTTTGTTATAAAATTCGAATTTGAAACTTAAAAAACTAAAAATGATAGTTTTCTCCAAAAAAAAATTCTTGTTTATTTGTTTCAAAAAGCATTTTACCAACCACATAGTAAGTGTTGAAAGCGAGTTTTTTTGTTGAAACATTATATTTTGATGTCAAGTCAGGATTAAGAACTTCAAAAAACACTGGATATAATAGTTTAGTTCAATATTAATAAAAATTAAACACTATTTTTTAATTTAGCTGTTGCACATATTTATTTTAAACAGCATTTTGCTATGTAGCTTAATTAAAAGTGGTGTATGCGTGTTTTTTTGTTAATCATGAACATTAAAACCTAATATTTTTAAGTTTTTATGATGAACGTAGATTCAGAACATTTAAAGATGTCCAAAATAATAGTTTTATTTCCATAATTTTAATGATTATACAGTTTCACATTATTTATTAAAATTTTAATTTTTTTTTAATTTAATAGTTTTCTGGCAACTTTAAGTGTGTTTTCTGAAAAAAAAAAAAAAAAAAAAAAAAAAAAAAAAAAATAAAAACCTCATGGTGGATGTTATTTTTATGATTTTTTTGGATCCAGCATAAAAAAAATACATCAGAAAACACATGTCTCACTTAAAAGACAAAGAATTTTTTTATTTTGTATACCTGTGTAATCTATTATATTAACTATCTTATTTCTATTCATCCTGATTATTACAACGAAACCAAAAGACATTTCAAAGAACTTTTGAATCGTACGTCTTAAAAATGATGTAATTATAGTTATATTTAGCTTAAAAACTATATTCTGAAATTAAATTCAGCATAATAGGTTTTAAATACTTTAACATACAGTTTAAAAATATTAAACTGTATTTTTATGGCCAAGAAAACTTACTTATTGTCGTCATCACTACATATTAAATTAATATTTTTGTTAGCCTTGCACAAGCAGATATTTCTTACAGAACTGTCCTCCAGGTTGCAACTTATTGATTTGTCCGACTTTTTCGTGCATCTTCTACGCAATATGTCTGCTTTTTTCACAACTTGTGGATTAAAAAGAAACTTAAAATCGACCATTATTAAATTAATAAAAGATAACAAAAATTATATCCATAAGAGGTAAAAAACTTAAAATTTTAGATGTAAATTCGGTTGACATGTTTTTGTAGTTACGTGGAGGTTAGAAAAGGGTTGAATTTTGACGTTGACGGTAAGGGGTCGATAGATGCGTATTCTTTGTACAGGGTGTAGGGCCTAAAATTATTAACCGCGCCTTGTGGATGACTAGTTTATAAAAAATTCATAAATACTATTTTTGGATAAAGTCTGTTTCTTTTGTATATTGCGAGTTAAGCTCAAATTTTAGAGGGATGGATTCCATTTTTTTTGAGGGTATAGCACATGTGCTGCAGGGAAATCCTTATACCGCTACAAGAGCGACGCATGTGCGATTCATGTTAGTCTTGAATCACTGTAATTTGTACTTGGTGGGAAAAATAATCCTGGGCAAATCATCTCAAAGGGATAATGTTCTCCCTATTAATGTTATCGGTTATAGTCCAGTCGATATAGGTTTTCGCGGTGAAATACCGTTAAATGCAGCCTTTTTTTAATGTAGGTCTTGATGTGTACTTGCCGAGAAAAATAATGCGAACAATAGCCAAGTGGTGCAACAATTCGCGTTCTATCCCACCGATTTGAAAAATTCTAACGAAATTTGAAAGAAAATATCAAGACCTTTCATTTGATCAATTGATTTTTTATAAATAAATTGGTATATCTTTGGATAAAAATAAGATATTGATAAAAAATCTTTGGTACATGTCCCCCTTAAAGATAAGCCAATAAAGTTTGGGATTTTCCATGTTCTTCATATAGATTTTCCTCAATGAAGTCATAATAAATTTTCCGAAAACACAAAAAACTTTCTCTTTTTACAAAAATAATTGAAATTTTTTTTTTCTTTACCATTACGGTCAGGCTATCTTCTAGAGATACAGAGATAAAAAAAATCAAACGAAATGGAAATGATCCAATATTTAAGAGGGGATTTTCGCCTCCAAATAAACATAACGAATATATATATATATATATATATATATATATATATATATATATATATATACATATATATATATATATATATATATATATATATATATATATATATATATATATATATATATACATACATATATATATATATATATATATATATATATATATATATATATATATATATATATATATATATAAATACAGGCGTGGACTTGATTTACTATTATCATCACTGTTTATTTTTTATGTTACCTAACGTAATAAAATATCTGCCATTATTTCCTCTTATCTCCCATTATTTTTCCTTATCTCCCATTATCTCTACATAATTTCCATTATCTAGGCTTATCTCTGTTCATCTCCCATTATTTCTCCTTATCTCAATTTATTTCTCCATATCTCCCATTATCTCACCTTATCTCCCATTATCTCACCTTATCTCCCATTATCTCACCTTATTTCCCATTATGTAGGCTTATCTCGACTTATCTCGCAATATTTCTCCTTATCTTCCATTATTTCTCCTTATCTCCCATTATTTTACCATAACTTCCATTATCTAGACATATCTCTGCTTATCTCCCATTATTTCCCCTTATCTCCCATTATTTATACTTATCTCCCATTATCTAGGCGTATATCGAATTATATAGAACATATGTATAAATTTATAAAAAACACCTAAATCGGATAAGTGGTTCTCAAGTGATAAGCGCACTGACGGACAGACAGACAGGCATTTTATATATATTATATTCTTTGCAACACGATATTGTTCCATATTTATTGGTTTAGGCAATGTATCGCAAGAGAACGCGCTAACGGTAACCTTTTTTTCCGACTTGATTCACTATTATCGTCACTGCTTATTCTTTATGTTACCTAACGCAATAAAATGTATCCTATAACTTCGCCAGAGAACAATGTATGTTTAAAAAAAAAGCACGTAACGCACTAATGGACAGACAGACAGATAGACAGCCATTGCATTATATATATATATATATATATATATATATATATATATATATATATATATATATATATAACCTGGCCAGAGAACATATGTATGTTTTAAAAAAAAAGCACGTAAATCGGATAAGTGGTTCCCCAGTGATAAGCGCACTAACGGACAGACAGACAGGCAGAAAGACAGGCAGACAGAGAGACGTTGCATTTTATATATGTTATAGATAGAAGATTATAGATAACCTGACAAGAGAACATATGTATGTTTAAAAAAAAAAGTACGTAAATCGGATAAGTGCTTCTCCAGTGATAAGCGCACTAATGGACAGACAGACAGACAGAGATGCATTTTATATATATCTATAATATATATAAAATGCAACGTCTCTCTGTCTGTCCGTTACTGCGCTTATCACTGGAGAACCACTTATCCGATTTACGTACTTTTTTTTTTAAACATACATATGTTCTTTGGCCAGGTTATAGGCTATATTTTATTAGGATAGGTAGCATAAGGAATAAGCAGTGACGTAAAATAGTGATTGAAGTCGGAAAAAAGTTTGCCGCTAGCGCATTGCCTTGCAGTACACAGCCTAAACCATTAAATATGGAACAATATTATGTAGCAGAGAATATCTATAATCTATAATATATACAAAAATGCAATGTCTCTCTGTCTGTCTGTCTGTCCATTAGTGCGTTTGTCACGCGAGAATCACTTATCCGATTTACGTGTTTTTTTATAAATTTTTTTTAAATTCATACATATATTCTTTGGCCAGGTTATATAATAATAATAATAATAATCTTATATATATATATATATATATATATATATATATATATATATATATATATATATATATATATATATATATATATATATATATATATATATATATATATATATAGAACCAGTTATCCGATTTACGTGATTTTTTAAATTCATACATGTTCTCTGACCAGGTCATAGATATATATTTTATTACATCTATAATATATATAAAATGCAACGTATCTCTGTCTGTCTGTCCGTTAGTGCGCTTATCACTGGAGAACCACTTATCCGATTTTCGTACTTTTTTTTTTTTAAACGTACATATGTTCTCCGGCCAGGTTATAGGCTATATTTTATTAGATAGGTAGGATAAGGAATGAGCAGTGACGGTAATAGTGAATGAAGTCGGAAAAAAGTTTGCCGCTAGCGCGTTCTCTTGCAATACACAGTCTAAACTACTAAATATGGAACAATATTATATAGCAGAGAATATCTATAATCTATAATATATATAAAATGCAATGTCTCTCTGTCTGTCTG